>CM037457.1:16127086-16834269 GCA_021014325.1 Plazaster borealis | reverse complement strand
CCAGAGGTTGGCAGGTCTGGTTTGGCAACAAAGTTTCATTTGAAGCCTGGATCGATCCCCACATTGAAAGCGCCAAAGATTGAGAGAATTTTTTGTTTTGTATTTCTGTTATTCCGCATTGTTTTGTACGGTAGAAATGCTTGGACACGATCGACCGAGGTAAAGCGTCATGGGTACTCGTCACACACAAAGTATGAATTATTCATGAGTTAAGGGCTTTTGCTGAAACTGAGTTTTTCTGGGTCATAGAACGCCGATCAATTTGGGGTTTTTTTTGCATGAAGGAACAAATTTTATTGAACAATAATAATATATTAGTAATCATTATACATTTCTCGAACGAAAACAGTAACACAGCCTTTATCATTATTCTGTTGTAGTCCATCTTTAAAGAAACACATCAGAATAGTTTAAATAAATATTGATTGAAAATTAGGCCGAGTAAAAAATTAAACATATTTAGGGTCCGGGTTCCTGAAAAAAGGGAAGCGGGAGGGGCTTCCTTATATTTTATTTTCAAGCTGGCCGCCATTCTTTTAAAATTTCGAACAACCATTGATTTTTTTCACTATTCAACACACAATAATGAGAGAAACATGTAAGACAAGACATTGAACATGTTTACAGTGGTTTTATTTAATAGTTGGTTCAGTATTAAAAACCCTGCTGTAGCTCACTTTCACAATCAGTTTTTAACCTCGTAACAGGCACAGGCTAAGTTCTGACGTGCAAGTATTTTATTTTCTGATGTACATGTATCAGTTGACATTTTATGGTTTTTAAATCTCATTTTGAATTGGTAAACAAAATAGTTCAATCCATGCGGCCCCAAACAGGAAGTGGGTGGAAACGCTAAACATGTTATTTTTTTACTTCGCCTTAGACAGAAAAAATTATAAAATAAACTTACCTGCATATTTACAAATAAGATTTCAACTCCACTGAACATCAAAAGACAAATAGCTGGAAAGATGATGTAAGAAGTCTCTCTGGAACTAAATGCTACTAAAAGCAAACTGGTCACCAAAAGACTGCTGAGTCAAAAAGAAAGAAAAAAACAGATATTTATGTTCAGTAATCGGTAGTCAGTTAATTATACACTGATAATACAAAATATAAACACAACAGGTTTTTATTGAAAAACTGGTTTTATTGAACCCACAAGAGCATGTCTTTGCCCATATCAATTAAATAGCCAAAGGCAGGCAATTTGCCCAAAACAATGTAATACCAAGAAATTGGGCAATTCATGTTTGCCTCAAGGTATTGATTTATATATGTAAAAACAAGGGCATGCTTGCCCACCATGACAAAACAGACCTGGTCCACAATAACAAGACAAACAGACGTACCCGGGCAACGAGCATCCTACAAAAAACCACTGGCAACGAGCGGCCCTCGGGCAACGAGCGGCCCACATAAAACCACTGGCAACGAGGGCCCACATAAAACCACTGGCAACGAGCGGCCCTCGGGCAACAAGCGGCCCACATAAAACACAGGTAACAAACGGCCCGGGCTGATCAAACCTTTACAAAGTATCTTTGCAGCCTTGCATGCAATTAAAATTTCCACCGGTTGAACCACCGGTCGGAATATTAGCCCATTCTGAACCAACGGGTGCTAAAAGCGTGCTTACATTTTCGGCTGTAGTCAGTAAAAACAATTAGTGGTAAATATTACCAAATGAGGCAATGTGAGATCTAATCCCATACAAAACGTTCCCATAATATTTTATGGCAGATGCAAAGTGACAATCAAATTGTTTGACCGACTGATATAACAAGCTCGACTGAGCCGTTGGGACTATTTCTTTGCTAACATAGTGAATATGCACTGAGGCTATTTAAATTAAAATTATTGCTAACATTTTTAGGCATTTTATCAATTTTGACTGTTATGCCAATTATCCTTATTGGTCATTGTGATTTATGTAGATCTACAGCTGGGACAGCCCACTATATCACATTGGTCAGTGCACTTTGCAGCCCAAAACTTGAACCAAACACCTAAGGTTGGAGTAGGGGACGGAGATGGGTTGAATGATCCGGTTCAAAGAAAAGCTGTAACATAAGTGATTCAATTTGTCTGTCAGCGTCCGTTCGCCACGTTGTCATTGTTATGGTCGGTTCAGATTGGTCCTGACCGGCCAATCCTTGCTAACCTTGGAGATGCTGTGTGTCCCTGAGAAAGCAATTTCACGGTTACGTAACCACCATGTAAGTGAGACAACAGAGGGTGCTATCCAGGAAGTGTATTGCAGTGCATAAAACAGTTTATCACGGAATGATAAAATAAATTATTGGTAAAAAAAACCCCAAGTTTTTAAAGAACGAAGTTAACATTATTGTTTTTTTGTTACAGAAAGGTAAAGGAGTGTGTTTGAATGATTACATATATTTGAGTAAAACTCAATAAAAATTGTTTCATTTTGATCAGTGTCACGCTGCTGGGCAAAAATGCAATTTGCCGTATTTTTGACCGCGTGAGGGCGTTTGTGGACCAATTTTTACGTGATGAAAAACAAGTAAATAAACGTCTTTTTAAAATTATTTTTATTATTGTGTTTATGTTTTTCGTTAATGATGCAAGAAAACTACACACAGGCAATTAAAATAAGACGAAACTGTAATTGTGATGCAAGACATTTCCTGGTGAAAGCGCCCTCATGCGGTCAAAAGTATGGTCAATTGCAGATTATTCGTCCTGCGTGGACATAACCGCTCCAGATTTTCGGCAAAAAAACCGTGTTTGGAGAAAATCACGATTGAAGTTGCACTATTTTTCAAACTGCTGTTTCGGGGTCTGCTGAGTTTTTTTATCTTATATTTTTTTGGCAAAAATAAAGCTGATTGCTTTATTCGTACAGAACTGTCAATGTGTTTTCATTCCTGCCGCCATTTTAATTAGTGATTAATTCCTAAACACATAGGTCACTTCGTGAAAATTAAAAAACGAGTTTTGCTCGTAGAGCGCTGTGTACAAACCAATGCATATAAAGACCGTGAAAATACAACGCTTCCAGATAGGTCACTTCGTGAAATGCAAATGTCACACACGCGTCTGAACTGCACACGCTGTATTTCATTGGTAAAGTGGCGTATCTAGATAGGTCACTTCGTGATATTACAAAATGGCATATCTAGTGATACGTCGTTTATACTAATTAGTGTATTAAGAAACCATTACGTATAATGAACTGAAACTTGCTGAAAACGTTAACAGTATTGAGTATATTAATAATTTGTATAAAAAATGATATGCAACAATTTGTAACTTTTGCCAGATAGGTCACCTCGTGGTACGAGCGACGATATCTACAACTATATAGGATTGAAACAAACAGTGGGTTCCAATTACCTAACGTATACAATCCCTTTAAACAAGTTACTCGTGACTTGGACTTGAACCAAGTGACTCATGACTCAGAATCGGACTCGACATAGGTGACTCGACTACAACTCTGCCTAATGCATAAAATCATGTACCAGTAATGTGAAATTTCAGCCTCTGGCTCATGTACTAAGTAATAGAACAAACCTGCACCACAACCTTCTTTAAACTTTACCATGAACCGATATAACAAACGCATTTTTCAACAAAATGTTACCTCTACCAACAAATATCCCTCTTGATGACTTTATTGGAAAAAGTACAGCAGCACTCTGACACAGAGAAACATTGTTGACAGGCAGCCATGCTTGTCAAGTGACAAATACAACGGCTGTTGGAGTATGCACAACTCAAATATTCACTCTTTGTGCAAATACATGGGCTTAAAACATGTTGCTATCTAAACAGCCGTAACAACTGAAGAGGCTTAGAGGTTTCAAATTTCACGGTGAAAATCTTTCAAAAACTGGTATTAATCAAATTTGTTTGAGAGGCTATCATAGTTTATGGTAAGTTGTGGATTATTTGCAACAAGAAAAGTGATTTTAGAATTAGTCCCACAGGCTGATTATCATATGGGGGAGACGACACCTAAATCAACAGAGGAGGAAAAAGATTTGGGAGTTTACCTAACACCAGACTTCAAACCAAGTACACAATGCAGCAAAGCGGCAGTAAAGGGAATGAATTGTCTCAGGGTGGTGAAGCGATCATTCAAGTACATCGATACAGACAGCTTCCAGATTCTATACAAAACATACATCAGACCACATTTGGAATACTGTGTCCAATCATGGTGCCCATGGCTGGAAAAAGATAAGCATATCCTGGAAAAAGTTCAAAGGAGGGCCACCAAGTTGGTCCCAGCCATAAGGGAGCTCTCATATGAAGAAAGACTGCAAGCTCTAGACCTGTATTCCCTTGAGAAAAGAAGAGAAAAGGTCTTGATAAGGTGGACAGCAGTAAGTTCTTCAAAACAGCTGACATAACCACGACAAGAGGTCACTCTCTTAAACTCTTCAAGCCATCCCTAAAGAAAAACATTGGATGCAGGAAGAACTTCTTCACCCAAAGAGTGATAAGCATCTGGAATTCCCTTCCACGAGCAGTAGTAGATGCCCAAACTGTAGAAACATTTAAGAAAAGACTGGATTCTCACTGGAAGGAGGAAAGGATAGGGTCACAAAGGCTATGCCTAATTAATTTACAGTACCCATTAAACCATAAGTATATAGTAAGTAGTAAGTAGAAATCGTCAGATAATGGTTACAAAAACGACAAAATAAACTCCAGCCTGCTCCCTGATCATGTCACCAGACTGCTGAAGCCCTCGCACACAAACAAATTTGGTGCTGGCATGCACCAAAATAATTTCAAAAAACCTTGTCAACGACCGTCATTGAAAGTGCCGAATTCAATGGCAATGTTTTCATCGTAAAAACGAGAAATCTAAAAAAAAAAAAAAAAAAAAAATAGAGGCCGGCATCTTTGTATCTATAGGAACGGTAGTCGTTAGGCACAAACATTTAATGAGATGATATAGGCCTACTTCGGAACTATCAAATTATTCCTTCTATGATACAACTAAATGCATGATCATTTATCCATCAATCTAACTGAGATTAATCTTAATTATACTTACATGATGAACAAAGAATACGAGTACAGAATAAAGTGATAACTTGAAAAACAACGCAGAAACTCAAGAGCAGAAAATCAAGATGTCATCGGGTCTTCGTACAGAATATAATAGCAAAACCCGCGAAAAATAACAACGGATTGTATTTTGCTGCGAGGGCGCTGTACAATAAAATAAGCTACACCACAAGTAAACAATACGTCACTAGTATGCTACGTCATCAAAGTAAGCGCAAATGAACTGGGGGGGGGAGGGGCACTTCGTCACATTCTTCCCCCTTTTGAGAAATTAGTCATCCTTGATCTAGCAACTTTTCTAAATTCAGTAATCAAGATGAGATAAATAAAAGTAAAATAAATAATGCATGTTATTGCAATCTTAAAATTGCATACATTTACATAAACAAACATTTAAAGGGTGTGTACAACATCGGTACGTATGAAAATATAAATGTTCACAGATTTGCACATAACTCACTCACATGGTACAAAGATGGTCATGGTAGAAAACTTCCCTTGAAATAGTTTTGCTTGAAATGCCATAGTTTTACGAAATGAATAAAATAATAGTATTTATCCTGCAGGATAAATTCCGATGTTTGAAAAAAAAAGTTAAAACACATAAGGTTTTTCCCCACTGTTTTCTCATGACTCCGAAGACCGATTTAGCTTAAACTTTCACAGGTTTGTTATTTCATGTAGGGGTAGGCCTATATGTTGGGTCACATCGAGTTTGGATACAGGTCTTTGGCAATTACCAATGTTGTACACACCCTTTAAAGGCATCGTACACGTTTGGTAATTACTCAAAATATTTATTAGCATAAAAACTTACTTGGTAACAAGCGGGCAACGGGGAGCTGTTGATAGTATAAAACATTGTGAGAAACGACTCCCTCTGTAGTAACGTAGTTTTTGAGAAAGAGGTAATTTCTCACTAAAATAATAAAAAACTTCTTGCAAGAAGTTTTTATTCCTAACTAGCTGAAAGCACACAAATTTGTACAACAAGGGTGTTTTTTCTTTCATCATTTTCTTGCGACTTCGATGACCAATAGACCGTGCAAGTCTCGCGCGTATTCGAACGTTTTTGGGACCACTTTAGTCCCACGTACGATGCTTTAACGCGTGAAGGAAACAAACTCACGCGCTTTAACGGGTCGCAATGTTCGAATTACGCACGAGACTTGCACAGTCTATTGAGCCCAAATTTTCACAGGCATGTTAGTTTATGCATATGTTGGGATACACCAAGTGAGAACACTGGTCTTTGACATTTACCAAACGTGTACAATGCCTTTAACCACTTTCGTCATCAAGATCTAATAATAACTTGTATGCAGATGCAAAATATGTTGTCAATAAATCTTAAATTTGTAATTGCGATTTTCTTTCTCACTGTTGCCATGAGGGGACTTCTGAACTTATCCAAAAGTTTGTTTTTTCCTTTTTGTAGTTTGCTCATTGTTTAACCTAGTTTTAACTACTCGGTCGTCCGGCCGTCACTGTGTGTTGCTTCGTTTGGCCACAGAAATCATAAGTGAATCTCTGGTCGGGTTTCTTAACTCTCTGCGGTCTGCCTGCTAGGTTGCGGGAACTGAACCAAGTCTAATTTGTATTAAAACAATTATGTAAATATTTACAGCAAGGAGAGCATCATATTCAGAGATGCTAAAACCAAAAAGCTTCAGAGGGATTCGCACCTCAACCCCCACCAAGGGCTTTGTCCCTGGATATAGCTATAAAATTTCAACACTATCAAATAAAAATATGTAAGTTACAGCTAATATTGAAGTTTTCGTTCGAATAAAATAACGGATTACCGACAGAAACGAGCCAAATGAGCCATTTTGTCACCTCCCTGTACTGCATGTGTTCTAATTTCCTGACTACGCAGCTGGCCATGGCTAGCTGGCTAGCTTCAGTTCGGTATGGTAATCAGAAAAGATAGAATGCATGCAGTACAGGGAGGTGAAAATGTGTCTCATTTGGCTCATTTCTGTCGGTGAATCCGTTATGTTATCCGAACGAAAACTGAAATATTGGTTATAACTTACCGATTTTTATTTGATAATTTTGAAATTGTATATAGCTATAACTCATTCGGAAGGAACAAAATTGGTAAATGTTAGAAAATAAGCCTTAAAGGCATCGTACACGCTTGGTAATTTTCAAAGACCAGTGTTCTCACTAAGGTGTATCCCATCCCCCAACATATGCATAAAATAACATATATATATATATGCTAATATATATTTTGAGTAATTACCAAACGTGTACGATGCCTTTAAAGGGTGTGTACAACATTGGTAATTGCCAAAGACCTGTTTCCAAACTCGATGTGACCCAACATAATACATGAAATAACAAACATGTGAAAGTTTAAGCTAAATCGGTCTTCGGAGTCATGAGAAAACAGTGAAAAACCCCTTTATGTGTTTTAACTTTTTTTTCAAACATCGGAATTTATCCTGCAGGATAAATACTATTATTTTACTCATTTCGTAAAAACTATGGCATTTCAAGCAAAACTATTTCAAGGGAAGTTTTCTACCATGACCATCTTTATACCATGTGAGTTATGTGTAAATCTATGAGCATTTATATTTTCATTCTTACCAATGTTATACACACCCTTTAAAGGTATCGTACACGTTTGGTAATAACTCATAACAAATATTAGCGTAAAAACTTACTCGGTAACAAGCAACGGAGAGCTGTTGATAGTAAAAAACATTGTAGGGAGGAAACGACTCCTGAAGTAACGTAGTTTTTGAGAAAGAGGTAATTTCTCACTAAAATAATAAAAAACTTCTTGCAAGAAGTTGTTATTCCTATGTGAAAGCACGCAAATTTGTACAACAAGGGTGTCTTTTTCTTTCATCATTTTCTTGCAACTTCGATGACCAATAGACTGTGCAAGTCTCGCGCATATTTGAACTTCCGGGACCATTGTGGTCCCAACCATATGGAGATTTACGTGGGCAAGATTTTGTTTTGTCAATTATTTTAGTTTAACGTGGTTTATGACCATGAAAAATAAATATGTTGTTGGGAATGTACTGGCTTAGTTATAAAAAATATGAAAGTAAAATCAATTCAACAATACAACGAAGAAAACCCGAGTAACTTGACCTCAGCTTCCGGTTACTGCACAAAAATAAGAATTTTGTGCTCACCTCCGATCACAAAACTTATGTAAACGCTTGTTTTGGATGCGCGATGATAATCGCCAGATGCTGTAAGTGCAACGCGAAGCCTTTTCATAGCAGTCTATGATTGTTGAGGCGTCAGCGTCCTCTAAAAACTGCGCCAAGCGTTAAATTTATGCCCGTGTGACCTTCGCGAATCCACGTAAGGGGTGTCTGAAAAGTTAAGATCAAATAAGCATCCTTGTCCCAGAGTTTTAATTAGGTATTAATAATAATTAACACATTATTTGTGTTTTTATAATAAAAACTAAAAGTGATTATACAAACATGTAATGAGTATTTTTGTTGTTCAGAGTTTGTCATTAGATATAATTTAAAACAAAGATTTGATTTTTAGAAAAAACAAAGTTCTTCGTTTGACGTGTTTTCTCGTTCCGATACGCGCGAGACTTGCACAGTCTATTGAGCCCAAATTTTCACAGGCTTGTTATTTTTATGCATATGTTGGGATACACCAAGTGGGAACACTGGTCTTTGACAATTACCAAACGTGTTCAGTGCCTTTAAAGAGGTAGTTGACTCAAATATGGGAAATTGAGCGTGTTATAGACGGAAAATGGCGTGTATAACCATGGAGGATGTGCTTAATTAACCACTAACTAATTAGTGGACCAATTAGCCAGTTCAAAAAAATGTGGTATGCCCAGTGGAGCAATAAACTAGTTTATTGCTCCATGGTGTAACAGTCTTCAATATTCTGGGCTTAAATATTACACTTTTACTCATAACGAAGGGTACAAATTCTTTTTAAAATATGTTTTAGAACTTCCTCCATGGTTTTATTAGTAAATCAAGTACATGTACATTACTATAGACATTGCATACACGCACATTGTCTCCGTGTTTGAGGCTTATTTTCGAACATTTACCGACTTACTATCTTGGTTTAAGGCTTTCAAATGAGTTATAGTTATACACTTTCAATATTATTAAATAAAAATTGGTAAGTTGTAGCCAATATTTCAGTTTTCGTTCGGATAAAATAACGGATTCACCGACAGAAATGAGCCAAATGAGACATTTTGTCACCTCCCTGTACTGCATGTGTTCTAATTTCCTGAATGGCTAGCCATTCCGCAAATTACGCGGCTGGCCGGCTGTCTACTTCTTCGGGCCCAAATACTGTGCTAGTGCTAGTGCTAGTTTCAGTTCTGTAATAAAATATTTTTTTTATTGACGTCGGGTGATGAATTATTGAGACAGAACGGACTGAAAAGGAGAAGATATAGTGGAATTTTCGAAGCGAAGATTTTATGCATATTCTCAGGCATCGATATTCTCGGATAAATGGTTTGTAAGAATTTGTTTTTCTTCAACAAAGTCAGACCAGCAATAGCAATTATTAGCCATTGTTAGCATGCACTCATCATTCATTGGCATACAACAAAAATGCGAACAATAAAGCTTTTCACCAGTTCACTGTCTGTGTAGTGCATAATTGTGCTCTCTTCTAAAACATAGAGCAGCCAATAAGGACCATGCTAAGCAAAAATTAGCAGGGAACCAGAGTAAAACAACATTTACATGATAATACAACTTTAAAAGATGGTATTTTGGCTGGTAACCTGTTTAGGGCCTACATGGTTTAAGATTTTTCTGTGCTTAGCAATATTTTGTGCTTAATATTTTGGTCCTACCATGGTCGTACGCTAGCGCCCCCGGGCAGCCAGCGTATTTTTTCCCCCAGGAACAGGATGTACGTACATGTGAACAACATGTACGTGTATAGTGATGATCATGTGCAGAGAGCAACGTAGGCTGAGGACATGTTATCATTATTTTTGTCACTTAATAGTGAATCATGAATGATTGATGGTAATTTTTGTGGGAACCGTAGCGTAGGAATGGAATGAATGCCAGTCAACCCCCCCGCCCAGCAAAGTCGCCCCCCGACAGAGTCGCCCCTGATAAAGTTGTCCCTTTTTTTCTAATACAGTTGTTGCACACAAAAAAATGAAAAGAAAACCATGCAGAATGATCCAAATTGCACAGTAGGGCTTTGAAAACTAAGAAAAACACCAAGTATAAAACATTCCGAGGACCTTGTTTCAATTCAGCGCGCTTCGGCCAAACATCCCAAAATTATGGCCCAGAATGCCCCACAGTTTCGAAACAACCTGGGGAGAACCCTGGAGACTCAATGGCTGCCTTGGGTGCTAGTACGATCGAAGATGTCAAAATTTCGAGAGAAAAAAAGGAGTACGGCGCCCCAGTTACTCCGGGGTCTAGTATGCAATTATATTGTATTTTGATTTGAGTGGTGATGAGGGCCACTCTCGCAAAAAGAAGACTAAGTATTTAAGTTACGTAAGAAGATAAATTATGGGATCAAGCAGGTAGTGTTTATTATTATCGATTATTAACTAGATTGCAGAAGAAGTGGAATTTCAAATTCAATTTGTGGATCAATTAAAACTACCTACTGAGCTCATCTCGATAAATCACAGCATGGTATATACTTTTTATTTGATTTAATGTTTGTATTAAAAATAAAGTTTCCTTCCTTGTTGACTTGATTACATGACTCATTAACTGAACAGTTGTGTGACTTTCTTTTGTTTTTAGAATTACCGTAGCTGCCATTTGTGGTAAAGTCTGACACTGACAGAGACATGGCAGAGTCCCAGAATGTCAGTGCCTTGCCCATGCCACCTGTGCAGTACATCAACAACTACACTGATGAAAGGGTCAAGAATGGTTCTGCTCCTGGACCTCCAGCACAAGTCAGAGACAATTACAACATGTTTGGGGCAGCGTTCACACCCAATGATGTCATCATCAGGTCATTAGAATCACAAAATCTGCGCCGTCTTCACCCGAAGGTCTTTGATCACCGGAAGGAGCTGAAAAAGATCAATCACTCTATCCTGTTTAACTTCATAGACTTGCTGGATGTGATGGTAGCGGCACCGGGAAGTAAAAAACGGGAGGAGAAGATTGATGACATCAAACTGCTCTTCATCCACATGCACCATCTCATCAATGAGTTCCGGCCACACCAGGCTCGTGAGACGCTCCGCGTCATGATGGAGGTGCAGAAGAGGCAGCGGCTGGAGACGGCCGAACGCTTCCAGAGGCATCTGGAAAAGGTGACGGAGATTCTGCAGAGCTGCTTCGGCTCGCTACCCGACAACATGGGACATATTGACAGCAAGATTGTCGCAAGGATGGAGCCTCAGGTTGAGGAAGTGAAAGTGACTGCTGAAGAGGAGACTAAGGAGAAACAAGAAGAGGTCAATGGGCAGAAGGAGGTTGAGGCGACGTTTTATCATAAGGACAAGCTGATGTGCAATCTTGTGGATTCAATATGAAGGAATGATAATTCAGAATCCAGCCCACCCAGAACTGCACATTACTGGTTGCTCAGCTTCAATCGTCTAACTTGTGACCACTCCCTTCTATTAGTTCTACATGTATAATCAGACATTTGAATGCATTGAAGAACAGCAGGGTGCTTGCCGGGGCCAATGTTAAGAACGGTACATGTAGTTGTCCTTGCCTAGGGCACTACCAGTTGAATATCGGGTCATAGTCAAGTGTAAGCCTTGGGAGGGGTTGGGGTGTCAGGCCTGATGCTCGTTTGTGAAAGGGCAAGGACACCAAGGCATTTTCTCCTTGGTAAAGGGCACCTCTATGACGAAATTGTAATTTTTCAAGGGCACCAAGGCAAAGACCAAGGGTAACAGAGATAAATTGTCTGCATTGTCTCTGTGAAGTATCAGGCCTATTTTTTATTGTATTCGGCATATGGGAGGGAAGTCCGAGACTCCAGCATACCGTGGCCTACGTTAGGGCATAGCTTACGGCCAAGGGTTGGCCGATTCAAGATGAGCACATTTTTTTGAAAGAGAACAAACAAATCCTGGTGCTTTTTATGAAAACATTTGTTCGTCAAAAGCTTCAAAGTTAAGAAACCACAAGTTCAAAACGAGGCACTTACTTCTAAACATGGAAAATTATTACTAAGTTTTGAAAACAGAATTTCTTGCATTGTGGGTACTTTGCATTACATTTTTCGTAATTCCCATGATGTTATTTTTCCATGTGGTTTCTCTACAAAAAAGAAGCTTCAAGGTCGGAAAAAAGGAGAGATTCTGTTGAAAGGTTCTTGCAAATACATGTGGACTGGTGAATAGCAATGCAGACTAGTCAAAACTTGGGTTCAATAGTCTGGCCGGCAAGTGAACAAAAAAGATCTTATTATAGATCAAAAAATTGGGCAAGGAAGCTACATGTATGTATACCCCCCCCGGCTTGTGTTTTTTAGTAAACATCAAAATGTAACGGAAATGTTTCAATTGAACTCATTAAAGGCACTGTACACTTTGGTAATTACTCAAAATATATATTAGCATAAAAACTGACTTGGTAATGAGCAACAGAGAGCTGTTAATAGTATACAACATTGTGAGAAACGACTCCCTCTGAAGTAACTTAGTTTTTGAGAAAGAGGTAATTTCTCACTAAAATAATAAAAGACTTCTTGCAAGAAGCCTTTTATTCCTATCTGAAAGCACACAAATTTGTACAACAAGGGTGTTTTTTCTTTCATCATTTTCTTGCAACTTCGATGACCAATTGAGCCCAAATTTTCACAGGCTGGTTATTTTATGCATATGTTGGGATACACCTAGTGAGAACACTGGTCTTTGACAATTACCAAACGTGTTCAGTGCCTTTAAGAATGTAGTTTTTATGTGTACAGCGACAGAGCAAGGTAGAGAAACATTAAAAGCATAAATGCAGAAAGTTAAGTTTGTGTGAATGTTGTGTTTTTTATGAATTCAAGTGTTCTAGCTTTTTGTTCTTTCTGATTACAAAACTGATGATATTCAAATTATCCCATCCGCACTGATATGGTAATATTTTTTGTAAATAATGCCTGGAAATGCGGTGGTTTAATTCAGCCCATTTTTGTGTTGTGAAATTATGAGGTTCTGCTAAAAGCATTCTGGTACAAACTCGGCATATAGGTATCAAATTCAATTTCATGGCACTGCTTCCCACAGATTTCCAGACCTGGAATTTCCACTTTGAGAGGGCAAGGCCATTTTCATTTTGCAAAGGGCACTTCCATTGGAAAGTCTTAAAGTCTATGGGAAACTTTTGATGAGGCAGCAAGGCCAAGACCAGGGGCAACAAAGGCCATGGCCTCCGTGGCCTCCATGTAATTCCAGGCCTGGATTTCTGTGCTTACAGGGCCTTGTAGAGCATGTGCATCTATGGGCTGTGAAGTTGGGCCTGGTGGTCATTTCAGCACCTAGCAAACTCGTCACCTACAAACTGGACACATACACAAATACAAATTTGGCACCCACTCCAAAACAGCCAGTCACCAAAACTGTTCCATGTCTGCATCGGTATAAAAATTGGTAGAAAAACGTATTAAAAACAGGTAAAATGTTGACCAGTGGGTACATTTTGGGTTGTCAAATATAGTTCTAAGAGATTTTACATCGGGGGAAAGTGTAGTGGGGAAAAGAAACCTCAACATGGATCAGAGGCGGATCCAGGATTTTCAGATGGGAGGGGTGCAAAGTTTAAGGGCTAATTTCCAAATTGAACATTGACATTTGTGGTAGTCCCAAAGTACAAATGAAGGTGCCATTTTATTTTTACTGACAATGGGCCATTTTTGGCGATTATTGTGTAATAATTGGAAACCTTTTGTGTGGGCCCACAAATTCCCTCAAGTTAAGCGAATGAAAAGGCCTTAAGTACAAGATGTTAAGAAGGGCATCCAAGTAACCAATCATGCAGTAAATGTTCAGATAGCGCCCCTATTTGAGATGGAAATATGAGTACATAAGAAACTTTAGAAAGACCACAAGAGTCAAACAATAAAATGGAATTCTCTTTATAATCTTTAAAACCTTCGCTCAAAATTGAAGGGAAAGTGGCCAGGAATTGTCTCAGATTGCACCACAGAGCATCTAGTATCAAAAATCTTCTGGGGCCCTTAAGTGGGCCCAACACCCATGCCATTAGAGCTTTGCGCTTCGCACATTTACCATTGGAAGAATTTGGTGATAAATCCTGTGTCTGTTTCTGAGATGGCGACCAATGATTTGGAGCTTCCTACGGGCTTGTTTTCATTGCCTTTCTTCCACAGTAGATCGAGCTACCGCGTGCTTGTTCAACTGTATTGTAATTCAGCCTGTTGGGCAAATTATTATTTTCTGATAATTGGTACCACTGCAAACTTACGATGATAAATAACTAAATCACATTATGCCAATCTCTTGTTTAGCCAGTCAGCAAACTGTCAAAATAATGAATCAAATCATACTATTTCCTCCAAATTGAAACTGAAAGTAATTAATTTTTTCTTGTTTAAATTAGTTT
Source organism: Plazaster borealis (assembly GCA_021014325.1). Lineage (NCBI taxonomy): Eukaryota > Metazoa > Echinodermata > Asteroidea > Forcipulatida > Labidiasteridae > Plazaster > Plazaster borealis. Next base: position 16,819,681 of record CM037457.1, on the reverse strand, counting down.
TCGTTTTTTCTGTCTTATTTGTTTTCTTCCTTTATTTTTCTTTATTTTAATTTATTTATTTATTATTACTACTTGGGGGGGGGGCGGGGACTATTGGATATGTCTGATCCCTGTAATTCAGAATACAGTGAATAAGGCGATTTCTTGCAACATATTGGGAACCAGTCTAAAGATGAACTTTCAAGATGGCAGCCCCCATGGGATGTGAAAACGTGAGGAACATGTTTAGATGGTTTAGCTGAAGTTAATCAGAATCAAAATCGTAATTCTTCTGCATTAAAATGGTAGACGATTTGCTCCCACCTTCACCTAACTGGTACTGCAGTCAGGCGAGTGACTGTAGCGAAGATGGATTGTTTGCCTATTGTACACGAAGTGTGGTGTTTCTCCTCGATCTCCGAACCAGTCCGCCGTGTTACGTGGGATGCCTGGGCGGGCAGGCGGGACATTCGAACCGGGTGACGGCGGTGAAGTTTGGACACGGGGCCCATGGTAAACACCTGTGTGCTACGGCGGGTGATGATTGTAGTGTAAAAGTCTGGGACGTGATTGGAAGGGCTGTAAAGACCGAACATCATTTTCACAAGGAGGTAACCTGTTTGTTGACATTTTTTTTCTTCTTTTTCATTCAAACTTGAGTCACACTCACCATGCAGCATGCTCACGTCTCACAACATTAAAAAAGGTTAAAACTAGTAAATTAACTAGTAAGTGTAACTAAAAGTTAAAAACTGGCTGGGCTGGAATTGCTTGTTTTGTTATGTTTCTTAATGTTAAACTCAAAGTTGTTGTGTGACGACCACGCAGTTGAGGCAGGGCACCTGTCAAAATTTAGACAGGTGTCCTGCCTCAAACGCGTGGTTAAGGCAGGGCACCCGTGGATACTGCTGAGAGTGGGATCGCCAAATTGAGTTTAGCTTTGGGAATCTATTACAACGACAAGCTGGGGCGCTAGTACGACCGATGATGTCAAAATTTCGAAAAAGGAGTACAGTGCCCCAGTTACTGGGTCTACTTTTTAATCTAGGTTTTGGTTATGGCTTTGTTGGCTTAACAAACTATACTCTTTATAGATACTCTAGAAGTAGAACTATTAGGTTCGTTTCGTTATTTGTCTCCACTGGAGACAATAGCAGAACGAACCTCATAGTTCTAGCTAGGAGTACTCTATAGAATGCTGGGCCACTCACTTTAAAAGCTTTGTAAGAAGATTAGTTGTTGAAGAGGATTGTTTTAACAAAGGGAAATATATTCAAACAATTATGTTTCCCTGTATTCTTTAGTACTTTGAGCTCCGAAATGTATCAGTATAACAATCACTCAGTAAATATTTGTTTACACTTAAATGATAGGTTAAGGTAACAACAATCCAATGGTGTGCGTCGCAAGTTCACCAGAGCCTGCTTGTGTCTGGAGATGAGAAAGGTACACTGATATGGTGGAATCATGTTAGTGGTGAGGACAGGGAGTTTGTTCCAGAGAAACGACCTATTGGCTCTCTGGCTAGCTGCCCACATGATAGGGACTACGTTGCTGTAGGGTAAGTAGAGTAGGACAGAAGTTTTTAGAGAAAAAGAAAATACATTGAGAAAAAGACCTATATTCATTTTTAGGGATAGTGTTCATGTACTCCTAGAACAATGAGAGTGAGGTAAGGCTATTATTGGGCTGCATAAATCTACATGTATGTAGGCCTTTTCGAAATTGCAACCTGGGCTTGGACTCTATCTAGCTTAGGCCTAAAAATTGTTATGTTGCCTTACCCCGACCGACCCTAAAAATACGACCGACCCTGGATATTTATATTTTTTTTCAACTTTTTTTCCCCCAGCTGAAGTTTTGTCAATGATAAAAAAACCAACTTTCCTACACAAACGAAGCCAAAGGGGAAAGAAAACCTAACATGCTTTTCTTTATTTAATGTCAGCCCCAGACACTCTCCAGCCCTGGGAGAATGATTGACACTCCTATTGGGATCCAATTACGTCTTATCTTAATCCTCTGCAGTTTGTTAAACATTGTTTAAGTTTGTAATACTCTTGCTTCAATCAAACCACAAGCTGAAAGCGCTATGTCTCTGTGGTTTTATGAGCTGGTTCTGTGACCCTTAGGAGTGGATATAGTGTTCTATTAAACCTAGAAAGTGTGTTGACATCCGCTGGCTTAAAGTTTTGATTGGAACGGTAGAAACAGTTAAACAGTTAACTGGAATTCACAAATTTCGTTTAACTGTTTTGGAAATTTTTTTTAAAAAAAGATCCCGACCTACCTACTATATTTTTTCTGGCCCTTTACTCCAACATAACATTCTTTTTTTTTTAGGCCTTAGGCTCCTTCCTTCTGTTTGAAGCTCTGCACTGAAAGCACAACACGTTTTCTTTTTCAAAATAAATGAATAAGCCGGAGCCCAAGTCAAAGCCAAAGCTGTGGTTTAGATAAGGGCCATAGTAATTTTTTTGAATCAGATGGAATCATGCTGATGTGAACTTGAAAAAAAGATCACAACTTACACTATATCATCTCATTTCCTCTCACTTATAATCTATTGAAATGTTATATTTCTTGTTAATCAAATTTGTTTTACCACACAGCTATAAGACCGGTCTTGTGCTGATTTTAGACATCAGTGGCAAGGGGCAAATCATCCACAAGTTAAGAGGCCATGACGATGAAGTTCAATCGATCTGCTGGTCTCCTGCCCTTGGTGAGAACATTCGCCTCCTCCAAAAGTCTAAAGAAGTTTGTGAAACCACTCAACTTGAGGAAGGAACCGCCCCTGAAGCACCATCTGAAGTGCCCCCACCAGACTCTCCTGCTCACCTGACATTTAGAGAACATGGTTGCCTCTTGATATCTGGGAGCCGGGACCGCACCATCCGGGTGTGGAACACCACCCAGGGAAAGGCAGTGCTGACCCTCAGCCTACCCCCTCGGGGTGGGGTCCACCGAACTAGAGAGAGGGGAGAAGAAGGGAGCAAGGCAAGGGTATGGCTGGGTCTCTGCTGGCCCCAGAATCGTCCTAGAGAGTTTATTTCAAGCTCCTATGGGTGAGTAATTCTCTATGAACAAATTGCTAGCTATCAGTTATGGAATTTTCTTAAAGGTAACTGCTAAGCAGCTAGCCTCATTTGTGGTCATTCTTAAGTATTAATGTCATGGATGCCCTGATTTAATATCATCCACAGAGGAGATGTTTTACTGTGGAGCTTAAGCAAACCTGGTAAGCAGAAATGGGAGTATTTTGGTTCAGAGGATAACAGTTCCCACAACAGGATAGTGTTTAACATCATCAACTCATGCAGTCAGGATATGTTCATCACAACATCCATGGACAGACAGGTATGAGTTTCTTGACAAAAGGTGATTCACAATATAGTGCGCCCTCTACAGTTTACCCCTAGAGAGGCCAATTCTCGCCCAAATGGGTCAACTGGAATACAATCACACTTGCAACTCCGCGGAGCACGGGCAGGTTGGGGACTTTTAACTCTCTGACATGAACATGAAAACATTCACTAAAATTATCTCGCCCAAAAATACCATCTTACGCTGTAAACCACGAATGAACTTATAAACAATTGGGGTCATGTGGTGAGTGCTGCATAAGGATTGAACTTGTTGACCACTGTATTACAAATTGCCCATATTAAAAGAAATAGTATGATGGACTAAGAGAGTGTACACATAAAATATAATATTAACAATATTATTTAGAGTTACCGCAAGTTAATCTCGAGTGATATGTTTTTTGTATGCCATTTCTATTTCAGATTATATGCTGGAATACAAAGACCTTGAAATCAATGTGGTCGATCCCCACCCTGGGGGGATTTGTCTATAGTTTAGCCACTTGTCCTGTTGATCCAGGATGTGTGGCGTTAGGTGTAGGGGACAACATGATCCGTGTGTGGAACACCTCAGCAACAGGGAAGAGTTACGTTGTTAACGTCTTGTGGCAGGGGATCAAATCCAAAGTTACCGTGGTAAGTCATGATCGGGAAAGAGTTTTATTTTAATTTTTATGATTTTTTGTGTGAGATATCGCCAAACATTACAAGGCCGGACGACCACTTCAAGGTGAGGGCTACACCGAACTGATTTGGGCTGTCGACCTAAATCAACTGTCACCAGGGGCACTTTGCCACCTACTCCTGGGGCTGAAACAGGGTTACCCCCTTCAGTCCGAAAGGATGTAGGCATGGGTATCATCCACTAGGAGCCTGGCTGGTAGAGCAGAATGCACTACCTTCCCACCTTTTATTGAAGCAATTATAGTCAAGTGCCTTGCTCAAGGGCACAAGTGTCACAACTGGTGTCAAATTCCGTTTGAGCAGTGGTATTTGAAAGCCTACTTTATTTAAACAGTTCAGTCTGGGATTCCCCCAATTCTTCCGGTACCACCCAAAGTATTAGTTTCTCGGAACACTCGGACTGGAATTTCTTTTTAAGAATGTTGTTGTCAAAAATGAATCCACGACTAAACCAAGTAAAGACAACAAACGAAATGACCCAGAGAAATTCACCACATGATGACATCTTGCAGGCTGAGTTGTTTATCTATTATTCAAAACCACAGCGGATGATATTGAATGGTCAGACATGTGTCTGTAAGGGCAGTATTTAGGTGCTCCGAGGACAATTCCTGGACCAATCCTTCACATATTAACCTCTCTTAGCTTTCCTGGCATCCAGAGAGGGACAACTGCCTTGCTTATGGCACTGATGACGGACGTGTTGGCATCTACAATACATTCAATCAAGGGTGAGTTTATCTTTCATTTCATTTCATTTATTCTGGTTGTGAAGCCAAGGACTCTCAGAAAAGCAAACTTAAAAGCATCGTACACGTTTGGTAATGACTCAAAACAAATATTAGCATAAAAACTTACTTGGTAACAAGCAACGGAGAGCTGTTGATAGTATTAAACATTGTAGGAAATGACTCCCTCTGAAGTAACGTCGTTTTTGAGAAAGAGGTAATTTCTCACTAAAATAATAATCCTATCTGAAAGCACACAAATTTGTACAACAAGGGTGTTTTTTCTTTCATCATTTTCTTGCAACTTCGATGACCAATTGAGCCCAAATTTTCACAGGCTTGTTATTTGATGCATATGTTGGGATACACCAAGTGAGAACACTGGTCTTTGACAATTACCAAACGTGTTCAGTGCCTTTAATCACTGTACTAGCCAAGAACCCAATGGAGAGAAGACAAGGAAGTATACGTTTCAGTTTTAGATGTGGGAGGAAAACCCCAGAGGACTATTCCAGGGAAAACCAAAAGCAGTCAGGTAGGGACTGAAAAACCCAATCCACATAGTGCCCCCGGCGTGATTCGAACCGGGGTCTTTGAGGTGGAAGGTGAGGAAAGATACCTCTACACCAACCTGAGTTAGTACACGATCATAGACTCTAATAAATCTTTTGCAAGTAGGGCATCATCCATTTACTTAGAGCTTAACCCTACGTGTAGCAATACAGTGGTGTCAGAATCAGGCAAAACCTGCTGTTGGATTTTGATGGTTTGGGAGTTTAATGCACTGAGTTGGCCAGAATAAATAAATACCTTTTGGAAAAAAAAGATTACCATATTTCATGTATAATTGTTCATCATTTGATAATTGTTCTTTCTGGATTGAAATGTTTGGTTTATTTTAAGGAAGGGGCCTCATTTATCCAGTACATTTCACAAGAAGACGGTGTACTCACTAAGTTGGGGTCCGCAGTGCCCAGCCAAAGGTAACATTTCAAGTTTCAGATTTTAATTTACTCCCAGATGATTTTAGCTTTGTAAAAAGTGGTTTGGCGAAGTAGAACAAAATACATGTTTAGCGTCCCCGCCCGCTTCCTTTTTGGGGGCCGCATGGATTTTATTATTATTTTTGCAAATTCAAAATGAGATTTAAAAACCATAAAATGTCAACTGATACATCAGAAAATAAAATACTTGCCTGTGCCGGCTACACAGTTAAAAACTGATCGTTTAGTTACAACTTGACATTTATTCTTGTGAAAGTGAGCTACATCAGGGTTTTTAATACTGAACAAACTATTAAATAAAACCACTGTAAACATGTTCAATGTCTTGTCTAACATGTATCTTTCATTATTGTGTGCTGAACAGTAGAAAAACCAATGGTTGTTCGAAATTTTAAAAAGAATGGTGGCCATCTTGAAAATAAAAAATAAAAAGCCAGTCCCGCTTCCTTTTTTTCAGGAACGCGGAAGCTAAACATGTTTTTCTTTTACTCGGCCTTATATGCCTACTGAAACAGGAAACAGGATTTTGTTCAGGTTAACTTTTGTCTTTTCCAGAGGGTGTAACGATCCATTGTCTCTACAGCTGCAGTGGTGATGGTATTATATACCAACATGATCCAAGCAGACTGGGGGAGGATGCCACTAACTTCAACAGCCTCGTACGCTCCACCAACAAGATCACAGTATGAACGCTCTTGGATTTTAAAACAATTAAAACAGTTATTTTTATTTTGTTTGCCATGTTTCTGACATTTTTTTCCTGCTTTCACAACTCCGGATTTCCTTTCAGAAGGGAAAAATAATTGTCACAGGGAAAAAAACTTCAAATTAGTGGTTTTTTCAAAAAATTTACATTTAATGAGTAACACATTTTTTCTGTGATCACCGAAAATCTACCTTTAAAAAAAAAAGGGACTGAAAGTTTTTGATGGTAGTGTATTAGTGTCAAAGACAAACTTTCCTGCCATGTTTTTTGGTTAATATCAAACCTCAATACGACTTCCCTTCTTATAATAATAACAATAATAACTAGTTCTTATATAGCGCATTTTACAATAACGTATCAATGTGCTTTACTTGAGTGCCCTGGTCATTGGGCCAATAACATTCCTTTAATCTTTCTCAGCTCCCTGGGGAGTATACAGCCCCGAGCTGCCGTGGTGCTCCGAAAGGCTTTTTCAAACACAATATCAACCTCTACCCTCGCAGGTACCCATTTATACCCCTGGGTGAAGAGAAGCAATTATAGTAAAGCATCTTGCTCAAGGACACAAGTGTCATGACCGGGACTCGAACCCATACCCACGATTTTTTCTGTTTTTTTCTGTTTTTTTGTTTAGCATATGCTTCCTCTGCATACGGATGTGTCATGGAGGGATGATGGACTGGCTGTCGCCACAGGCAACGAGGATGGGTAATCATTCATTGTTTTTTTATATTTATTTATAATGATATTATATGCTTTATGTTATTTATTTATTTATTTATTTGTTTAAAATGATATTATATGTTTTATGTTATTTATCTTTTAGGTTTTTTTGTGTGAACTTAAATTGACAAATGTTCAAATCAGATTGGAAGGTTGAGGTTGAAGTTGTGGACTTCAGAACGTCAGGGCAACTTGAAGGGTACATTATAAGTTATCACCCAAGCGTGAGTGGTATACGGAAAAATATAGCGCTTCTGCGTCCCATATCCATCGGCCTCGTTGGATATGGGACGCAGACGCGCTATATTGTTCCGTATTCCACAAGCGCGCGTGTGATAGCGTATTTATCTTCAAGCAAACTTGATGGGCAGTTAGAACACACAGTATGCAGGGTGTGATATGGGCCGTGCAATATAAGTTTATATCACACTCCTTGTTGCTATGGATCGACCAATCAGAATCAAATACTTAGGCCTGCTTGAAGATAATCTTTGATGTCTATTTAATTGCTTCATCTGACACTAAAAAGAGGCCCTACAATTTTATTCTAGCTCCATCGACATCTTTGCGGCACCCAATCTCTTGTTGCTGTGCACCATCCAAGTCCATCATAAGCTCATCAACTGCCTGCAATGGTATCCCAGCAACAGCCAATCAGGAACAAGCACGCAACACACTGACCAATCCGGTGTTGTTTTAGAAGATGATTTGAATGGCTCTAACAAATCTGGGAAGAGGTACTGGCTGGCCACGGGTTCAAATGAACCGCAGGTGCAAGTGCATGACCTGACGCCTGTATTAGGTAATTAAGTCTATTTTAAAGGCACTGGACACGTTTGGTAATTGTCAAAGACCAGTATTCTCACTTGGTGTATCCCAACATATGCATAAAATAACAAGCCTGGTCATCGAAGTTGCTAGAAAATGATGAAAGAAAAAACTCCCTTGTTGTACAAATTTGTGTGCTTTCAGATGCCTGAAGAAGGCTTCTGGCCTGAAGTCTTTTAATATTTTAGTGAGAAATTACCTCTTTCTCAAAAACTACGTTACTTCAGAGGGAGTCCTTTCTCACAATGTTTTATACTATCAACAGCTCTCCGTTGCTTGTTACCAAGTAAGTTTTTATGCTAATATATATTTTGAGTTATTACCAAACGTGTACGATGCCTTTAACTGCGAAATCCAGGCAGATTTTATAAAACGTCATTTCTATTCAATTTTAGAAGATTTTTCAACTAGACATGAGGGTGTGAACAGTTTTCTGGTCAGTTCACCAAAACAGGCCTTACCAGCTTGAAGACTAACATGACAGACCAGTTTGATTCCAAATATGTTAGCTGTAGCTATCTCATTGTTCTTGTTTTCCTGTTCGGTTTTTTTGCAGGAGAACTAGAACCAGTTCAAATGAAAGCCCCCATGACAAGTTCTTTCCGCACTCTGAATGGCCACACCCTAAGGATTACAGCGTTGTCATGGAGTCCCCATGGCAACGGTCATCTGGTATCTGCATCATATGACAGCACTGCTCAGGTGAGAACTAAATGTGGTGATGACATTAAGCCAACAAGTGAATAGGTGCCGGGGCACTATGTGGATTGGGTTTTCAGTCCCTACCTGATTGCGTGGGTTTTCCCTGGAATAGTTCTCTGGGGTTTTCCTCCCACATTTAAAACTGAAACTTATACTTCCTTGTCTTCTCTCCATTGGGTTCTTGGCTAGTACAGTGAGGCAATTATACCATTATTGCACAGAAAAGTTTACAGTTGGTACCCGCTGTCACCTTGCTCAACCGGATGGATTTGAGGTTCATGTTAAAATGCTGTGACAGTGTTTCGCTGTTTACTCAGCAAGACACTGTATTCAGCTGAAACTTTCACATGTGACTTTTATTGTATCTTTCTTTAAAATGTTGCCTATAAATTATCATTACTTTGACAAAAAACAATCTGTGACCCTACCCTTAAAGGGTCTGTATACAATTGGTAATGACTCTGAAAATTAATGGCAAAAAAACTTACTTGGTAAGAAGTAAAGCAGCTTTGGAGTGTATTATGCATTTTGAGAAACGTTTCACTCAAAGTACTGCGGTTATGGAAAAAGATATCACTTTTTATCCCCCAAAATTTGAATCTGAGAAGCGTTACTGCAGTAACGTTTCTCAGATTGTGTATTCCAATTGCTGATTATTCTTCCTGCGTGGACATAACCGCTCAAGATTTTTTCGGCAATATCTCAAAAACGCCAACACCTTTTGAAATGAAATTTTCACAGGTTAGTTTTATGGTATATATCAACAACTATGTAGGATTGAAACAAACAGTGGGTTCCAATTACCAAGCGTATACAATCCCTTTAAATGTATGTATTTTGTTGTCATTTTCTTCAATAGGTTTGGGACGTTCTGAAAGGGGAGCCCATCGCCAATTTTCGGGGTCATCTTGGCCGGTTATTTTCAGTGGCATGGAGCGTCATGGACCCTGATATTATCTACTCAGGTGGAGAGGACTTTTGTCTGATGAAGTGGAGAGTATCAAAAACCCAACACACCAAACCACCAACACGTAAGAAAGAATCAGGGATGCAATTTGTTGTTGTTTTGTTTTTGTGAAATTTGGGAGTGTAACGTTAGATGCATGGATTACTACTTCGAAAGATCAGGGCCCAATTTCATAAAGCTGTTTAGCAGAAAATTCTGCTAAGCAAATTTCTTTGCTAAGCAAGAAATGAGTGTGGTACCAGTCACAGCAATGGTGAATGTATGGTATTTTGACTGGTAACCTATTTTTCCTAAGCAAGAGTTTTCTGTGCTTAGCAAAGTTTTTGTGCTTACATGCGTTTGAAATTGGGCCCTGATATAGTCATCTAATTAAAATGATTTTATTACAATATGATAAGACATGAATGGCATTGTCATAATTTCACTGCAATTTCCCAAATACTACTACATCTCAGCCTATGGCCCCTCTAGCCAGGCAGGGTTGTTGCTACTGCTGCTCGCACTGGCATGACTGGCGCTCAGTTCGCTGTGTACTGTCGCCTGGCCCAAATTCTGTACAATGAATTCTCATGTAAAAAAATAAAATAAATAATAACTTGTTCTTATATAGCGCATTTTACAATAACCTATCATTGCACTTTACATTAGTGCCCTGGTCATTGGGCCAATAACATTCCTGTAATCTTTCTCAACTCCCTGGGGAGTATACAGCCCCAAGCTGCTGTGGCGCTTCGAATGCTTTTCAAACACAATATCAACCTCTACCCTCGCAGTTACCCATTTATACCCCTGGGTAAAGAGAAGCAATTATAGTGAAGTATATTGCTCAAGGATACAAGTGTCATGACCGGGATTCGAACCCACACCCCGATGACTTAACCATCGGAACTTGAATTTGATGCTCTAAACCACTCAGCCACATGACACCCCAACAACTCTGTACATGAAGGGCCAATAACTCTGTACATTAATTTTCAGCTGGCGGCCTGGCGTTAGATTTGTTTCCAACAGCCACTTGCATCTCTAAAGTCAAAGACATGGCATAGTTGTTGATGTCAATTAGAAATTGTAAACTCGTTCAGTTGTCAACTGTTTTTTCGGACCAGGGAAAGTAGGGGTTACAAATTTTATAATTGTGTTCTTCTGTTAAAATGTTTAAAGACAAGAGAAACATGATGTCATCACGCCCTGGGAAAGGAAAACCATCCTCATCCAAGAACAAAAAGAAAACCAAAACCCTCAAGGAAACATGGAGTGAGGGAAGCACACCGCCTCGACCTTCTACTCCAGAAGTGCCGGCCAAACATGAAGGAGGTACCCCTTTAGTTCCGGAATCCCAGACCCAAAAAGAACCTCCCGCTAGTGGATGTGATCTGGCCAAATCTTCTGATGGTGATGCATGTGATCTACAGAGACTCATTGAAACAAAGAGATTGGAGTTACAGGTCACAGTCGCAGTCGACTCCTCAGAAGAAAAGAGGAGGGTAACTGAAACAAATCGTAGCTCAGAATTAGATGCGGACAAAGGCGATACAGAAGTAAATGACAGGGAGATGGGCGTAGCAGAAGGGAGTGAGAGTTCAAAGGTCAACGACTCAGATATGACCTCTGACTTCCAGTCACGAGATGCCCCTGATGCTGCAGTGAAGAAAGGTCAGTTGATTAAGTATTTAAAAATAACGTTTTATTTAGTCCACATCACAGCAGAGATTAGAAAACAAAATAAGCAAATGGAAACAATTCACAGGGTTTTGTTATGCTTCGTAATTGATTAACTTTTTTTAACATAGGACCAAATCTTTTCATCTGCTGTGGTAGATGGAATGTTTTAAACTCTTACCCATAAAAGTAGGTTTTTCCTCTCAGCCCCTGGTCCCCCCTTCTCTAACCCCCCCCCCAAAAAAAAAAACCCCCAAAAAACAAAAAAAAACAACCCAAAAACCTCAAAAACAAAAAAAACACCCAAAAAACCCAAACAACAATAACAACAACAAAAAACAAAACAAAAAACACCCCCAAACAAATGAGCAAACAAACAAACAAACTTAAAAAAAATCTTGTTGGTACAATAAACAGTTGATGTTCTAGATATTACACATGGCTCCATACGTAAAGGCATCACAAACCCCAAAACTATCAAGTTTTTACTGAAAAATAAAATGAAAATGCTCATATGGAAACAAGTTATTATTATTATCAAATCTTTCTGGTATTGAAACCAAAGGACTTCCAACAGTGCCTTGCACTGTAAACAGAGACCTGAAGATAGATACCTTGACGAGGAGATGTTGAAGAAATCTCAATTTTAGATTTGGGAGGGAAACCCCATCTGGGGGAAACCCATGCAATCAGGTAGTGACTAATAATCCAATAGACTGTGCAAGTCTCGCGCATATTATTTGAACTTCCGGGACCATTGTGGTCCCAACCGTATGGAGTTTTACGTGGGCGGGATTTTGTTTTGTCAATTATTTTATTTTAACGTGGTTTATGGCTATGAAAATTATATATGTTGTTGGGAAGTAATACTAAGTGATTAACAATATGGAAGTAAAATCAATTCAACAAAATAACGAAGAAAACCTGAGAATAAGACTTGACTTTCGTTTCCGGTTACTTGTACAAAATTAAGAATTCTGCCCAACTGACAATCATGTTGTCATTATATTAAACCTATGTAATAGATGCACACATTCGGGCGTGATTGGCAAATGGGGTTTCTAACAATAGGCATCCTCGTCCCAAGTTTTAATCTTGTTTCAATGTTAAATTGAACAAATTAGTTGTATTATACACAAATTTGAAATTAATTTATAACAACTTGCTATGGATGTTTTTATTTAATATAATTTAAAAAGAAGATTTTATTTCATGGAAAAAATAGTCTTTGTTAGAGTTTTTTTATCGTTTTCGATATGCGCAAGACTTGCACAGTCTATTTACATGCAAGGCTCCGGTCTGAGGTGGGATTTGAACTGGAGTCTACAGAAGAGAAAGGCATGGAAGAAACTAAACCGACCTGAATGCCCAGTTGGCATTTATCGGGCAACTAAAAGGTGACTGGGTCTTCCATCTAGATTCATCAAATTCGGTTTTGTCTCCGTTCATTTTGCAGACGGCCGTCGTAGGAAGAAACAAAAGTCACTTCTCCCCCTGAGCCGCAATCAGGACAACCGAGGCAAACTCTACCATCTAGAGGACTGCATTGCTTTAGCGAGCCATAAATACAGTAAGAAATCAATGCAGATGACCATGCAAAGTCTAATTCTAGTGGGAGAATTACAGATTGAATGTTCGAAACTCATTTAGTGTGCAGAAGAAGGCCATGCACAAATTATCTTCAAGGTAGGGTCATTCTGTGGTAATGACCCCCTACAAAATTTGGTAATATTTAACCAAAAGTCTACTTATTTTAAAGATGGTAATAGATAGGTTTCGCAAGGCTATGTATACATATTCGGATACCAGATACGTCAACACTTTGTGTGTTCACGTGACTGGTAACCGCGGCTTCCGTGTTTTACATGGAAGTTAACAACGGATACGGGAGCTCATACACGTACGTTAAAAACGAATACCATTTTGCTGATTTTAGTTGCATTTTTGCCCCAGATTAAAAACATTTCCCCCAGTATTGCTTTTAAAGGTGTCATTCAAGATATAGATAGAAATATGTTAATCATTTGTAAGCAAAATGTGGAAACAGGGGTCTCTATTTTGCGTGCTTGCTTGAATTTTTCTTTACACGCGTTTAACAAAAAGAAACAGTTAAACAAAATTACTATTCAATCAAATTCTCCAATGTGACAAGAAAATACACAAAATGTTTTTGGATTTGTTTTGCTCACAAAACCTATGCCAACATGTGTCTATACTTTGGCCTGACATAACTCTATGATTGCGAAATAGAATCTAACACGCATCCAACGTGAAAGATACGGTTATCGTATCTGTATCTGTATCCATATCTGCACGCTTGCGAAACCTCTCTAATGGTAGTAGGCATCCTGCGGTTTCGTCTGAAGTGACCCCGTTGATTGGAAATCAATAAAAGTATGTCAACAAAATTTAAATCTCCAAAGATCGCCTATAGGCTACTTTTGGAGACTCAAATTTCCATGTTGTTCGCTAATGAATGCTAAATGTGGATGGATTTGACATTCTTGAAAAAGAAAAATTAAGTTATAATTTTGAAAAGTGATATCATAACAACTATCAAAGAGTATTGTATGGCAGAGTCAAACAGAAAGTCTTAGTTGTGTAAATTTTGTGTATAATGCTGTAAATGTGCTACTATAAAAAAAAACCCACCAAAACAACTATCAAAGAGTAATGTACGACGGAGTTGAACAGAAACTTGAGAGTTGTGTAAATTTTGTGTATAATGCTGTAAATGTGCTACTATAAAAAAATCACCGAAACAATCAAGGAGTAATGTACGACAGAGTTGAACAGAACCTAAGAGTTGTGTGAATTTTGTGTATAATGCTGTTAATGTGCTACTGTAAAAAATCACCAAAACAATCAAGGAGTAATGTACGACAGAGTTGAACAGAAACTTAGAGTTGTGTAAATTTTGTGTATAATGCTGTAAATGTGCTACTTTAAAAAAAACCACCAAAACAACTATCAAAGAGTAATGTACGACAGAGTTGAACAGAAACTCAAGAGTTGTGTAAATTTTGTGTTTAATGCTGTAAATGTGCTACATATAGCTTTACATGGACAGCTTCATTTGATTCTTAGGTTCGAAGGAGACCCAACTCTCTGCACCACTGCATCCAGGAATCGGTGATAATGTTCACCTTGGTCTCTTTGCTGACCGCAGGGCAGCCTATGCTATGTTCAGAGAAGAAGGTAAGGTTCCTACAACTTTGAGAAAGAAATTTGAATTAGTTCCCCCTTCAGAAAGCCTTCTTCACTTATAAAGCAGACAATAAAACAGCCCCCTTGCATAGGCCGCCATCACTGAGGTTTTAAACTGGAAATGGGCATGCGTGTATGCCCCACACATAACTCTGCCTATGATTGGTGTTTCTCTGCCCTTTCTTTATGGTTTAAGCTTGTAAGCAAAAATAATAATTTTGGGTTAAACAAAGACAAGAGCAGGACTTGAACCTGCAACCTCCGGATTAACGTGCCGGTGCTCTACCAACTGAGCTATCTAGCCCTATCTTAGTGGTCTCCCTGATTTGTCGATATCTTTGTTTGGGGTGTCAGTCGGTGGCCATTCAACCTGTAACTGCCGTATAGCCAGGGATCACACCCAAGTTTACGATACAATCATTGTGGTTCTAAAATAAGGATTGCTACTTCAAAATGGCTCAAAGTTCAAAAACATTTCTACTAAATGTTAAACAGGACAGCACTTAAACTTTAACTGTGGGTCATGACCGAAAAGTGGGTCGCGAAAAAAACTTGTGTTTGTCGGCAAACTTTTTTCAATTGGCTGCCGATTGGCAGGTGAGTCACGATCGATTGTGTGTAATTGGGTCGCTGGGTTAAAAAAATTGCATAAAGCCGTTTTAGATGACCGAAAATGTTTCTTTCTTTTTAACATTTGCTGAACCGTTAGGAGGAGGTTAAATATGCATTAAGGAAATCTTCATCAGTTGTTGGGTTTCTGGACTCTGGGCAGTGGTCAAGTGGGTATTTCAAGCCCTTCTTATGTTGTGTCCAAATTGCCAGTTTTGGTAGTGGCTATAACCGCAACAGTGAAGAGTCCTATTCTTTTATGTAGTCGTTGCAGCAAACCGCTGTAGCCGTAGCTATTGATTCGGACATGGCCTTCAAATCCATCATAAATGTGATACGATCCAGCTAAATGAGTCGTTTGTCGGAAATATCAGTAGTACCTATGGAGAAACAAGCCAAAACAGGCCTGAACAGGGTGAAACTTTCAAAAATATTTGTTTTGTAATTTTAAATGCCAAAATATATCTTATTTTATATTGGCAACTTCCTTCCTGATAAATAACATCAAAAAGGGGTTAAATTAGCATTGAAAGAAAATGTGCCGATGTAGTTTCAATAAAAAACTCGACTTTAAACCCCTTTTTCTCAGTTTCATTCTTTGGTGTTACTACTTTCAAAACTTTTGAATCAAAGGTGGTATCAACATGGGGTTTTAACAGTATTAAAGCATAGATTATGGTCTGTTCAAATGTAAAAAAAAGTGAAAAATTACCTGGGTCGACAAGCGACTCATTTTGCTTGATCGATCGCATCACAAATAGTGCTTTGAATTTGGGTCATATTTATGCACATTTAAAAACATAATTAATGTTTGAATCTGTACAGGCAGGCAACATGAGGAAGGTGGTTACCAACAACAGAATCTGGAGATGTGGAAAGGGAATTTAGCTGGTGCCCTGACCCAGGCAACGGAGCACAATCAACTCAACAGCTTTCTGGTCGCAATGTCACCACTAGGTAAACTTCTTCTTTTGTTCACTGTGTGAATAAGATCAGTTGACGATATTAAGAATACGTTGCAAATTGTAGTCGTCTACTCGTGACAATGTATGCAGTCTACATTAATTGATTTATTTCAGTGACCGAAAATGTTGATATAATGTGCTATGGCCTATTTAGGTGTTTTTTTGGCATCTACAGCAGTTGTGTGTTCAGGCAGATATGGGACAGAAAGGTAATTATCTGAGACATAGCCTGAACATCTGACGTCACACTTCGAGGCTCGTGAATAACACCAGATACCAGCCTTGAGTCCCTGGCGGGATCCTGCCAGATGTACCTTTGACCTTACATTCCATTCACACATGTACACACATTACATTGATAACATACAAACATTAGACCTATGCACACGCAGCTAACGATCGAAAGTACAGCTAACTGGTGTATGTAGCTGACAAACTATGTCACTTCGGAGCAGACCAATCATAACACAGAAATTGAAAGCTTACATCACTGCAGGTTTATCCACTGATACATAATTGGGCCTGTAAGACCAGTGTCTGTCTTTATCCTTGCGGATAAAGACAGGGTACCAGTCTATCTGAGACAATGCTGAATCGGTCTTCAGTCTGGATAAAACTCTTCAAACGATTTTTGTGAACGAACAGTTGAATGATTGAATGGATTTTCCCTTTTTCATTTTGGTGTTTCTTTATCAGGTGGATACGATGTGTGGTTGGAGACTACGGAGGCCTATGCAAGACAGCTGGAAATGAATGAAGAGTACACTCAAGCTGCCACCTACTACTTGGCATGCCATAAGATACACAAGGCTATAAAAGTCCTGCAAGACAATAAATTATACAGGTACATCATAAGCCTATTGCGGTGATTGCGTAGATCTTTGAGGATCCACCTTAAAATAGTTGTCATCAGAGATTTTTAATATAAAGTAATAAGCCACAAGGGAAACTGACTGGATACATTTTTAGATCATCTTGGGTTGAACAAAGAAAAAGTTGCATCTCCTTAAGGTGATCCCCTCTGCTGCTGCTTCTCAGGTTGTATCGTAAACTTGAATGGGATCCCTGGTTATACGGTAGTTACAGGTTGATTGGCTTCTGACTGGCACCCTAAACAAAGATAATGACAAAATAGCGAGACTGCCAACATGAGGGCTATATAGCTCAGTAAGTAGAGCGTCAGGACGTTAATTCGGAGGTCATGGGTTCAAATCCCTCTCTATTTAAGTTAATCTTGTTCAACCCAAAACTATTAGAGATTTTGAATGATTTATTACAGTTCTTGTACATGGTTTTTATTATGCTAAATTTGAAATTTAATTGTCAGTCAGGATTTTCAGGCTAAACAAAGCATTCCAGTTGCAAACTTTTCTTAAGAGTGATCTTGGTAAAAGCACCAAGCAGATAACAAACAATAACAAGTACAAATTTGTGATAAGACCAAGTAAAAAAATACACCAGTTAATCATCCTGGGTTTTTTTTCAGAAAGAGGAGGATGAGGGCCTTATTATGGTTTATTTTAGGAGGAAAGAGCCAGACTAAGAAATTGTTTTGACCCAACCACCCCAAATTTCGACTTTTAAATATTGAATGGCTTCATATATTAAATATAATCTATACACTGAAGAACAAAGTAATGCCTCAAATGAACCAGATATTTCAGATCAAAGGTATCCAACTTCAATAGTTTTCAATGGCTTTTCCTGGCTTAAACGAACAACTTTTTAGTTTAATCAGGAATGAAATTGATGATCTTGGCCAGCTGGGTATTTCTTCTTCTTTTTAATATATTTACATAAAAAAAACTGAATTTCGATTTTATTTTTATTTTAACATTGACTATTCTGAATGGCCCCTAAAATATGGGTAAATTAGATCAATGGTTGAAAGAATGGTGCCAAGATGAAGCGAAAATAAATATACAAATTTTGTAGTCTTTCAAAAAAGGATGAGGACAGGGACGATCATTTTACTTGGCCAAATATGAAATACTTTATTTTTGTCATCAGGTTTCAGGCCATTAACCTTTTTTTTACATTTAAACCATAGGTCCTTTTGGTTGGTAAACAGTTTGCCACGGCTAGTTCTATTTTCTCATTTGTTTATAATTTTAGAGAAGCAGTAGCTTTGGCCTCTGTTAGGCTGTCCCCATTTGATGAAGCTTTTACCGACGTGTACAAAGCCTGGGCAAGCCACCTTGAGTCTGAGGGTAACTATGGACCGGCAGCAAAGTGGTAAGTACAAGGCTAGGAGTGTAATATAAATAGCATTTTTGAATGTAGCCAGTTATCCAAAGATCACAAAGTCTGATAGTGCGAATTGCAGGAGCTTCATTGAAGATGCTAGGTCTGTTTTTGGCCGATTTGACCCGAAAATCCACCAATGATAAGTGGTAGTTGATATGAAACACTAATTATGAATTATTGTCGGGATCCGGACATAATCTTACATCCATCAGCCATGTTCAAATAATTTTACATACGTATTTTTTGCATTGTAGGGGACATTTGCGAAATTTGCATCAACTGTCATAATTAAAGGAACATTACAGAATTGGTTTTTGCTCACAAAACAGTGTAAGCACTTTATATAATCCACCATATACATCAACTGACAAACCTGTAGAAGTTTGAGATCGATCGGCCATCTGGGTCACAAGAAAATAGTGAAAAACCGATTACACAATTGCATGTGTTATACAATGCATGAATAAAACGCTCATGAGCGATAAACTCGAATCGGAAATTAGTTTTATTTATTTCTCATCAAATATGGCATTTAAGACAGAAATATTTCTAGGGATGTTTTCTACTATCATCATCATTAGACCGTGTAAGTTTTATGTAAATCTGTGATCTTAAAGAAAATTTTAATTACCAGTTCTGTAATGTTCCTTTAATTCCGAGAAACAAATTTTGAATGAAACTTTTTTCAGTGAATATTGGGACTTTCAACTTTAAAGTGTGCACAAGGAATGCTCTCCGTTCAATGATTGTACTTTCAGTAGATTGAAGGGAATGTACATTTTCGAAATGTTATTCTACGACTTCCCGCTTTTTAAGGAAGATCTTGTTTGTTTGATTTAGTTACCTCGCCATTAACCAGCCAGCAGATGCAGTAATGCTCCTAGCCAGGAAAAGTGACATCCCGTTCTTGTCGGCCGCCCTTCATGTCTCGTGCATCTCGGGCCAAAGTCACCTGACCAGTGGCTTGCTGGTCCGCTATTTGCATGAATGTCTCATGGTTGGTGAGTGGCTGAATGCTCAAGGACTTCTAGCCAATCACAGCAGTTTGATGGTTTGTTTTCTTATTTTTTATTTTCTATTTTGATTGTTTGGGCTTATAAAATGTGTTCATTTGTTTTTTGTTTTTTTATTTAAAGTGCAACCACTCCCAACTCATCAAAATCCAACTGCATGTTTTGTTGGATTCTGTCGGACTGAGGACTGCACTAGTAAACTGACCATGCTTTAAATGGGATCTGGCACACCACTTTCATCAGATTCTAATAAGCCATTTTGAGATATGGCGGACACATTACTATAACACTATTTGATTTTGGTAAATTTGTCTGTACACACCCAAATCCTACAGTGCACTCCTATAGTGTCCACCATAATATCTCAAAAAGGCTAATGATGTTGGATTTTTTTAGAACGAGGAAGTAAATCACTCTTTGGAGTAAGGGTTGGGTTTGTAGACGGTTTTGAATGTTAGATTTAGTGTTTCATAAAATTATCCTCAATATAATTTTTTTTTTTTAATAACTTTTCTTTTTGGTGTCTCACAGTTTGGTAGTCTGGTTGCCACCATGCATGAGATCATAGTTACAATGTTAACACATCAGGCATTTATATCAGAGGAGCTGTTTAAAGAGGCTGGGACCAACCCTTGGATACAAGAACGATGTCAAAACAAAACACAGTGTACACCTCTGGGAGATCAACGCGCATTTCTTGAACACTCAATACATGAGTGGTTTCAGCAATGTACATTAGAACCATCAGACGAAGGTCTTGTACAAGGTCTGTACGATGCAGTGGCAGGGATCCAACAACCAAATGCCCAGCATGTGCAAACAAAACAGGTAAGCAAGGATAAATAGAACAAATACCAAAATCAAAATATATAGTGAAGTATTGTAAAATTATCTTTCCATTATAATTATCTATGATGTTCTATGTTAGGCATCTCGTGTGGCTGGGGTCTGTACTGCATTATGTTAAATTCTTTCTTCGGCCATGTGAATGGTAACGTTTTGTGAAACTTGTTTTGTCTCATCTACAGCTTCTTGTGGAGTTGGCGTTTGAGTTGACACTGGGTCAGCTGTCGGTCATGGTGGGCGGGTCTTCCAAAGCAGTCGCCCATTGGCTACAAGCCATTGTCATGTGTCACAGTGTTTGTAATATGGACATTGCAAGGGGGATATTTTCCCTTATACTTCCTGAAGGTAAAATGAAATACACTGAACAAACGCTTTTCTATAGCCTATAGGGCACCTTCTCAAAACTATTCATGGGTAACTTAATAATAATGGAGTCATATATAGCGCACATATCCACCAATAAGGTACTAAAGGTGCTTGAATAAATAGGAAGATTTAAGACAGGTTTTTGACATGTTGAACTATGAGACCAATTTATGTAGCACCTTATAAGTGTTTATAAGGTGCTACAGGGCACTCAGCAGCCACTTCCAGAAACACCCGGCAAACCCCTTCTCTCAGCGACAAGTGTAATTGGGTTATTTTAAGTGCATTACACAACACACAGGACTTAAGGTTTTACGTCCCATACGAAGGGCAAAGCAATGATGGCTAAGTGTTGGCGGTCTCCCTTAATTGATTTAATAATCATTGCTTAAATCAGTGGTTTGCCTGGCTGATAAGTGGAGCATGGTTGTAAAAATTCAAATTGACGATCGGAGCAAAATTAGGCAGACTACAAACTGACAAGAATGCAGCGTTCTCACAAAAGGGGGAAGAGGATTCCATCTACACATCAAATGTTGAACTTTTGATACACATAGGTCAAGGAAAAAGCTCGCAAATGACACAACAATAAACAAAATTGTTATTTGTATGGCAAGTTTTCACAGAGAGCAAGGTGGTGATTTTGGCAAACAAAATGAACGAGGTGTTCACTGAAAATACCGAGGTGGGCCGCCTGACATTTGAATTGGCAGGGGAAGCACTTGTTGTATTTTTGTGTCATTTCTTCTTTGGCAAATCTTCACAGAGAGGTGGTGATTTTGGCGAAAAGGGGAGCGAGGTTGTCACTGAAGGTAGCCTGGTGGGCCACCTCGGGTTTGAATGGGCAGGGGAAACGCTGCCTAAATGTGTGCCTCGATTAAAGGGTCTGTATACGTTTGGTAATGACTCTGACTCTGTTAATGGCTATAAAAACTTACTTGGTAAGAAGTACAGCAGCTTTGGATAGTATAATGCATTTTGAGAAACTTTTCACTTCAGTACTGGAAAAAATATATCACTATTTATCCCCCAAAATTTGAATCTGAGAAGCTTTACTGCTGTAGCGCTTCTCAGATTGTGTATTCCAATTGCAGATAATTCTTCCTGCGTGGACATAACCGTTCCAGATTTTCGTCAATTTCTCAAAAATGCTAGCACCTTTTGAAATGAAATTTTCACAAGTTAGTTTTATGGTATATATACACAACTATATAGGATTGAATCAAATAGTGGGCTCCAATTACCAAACGTGTACAATCCCTTTAAAGACTGGCCTAATTATTATTTTGATCATTTTAGGGAGTAATTCAATCCAGCAACTTATTCAAGGATGTGAAGGGTCAACAGTTAAATCTACGGGTGCTATCACAAGTCTACAAGCTCACTTCATGTTCACTGAGCTTTACCATCTCTGGTGGGGTGTGGGGAACCAGATTGCAGCTGGTAAGTCAGTCATGATGGGAGCCAGTGATGGTTCACATCCAATCAAATTGATGGAGAGCTCGTCAAAAGCTCCATCTACATCTGGAGTCAATGGCGAGACCAATCATCGTACTGATCATCAATCAACTTCAGTAGTGACAAAGTTGGAGCCCGATTGCAATGGTGCTGTGATTGAGAGGACTGGAAAACAAAACGATGCTGCAGATAATAAAACGACTGACATGAAATCCTCACAGAAAACGCCAATGGTTGATTCTGAACACCAAATAGAGACTCTATGCGAGAAACTGAGAGTAACATCTCAGGTGTTACTGTCAGAGCCACATGCAAGGCTGAGTGGCATCAAGGGTAGGCTGCGATACATCCAGATGGCTGTTGGGAGACTCGTCAGCCAACATTGCCAAGAGAGTCACGGAGAGGTCCTCCTACTCCAAGACCCAAACCAGGAGGTCCTCCTACCCCAAGACACAAACCAGGAGGTCCTCCTACCCCAAGACCCAAACCAGGAGGTCCTCCTGCCCCAAGAACCGATTGAGGGGACTGTCGGTGACAAACACAGGGATCTTTTAGACCCTGTAGACAAGGTATCTCATGATACTAAATCCTTGGGTGATATACCCCAGGGTAGAACATGGACTCCAAATGGTGACTGCGAGGATGTGTTCGTGCAGCAAATGTTACCTCCAGCAGATGTCAAGGGTCAAACTCGGGGTATTTTCAGTGACAATGCAGGGTCAGCTGCCATGGATATGACACCGAATGGGAAGATTCAAAAAGAGAATTCAAACGAACTGATCAATGATGAGACGGAGGGTACCTCAAAAGTATTGGAAATTTCCTCAGCTGTGGACAAATCTTCAGAGGATCTTTTGCCGAGACACTGGAACGAGTTGATGGCTGATGTTCAGTATGAACATCCTGCCGTGACTTGCGCCGTTTTGTTAGAGGAACAAAACAAACTGTCACAGGACTTGAGTGAACTCGAAGGCAATTCAGGGGTGAGTTTTTGGAACCCATGGGTGAATGCATTAGTTTCGGAAATGCACAGAAAAAATATCAATGACGATTCACTGTTCAATTTTTACCTTAGTATTCATGATAATTTTAGATCCATATCAATGATAAACAAACTAGTTGAGACTCAAAAAAGAAGAAGTAGAATAATAGACAACTCAACTTTAAAGTACATATGATAGCAATTATGGGGAACAAAGGTTGTACATGTACATCAGATTCCTAGAAAGTTTGCTATACAAGTTCTTGTGATGAAAGTTGTTTTTTGTTTGTGTAAGTACTGGACCAGCATTAGTAATTGTCAAAGACCAGTATCCACACCTCAGATCAAAACACGTTGTTTTACTAATTTCTCGAAAACTATAGCATTTCTGGCAAAAATATTTCAAGGGAAGTTTCCCACCATGACCATCTTTATACCATGTAAGTTATGTGCAAATCTGTAAATATTCATATTTCCAATCTTACCAATGTTGCGGACACCCTTTAAAGGTATCGTACACGTTTGGTAATGACTCAAAACAAATATTAGCATAAAAACTTACTTGGTAACAAGCAAGGGAGAGCTGTTGATAGTATAAAACATTGTACGAAACGACTCCCTCTGAAGTAACGTAGTTTTTGAGAAAGAGGTAATTTCTCACTAAAATAATGAAAACTTCTTGCAAGAAGTTTTTATTCCTATCTGAAAGCACACAAATTTGTACAACAAGGGTGTTTTTCTGTCATCATTTTCTTGCAACTTCGATGACCAATTGAGCCCAAATTTTCAAAGGCTTGTTATTTTATGCATATGTTGGGATACACCAGGTGAGAACACTGGTCTTTGACAATTTCCAAACGTGTTCAGTGCCTTTAAACTCCAAATAGCCTTGTACTATTTTAGATTCCCATGCAGATGAGCATGAGTTCTACAGTAATCAAAGGATACTTGTTTTATCACAAATTTGAAAGTTTTCAATTTTTTCAAAATGATGATTTGTCCTCTCACTTTCTACAGGTAAACACCCCATTTCCAGATGCTATAGAAAGTGCCATGGTAATGATGCACATCTGTCAAACTGCCTGTAAGATGTTGAAGCTTTCTGAGACGGAGAGAAATGACTTGGTGCAACTCAGGGAGAATGCTGCACGGTGGGGACTGAAACACAGCTGGCTCACAAGACAGAAAGCACGTTTCAGTAAACACCTTAAAGAGTCAGAAAACTGATGTTGTTGTTGTTGTTGTTGTTAGCCCTTCCTCGGAAGTAGCCAGCAGCCAGTAGGGAATATGGAATGGGGAAGGGGGGAATGTTTTAAAATGCACCAAACGGTTGTGGCCGAGATAAAATTGTACAAATATTTGATGCATGAGTGCATTGTTGTAAAAGATAATCACAAGGTGAAATCTGGATTATTTAATTTCAAGAGGCAAAACCGAGGGAAATGGAAAGGCCAGAATTCACCAAGTGATTATTTTCTGCGACAGTGCCCGAACAAAATGCATTAAATTCACACATAGATCCTTGTCATTTGAATTATTTTTTTTCTTCACAATAATCACGAAATAGACATGGAAACCATCCACCTCACACTCTCAAAATAAAAATACCACCTCCTAAACAATGTGGACGACTCCATGAAGTCATCAACCTAGTCCACCATGACACGACCTTGCCTCTTTTTGATAAATGGGCAGGGAACAATTTAATTTGGAACAACACTGCGAAGCATCCATAATTATTCATATTGGATGGGTGCCTGTCCAATATAAAATTTTGCAGCAAGCAGCAGTAAATACACGGCAAAATGGAAGACATGTGACGGGTGTTCCACCAATCAAATGAGAAGGATCTGTGTATATGGTATATAAAATGAATTATGTTTTCCTGTTGAACAATGGACTATTCCAAAACGTGTGTAACCAAGTTTTGCAGTCATCCTTTATAAAAAGGCATTTTTTCAGGAATAATTCGGGAAATACAGCCAAGTCTGAATGTACATGTATGACAACTGAAGAGCACTCTCTGAAAAGAGTCGAATTGAAAGGTCTGATTTTGACGACTTTTGTACTAGATGTTTTCCAGTACAAATAATTTGAAAACGGACCTTTAGTTCAGGAGATGACCTTTACTTTGACCTTTAAGGTCAAGTTTGAGGCTGCTATCCTGTTGGTAGGTCATTGTCGAACAGTAGCGCATCTGCTGCACAGGTACGGTTTTCACTACTTCTGGTTCCACAGCTGGCATACGTTTCTGTGTTATTTTACAGAAACCCCCCCCCCCACTAATTCCATTGTTCAAAGACATTTCTTACAACAGACACCGATATTTTCGATACAAGACTTCGAGTCTTTACAAGGCATTGTGAAAAGCAAGTCTTAAGATTAGTTTGTTCTTGCACAAATCATCATACAAAACAGTAAAATGCATTTCCATTTCCATTTCATTTCATTTATTCTGGTTGTGAAGCCAAGGTCTCTCAGAAAAGCGAACTTAATCACTATACTAGCCAAGAACCCCATGGAGAGAAGACAAGGAAGGAAGTTTCACTTTTAGATGTGGGAGGAAAACCCCAAAGAATTATTCCAATTAAAAAAAAACACGCAGTCAGGTAGGGACTAAAAACCCAATCTACATAGTGCCCCCGGCGTGATTCGAACCGGGGTCCTAGAGGTGGAAGGTGAGGAAAGATACTACTACACCAACCCGACCACCCAATGGGCTTCAATTGATAGAGCCGGTTTGCTTGAAGTGGGCGTGCTCTACATGCGAATTGCGTCACACTTACCAACAGGATTGCAACTGCTTTGGTGTCTAGGTTACAGTAGAACAACAAACAAAATTGTTAATGCTGAAGATATCATTGCCAATAAAGTGCCCATGAAAGCTACCTTAAATGCATGTATAAAAGAACCAAACTGAATCATGTGTCTTTCTTTCATTTATAAAGCATAAAGCATTTAATTACAAAGTTCTCTCTTAAAATTATACATTTTACAAAATATGCTTAAAGCAATAGTAATCCTTTTATTTACAATACAGGTACACAATTTCATTTCAAATTTAATGGAGAAAAAAAATATCTCAAGGGTAAACGTGACCTGAAAAAAAAAATAGTAATATTTTTTTTACGGGTGGGTTTATCTCAAAATTGTTTTCTTTCAAAATTTATGGTTCACGGATTTGGTAATTTCTTAGTAGAAATAGGCTTCTATTCTCGCATCAACTTAATATTCTGTACATCACACAAGTTCAAGAGGTAATCTAGTTATTTTTTAATAATATGCAATATAGATTGCAATTTCACAATTTAACAGTGGGATGTTTTCTTTTCGCTGTATTATCAATCTTCGATGATTGCACCATAGAAAGTAGAAATCAGAAACTAAAAATATAATCCAAACCCCCAAAATAGCATAAACTATATTTAAAGGTTCTCTTTTTGAATATTTTATCAAATAGTGTTTACACATCTCCAAAAAAAAAAAATAGCACTTCCACGTTTTAAGAAAGAAAAAACCCTTTTCTCCAGTTTAATATAAACCAATAGCTTTCTTTCTTTTCTTCTTTTTAAAATAAAAGATGACCTCTATTATTATTACTTTTTTTTTAAAAGCTCCCATGGCCTTATTATAAATATATTTTTCAATATATTTTTGTTGGGAGATCACGCTTGGAATTTCATCTGTGGGGAGGTTGTGCATTTTCATTTTGTGAAGGGCACTTCCATAGGAAAATCTTAAAGTATATAGGAACATTTTGAAGGGGCACCAAGGCCAAGATCAGGGCATCAGAGGCCATGGCAAAAGAGACCAGGTCAAAAGGTTCTTCACTGATGCGTATAAATCTAATAAAATCTATAAAAGAAATCTAAATCTGCAAACAAATGTTTTTGATTGTTTCTCCTTGCCAAACAATCACTTTGGAGACCAGTCTTGATCAATAAACTCCATTTACCAGTAGCTCCAAAGTATGCATATCTTATTTTATGAAAACCATACAAACTGCACTAATGATCTTATAGTCCTGAGCCGACGACTTGAAGATCAAGGATTTCCTTTTGGGCAGATCTTTACAGTGAAGTGGTAATATTGGCAATTAGCTAGGTGGTCACTGAAAGAAGCAAGGTTCTTATTGAATGGGCAGGGGGAACATGGATAATTGTATCAAGTGAAGGGGAGCACATCTCAAAAATTGTTCAGGCTTTTTTCTTTTTCTTAAAATGTTTGAATTCATGTTGAAATTAAGATAAGAAATGTAATACTCCATACATGTTTTTCATGCCCGTCAGGGAACACCCTGGAATACAGAAGACAGGGCTCCAAATTAACACTGGACTGCAGGCCCAGTGATTTTAGCGTGGGGCCATTAAACTCACGACGGGACAAGCCCGGTGGCTTGAGTCTATTTATTGAATAAAATACCTGAATGTGTATTATCTTTGTGAACAATTTTTGACTATGAATTTGATAAGTATCTCTAAATTCTGTTGAGCGATGAGTAAATGTATACTTAAACATAAGACAAATGAGATAGATCTTCTCTTAATGCTTGTTCAACTCATTTTGACTATGGTCTTGTAAAATAAATGCTGCCGTCGATTTCAAAAAACTCTTCCTAACTTAGGATTAATCTTAGGGCTTAGGACGAGTCCCAGCCTTGCACTGTAACATGTAACCCTCAAGACGAGTTACTCGTCCTAACTCGAGATAGGATTTATCCTAGCGTTTCGTGAAATCGGCTGCTGGTCCAGTAAAAATGTTGAGCCACAAGCCCTGCAGTCTTGTGGATTCCCACCTCTCCCTCCCCCCCCCCCCCCCGCAAAATTTGAGCCCTGCATGGTCGCTCTTTTAGTAAACATTGTCATATGTTCCATATGAAATCTATAGACACCCCCTTTCCGTAAAAGACTGCTTGTCCATGTATCAAAGGTCCTAAATATCACACTCCTCCTACCCAAATAGAACAAGTACATTGACAATCACATGTACAGTTAAAACATTCAGATCATACAGTAAAACGAGTGTTTATATAAAAACAGGTATTTTTTGGCAAAAAGGATTTGGGTTTATAAAAACATTGTACACGTTTGGTAATTGGAACCCACTGTTTGTTTCAATCCTATATAGTTGTAGATATATACCATAATACTAACCTGTGAAAATTTCATTTGTATTGCCGAAAAAGCTGGAGCAGTTATGTCCATGCAGGAAGAATAATCTGCAATTGGACTACACAATCTGAGAAATGTTACTGCAGTTACGCTTCTCAAATTCAATTTTTGGGGGATAAGAAGTGATATCTTTTTCCATAACCACAGTACTTCGAAGTGAACAAGTGAAAAATTTCTCAAAATGCATTATACTATTCAAAGCTGCTGTACTTCTTATCAAGTATGTTTTTATTGCCATTAGTCTTCAGAGTCATTACCAAACGTATACAGACCCTTTAACTGAATACATATTAATTATTTCTGTGCGGAGCATAAAACAAAAAATTGCAGCGAATGTTTCAACTTGCAGCATTTATATTTTTTTGAATTAAATGCGGTGAACAATGATGTCAGAAAACTACCTGTTAAAGTTTAATTATTTTTAATTTGTTTTTAAAAGCATTTTCTAGAAAATCAACTGAAGAAAACGATTCCAATCTGGGTAACAGTGTATCCCACTGGAATATTTTTGGTAAAAAATAGAAAACCCCAAAATGAAGAGTTTTCCTAGGAAGAAGAGGTCTCATCTTTGTCTTGAGAAGATATCAACTGAACTCACTACACCACCTCAAATGGAAAACTAGAGGTTTAGACACAAAATAATTGTTATCTTTCCTCCAGAGATGGAAAATTCTTGCCTTTTAAATCCTGACAAATCACAGGCATGCGATTTTGGTGGCAAACAAACAAAAACAAGCCGATTTTGAGATGTTTTCTCGTTTTGGTAATAATTGATGACGCAACCCCCAGCCCCCACTCCACCCGCTCCCAACACCACATAAGCGAAGCTTAGTTTACATACGACTGATTACGTGATTTTCTTTTGATTCTGTACACTGCTTTTGTAAGCAGTAGCTTAGATGTGCCATCCTCAGTAACCGCCAACTTGTCGTCGTTTATTGAGCGACGCCTCTCACTGAAACCAAAACCAAACCATCATAAACAAATCATTGAGAATAATGCATCGGTCAAAAACCAAACCATCATAAACACACACAAAGTATTGAGAATAACACTTCAGTCACCTTCATCACAGGGAAAACTAATTTTATTTGAACACCACACATACTCTCTCTCCCCTGTAGGTTAAAACTCCAAGGTGCCTCAAAAATGCACACAATAGTGGAGAAACCTATGCCACACTTTCCTGTCATTATGCCACAGACTGCCACTGCAGAAATTTACCACGGTTGAGAAGCTTATCTCTTGCCACAGTGGCCCCAAATTCCATTGCAATTGACTTCAGCTGGTGGCTTCTCCAGTTTACCACTCTCATTGAACCACTTTGGGCAATGGCTCTACTTTTGACATCAGAATGTGTGTGCCTCAAAAGACCATTGTTGTGGCACAGTGAGGTATGGGTTGGTTGAGTCAAGAAACACACTGATAGTTGGAGGGTTTTAATAGCCAAAAAGTCAGTTGCTGATAATTGTGCTCGGTACGAACAAAGCACAATTCCATTATTTAAACTCAGCAAAGCTCAGCTTTGAATGCTGTTTATCACTCAAATATCTCCCCCAAAAATAATAATAAACAAACAAAAATTAACAAAACAAAAATGACGCTTTGTTACAATAATTTTTGCAATCGGAATTTAATATAAAAAGAATTGTATCACAATTAACATCATTTTTTGTATGCAATATGTTTTACAAGGTTAACAAATTTTAAACAAACAAAATCATTTTGTTCATATTATTTCCACATTGGAGTAAAGTTCACATGCAAAAAATATATTATGCTTTACATATTGCCAATCTATTTTTAGACGAAGCGTTTAAACTGAATTGGTTGGTACCTCCCCATTTTCACAGATCTTTCTGTGGTATGATAAATTGATTTGATTTACCTTGTTTTTTTAATGTGAGGATGCTTGGCGATTCCTCCGCCTACCGCTGTCATAAGTACTGGTCAATGAACTACAGAAATAAACAAACAGATCAACACAATTGGAGAATAGTCGGATAAGCTTGTAAACACCTGTTGCACTATTTCAACATCAAATTTGTAAATGAAAAACAAAAAACGGAAAGGAAATTTCCCCCACACATGAACATTTCCAGTGTTTTTCAATTGTCCATTGTGCAAAAAATAATAGCAATACAAAAAGTTGTCGTCATCCGACTAGTGTCAGATTTCGAACTGAACATCCCAAAAACAATAAAAGAAAAGTTTGTGTTGACCTGAAATCCCAAACTTGCGATAATACAAAGGTAAGCAGGGTACCAACCAATTAGCTGATCACAGTATGTGTGCATTTATATTACGGTCAATTACATTTCTAAGTTAACCTTTGATTACTAAAGCAAGCCTAAACTGGTGAATTATACATAAAGTTGATAATTTTGTGTCCTTATGCAGGATTACAACCGAAGCTTTACACGTTGTGAAAACAATCTAGAAACTACGAAAATGTCAGGAAAACAAATATATGTAGACCAGGAATTAAAATCTTTCAGGGGAAAAGGCCATTTCCTTTCAAGAAAAAGGGCACTATACAAAGGGCACTTCCAAAGTCTATGGGCACATTTGAAGAAGCTCCACGGCTCAGGGCCAGCCTTGTCACATGAGTCAGTTTTTTTTCCGGGCAATGCTGAGGCCACCAACTGTGCAGTGCTTGCAAAAGCTTACACTGTGGTAATATTTCCCAATGTCTTACTATTGCAAAGAAAATTACTATTATGTGAAAATTTAAATGTGACCGGCTTTTCTCCAAAGAAATTGGTCTGGAACGGGTTTCCTGTAAATTGCTATAAGTGACATTTCCCTTAGACCAGCAAGAGGGTAAACAGGCATGATATTTGTTCTTTAGAAACAACTAGGAACATTTTATTGAGTAAAAGGACTGACCTATGTATACAAATGGTGTAGTCTTTAATAGACTTTTTAGGCTATTTAATCACAATTGAAGGGCACAAACTTTGGAAATCTTAAGTAGGAAGAATATCATGCATGGTTAGAATAACATAGAGATGCCAAGAAAATAATCATTCAATACAAGGGTCTGACAAGAAATACCTATCTATTAACATGTGGATTTTGTTTAAACTCATTGATAAAAATATTAACTTTTTTGTTTTGTTTTTACCTCAATGATAAAAAAGAAAGAATTATAAATGTATTAGAAAAACACAAATCGTTATTTCATCAATAAGTTTACAAAATAAAAGCAAAGGAAAAGGGCATCATCTTGGGAAGGAGTCTCTTGATGCAAGTGTGGCTATGGATCAAAATTGGGCCCGCCACCAGAGTAGTTGCCCGTTACTTCAGCCCCACTGAAGTCAAAGCCAGGATTCTGTCAAAGTGAAGGGGTTAGATCAATACTAAGTATTAGACTTTGACCATTACTTTGCCATTGCCAGCATTTTCTAAGGCCGTGTCTGAATTAGAGGCTGCGGCTTCATCGTCATGTCAACAAGCATTGAAGCAAAGGCTGCCCTTGGAAACAACCTTAGCAACAGCTCTAGCCAAAGCCACAGCTTCCCATTCAGACATGGCCTCACATTGAGGCACTGGGGTTTTTTTTAAAGAAGAGTTTTAGCCCTGAAGATGTTCCGGCCTAATTTCATAGAGCTGCCTAACTTTTTCATTCGTAGACCGGTCGCTAGCGACCGGTTAAAGCCCTTAAAAAAATTGTTGTAAAACAAAAATTGATAAAGATCGCATGGCAACACAGTTATCAGAATTGGAAAGAGGACTCTTGAGAGCGCTATTTTGACCAGTTTTTTGGGGGATTGCCATTTGCAAAAAAACAAGTGAACAAATAATGTGTCCATATGATCAAATTATCACTAAAATAAATGGTGCATGAAAGGGCTTAGCAGGAAATGTTGCTTGACAATTTTCAGCTAAGCGAAAAAATGTGCAGGAAACCAGTCACAAATGGTACCGATGTCATAATGTTTTGGCTGGTAACTTCTTTTAGTGGTAAGCAAAGTTGCAGCTCTATGAAATTGGTCACAGATGGCAGACATAACCCTTTAGAGAATCTGTCTTTGCTTTCTAACCCTTTAGAGAATCTCACAAAGACAACCTCAGAGTGACTAAACTGTGCTGTACAATCACACAGTTGTACAATCACACAGTTGTACAATCACATAGATGTACAATCACACAGTTGTACAATCACACAGTTGTACAATCACACAGATGTACAATCACACAGTTGTACAATCACACAGTTGTACAATCATACAGTTGTAAGTGACTTGGTATTTGTTTTTGACATACTTTCAAATGTTCAGTTTCTAAACTGCTTTGAGTTTGTCTAATTGCACTTTGGTAGTGGGTAGGGGGGTGGAAGGGGAGAAGGGAGAGGAAGAATGAAAAGGACGAGTGATACAACAAAATCACTGTGTAAACTTTGGACATAATGTGATGTTCCAAGCCAAAACCAGACACTTCCTGCCAAAACTAAAAATCTTTGTTTACTTTATCAGCAAATAGGTGGGAATACCATCTTTTTAATGCTCCTTGTAAGGACGTTTGAGAAAAAAGTTTCATACCTCATGCTGGAATCTTTGCAAGGTGAGTTTCTTCTCCATCTCGTCGTAGATGAACGGGTCAGCTGTGTACTGATCTTTCAGCAGGCTGTGCCAGCAGTTCTCAGCCGAGCGCTGCGACTTCACCAGGACGATTACGATGAGCTTGTTGTCCTCTGTGGGTATAAAATAATTCTTGTCAACTTTTCTGTGTTTACCCAAAATTGATTCACAATACATATTCAGAGAAAGTTAACAGAGTTCATTCGACCAAGGTTTCAGTTCATGCTTATAAAAACGCATTTAATCAGTTAGTTGATAGCCAACCTTGTATCGAACCAATATTCCAGCAGAATTATGCCTTACCAATTGTCCATGTGCACTCATCGGAAATAACTGCCGCACTCAGTTCACCCTGGAGAAGAAAATGAACAGAAAGATACAAAAGCTTACAACAATTCAGAAAATTCAGAAAATGTTTTGACAGGTAAGATTTAACTAATACAGAAATTTGCCTGCAAAACTACAAAGGCTAATATGGTAAACACATGGTTGGTTACAAGATTTTAATTGACCGTTTTTTTGACCGCATGAGAGCCCTCTCAACAGTTTTATCTTCCTGTTTCATCTTATTTTAACTACCTGTATTTCGCTATCATGTATCAATGACCAAATAAATAATAATTATAATAACAATGAAAGAAACCAGTTCATTTTACTTGGTTTTGCATCACATAAATTTGGTTCACAAACACCCTCCCAAGGTAAAAAAAAACCCAGCTAATTGCACTGGACAAATCGAGAGACTACAATCACTCAATCCCACAGCATTGCTACTTGAAGAAAAATTACGATTGTTCCAAATGAACTGATTTACCTGGTTGTAGACAAACTTCTTTTTTTTAAACTTCTGACAACAATTCCCAGTATAACCATGGAAGCAAGAGGAAATTCAAGAGTTATGCAATATACTTCAGCACCTATTTCACAGCAAGAATTTGATATCATTCTCAACAACAAAATCAAGGATGAATTGACCTTTCTCTTTAAGGCACTCAGTCATGCTATAAAACCAACAGCAAGTGCAAGGGCTTTAACCCTAAACCCCATCAGGGTCCCTCCACATACCCTGCCAAATACAACAGAATGCAACACAGTTGAAATGAGAACCATGCCAAATGCAACAAAATGCAACAAGGGATTTTGTTGCATTGTGCAGGCATGTTGTTTGTGTTAGGACTGAGCAAAGGGGTTTGCCCTGCTAAATGCAACAGTATGCACATAAGTGTAGTGGTGACTACAACAAAATGCAGCACCAATATGAAGTCACTTGACTGCTAAATGCAACAGATTCAGTCAAAGAATGACATCTGAGTTGACTGCCAAATGCAACAGATTACAACAAGTTTTACCATTTGGTGTATATTGTTGCATTTACATGTAGCATGGTTAGGGTTAACACAAGTTTTGTAAGCAGCACATGTACTTTTTCAAAACAAAGCGTGCCGATACCACAATTTAGCATGAGGTGACACTTTACTGATTGAAAAAATTGAAAGGGAGGTAGGGGTAGGGGGTGGGGGTTCCTACACAATCTCAAAGACACTTGAACCATGGAGGAAGGTGCTTCATCCCACTGCTGGCTGGGTGATAGTACAAACCTTTATGAGTTCCTCCCCTCTCACTGTGCAGGCCAGCTGTTTGGAGCCAAAGATCACTTTGACCATCTTGGACTTTGTACCCTCTGGAACAGTCACCTCGATGAAGATCTCCTCCATGGTCTGGTACCACTTACCCCATGGGGTCAGGCAAGGGACAATGCCACTCTTTTCATCAAAATGCGCCATGGCTTTTGTACATTCTGGCAACCAAAATAAGTTTCACAAAGTCAAACTATTCACTCAGTACTGACTTTAAGCTGTTTTTCACAGTACTCAGTGTTGTGGTATATAAACAGTCTGCCCAACAAATTCAGAAAACTGAATTGTTGACACAAGTTCAGATGTCAATAATGCCAATTTTCTTAATAAGTGAAGTAAATTGATCAAGCGGTTTCTGTAAGAATAAAAATAAATACATGTTAAAGAAAGTGAAAACAAATTAGACCCAGTAACTGGGGCGCTGTACTCGTTTTTACGAAATTTTGACATCTGCGGTCGCACTAGCGCCCCAGGAATACGTTGTATATTCGCACAGCAATCGCACACCGCAGCGAGTGCACACAGTACTATGAATGTCGGTCCAACTGAGAGTTTGACGTCATGGTGGTTTCTCTGAAAATCGCAAATTTGCAGCTCAAAACCAAATCGTATAAGTACATTTAAATGCCTGATGTTGCATCTTACCATTCTTAGACATCTGAAGAAGCCAGTAGGCGTTTTTAAAGGCGTTTTTTGTTGAGTATTTTTGTTGTTCTGAGGCATTTTTTGTGTCAACTTATATCAATTTGAAGATCGCTGTGCCTGTGCGTATATGCAACGCATTCCTGGGGCACTAGTACGACCGCAAATGTCAAAATTTCGAAAAAAAACAAGTACAGCGCCCCAGTTACTGGATCTAAAAACAAATATAGTAATAGTTTATAAAGAACAAACTCAAACTCAAAGAATATAATTTTGTTTTACCCTTTTTACTATTTATTATAACTGGCTAAGCACTGTTGTCTGTATACTCAGTCAGTACTTTCACAAGTTCTTTGAACAAAAAACCTACAGGATTCGAACCCACGACCTAATATAAATCCATTGCTGGTCAGTCAGTGTCATCATCATGTGTCATGGTGTGTCAGCATGGACGGAAAGTCAGTGTCAGCGCTGGTCAGTTGCTGACGACAGATCACTCGAAACTCTGCACTCGCGCGCGCAGGACGCAATATGATGTGTGTCAAACAAAACAGAGGATCAAAAAAAGATGTCCATTTCAGCATTTGCGAGAAAAAAAACACATAGGCCTAGGCCCTAACTAATGCTAAACTTGTCATTTGACCATCTGGCCATTTGAAAACTTACATTTAACGGTTACCGTTGCATTCTAATTTCTTGACAGCTACTTGAACAAGATAAGTAAACTAACATTACAAAACTTCGCAATGCCAAATAACAATCAAAATCATCCAACTCGGTGCTTGTCTAATGACTAATAAAATAATGCACGTAAAACATGACATGCATGAATGAAAGCATTGAAATACATGAAATAACAAACTGGCATGTGGTGACTGCGCCCTCAAGTGTCGAAAATGCTAGATAAATACTCATGGTTGGGATAATATGATTGGCTAAGGTGTAAAAACAAAGCAGTACAAACTTTTAAAATATTTGAAATATGTTTACCTTTTCAAATCCTAAAAGCTTAATTGTGTGACTTAAATATATCAAAATAATTTTTCACAAATTTTATTTTACTCAGTTGCTCGTAAAATAACTTTAAAAAGCATAACATTCTGTTTATTGCTGTAAATTTTTAACCAATCAAAAACACTTTACATTCTGTGTAATGCACATGTAATTTCTGATTTATTTCGTCAAGAGCAAGCCGAAGTCATCGAAGTAGTTGCTGCCGAAGTCAAGTTACAAAGATGTCAGACCAATTAACGCAACAATCAACGGTATAATTTCAGATTTTAACTACGTATTTAAATCATCGCTGCAATTTATTTGTATGTTTTTGTGCTTTATTTTGATGCTTTATACTGCTAACTTTTAACATCCAAAGTCACGTTGTTCGGTGCTCCATCAAACACTGACAAAGAAAGTGGACGGACATGATGAAGGGGGTGAAAAGTCTGTTTGCGCACAAACCCCGATAGGCGGGCTTACCATGGCTGTGAAGTTGAGCCATGGTATTATTGATATTAGATAACGCTACACAGCTGTGGTTTTATTTAAAAGGAGTTATATGAAATAAGTAATTTTGTGTGGAATTTCAAATCAAAATTAAATAACAACGTGAACAAGGGTCGTCCCAATTTAAAAACAATGCATTTGAAAAGTGAAAGTTAACCTTAATTTTTTTAAACAAGCATGACATTTATTTAGACCCACCCAGACCCAGTAACTGGAGCACTGTACTCCTTTTTCAAAATTTTGACATCATCGGTCGTACTAGCGCCCCAGGAAAAACTTGTATTCTCTCAAAGCAAAACTCAATTTGGCGATCCAACATGGGTGCCTGCCTTAATGATTAATCGTGTTGACCATGCGGTCGAGGCAGGGCACCTGTCAAATTTTAGACAGGTGCCCTACCTCAACCGCGTAGTCGTCACGGTTGAGGCAGGGCATTGGTCTAAAATTTGACAGGCGCCCTAACTGCGTGGTCATCACGGTTAAGGCAGGGCACCCGTGGACACTGCCGAGAGTGTGACCGCCGAATGGAGTTTTGCTTTGAGAGAAAATACAAGTTTTTCCTGGGCGCTAGTACGACCGATGATGTCAAAATTTCGAAAAAGGAGTACAGCGCCCCAGTGCCAAGTTACTGGGTCTACATGACAAAAGTGACAAAAGTGTAATGACAAGCATGACAAGTGCATGTTAAAATCTAACTTAATTTTTATAAGAAATATAAATTTGTACTACCAACAATCAGGGACGTTTTACAGTTACACACACTTTGAATTGTCACTGCCCCATCAGACTTGGTTACGATTGTAAATAAAGAAGAAATTAAGAATGAATGAATAATCGAATGCAATTTTTTGTTTAACTAAAACAAAATGGAAAAACACCTCCTGCCTGACAAATGTAAGCTGCTCTCTACCAACTAACCCTGACGAGGCCTGTCCATTTGCTTTAAACAGAGCCGATATCCGTCAGAAGTAGAGAGTTAAAACTAAAAGCTCAAAGGAAAGGGCCCAAACCCTTCTAAATCCATCTGGTTTTCCTCAATATGACTAATAATAAAATGGCCCAATTCCTTCTACTCTCATGTGATAGGCTTCATCACCACATTCCCAAACAGCCTAGTGCCTAGATGATAGATCCTTCAAAAACCCATTTTGGCCAAGCTGCATACGGCCCAAATCCTTCTACTTCCTCCTTTGAAAAAATAACCTGAAGTAGTGAAAGCGCAATTCCTTCTGATTCCTCCAAAATCCTCCTTTACTGCAATGCCTCGATAACCCAAGTCCTCCTAATTCCTCCACTTCGTCAAAAAAGAGGATAGTGACTCCGTTGTCATCAGAAATTAATTTCATAAGCAGATAACCCTTCCTGTTGCCCCCCTCCCACCAACACACTCATACCCCACCTACTCTGCTTTTTGTGTGGACTTCAACTAAATATGTGGGAACATGAACTGAAAATGTCCTTTAAAAAAAGGATAACAACTTGTTGTACTTCATGTACTTGTAAGAAACTTGACACCCATTTATTTCCCAGTATTAATCAATTTTTGTATTTTTTATTTTATCGTAGGATCTCAAAGGCTCTGGTGGCCAGGGAAAGGATCAAATACTTGTCAAAGTAAAAGGCCAGGTAATAAGACAGTAGTTCCATTCTATATAGATTAACCCGAACAGACTAGGCCCTTGGGTAGACATACTGCCCAAATTCTTCGATATCCTTCAGATTAAAGTTGTCATAAACCTAAAGTGCCCAAATCCTTCGATATCCTTCAACTTATTGTAAGTATACACAATAGCAAAAATCCTTCAAAATCCTTTTGAGACAGAAGCTAGGGAGTCAACTTTGTGATTTACTATAGGTGCTCGGCTTTATTACAATCTCCACCCCTTAAAGCCCAAAACCTTCAGAATCGTATTTTGGCTAAGCTGCATAATACCTAAAACCTTCAAAATCCTCCTATGTAAAAAACAGCCCGATAGCCCAAGTCCTGCGAAATCCTACCCTAACAAAAACTCATTTTAGCCCAAACCCTTCGAAATCCTCCTGTGTTGCAGATCCCTAATAGCCCAAATCCATCGAAATCCTGCACTTTGGCAATGAGGATATTGTAGGACTTGGGTTCTTTAGGGTTAAGATGAAATAACAAGAGCATGAGCAGGACTTCAACCTGCCACCTCTGGATTAACGTGCCGGCACTCCACCAACTAAAGCCATCTAGCCCCAATGTTGTCAGTCTCCCTATTTTGTCAATATCTTTGTTCAGGGGAGCCAGTCATGGAAACTGACTGGGTAAATTTTTAATTAATGTCGGGCTGAACAAAGAAACATTGACTAGAGCAGGATTTGAACCTGCGACCTCTTGCACACCTCCGGCTTGTAATCTGGAGGTCGCAGGTTCAAATTCCGCTCTAGTAAACAAAAATTTGTTTAACCCAAAATTAAATAAAATTTGCCGAGTCAGTTTCCTTTTTGGTTTATTACTTGAAGAGACAAAAGGAGCAAAAATTAGTAATTTGCTTGCCTGATACTTGGAAATGAACAATTCTACTGGAACATTTCAAGGGGCACCAAGGCAATGACCATTGCCTTCATGAAATATTCGGGTCTGAATTTGTCATACCTCATAATCTCATTTATTTGAGTATTAAATTCAAAGTGTTAAATGAGTTGATTAAGTCGATGCTAAATTACTCCCATTTCTGAAAGGTTTAACTTGAACTTTGTTGTGAAACATACATAAATGTATACTGTACTGTTATTTAAATTATGGCCTCCAGACCATTCAACCCCATGGCCTGAACATCCAAGAAGGAAATGACTAATGACTTTGTCTTTGCTTTCTTCTTTTTACCACATATATCCCCCTTTTAGTCTGCATCATTCACTAATTTATTACTTTTTTATCCTTCTTCCCATCATTGATTTTTTCTTTTGTGTTCCCCACCGCTTGTGGTCAAACCAGCCCCTTCTCCTAACCCCTCGCCTTTGTCACCCTGTTCTTTAAGAAGTAACTATAAATAGTAGTAAACTTGCGGGTACAACTATGTGTAAAATCTCTTTTGGGAGGAGTGTTGGCTCTGAAAAGAGCCGGTTTGGTCTCGACGTTTCGAACAGTATACTCTGCTCGTTTCTCCTGAAGACGAGCAGAGTATACTGTTCGAAACGTCGAGACCAAACCGGCTCTTTTCAGAGCTAACGCTCCTCCCAAAAGAGGTTTTACACATGGTTGTACCCGCAAGTTTACTACTATTTATAGTTACTTCTTACTTTCAACACCATGCAAAGCTTCAAACACCACTTACCCTCTTCTTTGTTCATCCCTTGCTATTTCTGTGCGCTTTCATCTCTGTCATCTCTTTCCAATTGAATGTTTTTTTAACACCAGTATACCTGTTTGTTGTCTTGTCATTCAGCCTTCCAGAAAGACTCTGCTAGGGTTGAAACAATAGGCCACTAACTAATATTGGCATTTATACCATAGGTCCTTTTGGTTGGTAAGCAGTTTGCAATGTTCATCTAATTCTATTTTCTCCGTTATTTAAATTGAAATGTTTATTCTTTCCCTAGGATAACTCAATAATACAGTTCAAAATCAAGAAAGGAACACCCTTCAGGAAACTGATGACTGCATACTGTGAAAAACAGGTGAGTATTTGAATACAAGTGCGACCAGTGCAGTTTAGGTAGGATTTGAAACTTTGCATGGTGGAAATACGATATGGAAAGGTTTGCGGTAACACCATGTAATGACTATCTCTAAATGAGTTGGGGTGGCTCTGAAAAGAAGCGTTGATTTCAACTTGACGTTTCGATCAGTATGCTCTGATCGTCTTCTGGAGAAAGCAGTTAAGACATTCATTATAACACTTGGTATGCCATAAAACAGCATAAAACTTGTCTCATTTGCTGGCTCCAGAGTTGTCTTCAGGGTGTGGTGCACTTGTCTGCTTCTCAGGCCGACTTTAATTGAAACTCAAAATTAGAAACAAAGCAATGTGTCTCTCAGTTTGGTTAAATTTGTGAGCTATAGTCTCTCTACAGTTCTTGATAAAAGATTAGAGGGCCTATTTTTTATTACAAGGTTTCCCCTTCACTTTTGCATTCTTTAAAGATGCAACGTCCGATTTTTGGCCGTTTTGACCCCAAAAATTAGATTTAAATTTTAAATTTCTATTATCATAGTTTCGAGAAAGGTATAACTTATAAGCATTCATTTAAGGTATTGCATGAACAAACCTTTTAATGATAAGTTGTAGTTAATCAAAAACAAAAAATGGATTAATAATAATAATAATAACAAAATTTATAATGGGCACATATCCACCCCAATTATTGAAGGGATCCCGACATTCTCTCACATTCATAAGCCATGCACACATAATTCTGCATGTCTCATGTATTTTGTGCATTGTCCTTGGCATATGCAAAAGTTTGTATTTGTTTTTCATTTTGAAACAGCATCATCTGTCAAAGTTCATTTATAGACAAAATTCCTTCGGCGAAAACCGGGCCATGCACTTTTAACTAGTCGTACAGCTTTGTCACAAGTCTATTTTTGTAATGTTTCCTTCAAATTTTGTATGGGATTGAATTTCAAAGACAAATCTTTGCATGCATCGATTCTCAGTTAGCTTCAGGAAATGTAAGAATGGCCAGCCGAAAGACTTAGACAGACTCATTTTGTCTTGAAGCATTTGGCCATCCGAAAACATTCAACTGAAAGCAATTGTAAATGGCCTGACGTTTCGACTGAAGCAGAGTCTTTCTCGAGAAAGACTCTGCTAGGGTTGAAACATCAGGCCATTAACTTTTTTTCTTTTCATTTATACCATTGGTCCTTTTGGTTGGTAAGCAGTTTGCAACAGCTCATTCTATTTTCTCATTTAAAGGCATTGTACACGTTTGGTAATTACTCAAAATATCTATACGCATAAAAACTGACTTGGTAATGAGCAACGGAGAGCTGTTGATAGTATAAAACATTGTGTGAAACGACTCCCTCTGAAGTAACGTAGTTTTTGAGAAAGAGGTAATTTCTCACTAAAATAATAAAAACTTCTTGCAAGAAGTTTTTATTCCTATCTGAAAGCACACAAATTTGTACAACTAGGGTGTTTTTTCATTCATCATTTTCTTGCAACTTGGATGACCAATGGAGCCCAAATTTTCACAGGCGTGTTATTTTATGCATATGTTGGGATACACCAAGTGAGAACACTGGTCTTTGACAATTACCAAACGTGTTCAGTGCCTTTAACTTTGAAGTGAGAGTGCTGATTAATGTGTTTTATCATGCTATTTGCAGGGAGTGCAACTTGACAGCATGAGATTTAGATTCGACGGAAATGCAATAGGCCAAGATGACACCCCTAACTCGGTAAAGTTTGTGACACTTTCTATCATTTCTGTCATTAAAAAATGCATTCGGAATTGCAAATAGACTGTGCACGTCTTGCGCATGTTTGAACATTGGGACCCATTAAAGTGTGCGAGTTTCTTTCCTTCACACGTTAAAGCAATGTACGTGGGACGAAGGTGGTCTAAAAAAAATTAAAATACACGCAGGACTTGCACGGTCTACTCCCAGCAAGTTCTTGTGATCAGCTTTGATTCTGAGAACAGAACCAGTGAATAAAGATGTTTTATATATCTAGGTGCTTTAGAAATTGACACATCATAACATGTTGATGGGTAAGATGGGTCAGATTTTAGACATTTTGAAGCCATATGAAAATGCACAATTTCTGAAATTTTCTGTAAGTGAACATTGTTTTGCTTTCAGTACATTGTCACGGTTTTCACGAAGAGCCAAACACATGTCAAAAGGTGTGAATGAGATTTTCATTTAACAATGTGCTTATCTTAAAAATGCAAAACTGCAATACTAAAGCCACAGTTTGCAATTTAAGACCTCTCATATGATTCTGTTTTGACTTGCCAATTTCTTTTAAAATATTGGCTAATTGCCATTATTAATTAATCAAAGATGTTTGTCTCTTCATGAAACCCCAAAGGTGAGATCACCTACTTAATGCACCCATCTGAATAACATATTTTCACATAAGAAAGGGACGCGCATGTAATGTGATCATGCGCACACCAACATGTGGCTCTTTGTGAAACTGTAAATTGATTTGACCTACATCTACGCTCTTCTGTTGCAATGTATTACACGCATCTTTGAGGATGTGTGGCTCTTCGTGAAAACACAAAATGCAACTATTGAGATATCTTCTCCTTCCTGTATTGATCAATAGGTTGTCATTTTAAATACCAGGCCTGGAATTACACAGAGGCCATGGCCTCTGTTGCCCTGGTCTTGGCTTCAGTGCCCCCTTCAAAAGATTCCCATAGACTTCAAGATTTTCCAATGGAAGTGCCCTCTGCTGTTCGTGCAAATGGTGATGAGGTGTGCGTAGCAGTGCCATAAGAAATTGATTTTGTTTGTTACATTTTGTAACTCATTTTGTATGATCAAGTCCTATAACATTTCTTCTATTTTCAGATTGACATTGAGAATGATGACACAATAGAAGCATATATGCCTCAAACAGGAGGTCACTTGTGGAGACACTGAAACATTGAAACTACCTTCTCCCCCCCCCCATGGAAAAAGAAACACCAGCTCTGTAAAACCCCTGTGGATTAAGAACATCAGCTTTAAAGACCAGTGTATGACTTAACATAGAGTAATCAGAGAAGCGTTGATTTGAATCATTCCCATGTGAACCGAGTTAAGAGACCCATGAATCGCTTTCCGCTTTTAGAGGTACAGTTTTACCACATTCCTCTGACCCCCCCCCTCTCCCCCCCCCCCCAACATTGCCAAATTTGCTTGTTAAAAAGGATGCTGAGTGATTTTGTTATTGTCACATTATGGATACTGTTGTCAGCCCAACTTGAGTAATTGTACCAACTTTGGTTACGACTGTTCCAACTTGGGTATGTTCCAGCTTGGATGTGCTCAAGTTGGGTCATTTTGACTTTCTTAACTGTAGTTGGGCTCATTCTCAAGTTGGGTCATAAACTCATAACACATTTCTCAGTTGCACATAAAATGTGCCCCAAAACGGGGAAATTTTTGATAACATGTTCTGACCTTGAAGTAGTTTTTTGCTTTAAATTTTATGTTGTGGAAACCCATGAACACA
Source organism: Plazaster borealis (assembly GCA_021014325.1). Classification (NCBI taxonomy): domain Eukaryota; kingdom Metazoa; phylum Echinodermata; class Asteroidea; order Forcipulatida; family Labidiasteridae; genus Plazaster; species Plazaster borealis. The sequence continues at coordinate 16,775,956 of CM037457.1, read as the reverse complement.
AAACCCATTTATGTTGGTCCCCCCCCTCAAAAGCACCATTTTACTGAAAGCAAATATTATTTATCCATTCCATGTACATTAACTTACAGCACTGTTGTAATGCCCATTGAAACAATGTATATTACCATTCTATCTTGGAGGCAAAATGGATTCATAGTTTCCTTATTATCATTATTATTGTTTGGGTTTTTCCATTTTTGTTTTCATTAACCCTTGCCTTGCCTGCCCAATTCTACATGTATCCTCTTTGCCAGAATGAAGGATTCAGAAGGACTGAGGATTGTAGACCCAAATAACAATTGCTTATTACAGGGTCAGGCATTCCAATTTTATCTAAGACCAGACATGTTGAGATATAGTTAAATAGGACAAGAGGATATTAAGAAATGGTTAAAAAGCTTTTTATAAAAAACGTACACGACTCGCCCTGTTTTTTTTGTTTTGTTTTTTAAATTTGTATCTTGTTCATTTCATCTGTTTTGTACTGATTTTGAAGCAAGCTTTAGAATCATGGTTTCTTTACAAGTCTTGAATGCGTCCTCCCCCCCAAGACAATAATAATAATAATAAATCAACTAAAATAAGAAAATTGAACAAGCATTATAAGAACATGCATCAAGGCTATTCCGCAGTAAATATATTTGTACTTTTTTAGTTGAAAATCTAAATGGAAAGATATTTTTTATTCAATTGATTTAGTGATGTCCCAGAATATTTTCCTCTTTCCATCATTCAAAACATTGGATCAAGCTTTAAAATTATTTTATATTTTGATTATTTGATACTTAATATCTGATTACAAGTGTACCTCTTGTCACGGGCCTCGATCTCTGACCCTTTAAACATGCCAAATTAGTAGTAAATATGTTTTCTTTTTCCGTTTGCATTTAGTGATTGATATACTGTCCCAAATTTGTGAGCTGAACCAAGTAAAAAAGAAACATACAAAAAACTCCACAAATAAATTTTAAACACTGCATGTTTAATCTGACATTGTTAAATTTTGTTTTTCCTCATGTAGTTTTAAATGTGTGTAAATATTGTAGTATTTAAACCATGCTTTTACAAGCTGCTTGGGCGTATAATCTTGCTTTCGGATTGAGTATTTAATCGGATTACCAGTGTCAACGAGTGTCTTGTCAATGGTTGAAATTCAGTATACTGTTTTTACTTGTACTCATGTCTTTGTGCTTATCTGTGGGTTGCACTGGTCCTCTTCAGCTAAGCATAAAGACATTCTAAGCTAGTTTTATTTGTTTGATTTGAAGTCATTCTTTCAGCATGGTTGCAAATTCTGATAAGTGTCAACTCTTATGTCTCCGGATGACTGGGTACAAATAAATCCCCAATTGTTATGGTCTAGTAATTGACATGGGACAAATTGACACTGAATAATGTTTGGTTCCAGTGCTCGAAAGGTTTTGCCCTTTTACCGGTTTATAGATTTTAAGGTCATTTTCAAAACCACAGCTTTGGCTGGGCTTTGATTGTACATTTTCCAATGAGACTGAGAAAATAACTCAATGAATTGATTTTTCTTCAACTTTATAGATTTGGCTCCCCTTTATAAAATCAAATGGTTTTGTTTTATCATAATTAGCATGCAAATAATCTTGATTTGTTATTGATAACCCTGATTGGTTATTGATTACCCTGAATCAATTATTGACCATAGTGATTGACTATTGATGTGATAGTTGACAGGTTTCTCCAGCCAGGTGCAAATAAGTTAGGATTAAGTAGGAAGTTTGCAGGTGAACAAGTGAGCCTGACTTGAATTCAAAACATACCAAACATTTAAATGGGGAGTATTAAGCAGATCACAACAAATCAAACCTAAGTTTAGCGTAAACAATTTGTTTTCCATTTTAAGAACTTGCTGTGGAGCTAACATGTACAGTAGTAACATGTCGTAAAGGTTTGGATTCAGAAAAGGTTCTCGTTGGGGTAGAATGGTAACTTCACTTCATTCACTCACTGTGTCTGCTTTAAAGACCATAATAATCATCATAATCCGGTCATTTTCTAATACTATAACTTTAAGCATTAGCCTAACACCTTTTGCCAAAAGTTTGCCAAAAAGAACGTATGCCTGAATTATTACCAATATTATTGTTGAAGAACTTGTTGATTTTGTTGGTAAACATGATTGAAACAAATTATTATCATTGAAAACAGATTGCCTGGTTCCAAGACTGGAGCGCTGCGGCATACATTGTGTACATTGTCGATTATTAAATTTTTTGAAAGGCACCAATCTAGTTCATTTTGAAGACACTTGTTTTTTTCTACTTTTTGAACTTTTTGAACTCATGGCTTTGGCTCCGGCTCTGGCTATCTGGCTGAGGCTCCATTGGCAATTTTGACAAAATGCACCTACTGCATGGGGCTTTAAAGTGTGTTTGGTCCCTTATAAATAGCAAAAGCTGTGGTTGTCAAAGGCCAAGCAGTGCCTGAAGTGATGGTTTTGGCTGCGGCTATGGCTAGATCACTGAAAATGCACATTATTCAACAGTAGCATAACAGCCACAGCAGTAGCCAAAGTCACTCAAAATCAGGCCTTGCTTTATAGTCCAATAAACCAGCGATAGAAAATCTGTGGAGGTCCAATGTCAATAACATGGAAAGGATTTTGAACAAAAAATGGTCAGTGATGTTCATCTTCATTATGAAATTTTGTTTGAAATTACTGGTTTTATGAATAACGTAAACAAATATACTGTTCCTGTCATTGGTAATAATATTACAATGCAATTTACAGGGCTCAATTTCGTAAAGCTGATCAGCAGAAAATAATACTTAGCAAATTTTTCTGCTCAGCAAAAACTAGCAGGAAACCAGTCACAAACACTATACTCTACATGTTATGTTGGCTGGTAACCTATTTCTGCTTAGCAATAGTTTTCTGTAAAATGAAATGAAATGCTTAACAGCTTTATGAAATTGGGCCCTAAACGAAAAAGAATTTGTAAAGAAATTTTAAGAGACACAATGTTTCTTTTGGGTGCTAGCTGATACTCAATTTAAAATAAGAAGGTCCTCACAGAAAACGGCTGCCCACTCATTAAATGGGATTTTATGTTATTGGTTTTACTATAAGATCAGAGCCCAATTTCATAATGCCTGTAAACACGAAAACTTGCTAAGCACAGACAAATCTTGCTTTACAGAAACCGGTTACCAGCAAAACTTCCATAAAATTTACATTGTTGCAACTGGTGCCCCACTTTTTGTTGTTGTTGAGCAAAGGTATTTGCTAAGCAGTATTTTCTGCTTAATCGCTTTATGAAGTTGAGCCCCGACTTTAGTGTTCTGAGTTTGTAAGTACGTAGTTCATAGAACTGTGATAAAATCTGTGTCGTTATTTTCCTTTCACTCCCGTTTGTTATTGTTTCTGTCCCTTCTTTAATTAAAAAAAATTTAAAACAAATGTGAAGGTGTTTTATTGATTTTCTTTCTTCATTGTTGGCTGAATTATTTAACATGTGTTCTGTTTTTCAAAGAAGTGTGGTGTCGTGCCCAAGCGGTAGTGCCCCGGACTTGAGTTCAGCTGGGCCCAATTTCATAGAGCTGTTTAAGCACAAAAAGCAGCTAAGCACTACCAGAATAATTAGGTTACCAGCCAAAACACCATGTCATGTGTGCAATTTATGACTGATATCCTACTCATTCCTGCTAAGCAGAAAATTGTAAGCAATATTTTCTGCTCAAGCAGCTCTAAGAAATTTGGCCCAGGGTCAAATTTTCATAGAACGCACAAAAAGTAGCTAAGCACAACAAAATTATGCTTACCAGAATAAGGTTAACGGCCAAACTACCATGTCACATGTACAATTTGTGAATGGTATCCTGCTGATTTCTGCTGAGCAAAAAATTTGCAATATTTTCTGCTTAAGCAGCTCTATGAAATTTGGCCCTGCGGTGTTCTGATAAGCTGAGTGTGGGTTTGGATGTCCTGTTTGTAATGCACGTAAAAGAACCCAGTACACTTATCGTAAAGCCCGGTTCATACTTCAGGCGAATTGCAAAAGCGAAGCAACTTGCCTTGCATTGGGGAAAACAGCGCATAGGCATTGTTTCCGTCACATAATTCGCTTTTGCGTAGAGTGCACTGTTTGGTTTGTGTATATGACAGACAATTATACCCAAACCAAATAGTGTCAGTGCTGTGCTCACCATAATCTCAAGATGGCTGAACAGGCTGTCGAGTACCCAGTATAGAAACAGAAATTGAAAAAAAGTACACACAGATTTAAATGAATTAAATTTTCTTCAATCATGGCTGTAATGGTGAGCGTTGTGGAAACTTTACCAGGCGAAGCATGCTGAGAGAAAAGGGAATCCTTTGATTGTTATGTCACTTAGTAATGGTGTTCGTTTTTGCAATTACTTGTGTGTTGCTTGCTTAACACATGGGAGTGACACTGTATTGATGACAAGTTCCTCAAAATAAATGAAAAGCACTAGATTCCTAGAGGGCGCTATTTAAAATCACAAAACACGGTCGGAAGTCGGATTTGGACCGGACCACCTAGACCCCTATCACAACTAACTGTCACAAGAGTCAAAATCATTGGAATCAGGACAGGTGTGTCACGAAATAAAGTAAGTTTTTTTTATAGATTATGCAGCAGTGTTTAACAAATTTATCGTATCATTTTATAGGAGAGTAGCCGCCCTTGAATTATAGTACATTACAGTGATTTTAAAGTCATGTCATCGTTCGACCCGAGCTAGGCCCGAGCATGGAGGAGGGTATGGTGGCACTGCACTGACTGACGTCCTACCAGCTGGATAGGGCCGAAGCGGTGCGGTGTGTTCACTGGGAGTCAACGTCTAGTATCATGTTTATGTGTGGACTGTTGATGTTGTACTACTAGTTCTCTACCTCCATGGTTCGGTTCAGTCATGGAGGTCTCCATCAGTTCAGTTCTTTAATTTTCTCCACACATAGTCATACAAAATCACAGCACATTACAGTCGAGAGGTCGGGCTGACCATGGAGGAGATTCCTTCCTCCATGGGCTGACCGTGTGAGGCTTTTCTCAGGCGTTTTTTGTAGACTTTATTTATATTTTAAAAAGAAGAATCATTCAAACAACCTGCAGAAAATTTCACTTGAATTGATTATGTTTTTTTCCGAAAACAATACTATTATGAAATGGGCCTTTGTTTTAAAACGGATCTATATTTTAAAATTCTTTTTCAACCATCAACTTGCTTCTCAGAGAAAGATAATACTTTGTTTTACTTTATCATCTGTTTTGTTCTTTTTACAAAGGTATAATTTTAATATTAAACATATTAATACACCAAAATAGGTAATTTACCTAAATTTCCACCAACAAAAATAATGGCAAAAATGCCGTATCCGACTGCCACTTTACTTTTTTTATCTCCCTTATTAATTTAGGTCAATTTGTATCTTTACCGTTCCAGAAAGGTTGACAGAATGTATACAGAGTTAAACAAGCACTTTGAACCGAGTATAACTGTATAACGAAGTGTAAAAATCTATGGTGGTTTTTTAATCCCATTATAGTTCCTTTGGTCATGAGTGCGAGAATTCCGGCCGCCCATCAAAATATCTGTGTCCAATGAAATTTTGCTAGTTTTTTTTTTTTTTAAAGGTAAACAATTTGCATTTTAGCTAAATTTCTCAAGAGGGATATTTCAAAAAGGGACACATTTTAAAGCTTTTTATTTTTTCCGCCAACATTAGGGCTAGATAGCTAAGTTGGTAGAGACGGGCACGTTAGTCCGGAGGTCGGAGGTTCAAGTCCTACTTTAGTCAATTTTCCTTTGTTCAACCCAAACTTTTATTTTTCAGATGTAACAAAATAATTGCCTCGTGCTGTGAAGGATTTTGCAATCTGTAATCTTGACTTTAGTGAGTGAGTGCCAAAGCAGTTATGGACGAAAGCATCAGAGTTTCATTGGCCTTCCATGATCTGACAGAACTTGGCCAAGATATCATCTCGAAATACTCTAGCAAAGCGCAGGTCCTGGATTTAAGCCACAACAATATCAGGTATATTTATAGATTTAGCCCCATAAAGCCTGGTTCATACTTCCTGCGAATGCGAATAAGATGCCAATTTTGTCGTCAGAAAATCGCAATGAACAATTCTGAATAGTTGAGCTGTGCTCAACTCTTGCGAATCATTTGCAGCGAAAACAGAGCTGGGACGTCAAATTCACTTCGCACGAAGCAGTCGCAGGAAGTATGAACCGGGTTTTAGTCATGCAGATGTGGCACAGTAGGCCTACTTACAATCTTGGCCCAATTCTATAAAGCTGTTTAACAGTAAGCACATTTTTGTGCTTTCTACAAATAACAAAAAAGTGTTGATTGAGCATTAGTGTAATTCACAAAAGTCAGAGAAGATGTAATGTTGCTTGTTGCATTTTACTGTCACTAATCTGCTTGAAAGAGCTGCCAGCAACAACTCAGCGTACCTTTTACTTTGCTCAACGGTAAGCAGTGATTATGAAAAAGAGATTCTGCTTATTGGTGCTCGGTTAGGCAGAAAATATCTGCTTAGATTTGTTATGAAATTGGCTCCTGGCTGAAGCCTTCGTCATACAGTCATGATTCATCAGGTTCTGTGTTCGGGAAAGTCTCTTTTAAACTCAAACCACAGAAAAAAATATATGGCATGCTTTGGCAGTGATTGACAGGTTGTCACCTAAACCTCTAGCGAAATGTCAAGTAAATTAGTGAACATTTTTACTCTTCCCCCTCAAGGTTTTAGCCAGGATTTGGTAAAAGGGTGTCAAAATTTGCTGGGAATTTAAAAACTGGGTGTCCAAGTTGTTCACTTACAATACATTTACATGTAATTCACAGATAAAACAGGGTGTCCAAAAGACACCCAGACACCCCTCTGGCTGACACTATGTTCCCTCTAAAAACTTGTAGACAGTTTTTATAAGCAGCTGCAGCCATTTTCAATTTGAAAGTGATGAAATAATAAAAATAATAAATAATAATAATAGTGCCGGTATCTATCAACTTAATAACACTCGGGGGTGCTTTGCAAAACAACCACATTGGAAACAAGTAAATGCAAATCAAACTGTTATAAGTTCAAATAGTTCAAAAACATCTTTGAAAAAGAATGGTTTTAAAATCTTCTTGAAACTTGGCAAAGATGGAGAAAGACACACACATCAGATGGGAATGTGTTCCGTAAGGTGGCTGCAGCAAGGTCCTTCACCCCAGTGATTGCATGATTGGTGCTCAGTTAGAAGCAGTTGGTTTGAAGATCTTAGATGTCACTTATCAATGAATGATTCTCGTTGTCATTTTTGCGTATAAATGGCCAAATAAATTAAGTAATAGAGCTAAAATGTTGACTCGTTGTCATTTTTCCGTATTAATGGCCGAATAAATTAAGTAATAGAGCTAAAAATGTTGACGTTACAAACATGAATTCTACATCTACAGTGACCTGCGCTCTTTGGAGACCTTCAAAAACATCCACACTCTTATCCTGGACAACAACAACCTGAAATCCCATGTAAAGTTCCCATCACTTCCAAAGGTCAACATTCTGTGGGTCAATAGGAATCGCATCGCCAACTTGACCGTATTTATCGAGACCGTTGCCAGGGCCTTCCTGGATCTTCAATACTTGAGTATGATAAACAACCCTGCCGCACCGAGTTTCTTCAACGGAGGGTCGTATGAACAGTATCTAGACTACAGGTTTGTTAAACATTTTCAAGTTTATTATTATTATTATTATTATTATTATTATTATTATTTTATTTTTATCCCGGGGATAACATTTTATTGCTCTCTTATCAACATCAACATAGAAAAGAGAATAATGAAACATTTTATCTTACAGTAGGGGCCTAAATAATAAGAATTAAACTAGTTACAGTAACTTATTCACAGAGTACATAATACTTTTTCCATTTCGAATTAAATTTCTGAGAGCTTCCGTTCACAACTGACAAATATTTCTCGAAAATGTAATTTAACTCTTCAGGTCTTTTTTAAAAACTACAAAGCAAGGACGTTTTTGTTCATTTTCATTTTATAAATGTGGAAACGAGCAATTAAAAGAATAAGGCAAGTTTATTATTTGTTTTTTGCCCTTACACCAATGTGTTTTATAAGCACTGTATACTCAGTACTTTCCCGAGTTCTGTGAAAAAACAAGTTCCTTAGGCATATAACTCGGGTGGGAATCGAACCCCTTTGCCATGCGATAGTATGTCCACTAGACCACCGAGCTAGCCAGGTAGCTAGAGGCAGTGCGAATCCTATATTTTGGCAGCGGGTACCTCAACGATTTAATAGATGTTAAGAATAAAGAATATATTATTACATATAAAGAATATTGTTTGGTTTTTGCCCTTACACCTTGATGTGTATTTAGCACTGTATACTCGATACTTTCCCAACTTCTGTGAAAACAAATTCCTGATTGATGTGCCTGTGGATTTGTTTTCATAGAACTCTGGAAAGTACTGAGTATACAGTGCTTAATACCCTTTGTCCCTGATGCAAAATTAACATCCATTAAATATTTTCAAGTTAGTCCATGGCTTTGCCACTACATGTAGGCTTCAGCTGTGGAAGTATATTTTTTTACTATTTTCTCAAGAAGGTAAAGTAGACTTTAAATTCGGTTTCGCATTTAAATTGATCTGTTTTTTTTGTATCTTGATTTCAGTTTATTTTATAGTGATCTACATTTTTATTTCCTTGTGGCTCACATTTCTCCAAGGCCATCTCAGTACTAGGATTTCCTGAATAAAAATTGCCTCTATAACATGAAGTAGATAATAGGTGTACAGGTCAACAGAACACTGCTGCTCAGAGGACTGGTTTCCTCTATTATTTTTGGTATTATTGGTGCTGTTGTCCTCCTGGCTTTACCCAATAGTGATGACAACAGCTCCGTAGCTCTATTAGAAACATAGTATTAAAGGCATGGTACACGTTTGGTAATTGGAGCGTATTGTTTGTTTCAAACCTATATAGTTGTAGATATATACCATAAAACTAACTTGTGAAAATTTCATTTCAAAAAATCTGGAGCGGTTATGTCCACGCAGGAAGAATTATCTGCATTGGAATACACACTCTGAGAAGCGTTATGCGTAAAGCTTCTCAGATTCAAATGTTTTTTAGGGGACAAAAAGTGATAGATTTTTCCATAACTGCAGTACTTCAAAGAGAAAAGTGTCTCAAAATGCATTATACTATCCAAAGCTGCTGTACTTAAGTAAGTTTTTATTGCCATTAATTATCAGAGTCACTACCAAACGTGTTTGATGCCTTTAAGCACGGTTTAACCCTTAAGAGACCATAGCGGCCAGAAACAGCTTGTACCAAAATGCCCATAGCGGCTGCAAACGGCCGGAAGTTCTGACCTACTCGCACTCAACCAAAAAGGTCAAATTACAGGTCATGTCCTGAATTGACACTTTGTAATGTTTTCCATGTTAACATGGTATCTATGTTTCTAAAACACAATCAAATGTTTGTTTCATAATATTTTATCAGACACTTTTACAAGAAAAAAATTGTGTGAAAAACTCGACAATATTAGCCATGTCTGGGTATATGGCGATGATAGTACAGAAATGAATGGTTTAATGAAAGGTTTAATGTGTGCAGGGCTCGTCCTTAACACTAGCCCGGCATACATCATCTAGGAAAAACTGCTACGGGCTAGCAGTGGCGTAACTAATGTCCTGATATCCAAATGAGGCAAGGACGTGTCACAGGGGACAAGGTTGGTGCCTACATGGAGTCGTCCACGTTATTTAGTGTGGGGTGGACGAGTTTCCTTGTCTATTTTGTTGTTTACAGTAAACAAATTTCAAATGACAAGGATCTACATGTATGTGTGAGTAAATTTAACACGGATATTGAATGCAATGTGTTCGTGCATTGTCGCAGTATATAATCATCCAAATCGAACGTCATTCTCATTATTGTTAATTTTGGTTTCTTTTTTGATCTATAAATTCAGACACTATGTTATCAGTCAGTTGCCAAATTTAACAATGCTGGACGATAAAGCTATCACAACATCTGAGCGACAAGAAGCGGAGAGAATCTATAAGCATCAGATATCCACAAAATCATCCAGGACTAGACGGGTAAATCTATGTTGTTGTTTTTGTCGTTGTTTTTTAAAGTAGTAATGTGAAAAGCATTTATTATTCACCTTTTAACCTAGTGCCCCCCTCCTGCTCAGAACCTTGCCCCCTCCCCCCCCCCCCAAAAAAAATAAGCTCAAATGAATGGATTGATACATCAAAAGCCCCCCTCCCAAATTATTTCTTTGCCCCCGAATGAAAATGTGTAGTTACTAATTAGGGTTCTCCCCATATGCACAAGCTAGCGTATCGTGCCAATACGCGCAAATTGCGTGCCGATACATGGGAACTAGGGCCTATACGAAGAAAAAAAAGTACACATATCAGACATGATATTTTTCTTATTTTAGTCTGATTTCTGATTTGTTTTGTTTTGCCCTCAGAAAAATCAGCAAAATTGTAAAAATTTTAAATAGCCTGAAAAGTCTTTAAAAACCTATACTATGTACATGTAGGTCAGCCCTTGCACTCTATAAAATTGATCTACTCCTTTTTGAGGGTCAGATATCGTGCCTGACATACACCATCATACTACTGCTGTCTGTATTTGAATATAGAAATATTAGGTGTGAATCACTTCGAATTGGGAAATTATTATTTAAAAAAATAACCTGTCTGTTTGTCTTGGCAGAGATCGTCAGGTCAATCCAAGAAGAAAGTTCGTAACTCCAGCAACAGACAGTCCCTTGAGAGCAATGTGGACCTCCCATCCCTTGAAGAGCTGAACAAAAGATGATGACGAATCACAGTCAAAGTGAAGTCTTACGTGTTGCTACAGCGTATAACTATTAGCCCATTTTATGTCCACGTCAATATTTGATATTGTTTGTGCTGCAGATATTTTGCTGCCTAATTTAGAATCATTGTTTTTATTTATTACTAACACCATGGTAACTCCATCTTATCAGCATGTCATGGCTGAGGGGTTAAGAGCACTGGGCTCAAACTCTGGTGTTTCTGATCAGCAGAGTGTGGGTTCAAGTCCTGGTCATGGCACTTGTGTCCTTGAGCAAGATTCTTAACCATAATTGCTTTGCCCTTCGTATGGGACATTAAGCCGCAGTTCCCGTGTTCTAGGATTGGTAGTGCACGTAAAAGAACCTGGAAAACTTATCGTGGTACAGTAGGGGTTAACCTCGGTGTTTCTGGTTCACATAGCAAGCACCCTTGTTCACAGGTTTTCCCAGCGCAACTCTCTACATAAGCATGCGTGTGCCTCACTATGTCACTGTTGTGGCGTAGTGAGGTATGAGTTGGTTACCTCAAGAAATCTGCTGATAGTAGGAGGGTTACCAAGGAAAAACTGCCTTGCCCTTAAAACACAACAACAAAGTATCAGGTGTGAAGTTGATGAGGAGCAGAGTTTTCTATTGTTCGCGACTGTAAAGATCGGCCTCTACATGTTAAAGTTCTTGGTCTTTGTTTCCTCAGTTTGATCTATAAACTCAAACATGTTTGGTATTTTGAATCTTTCCACTCAAATTTAAAGAGATTGCATAATAGCAACTTTATTTCATTTTACCATCATTGGAAGTATCTGATCTTTCTCTTTCCATAAATGGTAAGCTTGGGTATTGAGGGTGAACATTGACAAAACTACAGCTTTTTAAAAGAATGTCCTTTGTCCCTATATTCTGCATGATCTGGCAGGCGTAGCAAAAACATAAATTTGTTTTACCTTTTTATAGGTTTTCCCGGCAAATTTCAGCAAAAAGTCATTCAATTTTATTAACACACATTCAAATTCATGCATTTCCCCCTAATCCACTCAAACTAAGGTTTATTTTTAGCTATTAATGCATTCAGTTTCGCTTTCGTGTACACATTATTTCGTTTTTATCATTCAGATTTGTTTCAGTCATTCTATTTCATTTATAGGCATTCAAGACTACACTTTGACCATTTTTAAGTTGAATTTCTACTACCTATTTACACTTGATGAAATTGAATGGTTGACCAGCTCTTGCTGCTGGCTTTTACGAAATTGAATGAGTCCTGCGGCCTAATGAAACTGAATGATCTTATTTGACCAGTGAATGCTAAACTGGTGAAATTGAATTTTGTGACTGTTTAATGCTGTTTCAACGGGGCATTAATTTTCAAACAAAATTGAATGAGCTGGGTGTTAAAATGAATGGATTTTGGTTGAAATTGGCCGGGAAAACCCATATTACTGAAGTACTTTTATTATTGATTTGAAAGTCAGTGTGCAACATAATTAGTTTTGTTGGGGGTAATGTTTACCTCTGACTAATTAACCTCAAAAGTGAACAAGTGGCAGCTTTAATTAAAAAAACTAAGAAATCAAATCTCTTCAAATAGGTTTGAAATTTATATTGTGTACATATTTATACGTCAACTCCTAATCTAATTAAGAGAAATTCTAATAAATGACTGGAACCACTCACCAGCTGATTTCATTTTCATGAATTAAAATGTCTATATTAAAGAGATTGTTTATTAAAGAAATACTTGTATGGGTTTACATTCCACATCATTCTAATTGATGGCAAGAGGATAAGGCTCAAACTAATAGACAACTATTTTTTGTAGTAGCTACTGAATATTGAATAATTGTTACATACCACACACACAGATCCTCGTCATTTGATTGGTGGAACACGCGTCACATGTCATCCTTTATTTTGCCCTGTATACTGCCGCGATGCTCCAAAACTTAATATAGGAGTCCTATAATATGGGTCATTCTAGGACGCTTCAGAGAAGCTTCGCAGTGTCGTTTCCAAAATAACCATTGCTTGTTCGTCCCAACGAGGTAAGGTTGGTCACGGGGGACCAAGGTTGGTTTCTACATGGAGTCATCCATTTTGTTTAGAAGGGGTTTTTATAAGTTTCAGAGTGTTGGGTGCTCGAGTTTCTGTGTCTATTTTGTGTTTATTGTGAGAAAGAAAAAAAATCAATGACAAGGATCTATGTGTTAGTTTTTTTTAAAACAGATGCTGATCATGGATGCATTTCGTTGAAATCTGGCTTTTCCATTCCAAGAGCAGATTTCAGCTTGTGATTATATTCTGTGACAATGCACTTCTGATCAAATGCATCCAATATTTGTATAATAGTACTGACAAAAAGTGTTTTGAAGAAAACTTACAAGGAACTGGCATTCTTCTTGAAGAAACAGATCCTTGGGTGCTATGTGTCAACCTCTACAGGAAGGATGTGTACTTCACGCCTGGTGAGGCTCTCAGTTTTGCACCCTACAGGTACAGACCCTGTAAAATGCTGTCACAAATCACTGACGTGCTTCCATAGACTTTTAAAGGGAAAGTATACCTTTAGTTTTTGGAACCGCTCAATTGTTTTAATCGTATTTATAAATGTAGATATACAATAAAAATAACATGTGATAATTTCATTTCAAAAGGTGGTCGCTTTTTTTTTAGATATCTCCGGAAATCCAGAGCGGTTATGTCCACGCAGGCATGGCAGGAAGAATAATCGGTAATTGGAATACACAATCTGAGAAACAGTACTGACAGTAAAATTTCTCAGATTCAAGATTTGGGGATAAAAACTAATATCTTTGTCCATAACCACATTACTTCAATATGCTTTATACTATCGAAAGCTCCTGTACTTCTAACCAAGTAGGTTTTGATTGCCATTAATTTTAAGAGTGATAACCAAACGTATACCTTCCCTTTAAAACAAATCATGCAAGTTCGCCTCAAACAAGGCTAAAAGCCACTCTTGTTAAGGGGCTACAAGAAGAAAATATTCTAAAATGAAAATAACTCGGAGGGAGCTGAAGGTAGGAATTGATATTTCTCTTAAAACAGTCTAGATTGTAGGATGGAGGGAAACATGTACCAGGCAAGGAGTTCCAAAGAGATGCAGTATGTGGAAAAAAGCTGTTGGAATGGTGCATCAGGGATAAAGGATATGAATTGTTTGTTTTTTTCCCACCAAACTTGGGGGGGGGGGGGGTTGAGTACTGAGTTCACAGTGCTTTACACACATTGGTGTATAGGTAAAACCAAATAATACACTTTTGTGATTAGTATAATTTAAAATAATTTTGTAACTCGTCTGTTTACTTCTTGTCAAAATTTGTGTCAAAATTTGTGTCAAAATTAATGGAAGTTTGTATTAAAGGTTAACGTTTTATATTATATGCAATTTATATATAATAGAAGAGATTTTATTACACTGTTGTGAAATTAATTGCAGACATTTATTAAAAAGAACGGTTTTTGCAATGACATAGAATGTACACAAGTTTCCTAACACGGTCATTTTGAGTATGTGAAATGTTTTTACTGATGTTTGTCGTTTGTGTGACTGGGCCCAGGGTCCAATTTCATTGAGCTGTTAAACACAAAAAAATTGCTCAACAAATTTCAAAAATAACCCGATACCAGTCACAAATGGTACATTTGACATGGTATTTTGGCTGGTAACCTAAATCTGGTTAGCATATTTGTTTTGTGCTGAGCTACTTTTTGTGCTTAAAGCAGCTCTGTGAAGTTGGAGCCAGGTCAAAAGTAAATAGTTTATTGAGCTGAAAATTTATGGAAAGTCGCCACTTATTAATGTCACTTCTTAAGTGACATTGTTGGCCTTCTGTTCACCTGCTGAATGGACCTTATCCATTGTCGTCATCAAGCCGCCATCTTAGAGGTAAAACGGTGATGAAACGATGGAAACACGCAACTATGTATGCACATTAACAGGATGGGCCAATGGGCAACCTTCTTTTCCGAGGGCGTCCTACTGAAATGACGTCATGAGCACAAGGTCTTTATGGATGTAGTGTTCTGTCAGAAACACCGAGATGTGCCTCATCCTTGGTTCTGTTTTCAGAACTTTCTGAATCATAGCTCATAGTTTTAATTGAAAAGGGACGAGAGCAATAAATATGCAAAATTATCCTTTAAGAAAACTGGGTGTGAAAGTTTGATCGGTTTTCTGCCATTCGTAAGTCATTATAGGAAAGTTAAATTCTGCATGGGAATGGGAAAACATGTCTTAGGGGTAATTCTAGCAGCAAAATTACCACAATAATGCCATTTTTGTTTTGGACTGCAGCCATTTTATAGCTTACAACCTACATGTACTGTTACAAAAAAAGGACTTTGTGTGCCTAGAAAGAGGGCATAGTGCCCTACGCCTGCCCTTCTTCTGGGCACACGACGATGTCAAAGAAGGTGAAGGCAAGACATAGGTCAATAAAACACGGACAGGGAAGATTGTATTCCAAATTTATTCACAATCAATCTTGTGACATATTTATTTACAAGTTCCCAACCAAATATGAACTACCAGTTGTTTAAAACCCCTTTAATACAAATAGACTGATATAGACTGATGCTTTTAGTGTACATTGATTTCTACCATTAGTATTTATGATAGAATAGACAAATACCCATCATGAACTTCGTTCTCGGCTAGCAAAATACTCCTACTGTACTCAAAGTCTACACTCGATACTCGACTGAAAATGTACTCGGACTCCAATTTAAAATATTCGCAGTCAAAACACCATTTTCCTTTAATCTTTCCCGTATGTGCAGTGCATTAATGCAAGGAATAGAGGAATAAAGCTCCGGTAAAAGTAAAAATTGAAGTTGTCTATGATGTACTCATGTATAAAAGATACGTATCATGACAAACACATATTATCATCAAGAAATTAGTCCAACCCACCCACCCCCCCCCCCCCAAAAAAAAAAAATAAATAAATAAATAAATAAATAAATAAATAAATAAATAAAGAAACAAAATAATAAATGCAATAAAAACAATAAAGTACTTGGCATTTGGCTGTTGGATTTGGTACTCGGACATCAGAATACTTGGTACTCAGACACTTCTACTCGTACTTGTACTCAATAGCCAAGGTACTCGTACTCAAGTATTACTCGGCCACCCTAGTCATCAGCAGTACTTGATGCTCGACTGAAAAATAATTTAAATGCAAGGCTGATACACATACCATTAAGTTGAAAAAAGAAGTGAAAAAACAAACAAAAAACAAAACCCAGAACATATGTGTACATAATTGTATGGGAAGTGGAAACCATTGTTCCATAATTATTAATTATTGGGAGACGGGTCCGGGTAACATTTTTACATGCTTGAAGTTAAGTTAACATAGCAACGTGTACGATTTGCAACTATCTACATCTGCCAATCTGGTCCCAGTTTATTTCTGGGTACCCCGGTACTAGATTCATCAGCAAAAAAGCCCTCAGTCAAGAACAATCTTCAGCGGAAAGAAGTGCAGTCAAATTCTTTATAAAGTTCCTACCACTTTTCTGCATACAGTGTTTTTATCCACAACCTGCCTCCTTTCAGTCATTCCTGACATTCTGTACAAGTTACCATACATCAATACATTGCAAACAAAAGACAACAGTATTTTTTGTTCACTCTGATTCTTTTTGGTCATGGTAAAAGTGTTACAGCCATGTGACTTCTCAAGAGTTTGAAAACTCGGCACGATGTTCAAAGGGCCCGGGGGGCTGAAGTTGTGGGATTTCAGCAGGTGGTGTTGTGGAGATGCAAGTGGGGTGTATCCTGTGCTCGTTTTGAGGACCACACAAGCAGATTGACTTAATCAAGGAATCATGTTAAAGCCTGAACAGTGAGGTTGTTTCTGGAACATCGAGGGAAGGGTAAACAGCTTTTCAAGCTGGGAAACAGACAGTTTTTGGGGTGTTTCCGACACCAACATGCTTTGGAACTATCGCCAATCCCCAAGGTTGTTCCTAGTAGGAATAACACCTAGAAGGTGGAAACCCATGTTTCCTGAGGAACTTTCCAAATGGAACATTGATATTCCAAGAGTGTTCCAGGAATATTCCAAGAAATCTCCAAGGATGTTCCAAGAGTCTTCCAAGAAAGTTCCAAGAATGTTCCAGGAATATTCCAAGAAATCTCCAAGGATGTTTCAAGAAAGTTCCACTAAAGTTCCAAGAGTGTTCCAATCAAGTTCAAGGAGTCTTCGAAGAATGTGTCAAGTCTTAAAACGCTGCCAATTTCAGTTGATTGTACTATAACGGACAGTCATATACATGGATGGCTCTGTCATCAGAGACTGAAACAACCTTGGATCCATTTCCATTGTACTTTGACTGCCAGACCTGGAAAGCGAAGGAGGGGAAAAAGGGTAAAAATATCTTGCTGAAATGTTTCCAACTAAAAAGTCTATAATAAAATATAAAAAGAGAAAGGTTTGCAAACATTTAAGTAGCATGTACAGTCGACTTTCGTTATAACAAGATCTCTGGGGCTGGTCAAATTACCTCCTTATCACAGGAACGTTGTTATAAGAGGACAGCAAAACAAAGAAACACAAAGCAGAAATGAGATTCGGGATTTCAGAATGTACTCT
Source organism: Plazaster borealis (assembly GCA_021014325.1). NCBI lineage: Eukaryota > Metazoa > Echinodermata > Asteroidea > Forcipulatida > Labidiasteridae > Plazaster > Plazaster borealis. Next base: position 16,758,471 of record CM037457.1, on the reverse strand, counting down.
TTTACATGTATAAGCAGAACCTCTTTATAACATGCTCTTTATAACGAGGGTTGACTACATTTTGTATATTAATTTGTATTGACCCAATTCACCTGACGTCATCATCATTACAATAATCTTGGTTGTGCCATTTTGGGAGTCAATGTCCCCATGTATTATACAGTGTAGTGAGGATTTTAGGCGATGCGGCAATGCCGACATGCTTACATGTTGACTCCCAAAATGGCAAGGGTGGCACAGAAACAGCTGTAGCCGTAACCGCAGTCGCCAAATCGGACTTTGCCTTATACACCGTTTCAATTCAGTTTCAATTCAACAACTGCAGTTCAAACAGAGAGATGGAGAAAATGTTGATAAATACCTGGTCATAGTGATCATAGAACGTTGCAACACACTGTCTGGCTCCGGCATCCCATACTTTTACTGTCTTGTCTGACGAGCTGTAAATACGGTTGTAATTTAAATATCATTTTTTCTGACCAATTTCAACAACAATTTATTCAATTCAACATCCTGTTAATTCAGTTTCATTTTGGAAAATTAATGCTTCATTGCCTTGACCTTCAACAGTATAAAATAATTAATTCAATTTCAACAGTTTTGCATTCATTGGTCAAATAAGATCATTTGAATTCATTACATTACAAAAATCATTCAATTTTTCAAAAGCCAACAGCAAGAGGCTGGTCAACCATTTAATTTCATCAATTGTAAATAGGTAGTAGAAATTCAACTAAAGAAAAGTGGAAATGTCGTCTTGAATGTCTATAAATGAAATAGAACCAATCAATATAGCACCGGTGTCCATACAAAAATATGTTCAAAGGTGCTTTAACAAAGAGGTACCCATATAAACTAAATAAGACTGACTGAAATGAACCTGAATGAGAAGAAAGAAATAACGTGTGTGAAAATAAAATTTAATGCAATAGTAGCTAAAAAAGAAACTCTGGTTTGAATGAATTACGGAGAGGTAAGTTGAATGCATGTTAATAAAACTGAATCAATTTTTGCAAAAATTGACCGGGAAAACCTATGATTAAAACTGCAGCATTAACAAACGAGGGATGACAGTTGAGCAATCTCTGAAATTAATGCCAAACAATGTGTAAAGAAAACTTTCCTAGATTTCTTCTAAACATGTATATCTCAATAAAAGCTCATCTTGTCCAACAATGGGCCCATTTTGTAGAGCTACTTCAGCAGATAACAATGCTTACAAATTTCTGCTGAGCAAACATTAGCAGGAAAAAAGTCACAAATGATACATTCTGACACGGTATTTTGGCCGGTAACCTTTTTCTGGTATAAAGCAACTATTGTTTTATGCTTTGCTAAATGTTGTGCTTCAGCAACTCTATGAAATTGGGACCACTCGTCAAAATTTGGGCCAGCTACAAGTCACTCTTCTCACCTGGAGACAAAGTGGGTGTTGTCCGGACAGAAGTGCACACTCAGCACCCAGGATCCATGGCCGGAAAGCGTCCCAGCTAGGTTGGCATGTTGTCTGTAGTCAGAGGGAAGTGGTCAAGACATAAAAGAAATTGAGATAAAATATCATGCAGTAAAAATTCCCCTTGCACAGACTGCCATCACTGCACCCTGCGTATATGTTAAAATAACTATTTGTATAAAACTGCAGCAGCCGATTTCACAAAACTATACGCAACTGCATATAAGTCCACTTGCGCAAGATTTGTTGTGTAGGTGGTACATACCAGTACTTTTTTTATCTAACGCAGTAAATGTTGCGCAAATGGACTTCCGAAGTCGTAGTCTCTTTCTTGTTCTTGATCATATCTGTCAAAAACATCTCTAGATGGGAGTCGATTTCACCAAAAGCGGAGATAGATCTTAAGTGCAAATCAATCTTAAATGCTAAGCAAAGTTAATAAAGTTAATTAAATAGATTACACTTGTTATAAAATAATGAGTTTATATTATGCCCCCCCCCCCAAAAAAAAATAGGAAAAAAACTCTGATATACTTACACGTCATAAACTTTTAAGTGTCCATCGTCTGACGCTGTGGCTAGTAACTGTGAGTCTGGGGAGAAACACAGTGACCTAATGGGCATAGCATGACCTGTAAATGAAGAAGAAATAATACAGTTACTTGTTTGAACACAAAGTAAATTTTCCCCTTAAGATGATCCCTCTGCTTCCACTTCCCAGGTTGTATCGTAAACTTGGGCGAGATCCCTGGTTATACGGCAGTTACAGGTTCTGGGTGAGCAGCTTCTGACTGGCACCCCGAACAATGGTGTTGACAAAATAGGGAGACTGCCAACATTTGGGCTAAACAGCTCAGTTGGTAGAGCGCCGGCACATTAATCTGGAGGTCGCAGGTTCAAATCCCGCTCTGGTAAATATTTCTTTGTTCAACCCAAAATTAAAATAATATTAAAGAAGGAAAACCCAATCCACATGCAAGGCTCTGGTGTGTGGTGGGATTCGAGCTGGGATCCACAGAGGTGAAAGGCAGGGAAAGAAACCACTGAGCCAACCCTATCACCGAGGACAAACAATGGAAATGTACATAGTGCATACAAGCTACAAACACATCAGCCAATGAGGGGTCATCCTCTGACATTTGACCTCATTGAGGGCGCTGTTTGAGCTTATGAGGTCATATGCAAGGGGTCTATATGTAACATACTAGCACACTGACTGTCGGTACTTACCTTCTAATGTATGCAGTAGTTTACTTGTCTGAATGTCAAATAAATTAACGATGCCGTCAATGGCTCCACTTGCTATGTACTTGCCATCTGGACTCTGTAATATTAATGGTAGGGTCATAGATTGGTTTTGCTGTCAATGTAATGCTGATAAAAAAAGATACAATAAAAGTCACCTGTAACAGTTTCAGCTAAATTCAGTGTCTACTTGTTGAGAAAACAAAACAAAACTGTCACAGTATTTTCATCAGGAACGTTAAATCCATCCACGTTTAGCGAGGTGACATACATGTATACAAAGGTTGCATCCTCTTAAGGTGATCCCTTGGCTGCCCCTTCCCAGGGCCCAATTTCATAGAGCTGCTTAAGCAGAAAATATTGCTTAACAATGTTTTGCTTAGCAGAAATGAGCAGGATACAGTCACAAATTGTGCATGTGACATGGTAGTTTGGCTGGTAACCTTATTCTGCTAAGCATAATTTTGTTGTGCTTAGCTAGTTTTTGTGCTTAAGCAGCTCTATGAATTTGGGCCCTGGTTGTATCATAAACTTGAGTGTGATCCCTGGCTACATGGCAGTTTAAGGTTGTATGGCTTCTGACTGGCACCCTCAGCAAATATATTGACAAAACAGGGAGACCGCCAACATAGGGCCTAGAAAGCTTAGTCGGTAGAGCACCTGCACGTTAATCCGGAGGTTGTTGGTTCAAATCCCGCTCTAGTTAAGTTTTCTTTGTTCAACCCCAATTAAAATAAAAAGAAGTTCGCCATTATGTATTGGGACTCTACAACAGACCTTATGAACCCAATGTCAAGACAGTCAACTTACATATGCAATACTGAGGATGAACTTTCCCCTGGTGTCAAGGGTTGCTTCCTTTTTCCCGCTCTCGACCCCGAACAGGTTGACCTTTCCAGTATAGCTTCCTGTAGCTAGGAAGCGACCGTCCGGCGAGAATGTTATGGTCCACGCATCCACAGGTCCTGCGTCTATGCTCCTCATTTGCTTGCCCACTTCCAGGTCCCAAAGACGGATGTTGCTGTCGAGAGAGCTGGAGGCAGCGACTTTAATGAATTACAAGGTTAAGGATTATGCCTATTTTACAAGAGTTGCACTGGTTACCAGTAAGTAGCAGTATCAATTTAAGTACAAACTATCCATCTTTTTGTTTAAATCTCTCATGAACAATGTTCCTGCATATACTGATGATTTGTTTAAACCTTACAATCCCCTTCAAAAACTCTGTTCTGGCAATTCTAACCTCCTTGCTGAGCCAAAATCTAATCGTTCATGGGATGACCAATCTTTGCTACTGGCAATTTCGACCCCTGGTAAAGACTGCTTGGCAAATTGGTCAGTAATACAAAACATAAAAGGGAACTAGTTTAAATTCACATGCTGGAAACCAGTTTCTGTCAAAAAACAAGAATGACCTGTCCTTGGTAAACAAATATGCTACTAGGCAGTCTGTATGTATTGACCCCTGGAGTTGACGAAACATATCCGGTTCGGACACGCCTCAGTCCACGCCGATGAGGAAGCCTATACTATTATTTTGTTCAAATTTGTTTAAAGGATACTTGTCCCTGTTGGGTTGATGTCCACTGATACCACACCCAGCTGGTGGCCTTCTAATGTCCACTTCAACTTCAGCTCATCATTGGACCTGATCAAAGAACAAGGTATTTGGGTTAAAAAAATAACAAATGTGTTTTTATTATGTGCTTTTTAAAACCAGGTAGGCCCCTCAAAGAACCTTAAAATATTATTACAAATGCTCATCGGGCTCTGAGCATTCCTGAAAACCATCTCAACTCCTTAGGAGTATGCAGCACCAGCAGCCTAATGAATGGGTGCACAGGTTGCTAATTATGCACATCAACAATCTCTACCACCGGTACACATTTACATTGTACTCCTGGGTGACGAGAAGCAAGTTTTTAAGTTTCTTGCTCAAGGTCACAAATGTCACAACCGGGATTCAAACCCACACTCTGATGACTCAGCCACTAGAAGTCAAGTTTGATATGAGCTCAGTTTACAACATTTATTTTTGGAAACTGCTTGTTGATAAATAAGTATAAAGTGCGTTTAGAGTTAATGATCTTAACCATCAACATATCCCCAACACAAGGCCAAAGGGACACTCAAAGTGAAGGTTACAAGAACAACCAAAACAAACTTGTACAATACAAGATTTGACAAATTAAGTACTCAAAAAGAATACTTCATAAATTTGCTGGACTCAATTCAAGGAGGGATAATTATTAATTTACCATTGCCAGACTTTGACCTGGTCATCTACCGATCCAGTGACTATGTTCTCCATTCCATCTTTGTCGCTCCTCATCCATGCACAGCTCCATATGCTGTCTGTGTGGGCCTGCTCCTGCTTGAACAAGATGCTGTACTGTTGGAGAAAAAAATAATGACATACAAAATGTTGCCTCTACAAAACGTGCAACTTTGAATTGCGAAAAAGAGGAAACAACCTAAAATACAAAGTTATATATTTTTCAGTTTTCTGTGGCACTGTAGGGAAAAAAGAAATATGCTGATCAGCTGAGAAGTTGCCTGTAAGTGTAACATACCTTGGAACTTCTCAAGTTCTAAATTACTGTTGAGAAGTTCACAACAATATTGTTTAATGTTATCAAGTTTGGCTGCCTGGCATTACAATTTTATTTATTTATTAATTTATCTTTTTGAGCATAGCTGAGCATAAATACCAGTACCTCCTTCTGCCCCTCTTTGTATGGGAGAAACCATAAACAAAGCGTAGCACGATAGGTTCATGCCTAGTTTACATGTAGCTTCCGTCGAGTGATTTGGTTGTTGAAATTACTAACCTGTTAAAAAGTTCTTGCAAAATTTCATCTACAACTTGCTCAAAATTACTTCCAAGATTGATCGCGGCCATTTTAGATTGTCATCTCAAAATATGTCGCTGGTGACACAAGGGTTCAAACAGAATTTTTGAGACGGCCACACAGTGGGGCTAAAAATAGACGTTACACCATGTGTACACCAATGTTTGGTTTATGAGAGAGATTGGCTGATCATGTTTCCAGCAGCTTGGTTTTTATATTGCCTTGTTTTGTGGGAGTTTGCAAAGTTCCCTTGCCTTGCTGACAAATCACAACAAAGTGACACAGGAAGATCATTAAGCCCTCCCATTCACACATTTCGCTTAAGCTCAGAGAGCTGGTGTGATGTGTCTTTAGACATCTTTTGCCGGGTTAATTTGCATAGATTCTAAGAAAAAGATAGGTCAATCATTCAAGACAACAAACATGCATACAACAATACTAGTCATGCAGCTAGTAGTAGTAGTATAGTGATCTAGGCAACATCAATCAACAAATCTCCGTCACTCAATCAAATTTGTTTGCTCCCTCTGCTCTAGTTTACAGTTGAAATATTTGGATGCAAACAACACTTGTTCATATACAATGTTACCCAATTCCTCAAATTGGACTCACCATTATGATCTGATTTCTTTGAGCAATAAATGCATTAATTACATTCCATTTAACGTTAATTCGGATTCAGACTTTCTGATCACTATGAACACTGTTTGCAACATGCCATTGAAACATGCACGTTTTTGTTTACGCTGGTAACCCAAAGTGATATGTTAGAATTCCATTCGAAAAGTCGGAATACCATTGACTTCATGGGGCGACCTCTTGAGCTCGCATCGAGAAGCAAAGATAGACTTGGTTTCTAGTCCTCCGATCAAGTTTTTCTTCTGCGTTTTAATTCCGCCCTCAAGGAATCGCATGAAAAAGACCAAAGGAGGATTTCTAGTGGTTTTATTCGAATGGAAGCCTGGCAAATCACTAACTTTTTTGAAATAAATTCAAGATTAAAAAGCAACCAACAATAATTAAAAATACTACAAACATGTTCAAAAGTGTTGTTACCTCGCAAACTATATAATTATTAATTGGGTTTAGGAATGCTTTATTATATCTTTCATTCATAAAATTGAAATAAAAAAGAATGAAAAAACAGCAAGGAAGTGTTTGATTTTTCAAAACTGTTGTAATGCAATTTTATTAAAAGAAAATGATAATGGAAAATATTTCTAATTTCTTTTTATTTGAAAGCCTGGTAGGTATTCAATTTTGTTTTTGAAAAAAATTAAGATTTGGAAAAACAAAATCATAATAATGATATTTTATTCTAATTATAATTAATATTTGGATTTGACATGAGCAAATCTTTGTCAGGAATGCTTTATCCATCGATTTAAATCCTAAAATTGAAATTGAAGACTAATAACAAAGAGCATTGTACGTTTTTTAAAATCGCATTTAAAATTTGTAAAATTTGTTTCAACAAATTTTAAATGCGATTTTATAATGAAAAATGATAAGGTATAATATTTCTAGTGGATTTTATTTAAATGGAAGCCCGATAATTTATAATTCTTTGAAATATTAAGATTTAAATATAATATTAATAAAATTATACAAAATACCGCTTGACCATACATACGGTATGGTTGACCATACAAATCATAAATTGGGATTAAACATTATCTTTCCTAAAAATATGAAATAAATTGCATGGTAACCCTCCCCTGCAACTTTTTCATTGTTTTGTCAGTGAATAAAACTTGCCCATAAATGCTATGTTCATGATTGACAATCATACTATTGAAACACAAAATGTTGTTTTTCAAAAATGTCAGACCAATTAGGATTAGGGTTAGGGTAGGAATAGGGTTAGGGTTAGGGTTAGGGTAGGAATAGGGTTAGGGTTAGGGTTAGGGTTAAGGTTAGGGTTAGGGTTAGGAATAGGATTAGGTTTATGTTTAGGATAGGGTTAGGGTTAGGAATATGGTTAGGGTTAGGGTTAGGGTTAGGGTTAGGGTTAGGGTTAGGGTTAGGGTTAGGGTTAGGGTTAGGGTTAGGGTTAGGGTTAGGGTTAGGGTTAGGGTTAGGGTTAGGGTTAGGGTTAGGGTTAGGGTTAGGGTTAGGGTCAGGAATAGGGTTAGGGTTAGGAATCCTGGTTAGGGTTAGGGTTAGGGTTAGGGTTAGGGTTAGGCATCTAGGGTTAGGGTTGGGAATAGGGTTAGGGTTAGGGTTAGGGTTAGGGTTAGGGTTAGGGTTAGGGTTAGGGTTAGGCATATAGGGTTAGGGTTGGGAATAGGGTTAGGGTTAGGGTTAGGGTTAGGGTTAGGGTTAGGGTTAGGGTTAGGGTTAGGGTCAGGAATAGGGTTAGGGTTAGGAATCCTGGTTAGGGTTAGGGTTAGGGTTACGGTCAGGAATAGGGTTAGGAATAGGGTTAGGGTTATGAATAGAGTTGGGGTAAGGTTCAGGAATAGGATTAGGGTTAGGGTTATGAATAGAGTTAGGGTTATAAAAGTCGCCGCAAAAAACAAAGACGCCTCCTAAAAAGAATTTCACCGCCTAAAAAAAGTCGCCACGTAAAATTAAAAAGTCGCCGTGCAAGTGTTCATTTTTAGAACACCATACAAACTTAATAGTGTCATACGTCCACATTGGATTTGGCATAACGAAAATGTGCTCAGGAATGCTTTTTCTATCATTTTAAAACCCAATTATTATTTGTTTTTGCGAGATAACGTTTAACAATATGTATTTTTTAAACTATATGCTTCCTTATAGAAGTGATTAAAAACATATAATGCATTTTATTGATTGTCATTAAACAAAACTTGGCTCAGCAAAATGCACGCAACAGGCTCTTGCTGAGGTCATTAAATGTTTCGGGGATAAATCAACAGGCATATCACTTGGTGAGTTTCGAACCCACGACCCTTGCTGCCATCAGGCTCTTGTTGATTTAATAGAAAATCTTATTATGCAGAAGAGTCAAAGCATAGAAACAGCATTACGTGTCGCCTTTGTCCCTATGCAGATTCCTTGCATTCTTCAGGCCAAAAACTCACAAGGTGCAATTCTCTTTGTTACACACTGGAGCCATTTTGGCGTCTAAAAAGCAATGCTCCTTTTCGACGACAGCAGCAGTACTGTAGTGGAACCATGTGCTTCTGGAGTTTTACACGGATCAAGCGGACAGGACTACACTCAGCAGGGACAATCTGAACTGAATATTTCGACGTAGAGTTTGCCGCCACCGAGAACTATGCTAACATCAGACTTATTTTGTCTGCTGAGCTTTCGGTTGCTTGCGAGCTCCATCGCTGGGACTCTTCAGTCCCCTCATGATAGAAGGAAGACGGGACCTAGATGGCCATATTACCAAAGAAGACGAATCCAGCCCGGGGAGCAGAGGGGCGAGTGCGACGCCGAGCCCAGCAGGGGAGACGAGACAACAAGCTGTCCCGCTGATGCGAACGAGTTGAAAGGTAAGGAAGCTATTGAATTCCGACCAGTGAATTACGTTGCCATAAATAATTTTATCATATCATCTAAACTTTCGACTCGAGACTACTCGGTAATTAATGTAATACAATTCGAATACTTATATCGTGCGTTTATCAGAAGGACGGTTTTTGACCTCCTGGGGGACACAGGTTTAATCAGAATCCTACAGCCTACGTGCCTACTTTAGCTGCAATAAGAGGGACTTGTTTTTTTAATTTACACAACAATTAGTGAAGTTGACTGTTATTAGGCTTGCAACTGTTTGACAACGTTCATAAAATGCCCCTTGTGGAGTATTCCAATGTTCATGTCTATACATGTTTGAATTTAATTAAGTTGGCTGACATAATTTGTTTGCGTTTGGCTAAAACATTTTTTGTTTTCATTTCAAATTTATGACCGTAACTTGTCAAACTTTACTTGACAGTCTTCTACTTGGGAACAGGCTTTAACTTTAATCATGGGGTAACACAGCAAAGGGAACAATAATTGCAATTAATTTGAACGCACACAAAATGAAATTCATTACATTAATAAAACGAAAAAAAAAGTGTTATATTGGTATGGGACCAGTGAAGTGAACCGGAGACAAACTCTACATGTTGTGGGGTTTTATGACAAAAACTTTAATCTTGAGTTATTTTTGTGTTGTCTTTCAGAACTTTTCAACGACTCTGGCTGAATGAAGTTGAAGGTTTCTATGGATTGTGTTATGTGGCTTGCTGTTTCTGGCTGATCCATGAAGTTGAAGGTTTCTTTGGAGTGTGTGGTATTGGTTTTCTGACGATGTGGAGTTCTACAAAGGTAGGACAAGATCTTGGGGACATCTAATGGTAAGAGAAGATCTAACCCAATTCCCTCCCCATTGATTTTCTGCAGGATGCTCAACTAAGCTCTTGTTGATGTTGTCTACTTGTCTTGTTTCATGGTGACTTCAAATATCTCGTGGGATTCTTTTTGTTTGGCATGTTGGTCGTGGCCAGTGATGCCTCTTTATTAGATTTTGTTCTCATTTCATTTGGCCAATTTTCCTGGGGAAGTTGCGAACTGAAGCTCTACGTTGACATTTTAAATTTAAAAAGTTGTCATATAAATAGTGGATCTTTTAAAGTGCGCAGCTGCACATTATTTCTATTTTTTTTTTTTTTAAAGTAAATGGTTAAATGCTAATTTATTTCACACTCACATTTTTTGACCGAGAAACCTTATCGATTCAACGGGATTATCGTTAAAAATACACAAGTTTTATATCATAAAATTATATTGAAAACCCATGTTTTTATATTAAATATTGGGCAGTAGACAATATTTGTCGACGTCCAGGGTACATAAACTAGAGATAAAGACTTCAGGAAACTCTGTGGCAGTAACTTTCGTCCACAACATTTGAACAGACCCCTCTCTCTTTGAGATATCTGCTAAAGATTGCTTATTATCTGCCAATCTTGCAGTTAGACATTCTCTTTAAAATGACATCGTTAAAGTAATACTTATTAATTCCAAATTTAAGGAACTCAAATAATGTTGCTTAAGACCTCATTCCCAAAGATCTCTATACCATCGCAATTGTAATAAACAAACATAATAGTTTGTAACTCCGTAAAGGAAAGAAAGTAAATAGTATAAATAATAATAACAATAAATAAATGAAAAAATGAAATATACAATTAGCAATCAGTGGCTGAGTTTATTGATTTGGGAGTATTAAATTGATTAGAATTTAGTAAAGATAAATTAATCGGTTTATGCTCCCAATATTAATAAACCAGCTCTATATGGATTGGGTTTAGTCATTTCAATCGACCGGGCGGATTAAAAAATGCGCCTGCTGCACGCGTCAACTTGCTAAACTTTAACACAAAATAAACTCTTTCCTAACATGAATACAAATCTCAACCACAACTTGAACCAGGGCAGTAATTAATAATAAAAAAGGGGGGGGGGGCAATAACATTCTCTATTGAGCGCTGCGGAAGAAAGCTGTGATGTCATTCGACAAGAAATAAGCTGCTGTCTTTCCAGAGGGTAAAGTAATCAACAATGCAATTTTGCAATGGTGGAGAAACCTCGATGCAGAAGGAGCAACCATGAAGATCCCAATGCATGGTAAGAATGGTAAGTTAACAGGCCTAAAATAAGAAGTATAGGCCTAGATACATGATTAACCTTTCCCTTTCCAACAGGTTCTTGTCATCAGGAGGTGAAAGGTCAGGTACAGTATTGCTTAGTCTTGGTTTCAAGGAACAAAGTGATGTTTTTACTATTCCTTTTCTGATTTCGGTCCACATTTCTCTGAAAAAATTTGAGATGAAATTTTTCGAATGAGTTTCAAAAAAGTACCTTGAGCCAAGACTAAGCACTAACTTCTCGCCATTGGCTGTCACTGATGATGAGAAGCTCTGTGTGTGACGTCACCGAGGTCAAGTGCAGTTGCAGAAAGAGTAAGTAATTGTGTAAGTATAGAGGTCACCTGAGTAAGGTGAGGTAAGATTGGATGTGGAAGTCCAAACATCCTTCCCCAGATTTTAACAGTGTTTTTTCCACAGCTTTTAACAATTTTCTTCTCCAACAGCTTTTAACAATTTTCTTCTCCAACAGCTTTTAACAATTTTCTTCTCCCACAGGTACTTTAACAATTTCTTCTCCCACAGCTTTTAACAATTTGTCCTCCTCCCACAGCTTTTAACACCTTTCTCTTCCACAATTTTTATAGCCACTTTCCATGCCAAATCTGCGCCCTTCTCTATTCTGTAAGTATTGGTAATTGGTAAGTATAACTAAAGTTGAATTTGGATTTAATACGGAATAAATCGGCTTCATTTGAACCTGAAAGCTCACCGATTTAAAAATTCATCAACACAATTCCGAATTTTTCCGTCTGAAATAAGATCATCATTGCTTCATTGCTAGCTGTTTTATACCCGAGAACGAAATAAGCACAATGACCTGAAAAGACAAACATTTGGTTGATCAGTGAAAACTAGTGGAAATAAATGAATTCACTCTATGGAAATACCAAGTGAATGCCTTAATTTAATCCTTTGTTTTTCTTCCTGCATGTGTGATCTGATGGCGTGGCCGGTGTCTGATGGGGGTTTCGAAGAATTGGCACCAGGAGAGTCACTGGAAAGTATCCTGCTTAGTACATCTCAGATAAGGTAAGTAAGGTCATAGGGCTAACCTTTCCTTCCACAGCTTTTAACAATTTTCCCTCCACAGCTTTTAACGATTTTCTTCCCGCAGCTTTTTAACCCGTTTCTTTCACAGATTTTAACCCATTTCCTTGACAGGTTGTGTAACCATTTTGCAACTTTTTGTCATCCCTTTTAGTCCTTTAGGTAAGCTTGGTAGGTATAATTTAGGTGTAAAGTCAGGTAGGCCTACATGAAGAAAGGTCCTGAGCAAAGGTTAACATTGCACTGCAAAAACTAGGTTGTTAAAATTGACACCATGGGAGTTGTCACAATACCCAAGAGAGAATCAAAATTTACATCATAGGGTGTTAAAATAACTCCAATGTAGTTGTGTTGGCAGAAATTAGTGTTATTTTAACACCCTATGGTGTAAATTTTGATTCTTTTTTCGGTGTCTATATGTGACAACACCTGTCAATTTTAACACCCCAGTTTTTTCAGTGTATGTTTTGACTGACGTCGAACAGGAAAGTGCTTCTGCGTGAGCCAGATCTTGAAAGCGGGTTCGAAAGAGGAGACGCATGATCGCAGGTGCAATTATTGCAGAAAGGTCAAGTATATTAAGGTTATATAAGGTCAGTCAATCCCATACTTAAGTTACCCTCTTCATTCTAACCCTTTTGGTTCAAACAAATTGACAACTCATCCTATCAAATATTTACAAATCGAAATTAATTACAATAACTTAATCCCATCAGTTAAACTTCTACAGTCTACAGTGAAACAATTGGGTGCAAAAAGAGTGCAAAAGTAACACAAAAAAGAAACAAAGTTTTTTAAAAGTTGGTGATACAGCCAAAATTTTATGAGCAACAACGAAAGTATTGGATTTAAATTTAAATTGATTCTGAAACTACAGTTGCTATAACCACAAGTTCAACAACAGTGTTGACCATTTCTTTTTCCCCTCACCCAGCAGTCGAACAGTTTCTGGTGGTGCATTGTGATGACGTCTCTACCTGCTTGCGAAGTGCAACAGCAAAGGTGTTAAAGGTATCGAACACGTTTGGTAATGACTCAAAACAAATATTAGCATAAAAACTTACTTGGTAACAAGCAACGGAGAGCTGTTGATAGTATAAAATATTGTATAGGAAACGACTCCCTCTGAAGTAACGTAGTTTTTGAGAAAGAGGTAGTTTCTCACTAAAGTAATAAAGACTTCTTGCAAGAAGTTTTTATTCCTAACTGAAAGCACACACATTTGTACAACAAGGGTGTTTTTTCATTCATCATTTTCTTGCAACTTCGATGACCAATTGAGCCCAAATGTTCACAGGCTTGTTATTTTATGCATATGTTGGGATACACCAAGTGAGAACACTGGTCTTTGACAATTTCCAAACGTGTTCAGTGCCTTTAATGTTTTCAAGAATCAACGACTCGGCAACAACGCACAGTTCGAGTTCTACATTCTTCTGGTCTGCCTCATCCCAAGTCAGAGAAATGGACTATACAGCAGGTATGATGATAGGAAATTATCCAAAAATCAAACTGAATTGACACACTGAAGTTTGAAGATTAGTTCTAGTATACCTCAGATGGCGATGAGATTGTGCCTTTGATGGTACAAGCGTGGAATGTGGCACACTATCAAAGTATGTAATGAGAAAGACATTTGGCTGCTGAGCCATCGTACATTAAAAAGCAATTTTCAGATTTAAAACAAAATGGCTGCCGTTGCTTGTTATTCTACCTATATTTATTCAAAAGCCAAATAGCCAAATATCTTTCTCAGGACAGACTCTGACTGTCTGCCAAATTCCATACTTATTTCATCTTCGGCACAATTCCCAAAATTATTTCCCCTCTGCCCCACTATTCTCTTGACACTGAGTTCCTACTTTCCTGAGAAATACTTCGATCTGAAAGACCACCCAATTAGTGTGAAAGCTCACCTGTAACTTGAAAAGTGTCATTGCCCCCTGAGAACCTCTTTCTGTCTGTCATAAAATGCGAGTAAACTGTCCATCATAATGTGGTTCTTATTTCGCAAAGCAAAACCACATCGACAACAAAATTCCCGATGACATCAACTTTTATTTCCATGTTATCTCCAAAACACCAGCACATGTTTTAAACAATTTTACAAGTTGGTTGACGGACTTGATTGGTTTAAAGATAGGGTCATAGAATGGTTTTTGTCAACGTAATGCTGATTTATAGGCTAATTTTAAAGAAAGATAAAACAAAAGTCACAGTGTCTAGAAAACAGCAAAAAACTGTCACAGTTTGTTCAGAAGAAAGTCACACCCATCTACGTTTAGCGAGGTGACAGCGGGTACCAACCGCATCTCAGATCTGGCCGCAGCATTCACGAACGGACACCCTCAGAAATCTGAGAAACGATTAATGCATAAATCGTTTCTCAGATTCTAATGTTTTGTGGTGATGATTATCCAAACCATAATTACTTAGAAGGGAATCCTTTCTAAAATAGTTTGTACTACCAACAGCTGCAGTGCTTCTCACCAAGTATGTTGTCAATGGTCTAAATTTGTTGGAGTACTTACCAATCTATGACCCTACATTTAAACTTGAGGACTGGAATGATCGAAACGATGACATGTGTTACTGATGATTTATTTTTTATTAGCATGCAGTTCGGGAAGAGTGTTGAAGAGGATGACGTAGATACGACATAGGCCTAAGACGATTGGATACTTTTGCTTGAATGAGGATCAGACGGATACTAGAGACGGACTGCTTCTCGTCTTACCAGGCAGATTCATCCACCACCAAATTCTACAAGCAATCATGGTGGCGCCCTCCTTTAAAAAATTATAACCAAGGGGTGCACCACACGAACTAAGCTCCCCATAGCATCCAATGCTAAATGCGAAATATTCAAAAATACTAAACAAGATTTAAAAGTCTCTCAGCCTCTTGAAAACAAACAAAACAAATTCTGACAACTAAGCTTTATTTTTATTTTCAATTTTTGGTAGGTTAGCTGTTCGGCTTTTGAGCTATGGCTCATCCAAAATACTGAAACACAAGGACTAAACTGGCCACACTCCATCTTGGAAAAATGACCCTACACCTTTCAGCAAAAGGGCAATTTTGAAAGGGGTAGTGTACCCCCAAATGCTCCAGGTTGAAAGTCAACAACCATATCGGACCATTTTTCAACAATCCATAAAAGCCATGACCTTCAAATTTGTGAATTACAGAAAAAGATATTGGTCTATTTTTTGTTAATGAGGCTCCGCGCATACTTGACTCTCTAGTTTGGTGTGGTGCACCCCAGGGCCTTTTCAAACCTCGGCTTGGGCTCCGACTCCGGCGTGGGCTCCCTTATCAATACTGTAGAGCTGTGTACATTTTTACAGTGTTTCAAACATCAAACGGAGCCCGAAACCGGATACGGAGCCTATAAGTCGAGGTTTGGAAAAAAACATTTATCACCGTTTTAAGTCTATGGAAAAAACCAGTGTAAAGTCGGCCATCTTTACGGGCACATTTATTACTATTATTATTTTTTTTAACGCACAACTATGCGTTATGCGTAAATTAATTGCATGATTCTGTTAGTGAATCTCTTGGCTGCGAGGAAAATTAGAACGCAGCTGAAAGCCAAAACCAAAGTTGCCCATAAAGATGGCCTCTATGGGGAGCTATTATTATAGAGAGAGAGTTTGGACACTACTCAAAGAAACAAAGTGTTGCTTTCAGATTTCAATTATATTTTTAAATTGCAAAACACCGGAAGTATCATTACAAAATGTCTGGTGTTTGATTTTGTGGCAACTCTCTCAATACAAAGTTCTTGTTAAATTAAATTAAAAGCCCTAAACATTTTCGTTACGTATAGGACTTGGCCAACTGGTGAATAAGACAATTATAAAATGAGGTAACATTCAGCCAATCAAACTGAACATTCGATGACGTATAAACTTGTTATGAGTAGTGGTTTCTTTGATCGCATCGCGTGTACTCGTACATCAATGTCAATGATAGTGTTGGTAATTGTAATGATGCTGCCACACTCTTGAGGGATATATCCTTGTTCATGTGCCTGCCTGTCTAATAAAAAAATATCTTGTTCAAAATCGTATAAGTACAATGATCACATAATGCAGTACTATAGGAACCAACTTCACAGAGCTTCTTACGCACAATAAAATAAGCACAATAAAATTTTGCTTACCAGAATAAGATTACCAGCAAATAGCATGTCACTATTCTGCTAATTTCTGCTAAGCAGGAAATTGATCAGCAATTTTTTCTTTCTTAGAAGCTCTATGAAATTGGGCCCTGCTCGGCACAAAATACACAAATGTTAATTTTGCACACTAACATTAGCTCACCTCGCAACTAACTTTAACCCTAATATTTCACCCTTTTCATTGGCAATCGCACTGTAACCAAACCTACATAATGTGAACATTGTACACGAATTTGGCAAGATGAATCATGTAAACGTACATGCAAAAGACTTATGAAGATCTTTTAAGCACTCGAAGTTTAGTTACCAGACGCCTTCCATATGAATAATGTTTGATAAAACTCTACGTCATTGAGGATACGTGTCCCTGATTGGCTGAAATGTTGCCCATTAGTCTACAATTTTCTTAAAGTTAATCTTCACAAAGCAAATTTTGTAATAAAAGTTCTTCTGAAAAGTAAAGGGTTCTGTAGCTATAGAAGTGGATTGTACATTATGTAGTGCAAATAGATTATAATAATTAATGGTGTGTCCCAAAATATGCATACAATATAAAACCTGTAAAAATTTGGGGTCAACTGGCCATCGAAGTTGCAAGAAAATAATAAAGAAACAAAACCTTGTTGCATAGAATTGTGTGCTTTCAGATGCCTGCCCTGACTCATGAGAAATGCTTTCTCGGATTAAAATTTCTGGGTGAAACATGACCTCTTTCTCTAAAACTACATTATTTCAAAGGGGTCGTTTCTAACAATGTTTTATAACATCAAAAGCTCTCCAGTGCTCTTTACCAAGTAAGTTTTTTTTGGTCATTAACAAAATACACCATGCCTTTAGAAGGTCTTAGCTTTCAAGTTTGAATCAATATTTTTGTCGTCACTCAAAAGAAAACAATTTTTAAAACAACTCAAGATTTTCACCTTGATAAAATTGTTGTTTGAAATCGTCCTGGTGAAGGAGGGGGGGGGGGGGAGTTGTTAAGAAAGTGCAGTATATTGGTGAAATTGTTATTTTATGGTGCACAATATCCGGGGATTATATCAACCAAGAAACGGGGTCTACAAAATAAATAATAACAACAACAGTAGAGCTGTTTTCACTATTTTCACTTTGTTTTTAAAGACATTGTAAAATAAAATGTAATAATTGTAAAAAATGTAAATAAAATAATAATTATTATATAGAATAAAATACTTAATTGTTAATTATTGGTTTTACTTCCCTGATCGCATCCAGGGCTCTGGCTGTCACTGTATGCCCCTTGCAGTTCTTATTTATAACTAGCTCAATAGGTCACCCTCTTGCAGCCATCAATAATTACCAATTGAGAGAGTTGCGACATTTTCCGATGACCTCTAAATAAACATAAAAATAAAAGGCATGAGGCACACAAGGTGCCACACGAGACTGCACATTGGGTTTTGCTGCATTTGGACCGAAAAATGGCGTCCAGCAACCACCATAACCCAAAGAAAACTGAACCCTCAATGTCGCAGCTCTCTCAATACACAACTCTGCTGCTTAATGCGCCGCAGCACCTTGTAAACTCTTATAAGGTACTACCTAAATGGGTCTCATAATTAAAAAAAACTTCAAAAACTAACTAACTATTCTAGATAAAGCGCTATACAAAAACTAATTATCATAGAAGCCATCATGACCTACCACCATCCTCGGCTTGTAAACCGTCTCCGAATAAATGGCTGTGGCAGCCGGGCTACGACTGGATCGCTGAAAAAAAAGTTGTCATCGCAGCCAGCGACAGACAGTTTATTATTAGGGTTGGGGAGGGGTGGTATCAAAGCCGCAAGGTCATGTGATTAATAAAGGTATGGTACATGCAATGGCGTAACAAATTTTTTATATACTTTATTTACATCTTTCTCGTGAAACCCAAAAGGGACTATAAAAAAAGACCAGCACTACTGGTGACCTGTAGGTCCGTAAAGACACCTGTGTATAAGAGAAGACGATGAAGAAATATCAATCTTAGATGTGGGAGGAAACTCTGAATGTCTTCATTTTGTTTTTCTTGGGGGGGGGGGGCAAGCGGGGCAAAGATATATGCAAAGTTTCGAAAATGTAAGAACAACAAGTCCTGAGAAATACTGGAAGCCGGTAGAATCCGGTGCAAAGTTTGAAAAAATATGGGGCTATTCTTTTGGACATTATAATAAGGTTATATTTTGCGAAACGTAGGGCTTTCAGGCCTGGAAAACAAAGGGTAGCTTATTTATTCCAGTGCGCAATTTCGAAAATACCTAGATTTTTCCTTTGGACAAAAACAAGTATCTTCGCGAAAGGCAGGTTTTCAGGCTCGGAAAATAACTGGAAGCATGGTAATTCCAGAGCGCCGTTTCGAAAATACCCAGGTTTTTCCGGACAAAAACAAGTGTCTTTGCGAAAGGCAGGTTTTCAGGCTCGGAAAATAACTGGAAGCTTGGTAATTCCAGTGCACCGTTTCGAAAATACCCAGGTTTTTCCTTTAGAAAAAACCCAGGATCTTTGCGAAAGGCAGGTTTTCAGGCTCGGAAAATAACCGGAAGCTTGGTAATTCCAGTGCGCCGTTTCGAAAATACACAGGTTTTTCCGTCGGACAAAAACAAGTATCTTCGCGAAAGGCAGGTTTTCAGGCTTGGAAAATAACTGGAAGCTCGGTAATTCCAGTGCACCGTTTCGAAAGTACCCAGAATTTTCCTTTAGAAAAAACCCAGGATCTTTGCGAAAGGCAGGTTTTCAGGCTCGGAAAATAACCGGAAGCTTGGTAATTCCAGTGCGCCGTTTCGATAATACCAAGGTTTTTCCTTTAAAAAACCCCCAGGATCTTTGCAAAAGGCAGGTTTTCAGGCTTGGAAAATAATTGGAAGCTCGGTAATTCCAGTGCGCCGTTTCGAAACTGCAGGTTAAATAATACAAGGATCTTTGCAAAAACTGGACTAGTTGAACTCTTGGTGGCGCCATTGCAAATGCACCGTGCGAACGTTTTCTGCTTACGTTTAGTGCTGGATTTTGCTGTACTTTTTCCCTTCCAAAATGTCGCTCGAAATAGAATCTGCAGAGTAAGTTTTATTCAATATTTGTAAAATAAGATGTGTTCCATAATAGTGTCATCAGAAATTACTTCAGAAAGTCATAATTCTCAAAATTGTTGTTGATTGGTTGAGCATTCTTTACTGACTAAAAAAAATTAAAGCTAAACGCGTACGTCGGTGTGTGTGTTTTTGTGTTCACTTGGTCCCAAAAGGTTGGACTCCTCCGCTTGCACGACAGGGCAACGGATACTGGCATCCTACAACCTGCTCACTTCTCGCACTGTACTGCTGTACCTAGCTATGTGTGTTTAAAAAGGGTCACCTGCCATTGCGAAACATTAAATAAAATAAAAATATAAACATTCATACCTGACAATGCCTGATGCCTGATCATTGAATTGATCATATAAGGTTTATCGCGATTAGCAAAATACCAAGAGAGGGCGCTGTTTTGCCAAGCATGTCGGGTGTAGTAAGGGGGCAACCCGGGAAATCGATAGCCTGGGCGCACGACGATCGACTGTGTTGTTTATAAAATTGTTGCGACGTTCAAATCATAAAAAAGCTTGTTTACTTTTTTAGTTTACACGGGGCCTAGGCCATGTGTGCAAACATTGTGTACCGCGGTATGCATTTGCCCCCTATGCCCTCCCATGATGCATTGCGGTTCTGAATCGCGATAAACCCTTATGGATGGAGCTTGGAGGAAGGAAAACCTTCCTCCATGTACTTGATGGAATTCAATGATGGAAAACTGAGAGGCTGACTTCGTTCACATATTCCTTATGTCCGCAATTCCAAGATTGCTGGTTTCAGAATTGTTAATTATTTTTGGGTGACATTAGTTTTGAAAATAGAATTAAAATTTGCGTATCTTTTGTAATTTTCTGTACTGACTCCATATGTGAAAACTTGTACGCACGAGCGCCCATGAGCGCCCACATTCCACAATAAATATTCATAGAAAGTTTGTCATGCTCAGGGTACCGATTATGTACAACGGTTTGAGTAGAGTATCGACACCTTCGCTTTATAACAAAATGATGTAGTATCGATACCAGACTGAATCTAATTGAATGTTTTGCTTCATTTGACGTGAAAGTCGATCAGAGCTACGCATTTCTTGAATGCGCACATATGCTCACACATCAATCGGTACAAGAAGTTTACAACAAAAGTGTTAATCTGCTTTTTATTTTCTTGAATAATTCCACCTATGGATTTATTTCTTATTTGTGGACCCACCAACTATATATAGTTATGGACATGATGAGTATTTGAACGAATTTTCAGCTTCTTGAATCAGGTAAAAATATGCACAAACATTAGTTGAAATGTTATTCGCATTATAGAGAAACTTTATACCCAGAGTGTCAGTGCAGTATAACGAAGACTGGCATCCTATACCAGGGCTAGTTAGCAAGTTGAAATTGAGGAGACGGTAGGTAAAGGAAACTATACTCGATAAATAGGTGCGCTGTATCAAGTTTAACTTGCAAATCTTCTAATGAAGTTCAATTTTTTTTTCCTTCAGTGTAATCCGCCTCATCCAACAGTATCTTAAAGAGAGCAATCTTCATCGCTCCTTGGCTGTCCTTCAGGAAGAGTCTACAGTGTCCTTGAATACAGTGGACAGTATCGACCAGTTTGTATCAGACATCAACAATGGGCACTGGGACACCGTTCTGCAGGCTATCCAGTCACTCAAGCTTGCTGATAAGATGCTTATTGATCTCTATGAGCAGGTAGGACTCTAGTTGTTGTTGTGACAATCAGAAGTTACGCTTTGGCTGTTTGTTGTCACGTTTCACCAACCTAAGTGCTTCAATGGTATTGTTACTGTCATATATCTCTCCTTTAATGAAGCCAAGAGATCCACAAAGTGACAAACCTGCTCAAACATGTACATGTGTAGAAAAACTGGTTTTAGATGTTGGAGACAAAAAAAAGGAAATAAAGTACTGTAAGTAAGTAATGTAATTAACACTAGTTCCTTAGACTAGAGTGATTTGGCGGTATCCTTCCTCACTCTTAACAAAAACCAACACCATGGTAAACTCAACATTTGGGTCCATTTTCATGGCTCTGTTTACTGCAGAATTCTGTACTTACGGAGCCCTGTGAAGTGCATCGGTTTATGGGACGTAAGCGCAGAATTCCGCTGTAAGCAGAGCCATGAAATTGGGCCCTAAACTCGTATTATGGTGGTATTTCTGACTCCCTGTAAAGCATAGTCAGTTTACTGTTAAAGTGCAGTCCTCATTCCAGCAGAATCTAACAAAACATGTAGTTGAATTTTATGGGTTTGGAATGGTTGGGTTTAAGTAGTGACTACAAACCTAATCCACATGCATAGGTTCTGTTCTGAGACTAAATTCAAATCAGGGTCCACAGAGGGGTGAAAGGCGGCAAAAGTGTGCGCTGGGCCAACCTGATCCACGGAATCTGAAATTGATTTAAGCGACATCCATGAGTGTGCAACAGGAATCTATTATGCCTTTAGGATGAATTCTAATTTAATTTGAATGCCCTTATTCCATCAGATTGTCTTGGAGTTGATAGAGCTCAGGGAACTTGGAGCTGCTCGCTCATTGCTTCGTCAGACCGATCCGATGATCATGTTGAAGCAACAGCAGCCGGATCGCTACATGCATCTGGAGAATCTACTCGCTAGATCATACTTTGATCCACGAGAGGTATGCAATATGTTCCGCTGACCCTTGCGTTTGGAAAACATATTAATGTAAACGAGGAACTCACTATGTATTTGAATTTTGAATCTGGTTTGTTGCTATTTATAAACGTCTTCAGTTAAAAACATTCTCATTTCAAGGAACCATAAGCCACCCTGTATAGACATGTACCTGTTGCGTAAATAGACTGCTGGCATGGTGTAGCTAACTCTGCAAGGGGCAAGAAGAAGAAAAAACAATAATGAAGTGTCACTCAGTCACGAGGAAAGTAGTGACCCAACCAAGAGTTTTTTTTTACAAACATAAGTCACTGCTCTTAAGATTCACCGTAATGCCTAGAACCTTATCCTATTTTCTTTCGACTCTCTCATCAGGCCTACCCAGACGGTAGCAGTAAGGAGCGTAGACGAGCAGCTATCGCCCAGGCTCTGTCCGGTGAGGTGAGCGTGGTCCCGCCATCCCGCCTTCTGGCCCTCCTTGGTCAGGCCCTCAAGTGGCAACAGCACCAGGGTCTCCTGCCCCCGGGCGTGACCATCGATTTGTTCCGAGGGAAGGCAGCCGTGAGGGATGAAGAAGAGGAGAAGTACCCGACACAGTTGAGCAAGACGATTAAGGTCAGTTGACAATAAGAAGTGCTGAGAAAATAGAATTAGCTGTTGCAAACTGCTTACCAACCAAAAGGACCTATGGTATAAATGCAAAAAATAGTTAATGGCCTGACGTTTCGGTCCAGTCTTTCTCGAAGGCTTCGAGAAAGACTCTGCTAGGGTCGAAACGTCAGGCCATTAACAAAAATAAGAAACGCTGGTAGACATCACAAGCAGTTTCTGTATGCACTTGTCTCCGACGGTGTCATTCACAAGACTCTGTAACTCAGTTAGCCTTTTTGAGATATGGTGGACACTATATTTAGTGCACTGTTCGATTTGGGTGTATACATATTTGAAAAGATTCTGCATACATGTATGTGTGTATTGCCTTTTTTGTAAGAGATCTATCACTCTGTCAATTTTGTAATCTCTATAAAGGATAATATTTTTCTCAACCTAAAGACCGTAAGTGATGTTTGAAGTTTCTCATGATGTGGATTTCATTGTAACTATAAATAGTAAACTTGCTGGTACAACCATGTGTAAAATCTCTTTTGGGAGGAGTGTTGGCTTTGAAAAGATCCGGTGTGGTCTCGATGTCTTCAGGACTGTATTTTTAAACTAATTAACCCACAAACATGCACATTGCTCTTTGCCTCTATACATGTATGTGAGCTAACAAGAACTTTTCGCCCATGTTGAATAATTGAACAGTTTGGTCAGAAATCGCACGTGGAATGCGCCTCTTTCTCACCCGACGGTCAGTATCTGACGACTGGCAGCGTGGATGGATTCATCGAAGTATGGAACTTCACCACCGGCAAGATCAGGAAAGATCTCAAGTATCAAGCACAGGTACAAACAAAATGTGTACAACTCGTAGAAATAGACCTCGGAGAATGCCGAGCTCAATTTTCGTCTATGTCTGCTGTGCACGCCCTCTATGTCAGCTGCGGACATAGAGTATCAATACCGTGTGACATGCCTGTATGGCAAAATTTATCAGGGTCCAATTTCATGGCTCTGCTTACCGCGGAATTCTGCGCTTCGGCCCATAGAATAATGTGCTTTACAGGGCGTGGTGAATCGCAGAATTCCGCGGTAAGCAGAGCCATGAAATTGGACCCAGATCAACCAATGGGAAAGCTGAAATTTGTCAGACAGCAGTGCGCAATGCAATGGCTCATAGCAGACACGCACAGACAATACTAAACACACAGTATTCTTAGAGTTTGTATTTCTATGGTGGGACTACAATTTGCATTGCTCATTAGTTGTTTTATTCTTACCACCCTTTAAACTTTGAGTCAAAGTTTGGCTTTAACGCTAACCCCCTAAGCATTTCTACCAGAAAGCTTCCACAACCCATCATACTCCAACAGTTTACTTTTTGGAACAGTACACAACCCATCATACTCCAACAGTTTATGTACTGGAACAGTACACAACCCATCATACTCCAACAGGTCCTGTGCTTCTGGACTGTGATTTAGTGGGTACTCTTCACAGGACCAAACCACCCAAATTCCAACAAAACCATCTGTTTGATTTTGGCAGGCCTGGGGTGGTTAGGGTTAAATTAAAGGAAGAGCGGTATACATCTCCTTTTCTCTCCTTTATGTTAAACCATAACCATGCCAAAGTCCAACGGCGTGTTTTGTTTGATTCTGTTGGACTGAGGACCGCACTTGTTAACTGATTGCGCTTTACACGTGATCAGGCATTCCACACCAATCAGAGATCAACAGTTTGGGTGTTGAGTTATCATGAGGTGTTGGATGCTGTTACAGTGAGGAAGGATCCTAGTAAATCACTCAAGGGAGTAAAACCAGGTTCATACTTTACTCAAAAGCGAATGTGAAGCGAGTTACGCGATGAGGAATCGGGTTTGCGCCGTTTTCCAATTGTGACGCAAGGAAATTCGCTTCTCTTTCGCAATTCGCGTGAAGTATGAACCAGGCCTTAGGGTTCATAAATGATTCATTTCATTTATCATAAAATCTTGTAACTTACATCTTAGAAAGTGTCTGAAAGTTTCTTGCACTGAACCACAAACCTGGGCCGAATTTCATAAAGCTTTTAAGCAGAAAATTCTGCTTGGCAAATTTATTTACTAAGCAAGAAATGAGCGGGGTACCAATTTCAGCAATTTTTAATTCTTATTATGTTTCGGCTGGTAACCTGTTTCTGTTAATTAAGACTTTTTCTGTGCTAAGCAAGTTTTTGCGCTTACATGCTTTATGAAATTGGGCCCAGATTCATTTTAGTGGCCTCGTATTTTATAATTTCCCATTTTCTCTGTAGAAGGATTTTATCAATACTTGCATTTGAAATCGATAAAGAAGACTGTAAAGAGTCTGCAAAGCAGGCATGTGATTTCTCAGGATTTTCTTAAAACCTCCGTAAGCCTCAAATTTTCTTGAAAGAAGTATAAAGAAATCACCAAAGGGAATAAGAAATATTCTACATTGTGTCCAAATCTTTAGTGTTGTATTTCTGGTGATGCACAGAGTCTGTAAACCCCCTGAATTGTTACAGCTAGGAAGTTCCAGGTCTGGAATATAGAGGAAAAAACCCAGACCCGCAGGCCATTTTTTTCAGGAATTTTCACATTCGTCAAATCTCATCCCTGGCAAAGAATACTTCACATTTTCATTTTTAAAATTTCTTTGGTTTCAAGATGTAACCAGAGCTTGTATATTCTTGTGTTGTATTTAGGATAGTTTTATGCTTATGGACGACGCAGTGTTATGCATGTGCTTTAGCAGAGACAGTGAGATGTTGGCAACCGGTGGACAGGATGGCAAGATCAAGGTTTGTAACCAACAAGTTAATAATAATAATAATAATAATAGTAGCTTCTTATATAGTTTCTCAATTCCGTCCCTCAGTGACGCTCATGGCACTCGAACATTATTATAATTTATCCTGCAAGGTATGTGGAGCTACGTTTTTGAAGTATGAGACCTTTTTCCTTTACATAGCACCATGTAATGGTTTACAAGTTGCTGTGGCACAATATAATAATAATATAATAGTGGCTTCGTATATAGCGCACACGTACGTCACTCAGTGATGCTCAAGGCACTTCAACATTCAGTATTTTCCTGCAAGGTATTGTGGAGCTACGTTTTTGAAGTATGAGACCAATTCCTTTACATAGCACCATGTAATGGTTTACAAGGTGCTGTGGAGCAATATGCTGCCGATCAAACCAGGAACACCGGAGCGAATCCCTTCTCTTTAAAATAAGTGCACTGGGTTCTTTTAGGTGCATTATACAACACACAGGACCTACGGCTTTACGTCCCATCCGAAGGACGAAGCAATAATGGAAGTGTCTTGCTGAAGGACACAAGTGCCAGAACCGGGACTCAAACCCACACTTTGCTGATCAGAAACACCAGAGCTTGAGTCCGGTGCTCTTATCCGCTCGGCCACGACATGCTAATACATCCTTGCACCAGTACAGTAAAAATATATAATAACTTGAGGGCTTGAATTTTACACTAGACAACAGGGCCGAGGCCAGTGATTTGAGTGCTGGGCCAGTAAACTCAGGGCCTGACAAGTCTGGTGGTCTTCTTTTTTCACTGTGTAATATTTAAATAAATGTCAGTTGAATTTTAAGCAAATCTTAATATTAGAAGATTGATTTTCTTGTTGCATCAGGTTTGGAAAATCATCACTGGTCAGTGTTTGAGACGATTTGAAAACGCCCACAGCAAAGGAGTGACCTCGGTCAAGTTCTCCAAGGATGGTAGTCAGGTGCTGAGTGCATCATTTGACCAGACACTTAGGTAGGGTTCTCTGTGTAAATGATAGTCTTATTCCCTACTCGCTCATCTTCTACAGAAGTATTCTATTTGAAAGTTATAACTTGACGATGGACACCAGCATGTTTTCTTCTAAAGACCGTGGGGGACAGGGTGGCTCAGTGGTTTCTTGCCCCGCCTTTCACCTCTGTGACCCAGTTCAAATCCCTCCTTTGACCAAAGCCTAGCATGTGGGTTGGGTTTTCAGTCCCTACCTGATTGCATGGTTTTTCTGTATTTAGGTTTTTCCTCCCACATCTATAACTGAGCTTTTTTCAATGACTTTTTCCGGTATCTTCGGGGGTATGCGTTGTAGTGCTGGTTTAATGTTGTCTGTTCTACTTTTCAGAATACATGGCCTGAAATCAGGCAAAACACTGAAGGAGTTCAGGGGTCATACATCCTTCGTCAATGAAGCTGTGTTTACGATTGATGGTCACAACGTCATCAGCGCTTCATCTGATGGAACAGTCAAGGTACAAACACAGATACTACTGGATTGTATGTAGACTGGTCCCCTGTCTTTATCCCTAAGGATAAAGAAGAGCACTGGGCCCAATTTCATAGAGCTGCTTAAGCACAAAAAGTAGCTCACCAGAATAAGGTTACCAGCCAAACTACCATGTCATGTGTACAATTTGTGACTGGTATCCTGCTCATTTCTACTTAGCAGAAAACTGTTGAGCAATATTTTCTGCTAAAGCAGCTCTATGAAATTGGGCCCTGGTCTTACAAACCCAATGGTTTTATTGGATAAACATATTCAATGCATATAACTACCAGACTAATACTGCACATATGAGTTTGAGCTTATTATGGCATGGGGAGGTCAAACCAGGCTACCAGCAGGTTCTAGAGACCGGTATCTGGCGTTATTCACGAGCCTCAAAGTGTAATGTCAGATGTTCGGGCTAGATTGTATGGCACTAGAAACTGCTTGGGGCAATTCGGGGGTGGGGGGTCTGTACATTCCCTTGAGGAACTTTTGCATCAGTCAGGAGGTCAAATTCAATGCCTTTTTGATTGAATATCATCAAAATTCAGGAATGAGCTAACAAATTTCCAGTACAAAAATGTACTGACGCACATATTTGGAATACAAAAATTTGCACTGGAAGGGTATAAAATACAATAGCATTTTACTCCATTTTAACGTGAGGTTAGAGACTTGAAATGTTTTCCTCATTTTCATAAGGACTCTATCTATTGGATGAGTGCATCACAAAACTCAGTTCGACCTTAGAGCCCTTCTTTAATATACAGCAGCTTTTGCTTATCATTATTATCAGTGTACAGTAATGATAATTTTCCGGGTTCACAATACCACAAGTCACAGGTCTTGTAGCTCATCATTTACTTTGAACCGTGAACTAATTGTAAAAGACCATTAGCAGTTTCTTTGGCTTTATATTTGCCTAGCAGTTAAATGAGGTTTTTACTTGAAATGATTAAAAACTAGTTAGTCAATCTTGACATATTTGTGTATGTGGGGAAAAAGTAGGCTGCTGGACTTGTTCGATTGATGGGTCACTTGCCCAATGCGAAAAAGTACTGGACTATGGCCGATGGTCCAGTGGGTTTTTCAAGATCTGACTTTATGTAAAAAGGAAAGCAAATCTTTAAGTTTTGATGATAAGATATTTCTTCTTCTTCTTATTATTATTATTAACATTATTAACATTAATCTCATTATTGTCCTTGCATCTCACAAAATTCAAATATGTAGGTTAACCCTTACAGTGTCGGCCGTGTTTTGGAAATTCTGTATCCACAGGCCGGCCATTTTTTTAGAGCAGAAGGGAACGTTTGCGGCTTGTGGAAGGATATACAGTATGACGTTTCAGAACGTTGGCGGCACTCGAATGGTAGAAAGTAAGGTAGCCTGAACACCTGTTGTCACACTTCGAGGCTCGTGAATAGAGTGTATTTATCATTGCTGATTAAAACAGGAGACCAGTCTTAAGTCAGTCTAAATGTATGGGAACGTTGGCGTCCTGTGGATGGATATTTAGCATGACGTTTCATAACGTTGGCGGCACTCAAAGGGTTAACATTACATTCAGTTACACAGCCATGGTAAAGTAGGCTAATAACATGCAATATCAATAAGTAATTAATAAGTATTATACAATATGTAATAAGCAGTGAGACAACAATTAGGTTTATGTGAAGCCGTGGCTTTTGTTCCTTGACCTATTGACAGACAAACAAAGAATAAATACTAAATAGGACAAATGCGTATTGTACAGACGATAGACTTGAAAAACACGGCAAAGGCTAATGTAAGGTGTGTTGACAAGAACAGCATACAAAGACACTAGAACCTATACAATGCAGAGGCAGTCATAATCTATGAATATGCATGAAGTAGTTGCTGTTTCAATTTTCTTGTAATAAAGATAGGTAGAGTGATTCAAGTTTTAATTTAGTTTCTCAGGCCATTCCAAAACCTAACGCCACGCTGAACTAGACTCTTTTGTCATAATGATTGTTCTTTGGCGAGGAACAAACAGATTTGTCTTTGCAGTGCATCGATTACTGTATGAATGAACGTTTGAGGTATGAGGTTATAGTGAAAAAATGAACTATGCATCATTCCTGTTTGCTTGAGAAATGAATTTTCCGGTATATCTAGGAAGCTTTTCCTTAGCCATCTTAAAGAGTTTTATTTGGACACGTATACAAGTTTTCTTTGCACTAACTTATCGTGTCATTCATGTTCTAAATCAGCAGGGCATTAATACTTGTTTCTTTCTTCTCTTTAGCATATTTTAAGTCTTATTGTTAGCTGACCTAGGGATAGTATTTTATCTTTGATTATTTTTATGCATTTTCGCATGCAATTAGTATAGTATTTAACCAATCACAGTCTGGGTACTCCACTACACAGGAAGCTTATACCTCCTTTTGATGTTACCTCCATTTGTACCTTATTACATATTCATTAACAATCATAACTCTTGTTATTTAATGTATTTTCAAGTTTGTTGTGCAGATGGAAAAAACCCACCAAAAAACAAACAAACAAACTAAATCTTCCAATTGATTTGGTCAATGTTCAGGTGTGGAACATCAAGACGACGGAATGTATAAACACATTCAAATCCCTCGGCGGCAGCTCCGGCACAGACATCACAGTCAATGGCGTCATTCCATTTCCCAAGAACACCGAACAATTCATTGTGTGTAACCGCAGCAACACAGTAGTCCTCATGAACATGCAAGGCCAGGTAGGAAACATTTCCTTCCCTTTGTTTCTTTTTCTTTTAATGAGTAACCCCAATAGTATCTGCCTGTTTAATATCACCCACATGCTTTTTGCAGACTGCAATATGATATTATGTGGTAATTGCATCTACTCAGTACACAGTTAACCCTCCTACTGTCTGGCCATTCAATATCATCCACTGTGGTTTTGAAAGAAAGATGCATTAGGCCACCATGCAATATGATTGTGCATGCATCTACACAGTTTGTTTGCATAGAATTGTAACAACCTGTACAGTTGAATGGTTCACTGAGAACAGTTAGTCCAATTACTTACAAAAGTAATGGGGAAAAAAGTTAGTCATCTACTACCATGCACAGTGAATAGCCACTGTCTTTTGGACACAGTACTTTATCTTTCATTTACATGTAAACATATTAGAAGTGCCCTATTTGCATGCCGTATTTTTCAGTTTTAAGATATTTTAGACATGCCATTTCAAGATCCTAGCTAATATCTTGCTACTGCGTGTACATCAAATGTAGCACGAAAAGAAACTTTAAGCTGATGGGACAGGAAACCAAGTTGAATTAATAGTTCTCTTGTAGTGCTGGTTTGGAAAGTAGGATCTGCCCTTGTAGTACAGACGTTCTGTCTTTGCAAGAGTGACATTGCAAAGTTTGCCCCACGTGTTAGCAATTTAGGCTGAAGTGCTCCATCGATGTTTCGTCCCCCAGTGGTGGTTTGGGTAGCAACCCTTGACATTCAGGTGCTGACAGCGAGGGCGGAGATTTCAACAAATCAGCCGTTCCACAACCAGCAGTGGCATTTGAAATCGGTTTCATAAAACAAACATGCGCTTGGATGCTGCATGAAGGTGGCTGTTTTCGATTTTATTCTCCCATTCAGTTGAGTGTAACCAAACAGAGGCTGCAAGTAAAAATAGTCTGGACCCCTTTTTGGTAAAATGGGAATCAGTATGTGTAAAAAAATATATAAGGAACTTGACAGAGAAACAGCAACTTGATAGAGGAAGATTACAGAAGATCTAAGATGTAGTTTAGGTTTAAAGGGAGACTTGAACAGAATGTTTTCCTCACTCCTTCCGTGATATCCAACCAGGATCCATAATCCCGACCGGGCCTGTAAGCACAAAAACCTGCTAAGCACAGACAAATCTTGCTAAGCAGAAACAGTTTATCAGCCAACATTCCATAAAGTTTACATTGTTGCCACTGGTACCCCACTCATTTCTTGCTCAGTAAAGAAATTTGCCAAGCAGAATTTTCTGCTTAACAGCTTTATAAAATTGGGCCCTGACTGCTGATCTTACATCTTTGTTTGTAATCTGTCTTTCCTCTTCACTGTCTTTGATAAAATACAGAAAAAATGCTTGGTCCAATGTCATGGGGTCTTACACTTTGTTCTGGTATTTATCAGAGGGGAAAATATGGGCAGCTGTGTAAACACCAGCAATTATGGACCTCCTATTGTCCCTCCGTGGCCGAGCGGATAAGAGCACCGGACTCAAGCTCTGGTGTTTCTGATCAACAGAGTGTGGGTTTGAGTCCCAGTCGTGACACTTGTGTCCTTAAGCAAGACACTTAACCACATGCTTCGTCCTTCGGATGGGACGTTAAGCCGTAGGTCCTGTGTGTTGTGTAATGCACGTAAAAGAACCCAGTGCACTTATCGCAAAGAGAAGGGGTTCGCCCCGGTGTTCCTGGTTTGATTGGCTGCATACATGTATTGCGCCACAGCACCTTGTAAACCATTACATTGTGCTATAAATGAACAGGCCTCATACTTCAAAACGTAGCTCCACATACCTTGCAAGAAATAATACCTTAAAAGCGCTTAGAGGCTGGCCTGCAGAAGCCGCTATACAAATACGTTATATTATTATTATTATTATTTTTTGTACACTAACTTTTTGGCAACAGCTCTCCAACTGGGGACCGTCACTCAACCGGGACCCTATTGTCCCTTTTGTTATAAGTCCTCGGTTTGAATGTCACTAAAAGTTCACCAACACACCAGAAAAATACAAAATAAATAAAATATATAGGTACATCAGTAACAAAGAAACAATTAAAAGTAATTAAGACCTCGTGTTACAATATTTAAAAATTAACATGATAGAAGTTAATGTGCAGTTACATAATGATGCTATATCAAAGATGGTTATCGAAGTTCATGTCACTAACAGTCACCTTTGTTGAGTCCCACATCAATGCTGCATGGCTATATTGACAAACCTAGCCACAAGCCGCTCGGATGTCATCCTGCCCAGAGCAACTTGGTGCCGATCAAACAGATGCCATTCTGGTCATGGTCGATTCCGGACAAACATGTTACGTGTGTGCTAATAGATTTTACATTGAGTAGTGGTATGCTTCGATTGTGTTGCGGACAAATTAGTGCCACGCAAGCTAGTGTGCTAACATCCGTATATGGCTATGAGTTCCGAACGTGCCTTCACAGCTCTAGATGTGTCTTACTCAGCTTTTTGAAACCGGTCTTAAACAGTCATGAGACCAACTTTCAACCAATACTAATTGGGGGTATTTATGAATACACTTTTATGGCTTTGTTAGTTTCATTACTAGTATTATATATAATAATAAGTAAAAAATCACCTTACAGCTTAGTAATAATAATAATAATACTGAGTTCTTTAGCACTTTGTCACACCTGATGGGCGTATTAAAGCGCTCAGTATTTTTTCCTGCAAAGTATGCAGAGCTTTAATCTGTACTGTTTCTCTACTAGATCGTAAGGAGTTTCAGCTCCGGTAAGCGTGAAGGGGGTGACTTTGTCTGTTGCTGTCTGTCCCCAAGAGGAGAGTGGATCTACTGCGTTGGTGGAGATCTTGTGCTGTACTGTTTCTCAACCACTACTGGCAAGCTAGAGAGAACACTTAATGTAAGCCTACTTCTTGTACACTTGAATCCTTAGAATTTGTTATAATTTACATATCGAGGGGTTAACCCCGGTGTTTCTGGTTCACATAGCAAGCACCCTTGTTTACAGGTTTCCTCAGGCTTGCGAGCTACAGTGGTTAAGTTCACTTATGAGGCATCCTTGGTTTCATTACCAGAAATATATAATAACAAAGGGAGTGCCAAGTGAAAGGGAGTGTCATGGCCGAGGGTGGTGGACTCAAGTTCTTTAATTGATAGAATGTGAGTTTGAATCCAGGCCTGGTCAGTTGTGATATTTGTGTCCTTGAGCAAGGTACTTTATCCTAGTTGCTTCTCTCCACCCAGGAGTATAAATGGTACCGCCGAGAGCCGGGGAGTAACCTCCGATGGACTGGCATCCTGTCCAGGGGGACTACAAATATTCTCAGTCGTTTAATGCCAATGAAACTGGATATAAACACCGCCTTAATGAGCTGTAATGGCTTGGGACAGACTTTACTTCTTCTTTTTTTCACATCTCAAGTAATAAACCACAAGGGATACTGACTGGGTCTATACTTTAGTTCAATTTTTGTGTAAACAAAGACAAATTGACTAAATGGAGATTTGAACGTGGACTAACTTGCCGGCGTTCTACCAACTGAACTAGCCCTAGTGTTGGCGGTCTCCCTAATTTGTTTAAAGTTGAATGTCTTCTGACTGGCACCACCGACTAAAGATATTGGCTGGTAATCGTATTCTGGCAAAGTTGTGCTTAGCTACTTTTTGAGCTAAAGCAGCTGTAATATGAAATTAGGTCCAGATCTATTCAATCCAATAAACATTGTGTAATCATATTATGGTACATGACTATAAAAAAAAAACAGCAATGAGTTTCAAAAAGACCTAAAATACAATACCAGCAGTAAATACAAAAATAAGCTAATCAGCCTGGACCAAAACTATAAGAAATACTAAAAACATCAAAGCGAGATATTTATAATCAAGACAGGTTTCAGTGTAGTTAAAAACAAAAAATTGCAAAAGGTAAATGTTAAACACATTTGACACTACAATTAAGAGAGGAACAGGTGTGTTTTCAGAGCCCACTTGAAGTCAACGATAGTTTCTGCAAGTCAAATTTCATCAAGAAGATTGTTCTAAGCCTTTGGTGCTGTAATTGCATAGGACCTTGAGTTGATGAGAATTATTATTATTTTGTTTGTGGTCTCCTCTCGTAGGTCCACGAGAAAGATGTAATCGGCATCGTTCCTCATCCACATCAGAACCTGCTGGCAACATACAGTGAAGATGGATTACTGAAACTCTGGAAACCTTGAGGTAGTTTAGGTGGAGTGAAAGAAACCTCAACACGTGTCGGAGTGAGGGGGTGTAAGTAGGGAGTGTCTATCCAGTCAACTCTTACACTTTGGCAATTTTTTTATTTTTTTAAGTGTAAACCTTGTGTGTGTCAGAATGGGTTCTTGTTGGTTTTGGATTTTATCTTTGACAGTGGCAGACTACTATGAGCTAGGTTTGTGAGTGTGAAACAGTGGGGAAACGATGAGTCGTAAAGGCACTGCATGAAGTACCATGTTGGTTCTGTAGTCAGTCTAACAAAATCAACCCAAAAACCTTCTTAATGTGTTTTTTTTGTCCCTGATTTTATTGAATGAATAATCACACTCAAAAGGTTTTTGTAAACAATTTTTTTTCTTAAACTTATTCAATGTTCAACCCCATGCCGATAATTGTTGCAAGAATGGTCTGAAACAGTGGAGGCCTTTTTTTAAAAATAAATCTTCTGTGTTTGTTTTTTCTGTACATTGTCAATCTTTACATAGTGTTAAATAAACCAGTTGTACGTAGAAGTAATAAATCCGTAAAAAAATGTTTTTATAAGTTGTCAGTCCCATGTTGGGCCTGGTTCATGTGGCTGTACAGTACTGAATCTATCAAACTCAAAACAAGAGTACAGTTAAAGGAACACGTTGCCTTAAAATCTCAAGAAATTTTGCTGTTTGGAAGTGTTCCATATCCTTATTAAGAGTTGTTCGTGCAATAACATGCCTTTAATGTGTTATAATTAGTGAATGGTGATTAAAAAAACCAAACATTGCCATCTGACCCCGAGATCTGCCCCGCGAAACGTATACGTATTTCCAGCCGTAAATACCACCGTCCATGTAATGGGCAAAATGCGCGACGAACAGTCGTTACGCTAGTGCCGTAGTCAGTGGCCTGGTAAACCAGTCAGATCTCCTTGCTCTATGGTCAGATGAAAACCGGGTAATAATCTCATTTTCTACCTCGCTCGCAACTTGTAAACCAAGCTAAAGCTAGCTCAGTATTGGGTCCAAAATATCCAGCCAGGTATTTGCGGAACGGCCAGCCGCATATTCAGAATATTAGAACACATGCAGTACAGGGAGGAGACAAACTATCACATTTGGTTCACCTCCCTGTACTGCATGTGTTCTAATCGCCGGCTGGCTATATCGGGACCAATACTGTGCTAGATTCAGCTCGGTGTTGGATATTTATTGGAATACAATAAACAGATGGTAATCGTAACATTTTTAATAAAATAATTGCTCAGTCGTAGTTCAACAGCTGCGACTGGAAATAAGACTAATAGAATTTGTCCGCCATTTATGGGAGTCAAAATCTTGACTCCCATAAATGGCGGAGCGTTTTGTTTCGCGAAAGTGAGCAAAAGCGAAGCATTTCTAAGGCACGTTTGTGTGGATAATTATATTCTACTTTTTAAACATCTTTCCGACCGTGCTCATTATACATCAAACGCTTGTTATAGCCCAAAAGCGCCCAACAGCGCCCAACCCGAAGGCAACGTGTCCCTTTAAGCATTCCTTCCCCAGTCAATTCAGAAGACATGTGATTTCTCATTTTTTGTTCTCCTGATTTCAGGATTTTCTCAAAACCCCCTTTCAGCCTTCAACTGTTCTTGAAAGCAGTCACCAAAGGGAGCCACATTGTGTCCAAACCTGTAGTTTTGTATTTCTGGTGATGCACAGGGTTGGTGAGTCTCCTGACTCTTGTAAAATCTGAGAGGTTCTGGGTCTATAATAAGGGGAAGGCCTGGAAGCCATGATTCAGGAGTTTTCTTATTCATCAAATTTCATCCTTGATTCAGTGCCACCAAACCAAGGCAAGAAGGGACGATTTCAACAAACCACTTTATACAACTAGTACAGGCCATGCAAGTCTTGTGTATTCAAACATTTTTGGGACCACTTTGGTCCCACTTACATTGCTTTAACGCATGAAGGAAACAAACTTGCGCACTTCATGTTGGAAAACGCATGAGACTTGCAAAGTCTATTGAGGTTTTTAATCAGTTTTGTATAAACTATACTTGTGGATACTGCATGGATGCAGCTGTTTTGATTTTTTTCTAATTCAGTTGAATGTAACCAAACCGAGGCTGCAAGTAAAAAATAGTCTGGACCTCGTTTGATATAATTAGAATCAGTATGTGTTTTTGCAAATGCACACAAGGTACATGTCAAAGATAGCTGCGAGCTGATAGAGAAGGATTACAGGAGATCCATGGTAGTTAAGATTTAAAAGGAGACTTGAGCAGATTGCTTTTGGCACTCCTTCCGTGATATCCAACCCAGAGCCATAAGCTTGGCCTGATGCTACATCCCCGACTGAATAATCCTTCCTGTCTGTAAACAAAATACACACATGCTTGATCTGTAGTCATAGGGTCTTTATACACTTTGTCTATAATAGAAGCTAGAAGAAAATAACACTTTGGGGGTTTGGTGAATGACCACACGAACACAGTCAGAGATGTCCTGATGTTGTAGAGTATTATGTCTGTTTTGACTTAGTCTTTTGTTTTAGCCAGCTTCATTTTGGTTTTGTAGACAAAATTAGAACTAGGAAAGTCCATGAATTGTCGAACCACTGGGATCCCTTTTGTCTTGGTTTTCTGTGTCAATGGGTATAGACGTGCTCACACTGGGTACATCTGTGTCAATGGGTAGACGTGCTCACACTGGGTACATCTGTGCCAATGGGTAGACGTGCTCACACTGGGTACATCTGTGCCAATGGGTAGACGTGCTCACACTGGGTACATCTGTGTCAATGGGTAGACGTGCTCACACTGGGTACATCTGTGCCAATGGGTAGTCGTGCTCACACTGGGTACATCTGTGTCAATGGGTAGACGTGCTCACACTGGGTACATCTGTGTCAATGGGTAGACGTGCTCACACTGGGTACATCTGTGTCAATGGGTAGACGTGCTCACACTGGGTACATCTGTGTCAATGGGTAGACGTGCTCGCACTGGGTACATCTGTGTCAACGGGTAGACGTGCTCACACTGGGTACACCTCACTATAAATAGTAAACTTGCGGGTACAAACATGTATAACATCTCTTTTGGGAGAAGTGAACCGTTGTTCTGAGAAGAACCAACACTTCTCCCAAAAGAGATTTTATTCCATGTTTGTACCCGCAAGTTTACTATTTATAGTTACCTTATCATCCACACCATGCAAAGCTTCAAAGTCACTTTACATCTCAAAATGTTGATACACCTTTGAAGATCACACTACATTTTATTAATTTAACCCTTGACTCCCTTGGCCTTTTTGCCTACTGGTGACCCCAATCCTCTTCTCATATGTCACACCACACCAAATTGTTTGAACTTGGATAAGATTGGAATGCCTGGCCCAGTGATAGGCAATTGTTAGTTTGTCACACAGCCCTCAGTCCTTCTGAATCCTTCATTTGGGCACAAGGATCATAGCAGGATTTGGAGAGTTAGGGTTAGTTAAAAAATGTTGAAATAACGACTCCATAGTTAAATTCTGCCTTATAGATTTGTTTTCACTCTTTTCAAAGATGATAACCACAATAGATGTTAGGTTGTCATCATGTACCTTTGTATATACATGTACACAATGCTCGCCTCCCTACAGCTGGTAGAATTATTAATCACTTTCCTTAGAGTAGTTTGTAACATTTTGAAATAAATCTCCCAATTCTCAATCTACAACAATTATGGTTCTGTCTAAATTATTGAAGAGTTACTCGTCAACTTATTCTTCATCCGTTTGTTGTTATTTATATGATTGTATTCTATCAAAACCTGTTGTGTAATGCTCCCGTCAACTTTTGATCTAATTTAGAGTTAAATCAGGAATTATAATATTTTAAGTTTGTTCATGTCAGAATTTAAGTTTATTGTAACAGATTTAAAGGCACTGAACACGTTTGGTAACTGGCGAAGACCAGTATTCTCACTAGGTGCATCCCAACATATGCATAAAATAACAAGCCTGTGAAAATTTGGGCTGAGTTGGTCATTGAAGTTGCAAGAAAATGATGAAAGAAAAAACACCCTTGTTGTACAAATTTGTGTGCGTTCAGATAGGAATAAAAACTTCTTGCAAGAAGTCTTTTATTATTTTAGTGAGAAATTACCTCTTTCTCTAAAACTACGTTACTTCAGAGGGAGTCGTTTCTCACAATGTTTTATACTATCAACAGCTCTCCGTTGCTCGTTACCAAGTAACTAATATATATTTTGAGTAATTACCAAATCTGTACAGTGCCTTTAAAGGCCCATAATTTCATCAAAGATACTGAGATCTTGTCTAGAGAAAGTTGTTTTAAAAGATGTTTACGAAAAGAATGATTAATTCAAGGGATCTGAGTTTTTGACCTTCATTTTATGAGAGCCATGTCCCATTCTATCAACAATCTCCAATTTCCACTATATCCAGTTGAAACAAAAATACACGTCAAATACGAGTCATTGGTAGTCATCAAAACTTCCCATTCTCCGGGGACGGTGGAACATCTCATCGCGACCCGACCAAGAACTTGTCCCGGAAATTACTCTAATCGGCCCCGGCGAGGCACGGTCAGAGACTACAGGAAAACACCCATTAACCCCGTCCGGATAACGCCCCAGCGCGCTCGCTGTGTGCCGTGCATTGTGTGCCAGGTGTACTGTGTGTTGGCGCGGGGGGGGGGGAACTGTTTTACTAAAGACTATGCGAGAAAGTAAATAGTAACTGACTTTGGTATGAAATATTTTATTTATTCTGCTAATTAATAACTAATCGACTACAGATAGTAGAGATTCATTTAATTTAATACCCCGTTTAAAGGGTCTGTATACGGTTGGTTATGACTCTGAAAATTAATGACAATAAAAACTTTCTTGGTAAGAAGTACAGCAGCTTTGGATAGTATAATGCATTTTTAGAAACTGTTTACATAGAAGTACTGCTGTTATGGAAAAATATATCACTTTTTATCCCCCTCAAAATTAAATCTGAGAAGCGTTACTGACTGTAACGTTTCTCAGATTGTGTATTCCAATTGCAGATTATTCTTCCTGCACTGTTAAAAATGTCCGTAAATTTACGGACTCCGTAAAGTGAAATATTCCGTATTTTCGCCGTAATTTTACGGACTTTCCGTAAATGTAAATATTAATTATGCTAATAAGCGTAATTACAATCAACCACATTTGCCCAAACACCTACACATAATATAGTACATGTAAGTACATACTGTTATTTCACCCACAACCGTGTACACATGTACAAACTCATGTTAAGGGTTTTTTATTTTACGGAATTAAAAAACTTTTCCGGTAATAGAGCTGCAGGAATACGGAACTATATTTTTGTTCTGGCAGCTCTATTACCGGAAAAGTTTTTTAATTCCGTAAAATAAAAAACCCTCAACATGAGTTTGTACATGTGTACACGGTTGTGGGTGAAATAACAATATGTACTTACATGTACTATATTATGTGTAGGTGTTTGGGCAAATTTGGTTGATTGTAATTACGCTTATTAGCATAATTAATATTTACATTTACGGAAAGTCCGTAAAATTACGGCGAAAATACGGAATATTTCACTTTACGGAGTCCGTAAATTTACGCACATTTTTAACAGTGTGCGTGGACATAACCGCTCCAGATTTTCGGCAATGTCTCAAAACTCTATCACCTTTCGAAATAAAATTTTCACAGATTAGTTTTATGGTTTATATCTACAACTATATAGGATTGAAACAAACAGTGGGTTCCAATTACCAAACGTATACATACAATTCACTACAGTGGGTTAATTTTCATACACGAATACTTTTATAAGTAAATTATTTCAAATTTCTACAACAGAGTCCAGTTGTAACAAAACTGTAAGCAAAAATTGTTTTCAGAATTTTTGAACAGAACTTATTGTATCATTTATACCGAAAAATTCCAATCATTTAAAGAAATAACTTCAATAAATTACTCTTTTAAAATATAGTTGTTTGTATTGTTTATAGAAGAAAATATTTCAATTGAGTAACGAATATAGTATTTCTTGACACCTCAGTAAATATTATTTGTGTTTTTTTTCGCAAAAAAATCATCGCAACACCAGGAACAAATGTTCATAACATTTTCAGGTTTTACAATTTTCTTACAATTACATCCTTGAAACAAGACCGGATCCGGAGACTTTCTTCCACTGAAATCATGTTCATATGAACTGAAACAACACCCCCTTGAGTTTACGGACATAAGTAATTTAGTGTATTATGATTGAACGTAGCCTAGACATTCTTAAAGGCACTGGACACGTTGGTAATTACTCAAAATATATATTAGCATAAAAACTGACTTGGTAACGAGCAACAGAGAGCTGTTGGTAGTAAAAAAAACATTGTGAGAAACGACTCCTTCTCAAGTAACGTATTTTTTGAAAAAGAGACTAATTTCTCACTAAAATAATAACAACTTCTTGCAAGAAGTTTTTATTCCTACATCTGAAAGCACACAAATTTGTACAACAAGGGTGTTTTTTCTTTCATCATTTTCTTGCAACTTCGATGACCAATTGAGCACACTGGTCTTTGACAATTACCAAACGTGCACGATGCCTTTAAAGCCTGCACCTTATATTAACACACCTTGTACATGTATGTAAATGCATCTTTTCACAATTAGTTGTCTTGCTCACCCTCAAGTGTTTTTTGTCCCCTGTCATGTTAAAGTCTTTGTCTGTCCTAGGGAAAAAATAAAAGCAACCAGTGACGTAACCAGATATTTTCATGGGGGGGGGGGGCAAGCGGGGGCAAAGATATAATTTAGGGTGGGCCTATTTAATGTATCGAACCATTTATTTGTGTCTTAACCCAATTTCACTTTAAGCCTCACACCCTCTGTAAAAATGTGTCTGATTTTTTACTGTAGTAGAAAAGTATTGGTTCCCATAAAACCAGCTGCAACCGGGTGATAACCATCGGGTGAATTTTATCCACTGTCCTCGGGGTCCGATGCCGGGAAACGTGTCTGTCAGAGTCATTTTGCGTCCAACGTTCAGAGACACATTAGAAGAGAGGACGTAAATATTGCTAATATCCGACTGATCAGGTTTTCAGGGGGACGTGGGCGCCCAGGGGAACACCCCAACGTAAATATTGGTTCAGTAGACATGCTGAATTGTTTCTCTCTGGCTTTTCCACAATTCAATTTGGCAAGATATCCCGTTTCCTACACTGCGGTTGCTTCACGACGAATGGAAAGCCGAAAAACACGAAAGTTGATTAAGTGGACAAGCTCAGAGCTTTTCAGGTTGTTGAGAAACAAATTTGTGTTGTTAATTGAAGCGGTTTTTTTGTGTGTGGAGGTGATACAGTCGTCCATCATACATTATTTCTGTAAGATATGTAACCTTGAACTAACAACCTCTGTACTGTAACGTAATTGTCGGCCACTCGGGCAATTTTATGCGAGTGTTCGAACGAGCAACCTACCGACCGGTAACAAGACTGACTCGTTACAACCGTGTCAGATTGACCCAAATTCACCCGTGGGGCTTGACCCATTTCTTGGTCAGTATGACCCGAAATCTGAATCAAAAATGACCCAGAGATGGGTCATACTGATGCAGAATCTGATATAAATTCCAATGTTTTTAACCAGAGTCTCCGGGTCAGCCTGACCCAGAAATGGGTCAGGGCCTCCTGAGACAAGGAATACGGGTCAATACTGAACAAAGAGTGTTATACGGTAGTTTAGCTCTAATACGAATTACAATAAGTTGTCATTTTATCCCAAAGAATGGTTGCTTGCTGCAATCAATCTGACATTGTTCTCACTTATGTCCGCCGTTGGGGTCTGGCTCCACGTCCACCCATCGAAGGGACCAGCCTATTAGTCATTTTCAAGCCTCGGTTTGGTTTAATTGGTTTTGGACAAACAAGATATCTGCATTTTTGTGAATGTCTATTGAAGTGTTGGTTCCTGATCTTGCATGACAACGGTCTTTACTGTATAGAGCCGCAAATGAAATAAAATACCTAAATAATACATCTGAAATTTGCTTAGCATAGTTTTTTAGTAACCAGTCAAAACGCAATGTGTGACTCACGGATGTGGGTTACAGGTTTTCACTCGATTTATTTAGCATGAAAATGTAAGCATGTTTGTAATATTTGGGACGTCTGGAGTGTCCCACACCATAACTGTTCAGTAGGCCTCACGCTGAAACGTAGTTTGAACCGCAAGGAAAACTGACTGGGTAATTAAAACTTGCGTGGGATCCCTGGCTTTACTGCAGTCACAGGTTGAATGGTTTCTGACTGGCACACCGAACAAAGATATTGACAAAACAGATGGCTACATAGCTTATAGTTGGTAGAGCGCCGGCACGTTAATCCGGAGGTCGCAGGTTCAAGTCCCGCTCTTGTCAAGTATTCTATGTTCAACCCAAAATTATTTTAAATAAAAGAAACACAAATTCAGCTTTTGGGCGAGTGTTCACAAAGTCACAGCCTACTGATTCGAAAGTCACAACTGCTTGTCATTTATTCAGGCTGATTTGGATTTTCTTCCCCAGGAACTGTAGTGTTCTCTGAGATTGCAATCGATGATGTATATAACGATACAACGAAGGCCCCTACATTTTGATATCAAATCAACGCACAGGGTTGGGGTCGCCTGAGTTTCACCTTCCCCTTGGTTTGAGTGTTTCCTTGCTCCCTTTATGGTTTCACATGAACCGGATTTGGAGGGAATTTTGTTTTTTACATCATACTGTGGAATTGAATAAAATGGCAACGGGGACTAATTAGATAGGTTTCGTTGGCGTACGGTTAGCGCAACGACGACTTTTAGTGGCTGTGACGTCATCACTCTTTGCGCATTTATGACGTTTTACACAATCTGTTTAAGTGTACAAGTTTTCTCGACACGAGTAACAGCGGCACTACACGTAAGTAAAAAAACGAATAGTAAAACTCACTAAAAGTCTGCACTTTCCCCTAATTTTTGGGTGCTGCATTTTGGAGATTGCGCCCTGTGTAGCCTATTGAAAACGTAACCGGGGTCGTCATCGAAACCTGCACACAACCCCGTCAGAACGGTTATGCGCACGGATAGCTAATTGTAGTCGTACACTCTACCCGTGCGTCAACGAAACCTCGCTATTATAATAAGGTGTGGCCACGACTGAGAATTGAGTTTCACATTTGAGACTGATTTCTGTCTTATGATGCAAGACTATGGCTTATTGTTAAATGTATTATACAGGATTGGTAGAGCTGACAAAATATTCGCAGACAGTGTTCATGTTTTATGTGATCAACTATACAGGAAATAACAAACCTGTGAACATTTGGGATGACAATTTGGGCTTAATCCATTGTGTGAGTCAGGAGAAAATAGTAAAAAAAACATCTACAATTTTCAGCATGTAAACACATTGTCCTTAATTTTGGTTGTAACAACCGAAATCAGCAGTTGCGTTTTTTTTATAGGTTTTCAGATACAGTTTCATTCATTCATTCATTCATTCAGTAACATTTATTTCAATGCTGTCACAATACAATAATACAATAACGCACATTTATGTCGAAATTACAAAAGCAATATAGTATGGGGTGTGATATATTAGGTACACAATGATTCAATAATAAGCAGAAATTTAAAGACAACATTTAGTAATAAGGTTAGGCGAGATGCTTTTGTTCCCTAACCTATGGACAGACAAACGTTTAGTATGACACAACCAATGTACAGTAACATGAACCCAGGACAAACAAAGACAAAGACATGGGACAACATGGACAGACGAACACATGTAGGTGTACCAACAATAATATACACAAAAGCAAGCCATCATTAAATTGACTCGTACTATTAACGTCATGAACTATATAGTTATAATGAATATGCATTGAGTAGTAATTGTTTTAGTTTTTTTGAAAAATACAGGTAGTGTGAATAAAGATTTAACAGAACCATCCAAATTATTCCAGTATGCAACACCACGCTGAACAAGGCTGTTTTTATACATTGAGGTTCGGTTGCGAGAAACAAAAAGATTTTTTGTTGAAGTGCTTCGAGTTTTGTATGAATGAATGCTAGTAGTTAGAGCAAAAAATGAGGAAAAATAAGGTGGTAATGCATTACTCATGTATACTTGTACATAAATTTGCCTAATTTCAAATGATAAAGATCATTGAATTTTAACAGTTTAAGATTTCAAAATAATGCAGCAGTATGATCAAGAAAGCCAGCGTTAG
Source organism: Plazaster borealis (assembly GCA_021014325.1). Classification (NCBI taxonomy): domain Eukaryota; kingdom Metazoa; phylum Echinodermata; class Asteroidea; order Forcipulatida; family Labidiasteridae; genus Plazaster; species Plazaster borealis. The sequence goes on along the minus strand of CM037457.1, from coordinate 16,714,240 downwards.
AAATTATTCTAACAGCTCTCTTTTGTAAAGTAAGCAGCCGATTACATTGTGTAGATGAACCACCCCAAGTAAGAATTGAGTAACTTAAATAGGGTAGAATAAAACAATTATATAGAGTTAATAAGATATGGCTTGGTAAAAGTTTCTTTAGACGATTAATTATACCAATATTCTTTGATATTTCACTCGCAACATCATTAATATGACTTTTCCAAGACAAATTTTCATCAATTCTTATACCAAGGAATTTAGTACTTGTTACTCTTTGTAGGTCAGTTCCAACAGGTACAGATTGGATATATTTACGTTGTCTTGGACAAAATATAATATAATTTGTTTTGAGTAGGCCTAGATTAATACACAGTTTGTTAGCAATAAGCCACCTACTAATTTTCACCATTTCAGCGTTAAGGTTAAGAATAGCTGTATGTACATTTCTGTGGCTGTATACTAAACTGGTATCATCGGCAAAAAGAGAAAAATGATATAATTTCGGATGTGTTACATAATTATATCATTAATATAAAAAATGAAAAGAAGAGGACCCAAAACATAACCCTGAGGTACTCCACAAGAAATAGTATTTTCAGATGAATGGACAGAATTATATGAAACAAACTGTTTTCTATTAGATAAATAGCTTTTTTGAACCACTCCAGGGTTACTCCACGGATTCCGTAATGCTCTAGTTTACATATCAAAATATCATGGTTAATCGTGTCAAAAGCTTTAGATAGGTCCACAAATACGCCAAGAGAAATATTATTATCTTCAACGGTATTTAGCAATTATTACATAAGACGTTGCTAGCTCAGCAGAGCGATTTGCCCTGAAACCAAACTGTGATTCAGAAAGAATGTTATGTTTATTTATGAATGCAATAAGGCGACTATATATCAACTTTTCAAATACCTTGGAAAACGTAGATAAAACAGAGATAGGTCTGAAGTTACCAATGAAATGTTTATCACCTGCTTTATGAATAGCAGTGACTTGAGCTATTTTAAGCCCGTCTGGAAAAACTCCAGAACTTATAGACCTATTGAAAAATTTTGCTAGTGGTTTTGGTAAGGAGAACCTGGCTTTCTTGATAACAAAAGAATTTTAAAGAATCACAACCTGGCGACTTACCAGAAGGGAGCTTATTTAAAACATCTGTAATTTCTTCTTGTAAAAAAGGACTAAGGAACAAAGAATGGAAACACTTATCACCAAGAAAGGATTGAAAAGTAGTGTTACATAAGGGAAGCTTACTATCATCGAAATAACCTCATTTCCGAGGGAAATACTTTACAGAGAAAATGGTTCAGGTATAATTATGAACCACACAATCAGTAAGCTTTCAGAATAATTTTAAACAAGATGTTTTTAGGATGTAAAGGTAAAATATATTACCTATTTCTTGTTCTTGATGTTTATTATGTTGTGGGAGAAGTGGGATTTGTGATTGAAAAGGTTCAGGACCGTAGCGGTCGGGGGCGGGGGAGGTTTACGCCGCCAACCCCGGTCGGTAAAGGAACCACATAATCATCAAATGTGAAGGCTTGTCCGAAATAAAGTTTTTAGTCGGCTTATGGAAACGTTTCTGTTTTAATCAAGTAAGATTTGCGGACACACCTTTCCATTTTAGGACTCCAAAAGCAATTTCGTGATGCTAGTTAAAAGAAAACATCGTCTACTTTAGAATTTGTAGCCTCGAATAATTAAACACCGAGTTTAAAATGGGTTGGATATAAAATTATGCACGGATGTTGTCTGTCGCAGTCTGAATGGTTCTAGCCCCATTATGGGGCCAATCCAAGGGATACGAAGTGGATTGGCCCCATAATGGGGCTAGCATGGTTCATCCCATTGCAGTCAGTCCATGCCCTTTGATAGGATAGCTAGACCGCGATAAAACACCAAGGTATAGAATGACTTGCAATACGTTGAATAATCTTGCAGGAAATTCAAGTGATCGTTAAGCGATGTTCGTTTCTGGCATTTTTATTGGGTGAGTTAGGCTCCTTTCCAAAACCAGCACACCGTTTTCGCACCGCGGAGAGACCAGCCGCGTTAACGACCGACGTGTACGTCCGCGGTTTTGACACCGAGTGACAGGCGGGCCGGGACCCCCGGCCTGTGTTTGTTTGCGTTGGCGTTTTGCAAGTCAGCGTTCGGAGTTTGGGTGATATTGAAAAAGTGGGGAAGTGAATGATGAAGTTCGGATATTATGGAGGAGGTTTTCCCCCCAACTTATCTGCCCTTTACCGAAGTTTAACGAGGAGTACTGGGATGTGACATCACGTTTCTATGGTTACCATGGTTGTTTCGTTTTTACCCGTTGGTGTTATGACTGGCACATGGACAAATGTTGTTAAGGCCGAGAAAATCAGCAAGTGGAGTGGGTGCTTTGGGGAAGGGGGTGGGTGGGTGTTTGTTTTGTACTTTATCTCTTGATTTTGATGGATCATGGAAGTGTTTAATTAAAGATATTTTATCAAAAGTGTATACATCCTCTATCGAAACTCTAGTACCTGGAATTGTAACAATAAAGTCGCAATTATAAGCCAATAATTCATAGTCAGGTAGGAAATAGTTGACGGGTTGAAGCCACTTGAAGTATTGCTACTTCTGAGAAGTTGGGGCTCCGAAAGATACAGCAGGGAGTAAAAGACGGTTGTTAACTCTCAAAAAGTACAGGACTGTGGTTTCTCTCGGAATAAACTCAAGATATGTACATCCATTCAGTTCGAGGTGGGATTCGAACGGGGGTCAGCAGAGGTGAAAAACGGGGGAAGATAAAGTTAAACCGACTGTCAACTTGCTGTCTAAAACTAACATCAGATTGGTTTTCTTTAAAGTGAGGGGATTTTCATTTTCTCGATCATAAAGGGTGTTTGAGATGGAGATAACGAGAAGTAGCGGGAGACATAACTCAGTTGTTAAACCAACATTAGTAAAGAGCCCCACCCCCATCTTCTCAACCCCCCTCCCCCCGCACGTCCAAATCCCGGGTGCACCGCGCCACTAACTCACACCCTTACCCCCCCCCCCCCCAGACTGTGTCGTGTAGGGTACCTAGTCAGTTTATGTGGTTCATTCGATGTAAACACAATATAAATAGCCACAGTTTGTTCGAGTGCTCGGCGCAGGCGAAACTCCCAAAGTACACCCTCAATCATTTGACATTTTCCAACCGGAATCAGCAAAATTCTATCCTTCCGTCCTTCAAATCGGTGTGGTGTGTTGCGGTAACGTCATGCATTGACTGATCGCCAATATCTTGGGGGAAGTGTGGAAATGTCTTGTCTGCTATCTCCATCTTTCAACACAGTCATTCCTTGGCCTAGTTTACATCGGTCTATATGCAAAGCTTGCCCGTCGATAACATTACATTATCTGCAATAAATTATCTATTTTACGCTTGTTTTTTTTTTGCGACTAATTGAGTGTTCATAATACGAACCCATTCCTTTACAACAATCATAGAATCGTCTATAGACCGTGCAAGTCTCGCGCGTATTCGAACAGTTTTGGGACCACTTTGGTCGCACGCACATTGCTTTAACGCGTGAAGGAAACACATTAAAGGGTCCCAATGTTCGAATCCGCGCGATATTGCACAATCCATGCTATTCTAGTTATTTCAAAATTACAGGTAGACATTTCACAATTGGCAAATTACCATGACACTGCTGGGTACAAACAGGGTTTTGACCTTGTGTGGGTGGAAAGGGTGTGACCTTGACGGGGTAGAAGACGGGTCAGTACCGGCCAAACCACTCAAAACTAGCTTTATTGAGAAAGAAAAATATCCTCCTCTTACTTTTATGGCAAGCCATTTTCGAGGCTAGAGCCAAGCTTCGCCCACGGGTGTTTTGCAACACTCTAAACTGAAGACATTACAAATTAACGTCAAAAATTGGAATGGGGGCGCTAGATCAACAACTTTTTAAAACTCTATTGGAAATTAAAGTTGAAGTATTTGACACTGTGTTGGGATGATTGGGTGCGGTTGTTGATGCCCACGTAAAACAAAGTTTGCAACAACACGCTAATAAGATTTAAGTTCATCACCAGATGGAACCTGAAGACTTGGCACCTTACCCATAGCATGTTTTTATCCGGTACAAGGTGGATTTAGCCTTTTTTTAAAATAAACAAACAGAAAAATAATTAACCAACCTACCCTTATATCATCTATCGATATTTTGTTTTCTTAAAGATACATTTTAAAAATGTATGGTTGTTTTAAACGACGTGTTGTTTCAAAATGGCGACAAGTATTACAACAAGAATTACCGTACCAAAGGTGAACACCAAACATTGCTGATATAAAACGATTAGTCAAAGCAGGTTACTAAGGATCTCAAAGTGGTCTGTGAGTTTGTCCAAGCTTATTTCATTCCTGTTTTCAGATTTCAGCGATATCATTTACTAAATAAAGAACACAAATTGAGAGAAACGTAAATCAAGATAGGTCTATTACGTCATTCAATCTACGTTTACTCTTGATCCACTCTTTGCGACCGTGTTAAAATTATTCCTCCATTTTTTGCGTCAAAATAGAAAAGAAAGTTCGAAATGCAAAATGCCTTGGGAAGCTACGAACCTTTTTCTCTCCGGTGTCAAAGTGATTTTGTCTTGGTGAGGAGAGGGATGCGTGGATATGATTTGATAAGTTCATATCATTGATCAGCGCCATCTTCTGAAATGTAGGGTCATATATTGCTATTTGTCAATGTAATGCTGGTTTATTGGCCAGATTATCAAGAAAGATACATTAAAGTCACCTGTGAAAGATTCAGCTGAATACAGAGTCCACTTGTTGAGAAAACAGCAAAAACAAACTGTTCGAACATTTTCATTAAGGATGTCGAATAAATCCACGTTTAGCGAGGTAACAGCGGGTACCAACCCCCATCTCTGGGCGCAGCATTCACAAACGGACACCACGGGAATTTGAATCTCCAAAACCCGCCGTAAGGTGCGTTTCGGAGATTCAAATTTGTCGACATCCTTTTACTGATTTCTAATTAATGGGGGCATTATAGACGACATAATTTCGCAGGATGCTTATACCATTACCATCATAACAACAAGGAGGCTTTCGGATAGAAATTACACAATTTGTTTTCGGGGTCATTACCAAAGTACGACCCTACCTTTAACAACTCCACTTCGCCAACAAATACATCGGTCTATCGCGGAATTATGCGCTTATGGCCCACAGAATTACGATACACACTTTGCAGTTGCAGGACCCCGTAAGCGCCAGAATCGCGTAATAAGCAGCCCTAAAAAAGTTTGACCTACTTTTTACCTTAGGCCTAAAACATCATTCCGTGGAAGCCCATCACATTAATAAAATAAATGTTGTTATATTTAAGTTAACAACAACATTGCATTTCATTGAAGTTGAGGTATAATAAGGCGGGACTGACCCCTTTCCGGCCAAGCCCATGCTGACTTTTAGAGCTAGCGCACTTTATCAAAGAGCAAAATAGCACAGCGACCACTCCCACTGCCCCAAGCCCCCCTTTTAAAGAAATCGCTAGGTTCTTAAACTTTGGAATCTTTAAAGTCACCTCCCCACAACGGACCTTGAAAATCTTTGGTTATTTTCCTGCCTCCTTTCCGTATACTTGTCGATCTCTTGTAGAGATTGTTGACTTATAATAAACAAAAATATGTTTACAATAAATTAATAGGCCTAATCTTTTACTACATCGATGAAACGTAATTATTTCGACATGTTTTTCACGATATCTTATTACAAACTGAATTTGCTTTTGTGGTCCAAAAAAAGTGGACTACCCGCCATTCTTCTCCATTCGACGTTGGTGTAGTGTTTGTTTACATCTATTGACGTATCAAACAAAATCAAGTAATAGTGAACAGTGTTCTTATTACGAAAACTGTGACACAGTATGGCTGTACAGTTTAAATTAAATTACATTTTCGACCCGTCCAACAAATTACAGACATAGGCCTACAGAGATCAGACAAAATGGCGAAAGGATTTTACGTAATTATTTTTCTACTTTCATCTGATTATGTCTTTGTTGCTGTTGCTGCTGTGTTTTTGTTTATTGCCGTTGTTGTTGTTGTTGCTGTTGTTGTTGTTGTTGTTGTTGTTGTTGTTGTTGCTGCTGCTGCTGTTGTTGTTGTTGTTGTTGTTGTTGCTGCTGTTGTTGTTGTTGTTATTGTTGTTGTTGTTGTTATTGTGGTTGTTGTTGATGTTGATGATGTTGATTTTGTTTACTGTTTTTGTCATCTACAAAACGCCTGTACGGTACTGTGAACTTTTCCTGTACGCAATAAAATCGCAAGAGGTAATCAACTGCTCTGTTTACACATGTGATTTCTTATTGAATTTAAACCATGGCAACATTGGTACACTCTCCATTCAATGACTAAGACATGAACCAAGTTTCTTAACAAAAATCTTACCAAGCCCTTTAGCTATTTCGGGTATAACTAGGTACTTCCTCTAACAGGGTGCGGTCGGTGTAGGGAACTTCCGTATAAAAACACTGCCTCACGTACTCGCGGCATCACATCACCAGTTGCCGCTTTTATCTGCGCTAAAAAGCACCCAGGGCTGCCAGCGTCATTTTATCACCGACTTGGTAGGGCCAGTTTTTTGAGAGCGAGACGGTGCACCTCTGTGTTCAGAATCACAGTAAAGGATAGGTGTGTGTATCGGAAGTGAGAGCAGATCGTCGGGTACCGATTTAGGTAAGAAAATATGTGTTTTGTGGTCTAGTAGTATAATGCCAGTTATGTAGATTAACTCGACATTCCTGAAAGCACTTTAGGTAGGCCTATAGCATGGAAAGACAGTTAGGCTTTATTTTGAAGAAATTTTTATGCTTTCGTAGAGTTTAAGATAAGCATTCAAGCACTACTACATTGTAATCAATGCCTCGTTTCAAAATAATGTTTTCGGTGAGCTTTGAATTCCTCTCCGTGTAGTTGTTACCGAACCATAAGGTGAGTTTACCACACAACACATTTACAAAGGTTGTTGGCGAAAGCCTACCGCTCAACAAAGCGTCTCAAACCAGCGCCACTTCATACAGTCAAGTCTGACTTCAATCACTCGCTACAAAAATTAGTGTTTCGTTTATTATTTTGCCACAATAAAACAGACGGTCATATCGTTACTTAAAACTGATTTTACAACAACTCTATGCACCCAACAGATCAAGTTTGAACTGTGATAATTCTGTTCCCGCCGCTTAACACTAAATTCATCAAAATTCATCAAATTTCAAACACGTCCAAGAAAGTTTAGAACAGCCTTTCTTTAAAGTGTAAATCTATAACTAAACATTGATCCTACCGTGTCTTTTTTTTTACAACATACGTCTAGAAGGATTTTCAGCACTCAGAAAGCATCCTGCTCTAGGCTTCTTATCCAAACTTTACTGGCAAACCGATAGCTCATTGTTCCCATTTTGGTAAAACAGTCGTCGGCTCTTAAACTGTGTTAACTTCAAAACAATAACAAGGATCGTAGGAAACACGTAATTTAGGGAGGATGTGCTGGCAAATTAAATGTACTGAGAGAAAGAAGAACGGCGTACGCCATAAAACGTCCTTTTAAATTTGTCGCGAACAACAAGTGCTTGAAACAGCTGCTTACTCATTCTTGGAGGGATGTTTTTTTTTTAAAGGACCAGACAATTTGGAAATGTAGTCTTGGGCTCGATTTCACAAAGCACTAAAATTCATCTGAAGATGAGTTGTTAGTTTTACCATAGTGATTTATTGTGACATCATAACTTACTTAGCAATTAAATTGACTTGCATTTTAGATCAAAGTTAGCTCTTTGAAAATTGTCCCAGGTCGTTTTATTTTTCCATAAGGGTTAATTGTGGAAGATTGTGAACACAAAATGGCGTCTCTTATTCGTACATGAATTTCGGAATGTTAAAAGCCAAATCAAAGCCACTGTCAATGATTGGTCTGACACTATCACATGATCTGTTCCGTTCAGTCTGATTGGACTAATACTGCTAAATTTGCGGGTGTCACAAACATGATTGCCTGGTTAGAAAGATTTATAGTAGACCTACAAAAAAAAGCGGGAAGTAAACAAACATCCTTTCACATTGTGAAGGACTACACCTGTTGAGAAAAGATTTGAACACAACAATTACATGAAATATCAAGACAAATAAAAATTGAGGGTTTGGAGTTTGAAAGAAAAAAACCCGCTCTTGACCTTCCCTCTAAGGATTCTATGAATCATGTATAGTGTGAAGTTTCTGAGGCACTCACCTCTGTTGAAATTGCCAGTGACACTTGAATCACACTGCCAGAACCTTCGCACCGGAGACCCATATAAGGTCAGCATTGTGTTTGCCACGGCTTACTTTTGGCTCGCTAGTAACCTGGAAAAGAAAAAAGTACCTGAGTCATTTCAGTGCATTTCCTTTCCCGTGGTGCCAAAAGAAGTCAGACTTTGCTGCAGGAAAGTGAACGTGTCATTGCCAGCACAGCTGGGGGGCCTCCAAGGAGGGGGGACGGGGTGGGGAAGGGGGTTCCAGGGACAGGCCAAGGATGTTCAAGACGTTGATGTGTTTAAAGTGTCGACCGCAAACTTCCCGATTCTTGAGAGGGGCGTGGGTCAAGGATGTGGGAAGGGAAAAGATGTATTATCCTGTAGAACAACAAGAAGTCACTAATAATCTACTCAATATTTGATATCCTTGCTTCTCTCTTTTAAAGTACTAACTCATGTGGTCTATTTATAAGAACAAAACATTCATGGCTAAGCTCGCAACACACCTTCCGCTTGACTGCAAAATGACGCATGACGCAAAATTTGGAGAGAGACTTATGGCTTTTTAAATGCACATCTTTGAAAATTTGTCTTTTAATGCTCAAAATTTTGTTTACTGTGCGATTTAATCACTCAAGTGTTTATTGGTCGAGGGCCCCCCTTGCGAACGTGCAAAATGCCACACCAACTTTAAAGTAAAGATTACAAAATTTTGATGGTGTTAGTATGAACGTGGCGTTCCAATAAACAGTCTGCTAGTTCCTGTAATATGTGTTGCGCCCGTCTATAGAATTGGCTTTACTTTGGGGCCGATTCCCAACTCTAGTTATGCCGCGTCCGAATCAAGCGACTTCGGATACGGCTTTTGGACACGGCCATTATATAATTTGGAACAGTACGCCTATAGTACTTAGGAGAATACGATGGAATTTCTTCAGTGATGGTGTCTTCTACTTATCCCTATATGTCACTTACATCAATTTCTCTCTTCTTTCAACCCCATCAACAGGTTCAGCTGTCTGTTTTTTCCGTTTCAAAAGATCAAGGTTAGCTCCTTTTTTATTACCCAGTCACCATGACGAAGGAAGAGGCGGCAGCAGAGGAGGTCAAGACGGAGACCAAGACAGAGACATCAACAGACACACCGTGAGTATTATGCACAACGAGGAAGTCACGCCTACTTTGTGTGGCGTCTCTGGGATCAAGAACTTCCCCCCTCAACCCCCCCAAGAGGGCCACCAGTAACAAGGTCATTTTTAGGGTATAGCTTAACTTTGTTAGATCAGCACGCTGCAAAAAATTCCTGTTTTATACGTATCAGTCAATCATGCACAGCCCCCTCTCACAGACATAGCTGATTTAATACCACAGTTTAAAGTAAACCTAACGGCAACTCATCGAACTCCGCAATAACCATAATGATGGGACTTTTCTCAAAGCAATATCGAATGAGAAGTTGAAACCATATCTAATTCATGATGATATTTGCACGTTCATTATGTTGAGAGGCTTGCTTGTCTAATTGCTAGTAAAAATTGCTAACAGGTGTGCGAGAATGCCGTTACCTAAAGGCAGTTGTGATTCCATCTCAACACAGCGTATGGGTTGCTAACAGCATCCTTGATTATATAAATCAACAAATTCAAAATAAATCAACAATTTCTGTCTCTTCTTTACTTGGCCTAAAATACTGACTTTTCTCAATATAACAAAAACCCCACAACTTAACAAGCAATGATTGGCCAAAAGTGACACAACAAAACACCCCATTAACATTGTGGGAATATCACGAACATATGGCTCTTGTGAGTCCCACTATTCGCCCTGGAGTGAACGGTCCAGCCAAAATTAAATAGGGCTAAAAGAAAGTCTTAACAACCTTAGGTTAAAGGTTCCAACTCTTTCTTAACATTGGGGGTAAAAAGCTACACCCTTCCCTCTGCTGTAGTGGAATCAAGTTGGCCCAGTGGTTTCTTTTCCTTGCCTTTCACCTCTGTGGACCCGGTTCGAATCCCACCTCAGACCGGAGCCTTGCATGTGGATTGGGTTTTCAGTCCCTATAGCTCATTGCTTGGGTTTCCCCTTGGGTGTTCCTCCCACATCTAAAACTGACCATTTCTTCATCGGCTCCTTTATTCACAATCTGTTGGATGTGTAATGGACTAAATAAATAGTCAAACTCGGTACTGGTGATTGAACTGTACTCGTCTTCCATCGAAGTGTAGAGTTCCTTTCACAGGGGGCAGGGTCCTACCTACCCTTTGCATGATTGTTGTTTTAAAGGCACTGAACACGTTTAGTAATTGTCAAAGACCATTGTTATCACTTGGTGTATCCCAACATGCATAAAATAACAAGCCTGTGAAAACTTGGGCTCAATTGGTCATCGAAGTTGCAAGAAAATGATGAAAGAAAAAACACCCTTGTTGTACAAATTTGTGTGCTTTCAGATATGAATAAAAACTTCTTGCAAGAAGTTTTGATTATTTTAGTGAGAAATTACATCTTTCTCAAAAACTACGTTACTTCAGAGGGAGTCGTTTCCTACAACGTTTTATACTATCAACAGCTCTCCGTTGCTCGTTACCAAGTAAGTTTTATGCTAATATTTGTTATGAGTCATTACCAAACGTGTACAATACTTTTAAGTTAGACTATTGATACCTAAAGTTTGATTGCACCCACTATTTTCTTTGGTGCAGTGGCGTAAGCAGACATTTTCATTTGGGGAGGGACAAGCGGGGAAAAGACATTACTTTTTTGGGGCTGCATATTTTCGATCTCATTTAGGGACATTCGGAGGCTAAGGATTGGGGCGCTGAAGAACAGAAACTCCCAGGCTACATTATTTGGAAACATCTCCTACTTGGTGGAGGGTAAAAAGCCTCGTGGCTTCAAAGTTGTCATCTTCTTTGGTTATATCTAACCTGGATTTCAGAGATAAAGGAGGACATCAGTGTGGAAGGAGAACAGCATTAGTTGTTATGGCTCATCTGAAGGGTTGGTTGGTAATGTGGATATATCATATCTGTTGAAGGATACCGGTGTGGAATGGTTAAGTTATCGTCAATCGGTCCCTATACATTGCTCTACATTGTGATGCTTGGTTGTGAGGTTTGGTTTTTGAAAAGTGTGACATTTTTCATCCGTATGCTTATGACTCCCAAGCAACGATGTTTGAGTATTAACATTTTGCTCCTGCGGTTAATTTCGTTGCTCCAATTCTCTCAAAGGCTACACTGTATATCTTCCGTTGAACTTAGGAATCAGCGGCAATGACATATTTAGGTTATCTGAGAATATTTGACTGATCGTTGCGTGTAAATGTAAATGAGCTCCATGTCTTGTGTAAAAGCGAACGTTCCACTACATCCTTCAATTAAAAACATCAGTGTCCCCTTGGCTGTGTAATTGACCCCCAGCAAAGTTCCCCATTCTAGAGGATCTAGACGGAAAGGTTCGCCTGTGTCACTGTCAAAGTTGCATAAAACAGACCCGGTCAAAAAATCCTAATCCGCCCCCACTGTATACACAGATGTCGTTAACAGATTGCTCAGTCTTTACTTCCGGTTCCCCCATTACATTGCATCGGGGAGGGGGAGCGGGGGAAGGGGGGGTCAGATGTCAGGGTCGCGTGGGGTCGGTAGCTTCCTAATTCAATCAGTCCAGAGGTGATTTTTTAGGGGGACCCCTTGTCCGGATGAGGACCGGTACTGGTTGGTGACTGAACCCTGTGACCTGACCCCAGTGGAGCATGACGTCATCGCCTCAGTGCACGTTGTCAAGCTGGCGTTCTAGTTCGTTCAGAGAACGCCCTATTTACATGATATACCCCTTTTTTGTTTAGCTTTTGTTTTGGGGGGTTTATTAAAGATATTTCACCAGTTAGCTATAATCAAAATTATAGTTTTCTGAGACTTTCACGTTCCCCTTATGCGAGTTTATCATCTCCGTATGCACTAATTTCAAATAACACGATTATTCATCAATGTAGGGCTAAAATAGAATAAAATGTTGTAATGTACGAATATGGTAAATGAGAAATGAGTGACAGCAAGTTTGTTTTCTCTTGTGTTCATTTCAGCGCCAAAGAAGGTGCAACAAGCGACGCCTCGACCACTAAACCGGCAGAGGGTGGTGAAACAGCAGGGTCGAGCGATGGAGGTGGCAGTGGCGGCGAGGGAGGAGATGCGCCCAAGGAAAACGAGAAGAAGGAGGGAGACTTCAACAAGTCATCCAAGAAGAGGAGATGGTTCTGGTCCAAGAAGGGCGAGCAGGGTGGACCGGAAGCAGCAAGTGGGACACCGGGAGAGGGCCAAAATAGTGGTACTGAAGGAGGTGGGTGTTTAGTATTTGGCTGAATTTGTTTTATATTGTTGAACTTTAACTGTCGAGCTTTATGTGAAAGGTCACTCCTTCGAGAAATTTCTCAAAAACAGGGACCAATTTCGTAGAGCTGCTTATGCTTAACAAATTTCCGCTAAAGCAACAAGGAAAAAGATACCAGTAGCAGATGGAACATGTGACTTGGCATTTTGGCTGGTAACCTTATTCTGGTAAGCACAAGTTTGTTGAGCTCAGCTTCTTAATTTGTGCTTATAAGCAGCTCTTTGAAAATGTGCCCAGTAACCGTTATCAAGATATGGTGCATACTCTGGTATTATTTCCGTGTTGGCAGTTGTGCATGGCCATAGGCCTTTTCCAAACCTTGGCCATAATCCGAATTGGCGGCTACAGCTACGGCTACAACTGTTGCTAAAAGCGCTGCTAAGGACGTCCTATACTTCAACGCGTGATGACGTGGACAAACTAGCCGTAACCGTAGCCGCCAATTCGGACACGGCCCTATCGGCTTGGACTACGGCTCCGGCTTTGGCTCCGTCATCAATTTTTGAGCAATGTGCATTTTTCACAGTTCTTTAAACATCAAATGGAGCCAGAAGCCGGAGCCGGGCCGAGGTTTTTGGAAACAATTCATATGAAGCATACAGCTCTGTGACCCGAGCAGCTATATAGCTTTAAGCAGTTCTATATGAATATAGGCCTAGTTCAAGTGTATTATTTATCTGCACATTGGATGGCAGTCATCCCAGACTGAGATCCCATGACTGCCATAGAGGATGTATTTTAATATAATGTCTCCTGAGTAGACTGCGGTTTTTGAAACCTCACAGTCATGTACAGATGACGAATCACACACAAACACATAATCAAAAGTCGTCTCAGGTCTCTAAGGGTTTTTATCCGCTTTCGCTGATGCACTATCTTAAGGAAAAGGAAACCTAGAAAACACATCTGTGGCCTGTAAATGTTGATTTGTGAAACTAGGTCTGTAAAAAAAGACAAAATTGAAATCTTACTTCTAGGTCGGGGTCATTCATAAAGCTGTAGGCCTAAAGCAGAAAAAAATGCCGCAGCAAATTTCTTTGCGAAGGAAAACTTAGCTGGGCATCCGGTCGCCACAATGTAAACTTAAGCAACTTTTTTGCTGGTAACCTGTATTTGCTAAGGAAGATTTTTCCGTGTTTAGCAAATTTATGTGTTGAAAGACTTTATATGTAAATGCACAGTATGGTCTAATTTTTTATGATTACAATGTTGCCTAACTGCGCAATATCTTTACTGAGAAGAAATTAACTACCAGTCAAAATAATATGTACCGGTACTGTACCGTATAATGATTCTAGTTCTTAAATGATAATGTTATAGCCAACACATTGCCTTCAAATCTTTCAAAATGTTGCTGTTTGGAATTGCTCTTATCCTTTTCAAGAGTTGTTCATGCAAAAAACACCTACAGTGTTTTGTAATTAGTGAGTAGTGATGGAAATAAACCCATACATTTCCCCCTTGAAATACAACCAGCGGAACATACGGTACGCCATTTTTTGAGTCAAAAATTGGTTCTATAAATAGTGGACCGTGTTCTGCATGAAATTACACACAAAAACACACAATTTCAGGAAGCATTTATGTGAATCATTATTATTCTACTTTAAAAAAAAATCAAACCATATTTATTTTAAAAACAAACGCTTTCTATAACCAAAGCGCCCAATCCGAAGACAACGTACCCCTAAAAGCTTTATTAGGCGTGGTCCTAAGTGATTATTGGTTTACTTGAACACGCAGATAAAGAAACACCTGCTGAGAAGGAGATGAGCGACGCTGAGATGGAGGCCGAGATGCAAAGACGAGTCAAGGAACTCGAAGCCGAGAAGGAGAAACTTGCCGCACGGATCGACCTCTACAACAAATACGACTCGCTGGAAATGGACGTATCGGACATGACACTGGAACTGGAACGAATCATCAACAAACACAAGGGCAAACAGCCCAAGTCAGACTCAGAAGGTAAGGGCGAGAAGCAGCAGCAGCAGCAGCCGTCCAACTGGCCTCTTGGCTTCAGGAGGTTCATAAAAGTAAACCCGCTCGGGTATTTCTGATACCAGACTAAAAAATACGAAAAACCGGCTGGTTCGTATAGTGTATACTGGGATCGAGATCATTCCAAACTGCTTTTCTTGGTTGAATTTGTACTAGAGGTAGCCCAAGAAGTGCAGCTATGGTTTTACTTGGCACTGTCATAAAGGTGTTAAATTAAAGACCAAGTTTGACTTTCGTTATCTGTGTACATCGTGGAAGAAGTGTTACTTGGTCGATTCCCATTCTACTATACCAGTCAGCTTATCTATTGTTTAGTCTTAAAATTTGCGCAACTGAGCAGCAGACAGTATTCAAATGATACCTCCTATAATATCTTAGAATGATATTTGATGTTAGAGCAGAAATGCCGTATGAATTTCACATTTTCAAAACCTTCCATTCCCTTCTCGAACTTTGTTTCTTTGCTTTAATTTTTGATACACAAATCTCAACCCACTTGAATCATGAGATGGGGCTAAGCATATTGAACTCACCCTTTTCCGAATGTGGTATAGTTGGTTCAGGAAGGCAAGGTGGCTTGGAGTGCGAGTTAGGATATTTTCCCCAGGATGTTTGCCCCCTTTCAAATAACTTGATTTAATTATAGAATAACCATCGGTCAGTAGCCGGACCCGGCATCCAACCCTTCAACACGACCCTGAAACCGAGCAATTTTTCTCCTTTTTACAGGCAATGGACACGCCAAAGCATCCGCACAGTAACTGGATCGTGGTCACATCTCACCAATTCAATGAAAACTGAACATTTTGTCATCTGTACTAAGTACAAAAAAAAAGCAATGTGTAAATTTGAAAATCTTGTAGAAAATCCACCTTATGGCAATGTATTTTTTAGGAAGAAGGAGCAAGCCAGGTACTGTGTGAAACACACATGTATTACCGACTCATATTAATCAGAACTGCTTTTTGTAAAATCGGGCTGAGAGTATCTTATTGTTCATGCATGGGTGTAGCAGTTTCTTTGGGACGAGGAGGCGGAAGTGACGTGATTTTTGAACCAGAAGTGAAGGGTCACCAAGAGGGGGAACGATAATATGATCGACACTGAAGCGGGAAGTCGTCGCTTCGAAAGATCCGGCTTTATTTCAGAGGGACATAATAAGTTTTGTTTGTAATCTTACTGTGTAAACCTCGTGGGGACCATGTACATTATTATTGAGGGCGTCTATAAATCCTTTTTGGCACCCTTAATGTTTATGCAACTCATTTGATATAAATTCATAATGTAACAACTTGAAAACCGAATAAAATGTAACAAATCATAGTCCGTAGATCCATAAATCCAAAGTTCATCAATCGAAAACCATGCATGTAAAGTGCTTCTATACTTGTCGAAAATAAATTGTACTCTACGTTGAATATTCAACGTTAAATTCAATGTAAATCGGTAACTCTAGCTAATTAACTCCATAGACCAACTGCATATACCGCCATCGCGCTGAGGTCAAACAGTGGTAATGCCCATGCGTATACGCGCCACCCACTACTATCAGCCAATGAGGGGTCTTTCTTTGATATCAGTGGGCCACTGTTTGAGCTTCTGACGTCATACACAAGGGGTCTATTGTGCTAATTGGCGGATCCAGACAGCAGAACTGAAAGGTCATGAATACACAGTTTCTGAATAATTATATACCGTTTATAGTTTTTTGTTTTGTTATCCTCATCTTATCCTGGATCCGCCCCCTCCAAGTACCCAACGATTGGGTGAAAATGTGAAATTCATATTGGCCCATGGGGAAATTCAATATATAATAGTAGACCAAATTTGAGCTAATCTTTATAAATAAACAATAAAGCAATATAAATAGCACTGTAAATAGCTTTATATGCTGACACTATTTTGGTCATTTTTTTTTAAATAGAAGTTTCAAGGAAAAAAAGGAAAGGCAAATAATATGAGCTATACGTAAATTTGACCCTTAGCCCCACCCACTCCAAGAATGGATGACACCCTTAAAACGAGTGGCCTTTTGGGTCAATTAGCAGGTTGGGTGAGTCTATTATTGCAAGGGGTGTATGGGGTAGTGGTTTAATTTAATATAGCTATCGATATAGTTGATAAGTTCCCTACGAAGAATCTTAATGATTGTCTCCCCCATGTAAATAATGCGTAGGTCTGATCATGTTTATTTATAACTCTCTTTTTTCGTTTCTTGCCTTAACTTCTTTTCAAAAATCACACTGCTGAGTGAACTACTGCGGTACGGTACATTTGTGACAATCAAAATTGAACTTCAACAAATGGTTCACTTTTCCGCTGTTGTTTGTGTTCAAATGAGGACAGTCTTTGGAAAGTTTGAAATTCCTCGACAAAAAAAACCCCCAAACAACAACATACGTCTCTTCACTAGGTTTGTCCACATATTTACATGTACTTGGACATTAATTAAAACCTCATTTTCCAAAAGGAGCTTCTGATTTTCATTTAGTATTTTTATATCTCTGAATAATACTTGCAAAAGAAAGAGTAATTGTCTTCTACTGTATCTACCAAGCTCATGCACCGTGTTGTTTAATTTGTTTTTACCCTTATTAAAGCTAAGTTGCAATACCAATCCCAAGATATAAAATAAGGTGTTCAATAAAATTATAAGTATTCATTTAATATACGTGACTCCAGTCTGATTGCTTAATTTCTCCCGTGTCTTCTTATCGAAGCAAAATGAAAAAGGGTCTCCTTTGACACAAAGCATACGGATGCCAAACACATGTGGCATAAATGGTGTGCCGGCTCTGTAAGTTGTTATCTATTAATACATGATTCAATTAAATGGAAATTGTACACAGTTGGACAAACCAATACAACCCATAATTATTACCATAATGAAGAAAGATGCTCAAGAAACCCGTTCGCTTCTGAATATTTTTTTAAAAAAGATTTACGAATACTGCTTACGACATCGACACTGCTGCAACAGCAGCCCCCCGTAACCATGCTTTACAAACCCTGTTCCATACGGGAGCTTTGTTTTTCTTATGCTATTATAACTGGTTCAGACAGTAGGAACATTCACATGCTTTAATGCTGTTTCTGTCGGTGTTGCGTGAGCATTTCAACGCATTCCTCCGGATCAGTTCTCCTGAGTGGTTGGTACCCTGCCTCGAGTCTGTGCTTATCAATACGAGGTCCCCAGTCTGCTGTCGGCTTTACTGATATTCGTATCCGCTTTTGTGGATGAAAATGGAAATGAGATCAAAATTATTTTGTGCATCATTCGTCATAATTATGTAAAGTTTTCTCATTAGAATCTATAGTGATGTTTGCGATGGCACATAAAACTCTCCCAATGAGTTGTAGTGGTTCTGAAAAGAACCGTTAGTTTAAAGGCATCGTACACGTTTGGTAATGACTCTGATAATAAATGGCAATAAAAACTTACTTGGTAAGAAGTACAGCAGCTTTGGATAGTATAATGCATTTTGAGAAACTGTTCACTTCAAAGTAGTGCGGTTATGGAAAAATATATCACTTTTTATCCCCCAAAACATTTGAATCTGAGAAGCGACGCGTAACGCTTCTCAGAGTGTGTATTCCAATGCAGATTATTCTTCCTGCGTGGACATAACTGCTCCAGATTTTCGGCAATATCTCAAAAACGCTACCACCTTTTGAAATGAAATTTTCACAGGTTAGTTTTATGGTATATCTACAACCATATAGGTTTGAAACAAAAAAATAGGCTCCACTTACCAAACGTGTACGATGCCTTTAACAATATCAATGTATCGATCTCTTGATCATCGTTTGAGTTTTAATAGATGTTAAATTTGCATCGGGGATAAAGCACATTATAAATTTTGGTTTTACCAAATTTTGGTGGTCTAGTTGGTAAGACATCTGCTCTAGAATGGCAAAGGTCGTGGGTTCGAATCCCACCCGAGTAATATGCCTGTAATTTTTTTTCACAGAACTAGGGAAAGTACTGAGTATACAGTGCTTTACAGACATCGGTGTACGGGTAAAACCAAATATAATATCGTTTGAGTTGTTAAACCACCGGCTGTTTTCAGAACTACCAAAACTCATGAGAGAGTTTTATGTAACTGGTGTCTCCAAAAACCTCACTAGATTGTATTCCCATCCATGAAAAGTTTCAACTCTTACTTTACCCATTAGCAAATCTGTGTATAAAAACAAATTAAACATGCTATTTTCATACAATCGAGTTGTTCACAATTCACGTAATATTTAGCAACCTGCACTATGACGAAATATTCACTGGAAAAAAAACATTTTTTAACCAAGGATTTTTTTATGGAGCAAAACGTCATTCGTGTAATAAAACGGCCCAAATTCCCCCAATAATGCATGTATATTAATCACAGATCTCTTTATACCTCGAAAATGGTTCCCTGTAGTCCGTACATGTAATACACCGGGTATAGAAGTGGTGGTAAGAGTGAGGTTATGGTCAGGAGCCAGCCGAGAGCAAGTGCCCAACTAGGGTAGGGGTCGCCATTGCCGTACGTCAGTGGTTTATAAACAACAATTGAAGAAATGACCACACACTAAAGACGAAGGAAAAGAGGAGGTCATTATATTCAAATTAATTTATTGACCGAAACGATTCGGAAAAGATCTGACTGTTTTCGAATAACACTTCACTATCAAAGCAATACAATCGAAGACGAATCTTTATTGGCACAATTTCAGTGACCACAAGTACCACACAGGTAAAACAAAACAAAACTCAAAACTAAAATTAAAAACATTATATAGAAAAAGAAACAAAAACGCAGTCTGGACTATGCATGTAATCTCTGATTACTGTTGAATCAAATATGCATAATATTTGTATTCTAACAACTATAACAAGATAAAATCTGTTCAAATGCATTTATACATTTTACTCTACAAACGGTGGCGTTCATATCGAGCATTGGAAAGAGGCTATGTGTAATCATTTAATGCGTTGTTGAAATGGGTTTTACTCTGTTCATTTCAAAAATTCTTCTCATTTTGGAAAACAGATTTCTTTCCTATTTTGTTTTCTGTTGACAAGTCTTACCATCAGTGTAATTGGTGTAACAATCCACCA
The DNA here is from genome assembly GCA_021014325.1 of Plazaster borealis. Lineage (NCBI taxonomy): Eukaryota > Metazoa > Echinodermata > Asteroidea > Forcipulatida > Labidiasteridae > Plazaster > Plazaster borealis. The sequence goes on along the minus strand of CM037457.1, from coordinate 16,694,476 downwards.
TGATATCTTCCAGTATACATTGAGTTTGAAACCAACCATATGTTTCAAATCCTCTAGAAACTTGTTGACACCTGTTTCAAATTAGAATACATACAACATCAGATTGATGATACTGTAAGGAAAAACGCACAGATTAGTTTGGACAATTAATTAGGGAGGATGTGAATAAATCGATTCATTAAGCCCCGCCCTATGATGTACTGACCAATCGCAGCCGTGTCGGACTAAAAGTAAAGGGTGATACAGGGTCTTTGGAAAATAGAGTCTCAGTTCCAATGTGCCGCTCCGTAGCTAGGCAAATACTGTTGGGCGGGGTTTAAAGGCACTGAACACGTTTGGAAATTGTCAAAGACCAGTGTTCTCACTTGGTGTATCCCAACATATGCATAAAAATAACAAGCCTGTGAAAATTTGGGCTCAATTGGTCATCGAAGTTGCAAGAAAGTGATGAAAGAAAAAACACCCTTGTTGTACAAATTTGTGAGCTTTCAGATAGGAATAAAAACTTCTTGCAAGAAGTTTTGATTATTTTAGTGAGAAATTACCTCTTTCTCAAAAACTACGTTACTTCAGAGGGAGTCGTTTCCTACAATGTTTTATACTATCAACAGCTCTCCGTTGCTTGTTACCAAGTAAGTTTTTATGCTAATATTTGTTTTAAGTCATTACTAAACATGTACGATACCTTTAATGGACTGGTCAATGTCATGCTGTATTATTTAAAAACATTACCATAGAAATGGCCAACTATGATGACCTCCATAGTTGACACCAGAAGCAAGGAAATATTTGCAGCAAATGCGTTCATCAGGGTCACGAGATGTATACCACCCTGGCGAAAACAAACATTTGAATCTACGTCATGAAATTGCATATCAACAAAGCAAGTATGGACTTGTCTAAAGTCCGTATTAATTGTCTCCTCTTCATAAAAGATACAACACCCGTGTCACGGGAAAAGAGAATAAAGAAGAAAACAGTCATTTTTATTGCAATTTCTTTGCCATTGTTTTCTTTCCTTCTTTCAGAATATTCCTGATAGCGTCCACAGTAGTCAATTAGTAGTCCGGTCTTTTTTAATTCCAATGTGGCATTTCTTACAATCTTATTACACGAAGAGAACATGAATGCACATAACTTTTTGGTGGACTTATTTGACCGGCCAAAGGTGGCACATTGTGACATGGTGTTTTGGCTGGTTACCGTGTTCTGACAAGAAACATTGTTTTGTGATTAGCCACATATTTTTAAAATTGGGCCCGACCGACAAAGAATTCAAACTGGGTATCCAGATGAATCGAATGGCGGACATTTTGACGTGTGAAATTTTCAATATAGTAGACTTTAAGTCGCTTGGCAGCACAAATACCAGCCACCGGGTATTTTTTCATTAATTACCAAGTTCATTGTTGAAGTTCTAAGTTCACTAGTTTCGAGAAAAAATGGATTTTACCGGTCAAGTCTGCTGCCACCTAGCGTTCTCAAGAGCCTCCAATATTATTACCTGTGTAACCATAGGTAGCCCCAGAAGAAAGCAGACGACACACAATAGAAGCGTGACCAGCGTCTTGTACTTGCGTAAACTCTTGAAGCGTCCCTCGAAGTCATCCACTAAGCCTGTGATGATAGCTTCGAATAATGTAAACTTCAGACAGAGACATAAAGTACACTTTAATAACAGTTCTTTTGGGCCTTGTGTCACACCATGGAGGTGCTTTCTACCTCCATGGCTACACGAGGCAAGTTTGTATACAAGCAACTTGGCAACCAACTGCATCGCATGCAATTCTGTATGGCACAACAGTCTTAATATTATAGTCTATAGTTATAATAACAGTCTTAAGAAGACAATGTGAACGTGTAAATAATTGTGATTATTTTGGATATCGCTGGGGCAAGATCCGAATCTTCATTTAATTACAAATGCAAATGTCTTTCTTTTCAGTCGGGTGCTTAATAGAACCATGCAAATATATTTGTTGTGCTGATTAATATTTATTATCTTTGAGGATAAGCAAAATCCCTCGTTCGTGATTACACTCGAGTGTACTTCAGGCCGATAGTGGACTTTGATAAAAGAAACGGCAGGCACCTATATAAATATTAGTCGACCTGAAAGACCATGTCAATAAGCGGACGATGGGAATCTTTGTAAGCTCAGTTAAAAACTGTAGAACCCAACGGCTGAATTTCTTTGGCAAACAATTCACGAATTTGTTGACCCCACGAAAAAACCCCAGCGCCTAATAACGTCTGTTTGAATAAAGTGTAGACAAATTGGAAAAGCACAAACGTGTAAATCACCTCACTCCCAATCCCAAGCATAAAGACCATGACAAAGAACAAGATGGACCATAAAGGGGATAGAGGCATTCTGGCAATGGCTTCAGGGTAGGCGATAAATGCCAGCCCGGGCCCTGTATATACAAAAGAAAGAATGATAATTAGGTAATACCCGCAAACTAAAGAAATGCACGGAGGATGCTGAGCTCAATTTGTCGTCCAGTGTGTCTGCTCTGCGTGCCAGAAATTATAGATTAAACATTTGAGAAGCTGACAGGGGCGGATCCAGGATTTTCCAAACGGGGGGGGGCGTGAAAATATACCAAGCAGCAAAATCTTCCCTTCCCCATTTCTCCCCCCCTTCTCTCTCTCCCTCTTTTTTTCTTTTCTCACTCATTTTTTAAAAATTTTTTTATATATGAAAAAGGGGGGGCGTGCGCCCCCACGCCCCCCCTGGATCCGCGCCTGGCTGAAATATTTTGCCATACAGCTAAAATGACAGTGCGCACGAATTGCCTCAAAGCAGTTGCGTGGACAGATAACTGCACATCCATACTAGAGCATTGTGTGTGTTCTATTTCTACGGTACTTTAACAACCCATTGCCAAGTGTGGAGTGGCGTAACCAGAGGCGGCAACAACCGCCCCCCCCTCTCCCACTCACAACCCCTGCCCCGTTTCTTGTCCCAATGAGATCGGAAAAAACCCCACCCAAACTATTAAGAATTAGAACAGCTACAACAGCCACTCTAAAAACTCCAAAGTCAAAATTGACTGTGTCTATTGACCCGGATTCCGGGTCCCAGTCCAAGAGTCTTGACTCATTTTAGGGTCAGGCTGACCCGAAATGTAGTTGAAAATAGGATTTCAACTCGAATCCTGCGTCAGTTTGACCTATTTTGGGGTAATTTTGACATATATTCCGAGTCATACTGACCAAGAAACGGGTCGGGCCCCACGGGACCCGGATCCAGGTCAATCCTGACATGGAAATGTTTAGAGTGCAGTAACATAATAACCAAAGGTCAACAGAAAAAGGAAAACTATTCAATGGTTTCAAAGGTTAGTGTGAAAGAGAAGCAAAAATTCCCCTTTTACCAGAAGCGACGACTTTATCCACCGTCGTACCGGCATCATGCGCCATAAATCCCAGCACAGAGAACACAACGAACCCGCCGAAGATGCTTGTGAAGCAGTCAAGCCAAGCTACGATCACAGCGTCCCTGTCAATGCAAAAAGATACACTCTAAAAGCTCCCGGGTCAGAATTGACCTGGATTGCGGGTCCCATGGGGGCCTGACCCATTTCTAGGTCAGTATGACCCGAAATCTCATTCAAAATTACCCAGAAATTGGTCAAATTGACTCAGAATCCTAGTTAAAAACAAACCCATTTTTAAATCAGTTTCCAGGTCAGCCTGACCTAGAACCCCCCCCCCCCTGGGACGAATCCAGGTCATTTCTTGACCCAGGAGAGTGTACGCAGATGGGATGTTGATTTACTCTAAGAAAGGTCACAGTATTATGTTGGGTCAGTTCATTATCAAGGTAACAATGGGGTTTAGCGGAATTTGCTTAAAGGGTCTGTATACGTTTGGTAATGACTCTGAAAATTAATGGCAATAAAAAGTACAGCAGCTTTGAATAGTTTAATGCATTTTGAGAAACCTTTCACTTCGAAGTACTGCAGTTATGGAAAAAGATATCACTTTTTATCCCCCAAAGTTTGAATCTGAGTAGCGTTACTGACAGTAACGTTTCTCAGATGATGTATTCCAACTGCAGATTATTCTTCCTGCGTGGACATAACCGCTCCAGATTTTCGGCAATGTCTACAACTGTATAGGATTGAAACAAACAGTGGGTTCCAATTACCAAACGTATACAGACCCTTTAAATCCTTATGCGTTCAAAAAGGGAAATCACGACCAGAACACATGCACGTTTCCAAAGGGCATGTTTGTCAGTCTCGTGCTTGTACCATGCACTCGTGCAACGGAAGTGTGTTTGAATTTACGCGCGATGTTCACTAGATCATGGCGTGTGGTGAACGTACTCACTTATGACTGTTCTGGTGCCATGTGTTGTAACTTGACAGCGTGTGTAGTGTGCCGAACGAACAACCAAGAGAGAAGAATACTTGTACTGCGGCATCTTGCCATACCTTTCACATCAATGAAAATATTGGAACACATAACAACAAAATACTGATCACGAGTGTCAGTTTGAACGATGACAAACAAATAAGGCCAAACTGTAGAGAACGGATAAGAACATTGGGTTCATCCAGTATGCAGCAGCGTTTTTTCCTCCAGGTTGTACAAGGTGGTTTAAGAAATGCAAAGTCACCCATTGCTACCTCAGCTTGTATCTTTTGCCATAATGTGTTTTTTACAGGAGTTATAATTGCCACTGCCAGGAAGTAAAGGTAAACCAGAAGCTTCCTTATTATTTGACGCATATCTGCCTGAGTGTCTGGTCACATTACATAAACACTTTTCCTGCCTAAGTCCATGCAGCACTTAAGGTGGGTCAGATAGGGGAAATGTTTTGGGAAAATAGTGCCTTCGATGATACAAGCATAGAACTTAACACACAGTCAGACAATGCAACGAGAAAGATATTTGGCAATATGGCCATCGCAGATTTGAATTGTGAAAAAAAATTGACAGAATAACAAGCAATTTTCAAAATGTTCAAAATGGCTGCCATTGCTTGTTAAACAATACTACCTACTGTATATTTTTTAAATGACAAATCTGCGATAGTCCTATAGCCAAATATCTGTTTTATTATGACATACTCTTACTGCGTGCCAAATTCCACGCCTGGGAATGTACAAATCGTCAAAGGCATAATTCCATCACCTACCCACGTAGCCTATTAGCTGCATTACAATAAACATTTATTCTGCCTTGTAAATAAAAAAAATCCCCACAAACTAGCACATATTATCTTCATTGTGATTATGTTGTTGCCATGTTTTCCATCCGATACCACGAGATACGAGATTATACTAGGTCCACTTAATGTCTATCTATAAGGGTTTCGTCATTATCTAGGCATTGTAATCGTTTGTGTGTGCTACGGGAAATCCCGTAGTTAGGCAGATTTAAAAAACGGTTAATATATGGCGTTTTTCTAACCAAACCATTTACTGAAATAAGGAAAATCTAAAATTTGAATCTCTACGTTGTTAATTGTAACTTCTTTCTGATGTATTTGAAGTCCCAAAGCTTACCTTAGGCAAGAGAAGCTTCACCGGATCGGGTCTCATGTAGAAAATGATGCCATCCATAGCGCCCTCAAGTGTTATACCGCGGATAAAGAGGGCAATCAGAACAAAATAAGGGAAGGTTGACGTCACATACACCACCTGTGCAATCAATTAAAACGATCGTACAAGTTTTAAAGCTTACATAACTGGTTGCCTATTGCAAATCATGAAACTACATCAACTACATCATGAAACGAATACTGTCAGAGATGATACAATATTTACAGGTTTTAGATGATAGTAAATTAACATAAGTACCAATTTCCAATACCGGGTAAAAAGTCTTTTTGGCTTCCTCTGTCCACTTTTTTCCCCCTTGATGCTGATCCCAATTGTTTTTCCCGAATTTGGGAGGGCAGTTACGGGCAGTTGCCCTCCCTACCCCCTGCCCCTTGGTTGGTAGGCCTATGTATTCCTCTCTCCCTTTCAACTGAATCACGAAGCGATTGAGTGATCAATGGTAATGCTTTGATTAGCGATATTCCAAATCTGATTATTTTTTACGCGGCAATTGCCATCGAGCTGATGCCAAAATAAATATTGACGTTTAATATTAACCTCGATGCACATTGTTATCACGCATGTGGTAAAACAAAACAACGATTTAATGTCCACTCATGATGCAGCTAGACGTAACAACAGAGAGGTGTTGTAGCCAAAAGGTGGCAAAAAAGAACTCCTTTGAGAACTAAATTGTTTTGATATTTCAATAAAGACTTTATTGGCTAAAAATGTTACAACAATCTTTACAACATAATCAGTGTTCCCGGCTGAGTGTTATGGGCCAAATCATCGACAATTCTAAGATAACCTAGTTTGTCATCGCAATGAAAATAAGTATTTAATTGTTTCGTTTCTTGATTCGCCATATGGGATTGATAAATACAGACTTACCTTTCCAGATGATTGTATCCCCTTTGCTAAAGATAGGAAGACTATGAGCCAAGCCAGTAGGAGGCACAACGTTAAGTCCCACTTAACCACACCCAGGTCATCTATACCGTCTGACATGTCCAGTACACGGTTACTGGAAACAGTCGAGGAAAGATGAAGTTTGAATCAATAAAGAAATAAGAAATTACAAGAGGAAAAATCAGGAATAAAACGGTGACTGTTCACCCTCGTTTGATGGGCATAATGTAGGCATTGATTGATCGGTTCTTCACATTGTCATTATTGAACGAAAGGGAGTGGTGTGGGTGATCTTAATTAATACCAATGCATTGCGAACTACTTTTTAGCGTTTTGACCTATCCTCCATAGCATCCTACCTCATTTAGTGGGGTAGATAGGGGATATATTTGGGGGAAATGTGCCTTCGATGATGCAAGCATAAATCGAATTTGGCAAAAAGTCAGACTTTGTAATGAGACAGATGTTTGGCCATAATAAGGCCATCACATTATAGGAAGAATAAAAAGCAATTTTCAAAATGTTCAAATGTGGCCGCCGTTACTTGTCCTTGTACTACCTACATTTTTTCAAAAGACAAATTTGCAATGGCCCTATATAGCAAAAATATCTTTCTTATATGACATAGTCTGACTGTTTGTCAAAGTCCATGCATCAAAGGCACCATTTTATCACCACCTGCAGGCGCGGATCCAGGGGGGGCGTGGGGGGCGCACGCCCCCCTTTTTCATATAAAAAAAAATAAAAAATGAGGGAGAAAAGAAAAAAGAGGGAGAGAGAGAGAAGGGGGGAGAAATGGGGAAGGGAAGATTTTGCTGGTTGGTATATTTTCACGCCCCCCCCGTTTGGAAAATCCTGGATCCGCCCCTGACCTGGTGGTGGTGGTGGGCGGGGGGGGGTGCTCCACGGGGAAACAACAACTCGTGCTGTAGACCCTGTACCTCATAATGCGCTCTTCTATGGTGTTCCATATGTGCCACTCCTTTGGAAAAAAATAATTCCGTCGCATTTTTTTTTTTCCGTCGCATTTTTTTTTTTTGCGTCGCATTTTTTTTTTTTCCCGTCGCATTTTTTTTTTTTTTCGTCGCATTTTTTCTTTTTGCGTCGCATTTTTTTTTTTTGCGTCGAATTTTTTTTTCCGTCGCATTTTTTTGCGTCGCATTTTTTTTTGGCGTCTAATTTTTTTTTTTGGGCGTCGCATTTTTTTTTTTCAGGCGCATATTTTTTTTTTCCGTCGCATTCTTTTTTTTCGTCGCATTTTTTTTTTTTGCGTCGCATTTTTTTTTTTTCGTGGCATTTTTTTTTTCCCGTCGCATTTTTTTTTTTTTCAGGCACATTTTTTTTTTTTCAGGCGCATTTTTTTTTCTGAATCGGTCACGTGACCGTCACATGATGTCCATGTGATGATTTTTTGGCTCCGCTATTGCAGTTGGCGTGTGAACAATTCTATTCTTCTTCAGGGTTGCGGCCATTGCTGTATTACAATAGACCTTATGCATTGACGTCATCCAGCCGCCATCTTAGAGGTAAAACGATGACGAAACAATCGAAGCGCACAGATTTGTACACGCGGCGCACAGGATTGGCCAATGAACAACCTCCTTTTGACCTCTAGGCGAGGGCGCCCTACTGTTATGACATCATGTGCATAAGGTCTATTCGTTACAACTGTTTTAGACCATGTAGTGTTAAAACGCGCGCGTCTAACATTTTTTTCAAGTGTTTAAACATACTGCTTTTCTATAATTAATGCATGTATAAATTCATATTGTGCGTGGGACGCGCGCGTATACTAAGTGAGGCCAACGCAAAAAAAACAAAGGAAACACAATTTATATTCAAAATTAATGTCCACACCCGTCATCTGTGGCACCACTGTTGCCACATAACCATTCCATTCTAGGGGGTAATGATAACTGATCTCTTGGCTAGCGGGTTTCTGTCGCACTAGCACTGTAATACACGCTTCCGTTGCTCGGTTCTTTTTTCAACTGTTCTTCTCCATTCCTGAAAGACCTTTAGAGTCATGTTTTAGTGTATTTGGTAGCCTTAATAGCCCAACGAAGCCGGTGTGTCCCTTTAAGTTAGCAGGGTTAAGACTTAAGTGCAAACTTAAGTACTCCAAGTTAAAGGGGCACACCGGCTTCGTTGGGCTTTTAAGGCTACAAAATACACTAAAACATGACTCTAAAGGTCTTCCAGGAATGGAGAAGAACAGGGTAGTCAAATTATGGATACAAGTTGTAAATAATACAAATAAATCGAACGTAAGATTTTATTTCAGAGAGTCCGAGCAACGGAAGCTTGTATTACAGTGCACAGCGTGGGGACTCGCTACACGCAACACAGGGGCAGTCGTGTAGCTGGCGAGCAGAGTATCTCGGCGGTGCTAGCGCGACAGAAACCCGCTAGCCAAGAGATAGCTGTACCTGGAAGCTCATGAACATGTGGGAGGGGTAGGGAGCCAGACCACTAACTATACGTTGTTGTTACTGCGGGTTTGCTAGTCGGCACACCTCGCTGATCGAATCCGTTGTTTCAAAATTCTACATGACTAAATTACGTAAACAGGTAACCGGTGTGTCCCTTTAAGTGGGGCGCTTATTAGTAGCTATTCACAAAACATCTAAGTACCCCACTTATCTTAGTACCCCACTTAAATCTAAAAAAGTTAAGTTGTTAGATTAAGTTATTGCACATGCGCACAAAACATACGTCATCAATGGTTACTATGATGACTCGGACGCAATCAATCAGTTATCATTAATTACCCCCTAGAATGGAATGGTTATATTTTTTCGCAACAGCGGTGCCACACATGACGGGTGTGGACATTAATTTTGAATATAAATTGTGTGTCCTTTGTTTTTTTGCGTTGGCCTCACTTAGTATACGCGCGCGTCCCACGCACAATGTGAATTAGGCATGCATTAATTATAGAAAAGCAGTATGTTTTAACACTTGAAAAAAATGTTAGACGCGCGCGTTTTAACACTACATGGTCAAAAACAGTTGTAACGAATTGTAATACAGCAATGGCCGCAACCCTGAAGGAGAAGAATAGAATTGTTCACACGCCAACTGCAATAGCGGAGCCAAAAAATCATCACATGGACATCATGTGACGGTCACGTGACCGATTCAGAAAAAAAATGTGCCTGAAAAAAAAAATGCGCCTGAAAAAAAAAAAATGCGACGGAAAAAAAAAAATGCGACGGAAAAAAAAAATGCGACGCAAAAAAAAAAATGCGACGCAAAAAAAAAAAAATGCGACGGAAAAAAAAAAATGCGACGGAAAAAAAAAATGCGACGGAATTATTTTTTTCCAAAGGAGTGGCACATATGGAACACCATACTCTTCAGACATCTTACAAATGTATACCATTAGTTGCATAATTATGTATCTTTTATGTAGAATAAGAATGAACAAAATATGCAAGTATTTACTTGAAGTATTCCTCGCTAGGTCGAATTGCAACAAAAGTACCGTTCGCAGTTGTGTCATTGCCAAAGAGGTCACCGCCGCCGTCACCTAAACTGGCTGTTCCATTCGTGTTAGGCCTACCGTAAGAGTCACTTGTGTCATTGACGAAGGTGTCATTGAGGAGGGTGTCGTTGATTCCAGAGCTGTCACTGGCTCTGGTGACTCTACAGTTGGGCGTGTTCCAGTAGTTGTCGCATGTCTTCCAGGGCACCTCCTTGGTGAATGAGGCGAAGAGGTAGAACAGGGCGTAGGCGATGATGACATTGTAGAACGTGGCAACGAAGAATGTCATAATTACCATGCCGTATCCAAGCCCTGATTAAACAACAACAAAAAAACATTGGCGAATTGTTCGACAACATAACAAATAAACAATTTTTTTTAATTTTAAAGCTTACTTTAAAAAAAAAGGGCTTCCAGGACCAATTATCCTGAAAAATAATTCAGTCTGAAATACCACATTGTGTTAATAGAACATTGCCCCTTTCCATTACTGGTTGATTTGACAAATCGAAACATAGGCCTACAAAAAGTGCACATATCTCCTTTTTATATATAGAGTTGGTTGGTTGTATTAGTTGTATTGAAAACAAGGGGGTTGGAAAAAATGTACGCCTTAAAACAACCACCGACACCGACAAGTACCAAAACTTGGTTGTGTCTTTACATGCAAAAACTGGGGTGTTAAAATTGACACCATTGGTGTTGTCACATATTATAGATACAAAAAAGAATCATTTAAAACACAAGGCTTTCAAATAATTATACAGTACTTTCTGCCAAAACAATGATGTTATAATTTTGATTCTCTCTTCGGTATCTAGCCTATGTGACAATACCAATAGTGTCCATTTTAACACCATACTTTTTGCAGTGTACAACTCTTGAATATTCTGATAAAACGGCACTCCCTGATTCTACTGGACTCTATACTTTGTCTCACCTTTAGCTAAAGGAGTGCATTTCCAGACACTTAAGCATCCTAGGCTGGAGAATTGCCCCATTGCCATCTCTAAGTAGAAGATTGGCATCCCGACCACAAGCATCATTATTACGTACGGGATCAAAAACGCACCTGGAGTAAAAGTTATGGATTTCTTTATACCAAACCTTGCACAATGAAATGAAAAATTAAAGGCATCGTACACGTTTGGTAATTGTCAAAGACCAGTGTTCTCATTTGGTGTATCCCAACATATGCATAAAATAACAAGCCTGTGAAAATTTGGGCTCAATTGGTCATCGAAGTTGCAAGAAAATGATGAAAGAAAAAACACCCTTGTTGTACAAATTTGTGTGCTTTCAGATAGGAATAAAAACTTCTTGCAAGAAGTTTTTATTATTTTAGTGAGAAATTACCCCTTTCTCAAAACTACGTTACTTCAGAGGGAGTCGTTTCTCACAATGTTTTATACTATCAAAAGCTCTCTGTTGCTCGTTCCCAAGTCAGTTTTTATGCTAATGTATATTTTGAGTATTACCAAACGTGTATGATGCCTTTAAATGAGGGAACTCATAAGCATTTCTTTTTGACATGAAACATAATATCTGATGCTTAAATCTAATGTTTTTAAGTTCACAATACACTATAAAAACTCCCGTGTCTGAATTGACCCAGGTTCCGGGTCCCAGGGGGCCAGACCCATTTCTGGGTCAGGCTGTCCGGAAACTGGTTTAAAGTTGAATACCAACTCGGATTTTGTGTCATTTTGACCCATTTATGGGTCATTATTTGACACAAATTCCGGGTCACACTGACCCAGAAATGGGTCAGGCCCCACGGGACCTAAATCCAGGGCCCAATTTCATAGCGGTGCTTAACCGCAAGCAAATTTTCATGCTAACTGTAGCAGAAAAATTTGCTTAAGCCTTAGCGTATTTCACAGGTTAGCAAGACTGAAATACGGCAGCCATCTTGCACGTTCACAATGGTTTTGCATTGTTACGTCATTCATTTTCGTGCAGTAAGCACCGGAAGGTTAGCATGCCTTTTCGTGTGCTTACGGTTAGCAGCGCTATGAAATAGAAACTCGTACGTAAGCACAGAATCGACTGTTTAAGCAGCTCTATGAAATTGGGCCCTGGTTAATTCTGACCCGGAAGTATTTTAGAGATAGGGTATGAGGTAGGGTAGAGTCGTCTGTCTCCCGAAAAGATCAAAACATTGCCGATGCCGGCATGGTTAGGCTTACAAATTTTTAGTTCCCTTTCGGCGGTGTGGTTTGGGCACCGGCCTGGTTCTTCCATTCCGTGTACTGTGTCATGCGGTGTTTATCAATTTGTTTATGTAAAGGGTGCAATATAAAATGTTAAACTATGAACTTATTATTCTCTGACGTTTGAAACACGAAACTCTCCAAAGTGTTTCTGACCCACCTCCACCATCTTCATAGCACAAGAAAGGAAACCTCCAGATGTTACCAAGACCCACGGCATAGCTCACGCAGGACAACACAAAGTCGAGTTTTCCGGACCAGTTGCCCCTCTCCCCGCCTCCTTCCTCCCCATCTCCCTCCTGCTCTCTCCTGGTATTTGCAACCTCACTGGTGGGAAGGTCCCCCTCCCCGCTAGCTTCGTCACTCCCATTGGGTTTTTCCATCTGAACAACACAGTCGATACCGTTTGAAGGAAATTACCTTCTGCAGCACTCGGCGGTTATTATGACTCCATCATCAGCTGGAAAATCACGACCCAAAGATCATGTAATGTCGAAGGAGCCGGTTGGGAGCGATGTAAATACAGTGTCCCTTATTTACTGACACGCTCTAGGATGTTCAGGAGATCAGCACACACAAAACAACACAAGCAACAAAACCGAAGCATGCATACAACTGAACTTCAAAACGTGATGATTAAAAGCAAGCCCGAACAAAGTCGATGGGCATACGTGGCACACACCTGTGTACAACTCTTCAAACAGAAAGATTCAAGATTGCTTGTCTTTGTCCCACATTAGTCTCACTATGGGAATATAAAACGGTTATCAATAGTTATAATCTTGATACGATCGTTTGTGCATGGCGATAGAGCGTGTATTATGTTTGCTAGTGATTATGATTAGTTCGCGGGAGCCATTTTAAGCAAACATCTGCGGATTTCCCGTGCAGCCAAGACCTGATGCGTAATTCTTATAATGTTGATGTATTGCATACATACAAAGTCCACCTTACGTACCCCGACACTCTTATATTACTTAGAATGACACATAAAATGAGCCTTTGTTTTTAATAAATACATGGTTTAATTCTTAGTTACTATTATTATTAGTTTTGTTGTTGTAAATCTACAAAGAAGAAATGTGTAAAAAATTAAAATTTGACGGTAATTTGAAAGTTGCTGATTGTCGAGGGATGCCTTTTTCAGAACAGGGGTAATCCTAGCTTGGAGAAATATAAATCTTTGCAACGATTTGATCTTTGTGGAAACTAAAATGGACGCATTTTAAATTTTCTGCCCACTGTTCTGCCCCCACCCCCCAAATTCGGGCAAAACAGTGGGAAAAGTTTTGGAACAGCAAGAAAGAAAACTTTGTCATGATAGTAAGCGAAAAAGACTTTTCACACGGTACTAGAAATTAGTGTTTATGTTTTTATCTGAGTGAAATTTGGGGAAAATCAACCCCTCTGCCCCTTTAACCAATGCGTTTGTGAGGTATAAACTACACATAACAGAGCAATGTGAGGACTGTGCCTATGCTCTCTACAAACTTCTTTTGTCTGTTAAAACTCGTGATGTATTCCGCCAGGATGCACACAAAACTTATCCAAAGTCCGACCAGAAACACAATCAAAAAGTGGCAAGCGATGATGATAAAATCCAGTGCATTGAGAGACGGGGAGGCAGATTCATGCGTCCCAGTCGTCTCGGTCGCGGAAGTGTGGGCCTTCTGCATTCTCCATTTTTTCCCGCCAAGACTTGTGAGTTTAGTTAAACCAAAAGTTATGTAAGCAAATAGCACGAGACTCAAATGTTGCACATGGGTCAGTGACTCATGGTACACTTCTTCACTACAGTATAGTGAGAAAATCATACTCCAAGCCCCAATGATTAAGATTTTGTAAACCCACAACTTTTTCTGTAAATCAAAGATCCGAAGATCTTGGCTTGTACAGATTCTTGACAAATGGTCCAAATGTTGTTGTCTGTGATTATTCACTTTGACCTGGAGTACTAAAGGTATTCCTGATTTTTTTTTTCACAATTTCCCCATTATAAGCGTATCCGGGCCTTTTTTCCCAAGGTGGAGTCTGGCCAGTTATACTGTTTTCCTGATGGTAGCTCAGAAATTCAACGGCTAAAACCACCTAAGAATTGAAAAGCAGAAAGAACTTTAGCTGTCAGCAAATATTTCGATTTGATTTTAGAAGGTTTGAAATGTTGATTAGTTGCATTTTTAAAATTATTTAAATTTATGTTAGTATTTTTGGAAGACCTTACTAAGGTGGTCAACCCCACATGCTAATTTCATCGCCGCTTTTCGCGGAATTCGGCGCTTTTGGCTATCTGTTGGAAACTGGGAGCCGTGCCGAATCAAGCGACTTCAGCTATGCTAGATGACCATTGGTTGCAACGACGATGGTCTGCTTTCCGGCGATAAGCCACTGCTGAGATTTTCATTTGTTGGGTGGGGGGCACCATAGCTGTTATAGTGCTCTGATGTGGCACAGACATAATTTGGTTTTGGGTGGGGCTTTTGCGCCATGCAAGACAAGGCGGCGATCTGTGACGTATATACGCGTGCGTCAAAATGCTTCGAAAGGTTTACCGCGCGCACTTGGGATAACTGCAATGATCAGTTACGTGTCGATTTATATCGACCTCCTGCAAAACGTAGACCCAGAGTGACGGACAATAAATAATACATCATGGGGAACTTTCTTGCCAGCATTTGGCCAAATCCCAGACGGGTGTCAGCTAGTGCTGCAGACGGATTAGCTTTCAGTCGTGAGAACCGCTTGATGACGTTTGCGTCTTCTGAATCTACGTCCCGTGGAGATCCGATTCACCAGCGAGTGTCATCAGTAGATCATCTCGAGAGGCTAACTGAACTTCATAACTGCATCGTCATGGGGAGACTGAATGACTTCAAGCGGTGTCTGGACGTGGTACCAACCGGGAGCGTGGATGAGTTGTTTCCTTCTCGATTGGTTACACCTAGATTGGCCAGCCTTGCCCCTCTGACTGGATTCTGTCGAGGAGAACCTCCCACGAGTCTTTGCTTACTCCACGAAGCCGCCAGTCGGGGCCGACCTGACATGCTGGTACTGCTCCTCCGGGCCGGTGCCTCGCCCAATGTTCTGGACTCGAAAGGGGAGTCAGCCCTCCACCACGCTGCCAAAAATCCCGAGTTTTGTCGTGCCTTGCATTTTCACTGCTGTACCGATCGCTCCCACCTGATGAGGAGATGGGCATGCGGCAGCCTTCAGTGCGTTGAAATACTGTGCTCAGCACCAAGTGCTGATGTAAATATCCGCAGTCAGTTCGACATGGGTACCCCTCTGCATAGAGCTTGCGAAGCAGGTCGAGAGGCAATCGTAGATGTGCTCCTATCCCACGGAGCCAATCCGAATGTCTTGAACAGGTTAGGAGAAACCCCCGCCGCCATGGCACTGATCTCCGGCCACGAAGTCGTTTTCCGTCGGTTCCTGGATATGGGTGTACTTCAAGGGAGAATCGACGCTATCCCGTACATCTTGCACACTGCCGTCAACGCGTATGTTGAGTTCCCAGATTTGGAGAAGTTCAACAATATCATTGGGATCCTCCAGTACGACGGGGACTTGAACGAGCAAGATCACCTCGGCAACACCGCACTCCATTACGCCGTTGCCGGCCGTATGGTTGACTTCCAACTGGTATCCATACTTCTCACAAAAGGCTCAAACCCCGACTTGGTGAACAAGTTGGGAAGGACTCCTCTTATAGAATTCCTCTTTTCACACCAGACACACATCAACAACGCCAACATCAAGTCCGTCGTTCTCCTGGCTTCCTACATGACGACCACGCCGTCCATTCCTCCAGGGCAGGTGTTTGCCGCCAGCAACAACCCGCTCCTCTTGTCGACTCGATTGTACGAGGAGATCACCGAAATCGTTCGTCACGTCTCCCGGACTGTGCCGTCTCTGGATCATCTCTGCCGGCAGACACTGAGGCGCACCATTGGACCTCATCACGTCGGAGACCCATCTGTCATGGACACCCTACCCCTGCCTGTATCTATAAGGGAACATATCTCAAACCGCGTAGACCCTGAAAGTTTCTGCGGCTACTTACTAGATTTTCTTCTTGAGAGGGAGTTCACCAGTGGCGAATCCATGATGGCGACAGTAGGAGTAATACACACTGACTCCATATTATAACTTGGAACTGCTGCCATAATGTATTATGCAGGACAAATTAATTTTATATAAGTTGTTTTTATTGTAACATTTAAACAAAAGACTTCATATTATTATAAGCTCTGAGGTGTATATGTGCGAAGAAAATACCTGTGGACTTTTCTCTAAATAATAGTAGGCTACATAGCCTATAATATTGCATGACGAAATAAATCCTCGTTACTCGCACGGCTATAATACTCCGCAGGGTGGTAAACGGGCTGTAGAAGTCCTCCCCGCCCGCGGGGGGGGGGGGGGGGGAAGGGGGGGGAGGAACTTAGCGAGATAAAAAAGACCGACTCGCCAAGAAGAGCGCCCTCATTTGACTAAGATTTGCAATGTTTAACTAGCCAAGTCCTTCATGAAGAAGTGTTTATGTTTAGAGTTGATTTTTGATCAAGCATCCTATCTAGACAATAATCAATTAACAAGAAAAACCTATCCATAAATTTATGCAAATTAATGGGCAAATACATGTCACAACATTGCTTAATTTTAAGAGTATGACCCTTTAATGATACGCACGCTAGACTTGAATAAGTTTAATGACCTGACGACACGACCCACAATTCTTCATTATTTCCTGTGAACCTGTATTGACATTCATGACATTTTAATATCGTAGTAATTTCTGCGTGATATTTTGTCTTCAAAATATGCGAAATGGACACCCAAGTTGACCCAGAAGCCGAGGTAAGGAAACTTCAAAGTCTGGTGAAGAAATTAGAAAAACAAAATGAACTGCTTCGCAATAAAGCGGGTGGCATAGGCGCCGACAAAAATCATTCGCCTCCCCAAAAATCTCGAGTGCGGAACAACATGGCGATTTCAGATTTGACAAACCACAACGACAGAAGGAGAACGTCGAATCACTTGGAAAATGGTTCAGGTGAGGAGGACCGGTCAAATTATAGTCTGCTGGATGACAGTGTTGAACTTTTGGACAGTGAAATCAACGAAATGATGAAGGAAGAGGAAGATAGTTGGTAAGTATTGTCAATGTCAGCACAACTAAATTGTGGAACCCTTCCATAACTTTAACTTTAAAATATTTACACTACAGTAAAATATGTGTGACTTAATTTATTTTTTGATTACACTACACAGCATGCTATCCCACACTGGACATAGATCCAGTAACTGGGGTGCTATACTCCTTTAAGAAAAGAATTTGACATCTGGGAGTAACTATCATGACTATAGAATTCAGGTACACTCGGAGCTCCCACTGCGCCTCCGCGGAGATGAAGTCTCGGTCACGTCGTTAGAATTGTAGTAAAGTGTGAATGTATTTTGTGCGACTGATACAACTGATAAAATGTTAGGGGCGTAGGGAGTCAAAGTGTAGTGGAATTCGGGCTTTCTTTCCTCTTGAAATGATCCTCTAATGGGGTCATGTATTACGGCAATATTAATATTATTTATATGGAATTCGGGCTTTATTTCCCTTCTTGAAATGATTATTAGGCCTACTAATTATTTAAAATAAATTATAAAATAAATTGACAGCACAGTTGTGCATTTTCGAGCCTAATGAGGGCGCTGTTGTGCATCTTTCAGAGTGCCCCCTAGGTTGCCAAATATTTATAATTAAGCAACAGAGCGCGACCTCGACTCCGGTGTAGGGAGGCTAGGCCCTAATGTGTACGTACGTATGAACGTGACCGCGACTCCGTCTCCGCGGAGGCGCAGTCATAGCTTCGAAGTATACCTGCATTCTAGCCTATAGTTGTACCGACATCTGCGGTCGTACTGCAGATGTCAAATTTTCTTTTATACAGTTCAACATGTTCAAGGAGTACAGCTAGCGCCCAGTCTGCAGTAACTGGGTCTACACTGGACGCCAGTCTCAATTAATTGCATGTATTTTTATGCGAGAAATGCCTAGCAACTCCGGTCAACTTTCACTTCAACTGAAGCAAACCATTTGTTACAGTGTGGTATTGATACTACATTTATTTTGTTATAACTTAAGGGAAGGTGTAGATACTGCCCTTGGTGATATTACTCTAAATGTTAAATGATCTGGAATAGAACCAACTCATCTTAATATCAGATCGTCAACAAAATTTGCCATTTAACACACGAGGTCTGCGTGCATGTGTAGCCATAACGTAGGTCTATAAAGGACAGCTTATTATCGCAGCTGGTAAACTAGTTAGTAGGCTAAATGTGTTTTTCTTTTTGTACATTCTGGCTTGGAATAGTTTCTCTTTTTATGAGTTGACCATCATGTCGGGTGATGTCTGTAGAAGCAAATTTCTTTTGAACAGTCTTACAGTGGATGTTTTTTAACACCTTGAACAACTTCGGATTTCCCCCATTTTTTGCTGACACGCAGACGGCTGATGTTTTTATCCACCCGGACTTTCCAGTGTGTAGCATGTTTAGGCAGGCACCGACTGTGGTATGCTTTGTTGCAGTACAAAGAGTGACAACAGGTTCTGGAAAACTTGGCTTGTAAAACCCCTTTCCGGGGGTTATTGTGTAACCCCCAATTCCAGACCTTTGTCCTGTTGTTGCACAAATGTGGCATACAAGAATGGACAGGCTGCCACCATTGTTAGTCAATATATTTGGCTCAATGGGAAGTAAGTCCGAGTGTTCCAAGATTGGCAGATTTTCGGCCTGGGCTCACGGCCCAGGTTCTGCGAATCACATTGAGTGCCTGCTCAATTTTCTCAGATGACAACAACAAATCCTGGAACTAATTATGAAAACCCTTGTTGTCTTTCGTTTGTCAAGTCAGGGTGTCATTATGGCAACGATATTTTCAAAGCAAAATGATTACTCAAGAAGCTCCAAAAAGTTCTGAATAATACTACGGGTGGGCATGGAATAAATTAATAAAAATCAGACATGAAAGGGTTTTAAAAACAGGGCTACATCATACATTGTATGAAAGAAAAAATAAGTATCTCTGACCAGCACTAATTTTAAGTGCAAAATCCTGATTCCTGAATACTGCCCGACATGCCTAATTTGTGAACCAAAATGTAAATTGCTTGGTATTGCACAGGATATGCCAGCTTTAATCTTTTTGATTGACAAATTAATTGAGTCATGACCAATCATCAGTGATGAATGCACAATCAATTTCTTTAGTTACATTTCTGTAAGCAAACTACAAAACTTGTATTACAATTCCTTTTTGTGTAACAAAAGGGAATTTGAGTTTGACAATTTTCTACAATCCCAATGCTTGAGTCATACGTGTAATACAAGCCCTGTTCTCCAGATACTCACTGGACTATCCATACTTTAAATAAATACAGTTCCAGTCGACAGTCTAGTAATTTCATCATTGGGTCATTAACTGCACAGCTGTGAACATCTGGCTGTCTAGTATTATTTTCCTTTACACTGTACATATCAAAAAAATATATTTGTGCTAATTTATTTGTCACAAAAACACATTGAAAATGTAAGTTGCTCACTTCCTTGTACGTACACGCGTATAAACCTCTAAACGTTCCGCAAGTGACAACAATTTAAGAGTAAAGTTCATGATTGATGTA
This sequence comes from Plazaster borealis, assembly GCA_021014325.1. Classification (NCBI taxonomy): domain Eukaryota; kingdom Metazoa; phylum Echinodermata; class Asteroidea; order Forcipulatida; family Labidiasteridae; genus Plazaster; species Plazaster borealis. The sequence continues at coordinate 16,674,624 of CM037457.1, read as the reverse complement.
AAATGTATTGATGTTTTCAAAGTACTTCTGATTCATTGAAATTCCTCAATGCCAAGTGCATACTGTGTGCATGACAAAATGAGCTACGTGTACAAATGTACACACTTGTACACTAACACAGGCCCTGATCCTCTTTGCCTCTTGTCTCTTGTTTTTGCCTCAGTGCCCCTTGAAATGTTCCACTAGAAAATTACATTTTCCTCAGGTGAGTTTGAAAATTCTCGACAAGTGATTGAACACCCAACATGCGTAAAAAAAAAAAAGAAAAAAAAAAGAAAGTGAAACAAGATCATTGGACATTTTCCAGAAAAAAAGTTCTTTGAATCTACATTGTGTTTAGTGCTCTCACTGTTGGTTAAACAAACTTTCAGTTCTTCAGTGGATTGTAGAGGGGTCATTTATTACACCTGAAGGATCAAATGCTTTGCTCTTGCATCCTGTTATAGGACTAAATCATATCCTGTATGTGGTTGTAAATGTGGTGTGTACAACATTTTGTGTACTCGTATATAAATCGATACTGTTCAACCTTTACTCAGGGTTCTGCCCACATTGGTCGGTGCCGAGACCTGGACGGCACTTATTTTCATTTTTTTTTTATACGGTAGTTTCACAAAAAACATGAAAAGAAAACCATATAGAATGCTTCAAATTGCACAGTTGAAAATCAAGAAAAACACCAAGTAGAAAACATTCCGAGGACCTTGTTTCAATTCAGCGCACTTCAGCCAAACATCCAAAAATGTTGGCCCAGAATGTCCCGCTGTTTTGAAAAAACCTTGGGAGAACCCTGAATGGTTTCCAGTTGTGCAAGTAGTGTACACAATGTTCATACCTGTATAATTTGCATCATAGCAATCCTGTCAACGTACTATGCAACGTACATGTATACGTGTGTACTGTCAGTACATACATTGCATCAACGTTTATAAAATTGAACTGAAACATGCACCATCAGACCATAGAGATGGCATGAGATGCACAAGGGCAGGGCTCAAAATTTACACTGGGCCACAGACCGAGGCCAGTGATTTTAGTGTCTGGCCAGTAAACTCAGGCCTGGACAAGTCCGGCGGTCTTGGGTTTTTAAAAATTTCAATATCTTTTCAATATCTTTACTTAATAAATAAGAACGATGTCCAAATGTTGAATTTGAGTCTGATAAATATCTTTCAATACTGTTGAGTATTTAAGATCTTCTCTTCTCAACAAAAAAAAAATGTTCATAGGCCTATGTTAAAACTGAGTCGTCATGTTGATTCTGGTCTTTTCATGTCTTTTCTCATTTTGAATCTGGTCTTGTGAAAGAAATTCTAGTCCAGTAAAATATTATGAGCAACATTATGAGCTCATATCCATGTCAAGTAATGTACACATATTTCTTTATACAAGTGTTAATGGCCTCCTGATTTGTTTGATGTTAGTAGAGTCTAGTCATTCTCATGCAATTCTATTTAGGTGACATAGGTTTGCGGTGACACCATGTACATGTAAGAAATCTCTTTTGAGTAGTGGTGGCTCCGAGAAAAGCCGGTTTCTACTAGACGTTTCGATGATAAGTATACTCTGACCGTCTTCTTCTGGTCAGAGTCTACTGATCGAAACATCGAGCAGAAACCAGCTCTTCTCAGAGCTACATGTACATGTACACTACTCAAATAAGAAATTATTACATGGTGTCACTGCAAACCTTACTTGTATTACTTCTAAGTACTTCCACCATGCAAAACTTCAAGTATTATCTTAACGTACTTGTATCTACAAAATAGCGCAAACGCACAGGCTTTCAAAGGGCACCTCTATGAGAAACATTTTTACGGGATTAACAATTCAAGGGGCACCAGGTCAATGGCGAGGGGCAATGAGGGATCACCTCTACTGCCTCCATGATTGTCTATAGACCCCTTGCATTCGACGTCACAAGACCCAAACAGCTCCCTCAGTATTGTCAATGAACACCAATCAGTGGCTCATAGATGAGTCGGTGCGTACTTGCGTGCACGTTCCCATTGTTTGACCTCAGCGATGGTGGCCAATGCAGCTTGCAAGGGGTTTATTCAGGCCTGTGTTTATGATTGCTAAGTGCGTAAAGGGATCATGACTGCCATTATGTCAACATGATCAAGTTCTATTGGATAACAATAACGATGTTTTATTTCAAGGTTGTACGTATCACCCTTGAGGGTGTTAACACCAGAGGAGCGAGCCATCAATGTTTATGACTGGGTAAGACAAGATCTGGACCACCCCAGTGAAGAAATGGAGTCTGCCAAGAGGTCTTTGCAAGCTAAACTAGACGAATTGTCAAGAGGTACACCCCCAACTACCCCCCTCCCCCTTGTTCCCCAACCAAACTTTCCAACCAACTCTTCCAATCCTGTCCCCCTGAATTATGTTAAAAATAAAAATAAACCAAAATCTCAACTCAAGCGCCTTGGTGTACTGAACATATACGTACACAATGTGCAGAACCCATCTTTCCTCCAGAAAACCCATTCCTCCTCCCTGCCCCCCCCCCACCCAAGAACAAAAATAAATTTAGTTTAAATTCATCTGCTTTAATCTGATTGTATCTTTGGCATTACAAGTTGCACCTCGATTAACATTCATGAAATGCAAAATACTGCCTGGATATTTTCCAAATGTCCACAAAATATGCATCCAATCTGTTAGTCACTCAACTGAATAAAAGGAAATAGCAGAAGCGTAGGCCTAACATTGATACAAATTTGTTTTGCATTGTTCACCTTGAAAATCAAGCATCATTATGTTGACATGCATCTACTGTAGGTGTAATATTTTTTATTACAAGTATTTTGGGCTCCCTGCCAAGCAAGTTTGACTATCAAGCCCATTTGCCTTTTTGAGATATGGTGGACACTATATGAGTGCACTGTATGGTTTGGGTGTACACATAGATTTACCCAAACCAAATAGTGCCCTAGTAATGTGTCCACCATATCTCAAAATGGCTAATTAGTAAAAATGTTGACTCGTCAGCTTGCATTGTTTCAATGCTAGGTTAGTGAGTTAATCAACAATGCCAAAATTAAATTGCCTACAGATATCATCATGTCCATAGCTCTTCAACTCATACCCGGAAAATATTTCTGATATTGCTGTGCTTTATGGGGCGCTATTACCATCCGGCCTGTCTGGTATGCATGTCCCCCATGCAATCGACATGCCAACACAACGCATACAAATAAATAGTGTAAAGGGTACCTCCCAGATTTATGCTAATTGATATGACCGTCAATCATACATCATGTACACATGTAGTGAATGTTGACCATAAAGACAGTTCAGTTCTCATTGTATAATGTTGGGCCCAGCCCTAATAAAAAGTAATATAAGTGCAATTTGGTTCCCTTCAAACGTTAAAGCAATGTAGGTAAGAAGCTTAACCCAAGTTCGGAAAATTTGGGAATATGCTTTACTTAGTCTTAAAAGCATCGGCCTTGCAGGAACTTTCAGGAACTTTCAGGAACTAGCGAAACTTTCTCATATTATTTGGCAAATTGAATCATAGAATAGGATCCAAGGAGCGCACACTTGTCAAATTCCCCTGAACCTTCTTTTGTGTACCAAGCCTTGGAGCTTTCGATCCAAACTCGACTTTCATCAGAGGTATAGCTACATGTACATTGTAGCATGTACATTATCTCAGACCAGTGTACATTTGTCTATATAGTACAAACATGTAGACCAATATAGTGTACACGTATGCAAATATAATACTGTACATGTACATGTACATACACTATACTAGTTTTTATGGTCCATTAATTTGTACATGTATTTGTGGTTCCTTCAAAGCTGTTAAACAAATTTCTTGCTAAGCAGAAATGTGTTACCAGTCAGAATACCATCACAAAATACCAGCATTTTGACTGGCTCCCCGCTAATTTGTATAGAATAATTGACTGCTGAAAAGCTGTTTGATATTGGGCCCTTGCCCTCCTGGTGCATGACTGCATGTACTACAGTAAAAGGCCTATAAAAAAATAGTTTTGTTTCCTGGATAAAATGCTGATTACAGAGGGCCGGTACGTGTAGGTGAGGGGAAAAGGAAATTTTACAGATTTTCTTTACAATTGCACATTGAGAAATAATGTGTCAGCAGGATTTTGAATAGTCAGTCAGGATACATTATTTGTTTTGGTTATAAGGATAAGTGGGATAGAGATATGAAAGGATTCCTACATTTTTATGCAATCAGATTTGATAAAATATTGAATTACATATTCATGTAAGCTTGAATTCTTGTAGTGCAGGTTTAGTACTTGTAGTGGAACAGTCGGTCAAGAAACTTGTCAAAATATTGGTAAAATTTATACCGTCGGCAGGATTTTGAACAGTCAGTCAGGTTACAGGAAACTATTTTTATTTGTTTTGATTAGGCCCAAGCAGTCAACTATACAGATACATGTAAATCTTTATTAATGAGATAGATTTGCATGGTGGGAAACTATTCATGGGAATCTTACGGCTTATCATTTATCAAGCAATGCATCTCGAGACTATCTCAATGTACATAATGCACAATTCCCTTCCTTTCACCTGGAACTTTAACATTTAAACCTTAGCTGAGGTGTTAACACACATGTCCTGGACAGACAAATTATATTAACATGATTAAAGATATCATGTCTATCAAATTCATTTCAATCCTCTCTCTTGTGTTCAATAAACACACACCATGGCTCGAATTGCAAAAACATATCCACTAGACCACTGGGTAGCTCATAATTTTCAAAGGACCAGAAATACTTTTTACAAGACCTAAATATTTATTGTTCCTTTTTATCTTTTACCAAAATTTTAGCAGGAGGTTGAAAAGTTTACATTAATAAATCTTCAAAATTGTTGGTAAAACACTAGACTTGAACACAGGACTTGTCAAGCCTCAAATTTCATCTTTGAGAGGGCAAGGCTACATGTACATGTGTGTTCATTTTGCAAAGGGCATTTCCATTGGAAAATCTTAAAGTCTATGGGAAACTTTTGAAAGGGCACCAAGGCCAAGACCAGGGGCAACAGAGACCACGACCTACGTGGCCACTGGATACATTTAATTCCAGGCCTGACTTGTTCAGTTGTGGGGTTACTGGCCAAGTACTGAACTTTCTGCACTCTCTGGCTACTGTGTTTGGAACCCTGACACCATGCAGCCAACCAGTACAAATCTTCACCAAATTCGAAATCTTAGTTTTTGATAAATCACTGAATCACTGCCATGGATTTGTAAAAGATCATTAAAATGTGCCTATTTTTGGCAATCAAAATAAGAAATAAAGTATCGGAGGAAAAATTTTCTCACACAAGAAAGAATTTCAGACTGAAAATGTCAGGACAATGGGTATTGGTATGAAATACTTAGTAAGCTTTCCGATTACAAATTGTTCATAAACTGGTGCGGTAGGGATATCATTTTATTGTATTTATTTATTTTTTGTGTTAAAACTTCTTTTTGGGGTGGTGGGGGTTGTAATAAATGTAAAGACAACTTTCAAAGCAAATGACCACTGGGAGACTTTTGGTGACACTAGGTGGCAGCAGACTTACCAAATGTGCGCATGCTTAGAACTACGTAAACAATGGAAATTGACCTGGTACATGTACACATGTAAGTCTGCTGCCACCTAGCGTTTCAAAGTCTCTCGTCGATCTAGCCTGAACATCTGACGTCACACTTCGAGGCTCGTGAATAACGCCAGATACCTGCCTTGAGCGCCCGGCCGGATCCTGTCAGATGTACCTTTGACCTCACATCCATTTCACATGGAGATTCAGATGTACCTTTGACCTCACATCCATTTCACATGGAGATTCGTAGTCAATTCACACGTACTTAGTGAATTAAACAACATTACATGCATGTACAAACAATATGCACACGCTGACTTTTAGACAACCGAAACTGCAAGCTGACAAACTATATCATCTTGGAAATCAATGAAATCATTGTATCCATTGAAATCATTGAGTATTTAAGACCAATGCCTGCCTTTATCCTTGCGAATAAAGACAGGGGACCAGTCTACCATTGATCATGTTAATTTACTTTTTTAAATATCTGTAAACTGTCTGTGCTTCACCAGGTATTTTTTACTAAATGTTTACTGTGTATTATTTTTCATCAGCCCAGCGGAACAGCATGGGACCCAATGCTTTGGCCATCCAGCAGCAGCAGCAGCAGCAACACCAGCAGCAGCAACACCAGCAGCAGCAGCAACCCATCATGGTGGATGCGTCAGTGGGTGTAGGTCAGTAGAGTGCTATTTGGTGACCCTTGCATGTAAAGATGACAATGTTTTTTTTCCATTGCTCGGATAGAATAATTACATTGGTCCAGCAGATGGGTGACTTTTGGGAAACTTCAAGTGCGTTTTGGCGACCTCAACCAGAGATATGTTTGTGCTTCAATCAGTGTTTCAAGTCCCTATATTGTGTGGACCTCTTTTGTTCTGAGGTCCACACTTCGTATGTAACGCTGAAACACGTGGTGTTACCGCAAACCGAATAATACATAAATATTCTCTCACATACTCTTCTTCAGGCCGACTAGAGTCCTCCCCATCACCATCGCCCAAGTCCCCCCAGTCCAGTGCCTCCTCCAGCCACTTTCCGTACCAGTCCTCGACGATGCCTAGGAGGGAGAGGGAACGAGAGAGGGAGAGGAGGATCAGCGGAGACAGGAGACCCAGCGATGAGTTGGGTTACAGCAAATTGGAGGATGTAACCGATGTCCAAATACTTGCCAAGATGCAGGAGGATAGTAAGCACTGGGGCCCAATTTCATAGAGCTGCTTTAAAGCAGAAAATATTACTTAACAATTTTTTGCTTAGCAGAAATGAGCAGGATACCAGTCACAAATTGTACATGTAACATGGTATTCTGTATGTTTACATTGTTCTGCTAAGCATTTTTTTCTTAGCTACTTTTTGAGCTTAATCACCTCTATGAATTTTGGCCAACACATGATCTTTAATGAGTACATGTAGTTGTTTTTGTAATAAGACCTTTAAAGGGAAAATTCCCTAGGTAATAATTTCAAACTAATTATTGCCCAAAACCAAGTTTTATGAAAAGCATGCATTCAGAACTAGAAAGCTGAATATATTGTATTTTTTCTGAAAATTCATGAGCCTTCCACTTTCTATCGGAAACAAGCGGTATTGTTCTTTTTTCCTTTTAATTTTTTTTAAATTTTTTATTTTTTGTACACTGAAGGGCTAAAATTAACATTTAAAAATGGGCTCAGAGGTCACAGTTGTGGTACCTGCTCTTCAATACCGACGGTAATAGCATTTTTCCCCCCTTCTAATCTTAATTCATCTCACTCAGGTCTAAGACAAGCCATGCACCAGTCTCCCTCCAATTCCCCAAGGAGGGCAGTCACCGGTATCTCACCAGCCTCTTCAGAGAACACCCTCCACAGACCCGCCTCTCGGACCAACAGCCACGGTAGCAACATCGACAAGGACGAGGCCTATGAGGCGCACCTCCTCGCAGGCGCCGATGCAAACGCCAAGACGTCAAATGTGGTTCGGAGGAGGCCCTCGCTTGAGAGAATAAAGAAAGTCGAAGGTGGGTAGAAGTGACATGCTTCAGCTTGTAAACAAACTTGGTGGCTCTACTAGTAAATAAGAGATGTGTAAGGATGCCATGGAAGGATGCGGTGTCTAAGAATGTTGTAACAATTTTGACCTCTTTAAAGTGTGGGCACCATTTTCAGTTTAAACTATGCACAGGTAAGCATGGTTATTTCCGTGACGTATTTCTTGAAATTTGCCAAACAGAATGAATCTACGTTTCCTAATAGTCAATGTAAATGAGTGAGCCGTTTACTTTTAGTAGAACAAATCAGCGACATTTTGATTGGAATAACCAATGTTAAACCTTATACATAAACACTAGATGTACAGTTTTCTCTCTGCCATGTTGATTCCATGTATTGGATGAGGATACATGTAAGTTCGTACCTAAGCAAGCAGAACAGGGCCCATTTTCATAAAGCTGTTAAGCAGAAATTCTGCAGAGCAAATTTCTTTGCTAAGCAAGAATTAAGTGGGGTAGCACCAGTCATACCAATGTAAACTGTTCGGTATTTTGGCTGGTAACCTATTTCTGCTAAGCAAGGATTTTCTGTGCATAGCAAGTTTTTGTGCTTACAAGCTTTATGAAATAGGGCCCAGGGCCCAATTTCATAGAGCTGCTTAAGCAAATGAAAACAGCTAAGCGCAAAACAATTTTTCTAAGCAGAAAAAGGTTACCAGCCAAAATGCCATGCTATGTACATAGTTTGTGACTGGTTCCCTACTTATTGTTGCTAAGCAGACATTTGTTAAGCAGTATTTTGTGCTTAAGCAGCTCTATGAAATTTGACCTAGGGCCTAATTTTATAGAGCTACTGAAGCAGAAAATATTGCTTAACAATTTTCTGCTTACCAGAAATGAGCAGGATACCATATTCTATTGTGCTTACCTACTTTTTGTGCTTAAGCAGCTCTATGAAACTGGGCCCTGGTGGCAGTGGGAACTAAAAGTTCACCCCATCATCAACCTCTTTCCTTCCTGGATCCGTCTGCCCTTTTCCCCACTGATTCTCCTCTGGTGGGAGAGCCAGCTCCTGTTGACACATTGCAGATCACATTCCATTTCCGCTCTAGTATTTCAATTGGGAAAGCCACCCTGGAGGTTTGTGAAGTTTTCCTGTACTAACTAATAGATGTTCCTGCTCATGCACCATACTAAGTTTGCTCATACTAAGTTTGTGTACAGTTAGCCTTTATCATTCATTTTAGTGCATTGATTGTAAACGGATTTCACAGTTAAACCAGTAATAAGATTGCCCGAACTACCAGCTTAAGTGCCATGTGGTGTGTCATTCAAATATAACACGATTTTGGCATTTATATAGTGTTCTCACTCAATGGTATCACAGCGCTTGACATAAATTCTACTTTTTTTTATCCATAAGTTAGGAGGAATTATTGAATGATGTTCAATGAAGCGCCTTTGAAATGGGGACAAGCCTCCCCACCCCCCTCTTCTTATCAAGAGGTGTCCTATGTTCTCCTACATGCTTTACACAACACGCAGGACTTACAGCGTAACATCCCATCCATAGGACAAAGCTGCTGTGATAAGGGACCTTGTCAAAATGAGTCCAGGACAACCAGCGGATAAGTACCGTCCAGGACAAGGTTTTTTACCCGCCGTTATTTCACCTTGTTTGAAATTGGGTGTCGGAGAAAACATGGGAGAAGTTAACAGTGCCTGGGGTTACATTTGTTTACAAACCGCAGAGACTTGGATTGCTATCTACTGGAAAACAAGTCTCTATGTCTCACTAAAAAATCACACTACAAGCCTTCCAGATCGCTTTAAAACCGCAAGTTTGTTAAAACTACATTGAATCAGCCAGTCAAATCGCAGAGCGCTCAGCGGGGTGCATTGGCAAAGGGCTTGTCTTTGGGGCATCGGAGATCTGTGTGCTTTTCAGCGAGAAAACCCATGTCTCTCATAGAAATCCAACAAAAATTTGACATCGGAGAATTGTTATCCGACTACCTGTCCTGGATTAATTTTGACAAGACTCCTAAAGTTTCTTGCTCACGGACACAAATGCCATGATCAGGACCAGAACCCACACTCTGGCAACACCAAAACTTGAGTCCAGTGCACTAGACCACACAGCCACAGCAGTTCTTGTGATTGTAACCCAGCATTCTCAGTGGTCCGCCAGTTAAAACACCCGAGGACCAGTCAAAATTCATTCCAGGTGGTCCGGCTGGCTGTTTCAGTGTTAAAAAGCATCACTCTTTCATTTGAAGTATGGACTAGTGAAGAAGCTGAATGACTTAGTGAAATGACAAGCTGAAAAAGTTAAGGGCAAACCCTGCAACCTGCCAACAGTTATTTTGTTTACTGTGCCAACACATTTTGACTCTGTTAAGCAGTAGTCTCAGTAAAGAAACTCTACACTTGTGTGAGATTGAGACCTGGGCTCGAAGGCACACAACACTCAGATTTTTCTTAAGATGAGTTGTGACTATTGCCACAGTGATTTGTGTTGTGACATCACACTTTGCTTATCAATTCAGGGCTTGATTTCTCAAAGAGCTAAGATTGATCTAAGTGCAAATCAGTCGAACTGCTAAGCAAAGTGTGACGTCACAATATAAAACACTATTGGTAATACTGGAAACTCATCCTAAGATGAATCTTAGTGTGTTGTGAAATAAGCTCAGATTTATGCACATCTTAAGATAAATCCTACATGTAGCTCTGTCTGAAATCGAGCCATAAAGTCTAAGTTAAAACGATTATGGCTGTAAAGTTCTCAAGAACGAATTGTGTTTAACGTCCTACTTCACTTTATAGTCAACAGTACACTACTTATTTTGGGCATTATGAAAAGTGGGGATTTGAACCCACCACCTTTCGGTTGCAGCGTCCACCAGTCTACTCCTCTGATGTTTGAAGATCTCATTTGCTTTTAACTTCTTGTGGGTAACCTTTAAGCTTCTGCTTGTTCTGAGAGGTACCACTAATACGACACAAACTTGTTTGTTGCACGGTATACATGTATTTCACTGTAGTCAATCCCGAATACCAGTTAGTGTAAATGTCATACTTATCCATCTTCAACTCATCTTCCGCCCACTACTTCTGCCTGCCGCTTCCCGCCACCCTCCCTTGTTCTCCCCACCCCCCTCCTGTCCTGTTTGTTGACCCCCACCTCCTATACAAATGCAGGGGATACACGTAGATATAGTTATGGAGCTAAGATGGCACCCAATCATACCGCTGATAACGGGGACAGTATCACAATAGCCGAGTTGCAGAAACTCGCGCTTGGTAAGTGTGCGTCTTGCACAGATGCAGAGCTACATGTAGATGCGTTGGTTGTGGTCACGTGGTAAAGGTTTATTTGCACATGTGCCATGTACTCTTTTCATCCAGTGCATTTGGTTGATGTAAAACTCTGATGCAAAGTTACTTTTTCTGCTACAGTGAATGTCTGGTCATTGTAAAATCGTGTGAAGCTCCAGTACATGTGTATATTGTAAATAATACAGACAGAATAGGACGGACTTGCCATAAGTTGCATGCATCAGGGTGATGTTGCTATTGTGTTGTTGGTGTTGATTGTAACTCGTGTTGTCTAGTGGTAAGACATCTGATCTAGCAATGCAAAGGTCGTGGGTTCGAATCCCGCCCAAGTGATTTGCCTGTGGATTTTTTCACAGAACACAGGAAAGTACCGAGTATACAGTGCTTAATACATATCGGTGTAAGAGTAAAAACAAATTATAACTCTTGTGCATATTAAACTTCAATCAGGTCAGGCAGCTACTCTTTGTTTACCCATGTACCATGCCCGCGCCACATTTGGTTTTAGCATAACTGTGTACCTCCCAAATGCCACAGGAACGGTCCAAACCCTTTTAAATTCAGGCATGCAACGTCTCAGCTGGGCCCAATTTCATGGCTCTGCTTACTGTAAGCAAAGAATCGGCGCTTACAGAAGCAGGAAATTGCGCGCTTACATCAAGCCTATTTCACGGGTTAGTGGGGCATTTTTGCTTGTGCGCGTGCGTACTCCACGTTACTAGGCATTCTTGGCTTTCATAGCTAGCGCAGTTATTCGGCCTTTGCACAGTAAGCGGAGAATGGTAATCGTAAGTGCAGAATTAGGCAGTAAGCAGAGCCATTAAATTTGGCCCTGATCAGCCGATTTCCTATTTTTTCCTCTTATTTAAGTGCCCTTGAAAACTGAAAAACACTCGACAAAATTTTGTGTGCGCTTGGCCCTCGACAGTTTCCTATTTTTTGTTTTCTTCGTAACAATGCTGCATGCCTGTCAATTACTCAGGATGTATGTACATAGTTTGTGCATAACCATGCCCCACCTACAGTCTAAAGCAGCAGCTCTTTATGCATGTGGTTTGTGCACGACCTGTCCTACAGTGCCCCCAAGTCATCAACCCTCTGTTTACCAACGAAGATTTAAAAGTGGGATAAGATTGTTCTCGTGCATGACAATTTCTTTCATTTGATTACAGCCACTGTAAGTATAGACCGAAGATCTTATTGTTTGATTGTGCTGCATGTGCAAGATGGGAAACTTGAACTGAAATGTGAAGTATGCACCGGACGCCATTTTAGTAAGCAACTCTTTGATGCAGCAATAGATCAGTGCAGACATTGACCATTGCTATCAATGCCATAACAAAAACATTTGCTAACTGAAATGGCGCCCATGCGTACTTCAACAATAGATAGAGCTCCAGTTCCCCATCTTGCTTCTTGTGGTCTATACGATCTTTGGTATAAACTATGGAACATTTTAGAAACATTTGGTTTTACTTGTATTTATTTGTTGCAGTCATTTTGTTTGCTTGAAATTGTATATTGTTTTGCGCCGTGGATTTTGTTGTGATCCTTTGCCTTAAAGCTGTTTTGTAATTGTGTTGTTATTATGTGGGTGAAATCTTTTGCAATCCTGTATCATTTGTGTTGATTTGAATGAGACAAACGCTTTTACTTTTACTTTTTGTGTACGATAGTTCCTTTCTTGTGTACAATGGTTCCTTGTTGTGTACAATGGTTCTTTTTCGTGTACAATGGTTCCTTTTTGTATACAATGGTTCCTTTTAGCAATGGTTCCTTTTGTGTACAATGGTTCCTTTTTGTGTACAATGGTTTCTTCTTGTGTACAATGGTTCCTTTTTGTGTACAATGGTTTCTTTTTGTTTGCAATGGTTCCTTTTTGTGTACAATGGTTCCTTTTAGCAATGGTTCCTTTTGTGTACAATGGTTCCTTTTTGTTTGCAATGGTTCCTTCTTGTGTACAATGGTTCCTTTTTGTGTAAAATGGTTTCTTTTTGTTTGCAATGGTTCCGTTTTGTGTACAATGGTTCCTTTTTGTTTGCAATGGTTCCTTTTTGTGTACAATGGTTCCTTTTTGTGTACATTGGTTCCTTGTACAATAATTCCTTTCTGTGTACAATAATTCCTTTTTTGTGTACAATGGTTCCTTTTTGTGTACAATAATTCCTTTGTGTGTACAATGGTTCCTTTTTGTGTACATTGGTTCCTTTTTGTGTACAATGGTTCCTTTTTGTGTACAATGGTTCCTTTTTGTGTAATTTCAGAGAGGCAAGCAGCTCACAAGGGCAGCCTACCCAACCTCAACCGAACCTACACCAAGGAGAGTCCCCCAGCCACGCCCCAACCACCCACCGCAGCCAGCACCACCCAAAACAACCACACAGACCCCACAGAGTCCAGACTCAAATACCCAACCAGCCCCTCACCGACGCGTTCCTTGCCCAGCCCAGGTAGAACAAGCTCCCTCAAACAGCCATCACCGAGCAAGCTACGGACCGCCTCGCCACAGCGTAGCGGGATACCGGTTAGATCGAGTGTCTCTGCTGAGCGGAGTGGTATTCCTAGGCCCCGGTCGGCGGTTCTCTCCCCGAGATCGCAGTTACTTGTTCCGGGAAACAGGAGGTAAGCCTTAGTGTGTGTCTCCGTGCCTGTTGATTCTCAGGGTATTTGTGGAAAGGTGACTTGAAGACCATTCCTATTTATCTGTGATGTGTGTCTAGTGCTTTACAAAAACCTGTCATCCCATGGGACTGTCGTCCTGTAGAACCTATTTTTAAAGGGATTGTATACGTTTGGTAATTGGAACCCAGTTTGTTTCAATCCTATATAGTATGTGTGAAAATTTAATTTCAAAAGGTGGTAGCGTTTTTGAGATATTGCCGAAAATCGGGAGCGGTTATGTCCACGCAGGAAGAATAATCCGTAATCAGAATACAGAATCTGAGAAACTTCACTGTCAGTAACTCTTCTCAGATTCAAATTGTTGGGGATAAAAAGTGATATCAGTACTTCCAAGTGAAAAGTTTCTCAAATGCATTATACTATCCAAAGCTGCTGTACTTCTTACCAAGTAAGTTTTTATTGCCATTAATTTTCAGAGTCATTACCAAATGTATACAGACCCTTTAAGCAAGAGTACACAAATTTTGATGACCTTTTAACTGAAGGTTTTAACTGACCTGTTGAGTATTACCCTTGGTGGATGCCAATCCTGGAGGAAATTTTCTCAACTTGGAATCTTTGTCCAATCTCACCTAGTAAGATCTCAAGATATATGAACATTATTTCATTATGCCACCTGTGTTATAAAACCCCCAGAAAATTAACATAAGAGGACAATGGCACTAGCCTATTAACTTGCACTAAAAATGAACAGTGATTTCGCACAATTGGGAAACAAACTTAGACAGTATGAAAGAACCTGTTTACATGTACTTGTGTTCGGTTAAGTGCAGGTGGTATTTGAATCAAAATTGAACACCCTAACTGAATCAATTTGGTATAAAAGATCCTATTTTTCTGACTAATCTTGTTTGCGCCACAAGCTCCAACATTGCCACCAATCAAGTCAGAAGAAGGCTTGTTATTGGTTGACAGTTTGTGCCTTGTGCTGCGTGTATACACATGCAGTTTTCCATTGTTTGATCTCAAGCTATGGAAGCATAAACAGGTTCATTGAAAAATGATTTTGAAAACATTTCTATACTTCTACACATATAATTTTTTAGATTGGATTGAAGCATTACTTTAAATTTCTATTTTGTTGTTGTTGATGATGGCTGCCATGGAAACCAGTATTGAATGAATCTGTCAATGATTACGTGTACATTGTATCTTGTATGATCAGCAAATAATGTGCATGCAAGCCATGTTTAGCAAAACATCAAACAGCCCAATCCCCAGCCCAATGTTACTTGTATGTCACATTCGCATCCCTACGAGGGTGGGTGGCCTACGAGGGTGGGTGGGGGGGATTTCCAGCCCCCCTGCACCCCCACCCTCTGGTTTACGCCACTGAGCGGCAGCTACAGGTAACTTGTGGCTATCCAGCAAGACGAACGTTGTGCAACAGTTGTGTGGTTTTATTTATGTACTACCCACAGCATTAGTAGTTTTATATTTGGCAGCATGTGTGGGTTTTTTGTGTTAATGAGTATGTGATAAAAAGCAAAGATCCTCAATATAATTTGTTAATAAAGCTGTTTTTTCAAGCAGGTGCATGGCATATGACAGCAGTTACAATGTAGTTGTGGGGAAATTGCACGATAAATGTACCATAATTACTGTAGTAAATGTATAGATGCATCACTGTAAATGTATTTGTACCTTCATCACTTGTTTAAATCTCAATTTCTAAATGTTTTGTACACTACAGTGTGTACAATTTGCTGTCAGTTTTTGAATTTAGATAACATCTCATGAAATTTATATTTATGTGTACTGTAAAGATTGCATGATGGTGGAAGACCCCTTGCATTGGCCCCCATCACTGATGCCTAACAATGGAAACATGCGCGCGTGTACGCACTGCGCACATCTCTCAGCCAATGACAGGTCTTCCTTTGACCTCAGTGTGGCCATTGTTTGGGCTTTTGACGTCACATGCAAGGGGTCTATTCGTATAGGAAATACATGTACTATGGGCACGCTAAAGAGTGTGTCCTGACAGATGGGGAAACCGGGGTTTCAGCGATTAGTACTACTCAGCAGCCAATAAATTTTAAGCGGTAAGCACATAGGCATTCAGCGAGACATGGCAATGAGATCAAGAGCAAAAGCGTGTGGGGAGAGAATTTGTAGCACCTGAAAGGGCACCATGGCTTAATTTGGAAGTGTTTCGTTAAACGGACTTTACTCTTTGAACAATGCAGAAGGTACATCTATGAATCTCTTTACCTGGGACAAAGTACATTCTGACATCGCTAATTAAGATGGTCTCTGATCAGTCATGAATGGCCCAGGCATCAGCTCACTTGTATCAAATCGTTGTGTCAGTGCAACAAGCTCGTATCACCTGAATTATCAGTTTAGTGAAACGTGAGTTTTAGAATCTTGCTTAAAATTACCAGGATGTACACACAAAGTCAATGGATGCCGAGATGCGATGTGGTTGCATGGAATATGTTTGTCGCGTCAGATATGACTTTGTAGCAGAATCAAGTTCTGACCTTGTTGCATCGACACGATGAAATGGCAGAGGACAAAATGAGCTTTCATATTATCCTATACAAGGGAAATCATTCACTAAACTTGAACTCTGGAAGAATTCTACATTTGCACAAAAACGAAAAGAAAAAAGGGAAAGAAGTTTGAAGGAAAACAAAAACAAGAAAGGAATGGAATGGAGAGATGTCTAGTTCATGTTGTACTTGTAGACCTAGTGCATTTGTTGAGCAAGTCTGTTTGTATATTAGTTTGATTCCAAACGTTACATGGTTAACCTTAATACTGCATTGCAAGATGGCCGTTCTTTTTTCAGGGGGGACAGTCCGATGATGAGGGAACTCAAAGAAACCCAACAGTCAGAATGGTAACCGTTGGCTGATAGATCATCAGCGGGTAGCCAGGTGAAACTTTTCAAATCATTTTCCCCCTTTTGTTCAGAGTAATTTTATTCTTGGTTAATCAACAGAATTAAGTTGATGTGGTTATATTTCTGAAATCATTTTTTACTACATATTTTATATTTGGTTATAGAAACAATTTAGTCTATATATTTGTTTATTCTTTTTTTCTGAACTAGTAACACGAGTAAGGTTATTATTTGTTTTTACCCCCACAAAATCCACAGGCATATTACTCGGATAACTGAGCAACTCTAGAATGGCAAAATTCCGCTAGAATTGCAAACCTTTTGTATAGGACTTAGGGAAAGTACTGAGCTTAACTCATATCAGTGCATGGGTAAAAACAAAAAGTATTTTTTATCCCTGATGCAAATTTAACATCTAAGAAAAGGAATAAGGCTATAACTCTTCTGGTTCCGGGTAGAAATGAATGATAATAACAACTACTGTGGGAGGAATTCAATAATGGGATTTATAGACTTCTCAGTCAGTAGTTGCCAGCCTGTTTGCAACTGCAAAGTATTTTACTTCAACAAGTATAAACCTATTCTTTGTACAACTCGTAATGTACAAAGAATGTGTATATTCAGAAACGTACCCAATTTAGGTAACATTTATTTTAAAAGGCCTGCCATCCTTTATATTCACACATTGCCTGCTGGTTGCTAAATGTATATGATGCACACTAACAATTAACTGACTGAACCAAAAAGTAACTTCATATAAAGCGTTTTCTTTATCATTTAATGAGAATTACTTATAAAGCAAACCCACTAATCTAGAGATTGTGCCTGCAAAATGAACTTGTAACAGATGTAATGATTACATTTCAGAATCCAGTTTAATATATTAATTTATTTATTTACATGCATACCACCATGTACACTGGTAATATGCACTAGGTATACAGTGGATTTCTATGCACCCAAATCCCCTGGACATTTTATCCAAGAACCGTCCCGTATCAATTAAAATCCATCAGCATATGGAATCTCAACGCCTACACAATATGTATGAGATGAACTTTAAAGGGTAACCAGTAGTCATGACCTCCCTTGACCTTATCAGTATCGATTCCATATAACTCTTTGATGGCTCCTCATTGATGAGGTCGATTGAGGTCGCGACTACCAGTTACCTTATAGAATCTACCCACCCGAAACTATGGCTTGAGGCAGTGTGTTCCCTCGCTGATGAACTGAGTGAGATGGTAAAAATTCAAATAGAAGATGGAAGCAAAATGTACGCAGCCTTTAAACAAGGTTGCAGCGTTCTCACAAATGCATGATGATTTCACCTACGCATTTGATACATAGAGGGCAAAGAAAAAAACCCTCATAGATGACACAAAATGAAATTGATACAAAGATATTGACAAACTAGGGAGACCGCCATTATTAGGGCTAGATAGCTAAGTTGGAAGGTCGCAGGTTCAAATTCAAATCCCGCTGTAGTAAATTTTTCTTTGCTCAACCCAAAATGACATAAAAGGAAGGTTTGTATATGAGTATTCCCTTTATGGCAAATCTTCACAGCGAGGTGGTGATCTCGGCAAAAAATGAGCAACGGGGTTCACTGAAAGTAGTAAGGTGAATGGGCAGGGAAAACACTGTGGTCCAGTGGTTAGACTGCTGGACTTGCAATCACAAGGTTGTGGGTTCGAATCCTACTAAGCTAACCGCTGATTTTACAATGACTAGAATAAGTATTGTCGTCTAGTTACTGAATCACAATTATTGATTTGTGCAATTCATAATCATAGACGTTAAACCAATGTTTGTATGAGAGAGATTGGCTGTTGCCACCTTGGAGTTTGCCGATTTCCCTTGACGGGAAGATCATCTAAAGAAACACTGGCTTAGTGGCTTGTCATATAATTGGTGGTTACTAGTATGCCTGCCTCCATGCCGGATTGGCTTGTAATAAGGTTCTCTAAATCAAACCTTTTGACAAGATTTTTGCGGGGTTGAACTACTCGGAGATATAATGCTAAACTTGGGTGTTAATAGGGTGAGAGTTTTTGCAATAAATATGTAAATAATGCATTAATTATTAAAGTGAATAATTTATTACCCCCCCAAAATTATATATTTTTTGCCATGCTTACAGGGTATTTTGTAAGATGCTGGAAGTCAACAATTGATTTCCTTTATAAAAACTATTTGACCAGTATTATTGGGCACTCATCTTGGTTTCTTAACACACACTGACACTTGGCTACATACAGTATATCCAAATTAATGGCTTTAGCAGTGGCTATGGCTAGATTGCTGAAAAGGCCTAGTTTTTACTGTTCACTGCAGCTAATAGCCGTAGCCAAAGTCGCTTGATTCTGACACAGCCTAAATCAATACAATCAATCATAAGCCGTTTCTGAACGATGGTGGCTGCATCTGTGGCTTTGGCTGTTGCTAAGGGCAGCCTATGCTTCAACACATGTTGAATCCCTCTTTGGTATAAAGACAATTTGAACTTGTTGTTGCTGGTGTACCCATGGGAACATGACAAAGATGATGACCTCAGGAAATTGTTAATAAGAGGCGGCATCCAACTGCTTCTGCAGTGGCTATGGTAGGGATGCAGAAAAGTCCTTTTCATCAACGTTATCAACGGAGCCAACAGCCATAGCCATAGCCGAAGAAGCTTGATTATGGCGCGGCTTAAGAGTCACTATTCCAGGAAAAACATAAAGACTGATTGCCGTTGTAGAGGAAAGAGGTGAAGCCTACTGGGTTGCAGGGGCTGTGTAATAACCAAATCTGGAAATGGGGTGTCTAAATTGGCTGTAAAATGAAAAAGAGGGTCAGTGACTGATGAAACAGAGGGTCTAAACTCAAATCAGGGTATTCAAAAGACAGCAAAATACCTCACTGTCTAAAGGCCGGTTTACAGTCAGCTGCACAATGGTCGTACCATTGTTAGAACTTGATGATCGTAAAAAAAACCCCACATTTTATACATGTAGTTGTTGCTGAGGCATTAGCGGCTAGTCGCTGAAGACGCCAGCGATCATCTACATTTGACGATTATCTATTGTCTATCTATCACTATTGCGTGGCTGACTATAAACCAACCTTAACACTTTGTACAAGAGCATAATATTAGGAGCGTAACCCTAAAAGCACCATTGACAGTCGGACAAACCTTCCTTATAAGGCAAAACTAATCTTTAGCTAACAGCAGAACATTTCTTCATATTTTGTTGCTCATTACTTTTCCCCCATACTCATCCTCTTTGCTGCTCTCTTCTCCCCTCTCTCTGTCTCTCTATCTGTAGCTCATTAACAATGCCAAGGACATCACATAAGACTAAAGATGATTCCTGGAAGGATGGATGCTACTGAAGATTCAGTCTCGCCACGCCGTTGCCAGAAGAATGCTTGCTAACCCCCTATCTATCCTTATCAAAATTTGTCACAACTTTTTTAAAAAGTAATAATTATGATGGACTTAACCCGCAAATGCTTGTTCATACTGAATGGGAAGAGGAGAGCAGTGGGAATTTGTCATGCAGGACTTTTTCTTCAGTTGAACTTCAGCCAACTTCATGGCGCTGTTTACAGCTTATTCTGTGCTTGTGTTCACCATTCTGTGCTTACAGGGCTAGTATGGGCTTGTAAAACTTCTCTTCACTACTTGTGCAAACAAAGATGTGCATGTACATGAAGATGTGCATGTACATGAAGAGTGCATGTACATGAAGATGTGCATGCACATGAAGATGTGCATGCACATGAAGATGTGCATGCACATGAAGATGTGCATGCACATGAAGATGTGCATGCACATGAAGATGTGCATGCACATGAAGATGTGCATGCACATGAAGATGTGCATGCACATGAAGATGTGCATGCACATGAAGTACAGTATGCAATAATACAGGGCATTTTATATGGTACTCTACAAAGAACACAGCGCCCACAATCAACATCACCGTGGTCAAGTAGTTAGAATTCAGGACTTGCTATCACAAGGTTGTGGGTTCCAATCCTACCAAGCTAACCGCTGATTTCACAATGACTAGAATAAGTATTGTTCTCTAGTCACTGAATCACAAGTTTTTCTTGATTTGTGCAATTCATAATCATAGGCGTTAAACCAATGTTTGTGTGAGAGCGATTGGCTGTTGCCAGCTTGGTGTTTATATCCCCTTGTGGGAGCTTTGCCGAGTTCCCTTGTTGGGAAGATCATCTAAACAAACAAACAAACAAACATCGGATATAGACCCAAATGAAAGAAAGAAAATATGAGAAATTTTGAGATACTTTTACACTAGTACTAAAATGTTTGCTTGGGTTTTCACAAATTGTTCACTTCCTGTTGTTAACAGTGCCATGAAATTGGGCCCAGTTGTACATGTACATAACTATTACAAAGTTAATCATAAAAACATTTTTGTTGCCAAACTTTGTCACCAACTAGCTGCTATATGTTCATGTAGGATTTATTCCTGAGACGGGGAAATATCCCCTCGTTGAACAGAACTAATCTCTTGTTTTTAAAGGGCCTTCGCACATGAGGCAAATTTTACAGGCGACTAGGAGGCACCCAAACGGCACCGCATGCAAAAGGAACAAAACTTCAGTTGTTTGAGAGACATTTTTAGAAACAGTGTCTGTCTATCTTGAAGAAATTTATGAAAACATTTTCATGTGAATGTGTTTTCTTCTTGGAGATTGCCTGGAAAATGGTTGCCTGTAGATTGCCTTCTGTGACATGGCCCTAAGGCAACAGAGGTGTTTTCCACATCTCGGCACAGACTACGGCTTGGGCCCTGTCATCAATTTTAAAGCTTGGTACCTATTACTTGGTGTTTCCAGCATCAAACGGAGCCTGGAGCTGGAGACCAAGCGGAGATTTGGAAATAACCCCAAGATACAGCCTAAATTTCAATTTGTGTCACAAACAGTTAATGCATTAATACATTGCCAATGTAAAGGTGTTATAATTATTGCAGTTCATGCTTCCGGACTAAACAAAACAAAACAAAACATACTAACACTATTAATCAGAGCCTGATCTTAAAGATCTGCTAAAGCAGAACATTTTGCTTAACAAATTTCTACTAAGAAAGCTAAGCAGGAAACCAATCAAGGGCATCATGTGTGATATGGTTTTTAGGTATACAGTAACATTATTCTGTTAAGCAAAATTGTAATGAGCTTAGCTACTTTTTGTGCATAAGCAGCTCTATAAAACTAGGCACAGTACATTTAAGGTCTAAGGGCATTGTCACACTACATGATTTTTACAGGCAACTTCAAGTTGGAGGCAACCAACTACACTGCATTGCAGAAGGAACACTTTGTAGCACAAGATATATTTTTTTCTACTAGTGTCTTAAAGACACTGGACACCTTTGGTAATTGTCAAAGACCAGTCTTCTCACTTTGTGTATCTCAACATATGCACAAAATAACAAACCTGTGAAAATTTGAACTCAATTGGTCATCGAAGTTGCGAGATAATAATGGAAGAAAAAACACCCTTGTCACACGAAGTTGTGTGCTTTCAGATGTGATTTGAATTCAAATATTTTACTGAGAAATTACTTTTTTCTCAAAAACGACGTTACTTCAGAGGGAGCCATTTCTCACAATGTTTTATACTATCAACAGCTCTCCATTGATCGTTACCAAGTAAGTTTCTATGCTAACAATTTTTTTGAGTAATTACCAATAGTGTCCAGTGCCTTTAAACCATATACGAATTGGCAGCTACAGCTAGGACTGTTGCTAAGATGTCACTAAGGACATACTACACTTCAACTCATGATGACACAGAAATCTAGCCGTAGCCGGCCATAGCTGTAGCCGCCAATTCAGACATGGCCTTAATATCCCTAGGAAAATAATGTGAAAACTGATGAGTGTTTTTCTTCTTTGAGACTGTGCATAGCTGGTTACCTGTGAATTGCCTCATGTGACATGGCCCGTCAGTTTACCAGTGTCATAAACTTGCTGTAAAGAAAGACCAAAAAAAAAAAAAAATGTCATGTGTGTGGACTTGCAAGACCATTAAAGTCAATGCAAATATAGAAAGAGGCGCACCCTTCTCTGGTCCATTCAAAAACAGAAACTGTATCGATTGGCAATTTCCTGAGAAATTGTGAATGTTTGAAATATAAAAAGTAAGGGCATTTTGAAAATATGTAGTTACAAGAAATGTTTAAAAATTTTGTAGGTGATACTAATTGATCTGACCACCTACGCATTATCAAGAATTGTCGAGGGTACAATGAATTGGCAAAGAGGCATTAAATATTTTGGTTATCATATTTATAACCGGAAAATTTGCAAAAGGTAGAGACACTATGAACGCATTGATTGTTGGTTATAGGTTTGAGTATGGTGCTTGGGTCCTTGAGCAAGTTTGAGGCCGCATCCGAATTGGCGGTTTTAGCTACGGCTACGACTGTTTCTAAGGACGTTGCTAAGGACGTCCTATTCTTCAATGTATGATGATGCGGCGATCCAGCCGTAGCCGTAGCCAACAATTCGGACACAGCCTAATAGATACAAATCGCAATTAAATAAGAAAGTTATTGTTAACATTTTTAAGATCATAAATAGTAATCATGTTGGTTCTTAAGGTTACCAGAGGTCAATGATATTTAGGGAGCAAAGCTGTTTGGCGACCTTTGACTTTATTTAAAGTAGCACAAAGATGAAAAGGTCAATAATGTATTTCTGTAAAAATTCAAATGTATATCAACGTACGATTCAGTGTGTGAGATTGCAAATATGTAAAAATAAGTGTGGATTG
Organism: Plazaster borealis; assembly: GCA_021014325.1. Lineage (NCBI taxonomy): Eukaryota > Metazoa > Echinodermata > Asteroidea > Forcipulatida > Labidiasteridae > Plazaster > Plazaster borealis. The sequence continues at coordinate 16,651,383 of CM037457.1, read as the reverse complement.
TGACATGTATATGTAGGGTACTAATAGATATAGATACACATACCAGTTAATCGGGGGTGTCCAAGGGGCCTGGAATTTTACAGGAGGCAAATGTTTTGTCTCCATTGCCCCACTGTTCATTTTCATAGAGCTGCTTTTGAAGAAAGTATTTAAATGATGCAGGCCTACAAATACACAGAGGCCATGGAGGCCATGGCCTCTGTTGCCCCTGGCCTTGGCCGTGGTCGGTGCACCTTCAGAAGTTTGCCATAGACTTTAAGATTTTGCAATAGAAGTGCCCCTTGCAAAGTGAAAATGGCCTTACCCTCTCAAAGATGAAATTCCATACTTGATGATGTAACAATGCCCTCCGGGAAAAAAATTATTTTGGTTTTTACTCTTACACCATTGTGCGATAAGCAACTGTAAACTCAGTGCATTCCAACTCCCTCAGTAAGAGAAAAATGGCACTCAACCAAATTTGTGCTGTGGAATATTTAACTGTGAACAAGTCATGTGAACAGTTCACTTGAGATGGTATTTTGGCAGGGAACCGTTTTCTGGTATTGCCAACAATTTGTTTGCTAAGTTAAATTTGTTCGCTTAAGCAGCTATATGAACTTTGACCCTGGTCTTGACCTTAATGGTCCCACAGACATTGTAGTTTTCAAAATGAAGTGCTCTTTCACAAGAAAAGTTGCGTTGTCCCTACAAAAATTGAATTCCGGGGGTGGTCTGAAATAAAAAAGAAGCTACTTTTCTTGACCCATTCTGATTAAAAAAACATTAGCCTTATTCCTGTAGAAATTTGCACTTATTGAGTAATGTAGTATGTCATTTTTTATATTAATAAAGAGATAATTTCTTCCCTAGATGTGGTCACTAAAAGGGATTGTATACGTTTGGTAATTGGAACCCACTGTTTGTTTCAATCCTATATAGTTGTAGATATATGCCATTTAACTAATCTGTGAAAAATTTCATTTCAAAAAGTGGTAGCGTTTTTGAGATATTGCCAAACATCTGGAGCAGTTTTGTCCACGCAGGAAAAATAATCTGCAGTTGGAATACACAGTCACTTCCAGTAACGCTTCTTAGATTCAACATTTTTAGGATAAATCTTTTTCCATAACTGCAGTACATGTACTTCTAAGTGAAAGGTTTCGCAAAATGCATTATACTATCCAAAGCTGCTGTAGTTCTTACCAAGTAAGTTTTTAATGCCATTAATTTTCAGAGTCATTGCAGCTGTTGATAATGTACAACATTTTGAGAAACAATTCCCTTCAAAGAAATGTGGTTTTAGAGAGAGGGATTCAAAAACATTTCATCTGAGAAACGTTTTTGCATGACACGTTTCTCATTGTGTATTCCAACTACGGATTTTTCTACCTGCATGCTCCAGATTTTCGGCAATGTCTCAAAAACGCTACCACCTTTCGAAATGAAATTTTCACAGGTTAGTTTTATTGTATATATCTACATTTAAATAGGAATAAAACAACCGAACGGTTCCAAAAACCAAAGGTATACTTTGCCTTTAAAATAATTGTTAATGCCATAGAAAACTGAAAAACAGAGTACAAAGTAACTTTTATGTGCTTGGTCATTTCACCTTCTTTCACAAAGTTGCATTTCTGAAGAGATGTAAAGCTGTTCAAAGTTCAGATTTTTTGCAATTAATTAATTTTATTGTATTACACATCCAACAGCACAATTAGCACCAATCACATGATGAATAGGAAACGAGAAGAAATGCTGTGTTTTAGATGTGGGAGGAAAACCCCAATGGGGAAAAACCCACGCAATCAGGTAGAACACCCAATCCACACGCAAGGCTCCGGTCTTGATGGGATTCGAACCGGGGTCTCCATTAGGTGAAAGGCAGGGAAAGAGACCACTGTATGAGCCAACCTGATCCTTTTTTACTAGGGTGCAGTCATCTTGCATTGCTTCCACAAAAATCCAGTTTTCCCAAATCATTGTTGGAAGTGAAAATAAGTCCAGTATATCCATTGCACATCTACAGGGAGTATGGTTAGGTCGCATAAAAGAACAAAAAGTTTTGACTCCACTTTTATTGCATTTGAAAAATACTAGCGGATCAAACACAAGTTCTGGTGGCGCAGTCATTAGAGAGTGGGTGCGAATCCCAGTTATGACTCTTGTGTTCTTGAGTGAGACACATCACGCAGGATTAAATGGGTACCTGTGAGGGTAAAGATTGGCGATGTGAATGATTAGCAACCTGTGCACTCATTTGATTGCCGGTGCTGCATATTTCTTAGGAGATGAGATGGTTTAAGGAAAACTTAAGGGGTAATGTTACTGTGAGGTGCTTTAAGGGCCCTACTTGGCTTGAAAAAAACACATAATAAATATATATTACTATTACTAATGTTAGTAACACTTCCACTTTATAACACACTTTGACAGGACATGCAACATGTATATTAGTGGAACTTAGTACTGTCTAATTGATGGAACCTTTTGGAATGTAAGCTACGTGTACTTTGTACTTTGCCTTATTTCTTAAACCGGGGAGCCTTTATTCTTAAAAATTAGTAAAAGCGGGTTCTCAAAATCATTGAACTGCTTCTTAGTATAGATAAATAGTGCTTGGCAAAAGCAGAGTACCAGCTACACCGAGCAAGGACAAGCTGTAATACGATATGTGTTTTTGTGACTGGTGCCTAGCAGATTTTTACTTGGCAGATAGATTAGGAGTTAAGCCTAAAAGAAAATTATGTTTGGTGTAACAGGCTCAAACGTTTTGCTCGGAAGGTTCGATTTAAAATGTTTTGAAACAAATTTATTATGCTTAAATGCTTTTGGTAAAGCAGATGGTATGGAAATATAATGTCACACAGAAAACACATGAGCTACATTGTGTTTAAAGATGTATTGTTTAATAAGCTTTACCATCTTTAATTTTTTGTATGGTAATAGTGTGTGTTTGTGTGGGTTTATCCCCTAGCTTTCAATGTTAAAACCAGCCCAACCAATCTGTGAAAACTTCTTTAGTTATGTGGTCCTATTTCATTGAAAAATAAAATGCTGTTCATGTTTTTTTCTGAAATTTTGAATTTCAATTGCAGCAATTGAAATAAGCAAAAAACATAAGGGAATGGTGATGCATCGAGTTTCGGTCTTTGATTGCTATTTTCATGATGTTAAAAGTATTTGAGCCAAACATAATTCTCTGGAGGATTGATACTGGTGAACTTTATAACAGCAAATATGTGAAGACATTTTTAAATTGTATCCCCTCAAAAAAAAAAAAAACCCAATAATAATAGCAAAAAAGTATGGAGTCCGCTACATTTGTAGATTCAGTCTGGTTCTGCCATGCATACTATTTTGATAGGCCTCGTGATCGCTCTGGTTAAAATCCCAGAGACTTGCTTCCTTTCAGTGTATAAGAATAGTTTGAGCCAATTTTATAGTAATCTTTAATCCTTTAAATTAATCCTGCCTACACAATTGAGAGAGACACAGACTTTTGGAAAAAGATTTTTATCCCGGGGGATAACAGTTTATAAGTGGCATTTCAAAATCATACATTAGAACATTATACGGGCTGATAGTCTATTCAAATTAAGTTAAGACTGACCATTTGTAGAGTTCCTGCAAGACTGTGTTGATGGAATACATTTTTGATAAACAGGTTTTTCCCCCAAACATTCGTCATGGGCTCAATTTCATAAAGCTGTTAAGCAGAAAATGTTGCTAAGGCAAATGTCTTTGCTAAGCAAAAATGAGTGGGGAACCAGTGGCAACAATGTAAACTTTATGGAATTTTGGCTGGTAACCTGTTTCTGATAAGCAAGATTTGTCTGTGCTTACAAGCTTTATGAAATTAGTACAAGCTTAAGAGTAGCACAAGACTGAACAGGCAAACTTAAGATTTATTGATTTGTCTGTCTGTGTTCATTTAATTTTTGCTGAACAAAAAGAAGAATACAAAAAATGCATTTTCATATTATGTGTATAATTTATTATGTACAAAGCTGTAAAGAGTTTTAATTTATACTTTTTTGAGAGATAGAAACAAGAAAAATACAATGTGTGGATCTGCAGCAAAACATGTAAATAATGAAAAGGTAAACTCTGAGGCTTGAGTTGGTCAGAGGTTGCCGCTGGATTACTTGAAGAAGGGATTGATATTTCATTCTTGGAAAATGTTTTTTTATTATCAAATTTTGAATCCCCCAACTATGTGATAATTGTTTTGTTTTTTTGACTGCAAATAGTCCTTTTTTATTGCAATTGACTTTAACCCTTTAATGCAGGTATACAAAATGTATCAATATCTTAATTTTTAGTACAATTTCTACTTTCATTTGAGACTTTTCCATTGATAACGAGCAAGGAGGGAGTATCTTTTAAGAAGTTAAGAAAAATCAGAAAGTGCACTGTATCTTCCTGGTTGTTTTAAGACATAAAATTAGGTTTGATTTCTGACTTCCACGATTGCTTTTATTGTTGGTATTCAACATTATGCATTTTTAGTCACAAATTCTAACACAAAAAATAATATAAGATAAAGCATAATAAGTAAGCTAACTATCGCATTAAATTTAATCATGCAAATGATAATGAAAAATGGGTATTATTGGTTTTGCATGTTTTTGTTTCCATTCAAATGAACTGAATAAATATTATGTCAAAGACAACTTTATGAAATGTTTTGAGGCTTTAGTGGTTTATTCTGTCATCTTCATTGTTCCATAAGTATGCCCAAATCTACAAACATTGTAGAAAATTAAAATGGCCAACTATTGATAAGATCTTAATCTTAGTTCAGCCATTATGTTATTCCACATTCTTATCAATACTGCTAAAACAAGGCAAGAAGGAAAAGTGGTTCGGATTGTTTTTGTGTCCTGTTTGCTTATTGGGGTGTTTGTTTGTTGTTTTTGTTTTACTTTCTCCATTGTCCTCTTTGACCAATAACATTTGATTTAGACAATTTACCTTGCCCTTGATATTATCAAGAACAATTTGATACAAAATCGGGAAGGATTAAACCCCAAAAAACAAAACAAAAACCACCCTTTAAAAAAAACCTTGATATGTTACCAAGTAGGCCCTTTACTGAGAAATAATTTCGGTTTGAAATGATGCCATGTTCGAGGAGATTGTCTTCTCGCCTCATAGGTGTACATTACTACAATCGCTAATGCCATTAAAGGTTGTCACTTTGCCAAGTTTGGACGGGCGAGCAATTTTAAATCGAGTACAAAAAGTACAAAATCGTCTTGAGACAAGACTACGCGACATTGTTGATAAAGATGGGGGTTGTTCCGTTTCACTGTTCGTCGCTTGGTGGCGCTTCGCTTGGAAATCTTAATCTCTGATTAGAAGCTCTGCCTCTACACTTGGTTGGTAAACATCAAGATTTTTGACAAAAATTGAGTGAAATCCTGAATAAATTATGTTGGGCAACATTTCCAGAGTTTTGCTTCGAAAAGGTTAGTTATTAATTACATATTTTCGCTTAAATTGAGTTGAAATATATTAGTACTGCAGATGTTTTGTGTCGAAAAATTTGACTTCTTGAATCTAGACTGAGTTGACAATGATGTTGGGATGAGTGAGAGTACACAATTTATTTTGGACTACATAATCAATTCCACAAAATTAGTCCCACGGCCCACGCACTAGTGTGGTCGGTTAAACACCCCTAGTGTATTTTCCTAATTATAACCAGAATCCAACCCACCCAACCCTAGTCATAGCGTGTAAATCACAAGGGGTTTTTCGGAACATTGTTGTTAAGCCTGTACCCCCCTGACGGCCCTGTGTAGGGTTGTTGTACTCCTAGAACTATGAGGTTCGTTTCGCTGTTCGTGGAGACGATAGCGAAACGAACCTCATAGTTCTAGGAGTAGGGTTGTTGGAACTACACTGGTTGGATGTGATGAATAGTGATACACTGACTCACTCACTCAGCTCTAAGCATTTAAAGCCTCACTTCTGTGGCCAAGATTTAGATCTCGGCCACAGAAGTGGGGCTATGCTAAAACAGGGTTCTCTCCAGGTATTTTTTAAACTGTTGGGCCTTCTGAGCCAAAATTTTGGGATGTTTTGCCGAAGCGCGCTGAATTGAAACACGGTCCTTGGAAAGACAGAATGTTTTCTACTTCTCTTGGTGTTTTTCTTGGTATTCAAAGCCCTGCTGTGCAATTTGGATCATTTAATGATGGTTTTCTTTTCATGTTTTTTGTAAAACTACCGTACCGGGCGTATAGAAACAAAAAGGTGTTCTCGTTTTGTTCATGCGTATCGGTCGAATTTGGTTGCGCATCGGCCGAAATTCGCGTGTATTGGCACGCAATTTGCGCGTATCGGCCTGATACGCTAGCCTGTGCAGTGGGAAAACTCTGGTCACAAATAAATTTAACAAAATACTTGAATCTAGGGTAGTAAATATAGAGAACATGACAAGTAGGGTGAGTAATGAAGTAATAGGCCTACTTGATTGGAAGGAATCAAAATGACAGAATCAATGTGAGGGCGTGATGCAACGGGCAAGGGCCAAATAAGACAATACAACAACTATTGATACAATTATCTAGTACTAGCTAGTGGGGCTAGCTAGTAGGGCTACTACATAAAAATATACTTTTCCCTACTCCTACAACTATGACTGAGGTTCAATCCACTATCGTCTCCACAAAGCAAAATAAACCTCATAAATAGGAGTAACTTTTCCCCACCATGCAAATTTTTGTGTCAAAGTAAGATAGCTTTCCCCTATTTAATATTGCAGTACTTTGCACGTTTCTGGATCAAAAGATGATTGTTGCACTGGCCACCAATCGGTAATGCCGACTGGCACGAAAGAAAAATAAAGTCACTCCGACCGGCACTGATCAACTACATGTTACTGTAGCGAGTTAAAGTGCACTCAAATGTCTTAACCCAAAGTGTATAGAAAGGCAGATTTGATATTTTGCCAGCACCAGCTATTTTTAAGTAAACGTTCTAAAAAAACAATCGGCTGGAAGAAGAAGAAATAAAATGTTGTTTACTGTTCTTTGAGTTTGAAATACCTCTGTCTAATATTCTGTTACACCTGTAAAAAGCAACCTGAAAATTGACATCAAAAGAATGTTTTTTCACCTGAACAAAAATGAAGAACATACAATATTTTAGGGTGTCCAAATAACTGTACATCAAACTTATAATAAACCGGCAGGTGAGGTAAAGTACGCTCAGAATGTGTACAGGTCTTCATCGGCGTTCTCCCTTAACGGTGGTCTGCTAACTAAATGCTAGTTCAAACACCCGAGGACCAGTCAAAAGCCGTTCCAAGTGGTCTAGCTGGCTAGTTCAGTGTTGAAAACCATCCCTGTATTTAACATGAAATATGGCCAAATGAAAAAGCTTTATGACTAGCTCTATGTTCCAACATTCCTATGTTCCAATAAGCTCCTTGTAATTTACACGCTAGGGTTAGAATTAGGGTTCAGGTTCAGGATTGGGAAAATACACCAGGGGTGTTGGAACATGGTGTCACAACGTATGTGTAAAACTGACACGCTAACTTGTCCTGCTGGCTAGGGTAAAGTACGCTCAGTATGCTGGCTAGTCACTGAAAAAGTTGAGGGTAAACCCTGTTTGTCATAGTCAGATGGGATGCGGTGGGGGGGGGGTTGTCTGAACAAATTCTGGCCTTCATTAATAAATTCCTGAAAGATTACAATAACTTGGAAACATAACTCTTTAAGTGCGAATATTTTCTCACTCTCATTCAACTTGAGCTCCATTACGGCAGAGGAAATTGCTTTTCAGGCCATTGAATCAACCCCTTTATAATGAATTGTGTTGATATGGACCTCTGATATTACAATGCATGCAAGCGCAGTTTTGGAGACATCTTAGATTAATCTTTGAAATGAACTCACCGGTAGAATTGTGTTATGTTATAGAGTGAATAGTAATTTTTTCAACAACAACAAATAATAGTAAATACATGTAACTGGCATGACTGGACAATTGACAATAAGTTAGTGAACATCTTTCATTCTGATTAAGATGTGCTAGGCACGGTGATGACCATCCACACATGACAAACTCGTTTTCAAAGTACACATTTTTTTGTTGCTGTCAGGTATGACTACCAGGATGCCGACACTGGTAACCAGGACACCAACTACTATAGTACGTCGCAGCATGGCCACTGAGCCAATGGAACTACCCAAGTTGTCTGGTGCCATCTGGCTGGTTGGTGGTTTGGGGTTTTTCACTGTAGTTGCAGCTTTGGTAGGTCATTATTTTATCTTTCTTTAAAAACTTTGTTTCCATAATAACAATATTTTACCAGGCCTGATACTTTATGAAGGTAACGAATGCAATTTCGTGTCCCCTGGTCATTGCCTTGGTGCCCCTTGAAGTGTTCCAACATAGAAATTTACAAATTGCATTGGTGCCCTGTTCCTACGAGGCCTGTTTTACTAAGCTCTGGCTTCATCAAAGTCCATCAAATCTACACACATGTACCAGTCACAGTTTGATGTACACTTAAAGTTTCAAATTCATGGTGCTGCTTACTGTAATATATCAACACTTGAGGGCGCTATTCTTCCAACCCTGTTTGCCAAGCCATGCTTTATAGTTGAATAAAAGTGTACTGGCAGTGTTATTCTTTGTGAAGATATCCACACATACTTGCCCCAAAAGGTATACTTCAGTGGGCGGTAACTTCAAAATTCAATGGTAAGGAGCATCACGTGAGTCAGGCCCTGGGGTCGATTTCACAAAGCAATAAGATTCATCTAATAAGATGAGATTTCAGTATAACCATAGTGATTTGTATCGCTGTGACATCGCACTTGGCGTAGCAATTGAGATTGATTTGCACTTGAGATCAATCTTAGCTCTTTGTGAAATCGAGCTCCAGGGCTCAATCTCATAGAGTTGCTGAAGCACAACAAGTAGCAAAGCACAACAAAATTATGCTTACCAGACTAGTGTTACCAGCCAAACTGCCATGCCATTTGTACAATTTGTGACTGGTACCCTGCTCATTTCTGCTAAGCAGAAAATTGTTAAGCAATATTTTCTGCTTAAGCAGATCTATGAAATTGGGCCCTGGTTCTCTTTCAAATCACTTTTTGTTTGAAAAACCCACAGGTGAACTTCAATGATCTGATTGTGTGGGGTTTAGCTCCAGAGAGACCCAAGTCTGTATAGAAGATTACATTCAGATTCATGTAGCACCTATCTCACTCTAAGGGTAAGTACATTCTTTGACATTTGGGGTCGGGACCGAATGTTATTGCTGTCTTATATAAATTAATTTCCTGATGTAGGCTGGGTCCAAAAGTTGCATCCCCTTGCATTGCCACTTCCCAGGTTGTGTCATAAGCTGGGCATGATCCCTGGCTATTATAGGCCGATGGCAGTTGTGGTTGTAGACCCTATAACTTTTAACAAATTAATTTCCTGATGTAGGCTGGGTCCAAAAGTTGCATCCCCTTGCATTGCCACTTCCCAGGTTGTGTCATAAGCTGGGCATGATCCCTGGCTATTATAGGCCGATGGCAGTTGTGGTTGTAGACCCTATAACTTTTAACAAATTAATTTCCTGATGTAGGCTGGGTCCAAAAGTTGCATCCCCTTGCATTGCCACTTCCCAGGTTGTGTCATAAACTGGGCGTGATCCCTGGCTATAGGTCTATGGCAGTTGTGGATGTAGACCCTGTGACTTCTGACTGCCCCCTTCAAACAAAGATGTTGACTAAACGGTGAGACTGCCAACATAGGGCTACATGTACTGTGATATATAGCTGAGTTGGTAGAGCACCGGCACATAAACCTGGAGGTTGCAGTTTCAAATCCTGCTCTTGTCAATTTTTTCTTTGTTCACCCCAAAACAAATGATTTCTGTCATTGTATTGACAATTATGTAATCTGTACCTTGGCCTCAAGATGTATTATTTATGTATTTGATACCCAGTCAAAAAAAGTCCAACCTATTCTTTGAATGTAGCTGTTCAATCCTTGAAAATTGGGCTGAGGGGGTACCTTGGGTACCAAGCAACCTCCCCCCCCCCCATCTTTTGAGACGGGGGTGCTGGAATATACAGTGGTACCAGAGTAGGGGGCGGGGGACGCTGGAACCCCCCTGCTCAGAACTCTTGACCTCCCTTGAAAAAAACATTTCTGTGCCCCGCTTACTTGGCAGCCTCCTCCCCCCACCCCCAATAAAAATGTTTGGTTACACCACTGGGAATATACTACAGTACCCTTACTTCTTTGAACATATGAAACCATAGGAATAATTATTCCCTAATCAAAAGAAGTCCCCTGAAAGAAATTATAACAAATACACAAAAATCAAATGTTGAAACAGTTGAATTCCCACGAGTTAGGCCACCAATGCTCTTGTGTTGTAACGTGTTCAACTTTCATAACTTTGGCACAAGCTGTCGCGCATGCAACCCAGCACCCACCACCCCTTGGCAAAAATGTGTACTTGCTTGCCCAAGGGATAGAATGAATTTTCCTTCCATCAAATTAATAATGTATTGATCATATCTATTATAATTTTACAGAAACCAATGACCCACATGTATCATACCTTTATTTTAGATCTTTGCTATACCATTATATAAAGTAATTCTAGAATATTTGATTTCTCTTTCAGATATGAGAGTCACATTGCACGGTGTATAGAGAAGCGAACCTTACATGCATGACTTGCAGTATTTAAGAACAACCCTCAAGCATTTGACGATTCAAATTTAACCCTGTTCTTAGTTGCATGACATTGGTCAGTAATGGAAATTGTTTTGTTAATAAGATATTTAATAATGATGCAGTAAGACAAACCTTAAATGCATTTGACGTCATCGGCCGTTTAGGATCGTTTGGTGATCACCTTCATGTACATAACGGCCCTCCACTCATTTGTTTCTTCGACTAGCTTCCTGGGCACAACTTCATAGCTCTGCTTAAGCAGAAAATATTGCTGAACGATTTTCTGCTAAGCAAAAAATGAGCAGGATACCAGTCATATGGTTTATGTGATATGGTAAGTTGCTGGTGTTTATATTCTTGTGAGTATTTTGTACTTACCTACCTTTTGTGCTTAAGGAGCTCCAAGAAATTGGGCCAGGAACTAGTTGACTGTACATTTGACCATTTAGTAAGGTACCCTAAGGTGAACTGTGTTAGCAGTCTCAGTCCTGGGCTTGGTCTGGGTTTCTTGTCAAGTCCGGTTCATACTTCACGCAAATTGCGAAAGCAAAGCAAATTTCCTTGTGTCACAATTGGAAAACAGCACGTACCCGACTGTTTGTGTCACGTAATTCGCTTTGGCGTGAAGTATGAACTGTTCTTCAGTCTCCGGTATCAGAGTCTCCTCAATCATTGTCAATCTCCTCCGAAGGGTTTGACTCTTCCTGGTCTTTCAGTCTTGAGTTCCTGACAGGCTGATCTCCCGGCCATTGCACTCGAGGCAATATCAATATCGCATACTTGTTTCCCAAACGCGAAGTAAGCAGGGTAATTTTGACACTCGGCGAGGGCTGCAAATTGCAAAAATATGGGTACTTTTGTAGAGTTCCTCCTCGAAATTGTAAAACAGGGTATATTTTTTACAAACGTTGAATCCTTGCAAATCTTATATTCACATACATTTTTCCAGCGGAAGTCGTTAAGCCCCAGATTTCATCTTGGAGCTTTGAGTTTGGCTTGTTTCTCTGTATGTACTGCTACCTTACTGCGCTGGAAAACGGATGTTATGCTCTGCAGACCCACTGGAACATATTTTTGCCCGGGGGTGCTAGGTTTTCAAAGACAAGTGGCGGGCGAAGTGTAAACCTTTAACTTGGTGGGTTCTGGGGCCCGCTTAAGGCCTCTGGAAGCTTTGGCATCCTAGGTACTCTGTTGTGCAAACTGAGCTACAATTTAGCACTTAAATGTCCCTTTTGGGGGCAAGGGTGGATATCTTTGTTAAATAATGAATAGGTATGTCACAACTTAAAATATACATTTCTGACTTTGTCAATTTTTTTTTGATCAGATAAGGATGAATTTATGAAACATGTATACTAAAAGGAGTGGGTGCTTACATACATTCCATCACCCAAATAAAAAATGTTGGGGGTCATGCAGAACCTACAACGCTCCCCATTCCTGCAGGTTTTGATGCACTGCTAAATTAAAAGATGTATTTTTTTAGGGAAAAAATAGGGTATTTTCTGAGTAACTTTTGATAAGATATTCTTGAAAAGATTGTCTTCTGAGTACTGAGAAACAAGCATGGGTTCACGTTATTTACTGCGAGTGTCTTGGCCGGGGATTATCTGGACTACGACACTGGTTATGGTTACCGTTCAACACTGGTACTCACACAGGGCTGATGCTTCACAGAGGCAACAGAGGCAGTCGCCTCCATGCCCCTTGCCTTTCATTGCATTGGTGCCCCTGGCCATTGCCTTGGTGCCCCTCACCATTGCCTTGGTGCCCTGTAAAAAGTTCTAGTACAGTACATTTTCCTCATATAGAGGTGCACCCCTTTACAAAGGAAAAACTGCCTTGTCTTTACAAGAACAGAGTATTAGGGCCCAATTTCATATAGCTGCTTAAGCAGAAAATATCGCTTAACAATTTTCTGCTAAGCAGAAATGAGCAGGATACCAGTCATAAATTGTACTTGTGTTATTGTAGTTTCGCTGGTAACCTTATTCTGGTAAGCATAATTTTGTTGTGCTTGGCTACTTTTTGTTCTTAAGGCACTGGACACTATTGGTAATTACTCAAAATAATTGTTAGCATAAAAACTTACTTGGTAACGATCAATAGAGAGCTGTTGATAGTAAAAAACATTGTGAGAAACGGCTCCCTCTGAAGTAACGTCGTTTTTGAGAAAAAAGTAATTTCTCAGTAAAATATTTGAATTCATTTCGAGACCTCACGCGTGAGGTCTCGAAATCATGCATCTGAAAGTACACAACTTCGTGTGACAAGGGCGTTTTTTCTTCCATTATTATCTCGCAACTTCGATGACCAATTGAGTTCAAATTTTCACAGGTTCGTTATTTTGTGCATATGTTGAGATACACCAAGTGAGAAGACTGGTCTTTGACAATTACCAAAGGTGTCCAGTGTCTTTAAGCAGCTCTATGAAATTGGGCCCAGGCCTTCTAACATACTCTACAAACCCAGTGTACTTTTCTTGGAATGAGATGATCACCATCATCATGGCAATATCTGGTGGATATCTGTGGTTTAGGACGTAGTTGCACTTGGGTAGTGGGTAGCTTTACAAACGGAATGATTTTTGAATGTACATGTAGTTGCCATAATTGATTTTGATGAGAGGAGGTATGAATGCAAAAAAATGACTATGTGGCTTTTGTTTGTTCAAACGACTTTTATGTAGAACTGCATTTATATGTAAAGCATCATGTAGTAGTAATTTCGGTACAACTTTATAAATTTTATGAATTTTAATAATATTGATATTTTCATTGGGCTTCAAGAACCACTCATGAACAAATTTATAACACTGGGTCTAGGTTTACAACAGAAAATTGAAAGTTTTAAAAGTCTCATTTTTAAACATATAAGCCGCCCCATAACAAACATAATAGCAAGATGGACATCATGTGTCAATTGATTACCTTTTGAAAACATTGTTTTAAAAGGGATTATTTGTAATTTATTGAAGCAAACCTGCAGTGTTAAACTACATCCTTTTCCAGTGTTTTTTTTTACAGATATAAGCCGAACAAACATTGTGATGCATAATTGCCTGAATTTTGTAAATTCAGAATTGTAAAATTTGTTCAATCAGTTTTCTCAAACAAAATGTAGAAAGGTATCGGAACTACATGAACATTTCTTCAAAGAAAATCGGAGGTTATTTATAAGCTATTTATGTTCTATTGCAGTTTCATATTTAGTTTTTTTGGGGTATTTTCAATATTTATCAACATGTGGAAACGTCAACAATAGCGTCGCAATAAACAGTGAGGAAACGTCACTTAGCAAAGAAATAAATTGCGTTTTTTATTAAAGGTGTGGTAGTCTGGACTCAGTCTGGACTCAAGACATTTTGTTTCACACTCGTTACAATTATTGAAAGGTTCACCAACAGAGGGCGCACTTTTATTTAATTTTTTTAAAAACAATCCACCAAAATCTAAAAAAGAAGAAAAAGTCCGCCCAACATTAAAAAATGGTGTACAAAAAAGAATAAGCGCTAAAATGGACCAAATATAATTGGGCCTTCATTTTCAAAAAATGTCCAACATATAGAATATTAACGACTGTAAAACCATGGTAAAACGTAATAATTTGCGAGGTTTTTTCCATTTCTTTTTTCAACGTGTGGTTTATTAGCAATAGAAAATAACTGTCAAAATCTGTAATAGCTCCGGATACATTTTGCACTTGCATAATTAACACTTTTGGTAATTTCAAATAAACTCCCAAAATATACAACGGGCCCAATTTCATAGAGGGGCATACCGATTTACCGTTTACATGAAGTAGAATCATAGACAACAATTATTAGATGGTTTGAAACAAATAATGTTTTTAATTTTTTATCCAATGACACGTAATTAACGAGAAATGTTCGAGAAAAACAAAAGCGGTCAAAGGTCAGCGTATACCAGCTGTTGCAAGTGTAAAATTTACGTGACATTGTTGCGTAATGTTGCAAGTAGACTGGTGCTCTGTTTATGTGATTACTATAACTATGGCGGTTGGCGAGGCATGAGGATCCATGCAGTCTGCATATCTATCTAGCAGAAAGTCATGTGTGAAATAACTGACTCTAACACTCGGTCCAACCTCCATGGTCCAATCTATATACACAAAACTGGAAAGTTAGCCCACATTGTGTTGGGCTGCTAGCCCTTTTTAAATATCGGTCTTATCATAGTCGTGTTAAAATAGAGCCATAACAGCCCAACAAGGTAGACTAAACGAAGGTCCAATTCCATGAGAACGTTCCTAAACAGACCCGAAAGATGGTGTAACAAAAAGCAAAAAGTCCAAAAAGTACGATAAATCCAAAGACGATAAACGTAATCCAAAGCCAGAAGTAGTTGCGATAATCGTAACCATCCATCCACACGACAGTCGTAGACTGGAAGGTTACTTCGAACCACGAAAATACTTTTGACATTTTGTCCACAAGTTTTTTCAACACTTTCAATGTACACAATTGCACCGCCATTGTCACAAAAGTGAGCTTCATATGCAGTGGCAATACAAATCTTTCGATCAAACCAAACGACAAGGATCTCCGAGTTGTGTGCGGTATAAGATAATACACATTTGGAATTACCTTTGTATATTGGTACCCGTTAGGACATGGTACCGGTGTGGTAGGAGATTCTGTCCCCCACCCCCCCCCCCCCATCCCAAACGGCGAACTGTGAACAAACTTTTTTCTGATAGCGCCCTCTTTTGAATCATCCTCCTTCAGCCCATGTTTATTTCCCATGGGGGACAGATTTCCCTATAACAACGGTAGTAGTTTCTCTCTTTCTTTATACACGGTCTGTTTTACATGAAAAAGGCGACAAGATAGCACTTTTAATTGATTTATCAAAGGGATATTCTAAATATTAAATAATATTATTAAAATAAGTGTTCCACTTTTTAAGAAAAAATAAAGACAAGCCTACCACTTTCAAAAAAAATGAACAACCCTTTTCAAAACTAAAACTTGTCTTGTAAGTTGCAACATTTTGACACTTTTGGTCTGACCGTTCTTAATGTTCCACATTACTGGGTAAATGCAAGCAACTCTTAAATGTATCGTACACGTTTGGTGACTCAAAACAAATATTAGCATAAAAACTTACTTGGTAACAAGCAACAGAGAGCTGTTGATAGTATTGTAGGAAACGACTCCCTCTGAAGTAACGTAGTTTTTGAGAAATAGGTAATTTTCTCACTAAAATAATAAAAACTTCTTGCAAAAAGGTTTTATTCCTATCTGAAAGCACACAAATTTGTACAACAAGGGTGTTTTTTCTTTCATCATTTTCTTGCAACTTCGATGACCAATAATTGAGCCCAAATTTTCACAGGCTTGTTATTTTATACGAACACTGGTCTTTGACAATTTCCAAACGTGTTCAGTGCCTTAAATTTCGCTTCATTTTACGTGGGCATATAAGTAGTTACGTTCCACCAGTCCCGCCCAGAGTAGCCCCAGTAGTCGGTGGTTGTTGGTACCCGACGGCTGAACCAGCCGGGCCTACGACGGAGTACGGAGGTGGCACCGGCACTGTTGCCACGTTGTACTGCACATTACTGGGTTGGTTACCAGGTGGTAAGTTAACACCAGGAGCTGCACAGCCACGTGAGATCATGTACGACATGTTGGGACCATAATTGGTGGCAGAAGTGGGATCGGTGTGAAACCTCTTCTTGTTCTTCATGTGCTTGCAGCAGACAGCACCGAGCATCATGACGAATACTACGACTAGTATTGACCCAGTCACGATGCCTGCTATTGCCCCCACTGTCAGATAGCCTTGTTCGACTAAGATAAAGAAACATTTTGAAATAGCACAATTACATAAAATGCTTAATAAATTGTTTATGCGTTTGTTATTATTAATTGTAGCCACCAATTGCTTTCCCCTATTCACATGTTTATCAAACCGACGGTGCCCGGTCAAACAGTCCGACTACCTTTCGGTGCACGGGACCAGTATTCATTATTGTTTCCGAACACAGGGAACACTACAAAAAGGATCATTATGGTAAAGGTACTTATTAGAAATGACGTACTTGCAGGTTCACACACAACTGCAGAAAGCTCAGTATTACTGTAGCAGTTTTCAATGTACCATCCGCGATGTGAACATGACGCGAGTGTGGACTCATCCCCGTCACAGTCTACATTATCCAGGAGGACTGGCATGCCAGCTGACCCGGCCTTGTAGTAGTTGCCGTCACTTTCTCGCGCCTTGTCTGGATTTCCGTACTTCAACTGCCGGCATATTACCTGTAGTATTTATACAACCAAGACGTGTAGTACTAGTAGTACCAAACAAACAGTAGCTGTAACCAGACATTTTTTTCTTTTATTTTCTTTTCTTTTTCCCTTTTTCCCTTTTTTTTTTTTTTTTTTTTTTTTTTTGGGGGGGGGGGGTGTGTGGGGTGGGGTGGGGTGGGGGGTGGGATCCCCGCTCAGAACCCTTGCCCCCCCCACACACACTTTTGAAAAGGTATAGTTTTCCCATTACTTTTAACTACTGAAGACAGTGTGACAGGAGATTCTGTCCACCCATACGGCGAATTGTGTGGCAATGGCGTCTGATAGCGCCCTCTTTTGAAACAACTTCCTTCAGCCTATATGTAAATTTACTGTCTGGGGGACACACACACCGCCGGACAAAATCACCCACGACAACAGCTTTTATGACGAAAATGACGTGTTAATTGCGACTTCTTCCCCCTTCCCCACCCACCACTTGTTAAAGTGCTTCATCGTTGATTTGTAGATATAAATATGGGCTCTGCTCCCACTGCCAATCACCCCACTCCATTCACACCCCCCCCACCCACAATTTGAAAAGTGCTCCACCGCTGACTCCAAGACTCCCCGGTCACCAAGTCTTAATTGACCAACATGGCATTCGGTTATAATACTCGTTACCTTGACAACAGATCGGGAGCTGCTTAAAGCAAATGAATTTGCAAAGACAAGAAGAACACTGCGTGTGGCAGAAATAGTTGACCAATCAGAATTCCACGTGTGGTTTGTTCCGTCATAAAAACCTCCATGGTTCCACACAACTTTTTGGATTTTCTTTTAGCTTTGGCAAGACATTTTTTACTACACCAACTGCCTCACAAACGCGGCGGTGCTATGGCGGGAGGGGGGGGGGGTTCCTCCGTGTTATTATTTTGCCCCCACTCGACCTGGTCCCCATTCCCACCTAAATAATTGTCCAACCTCGACGATGTCGTCAACTTACCAGGAAATACCCCAGCTCAAGAATAACGTTGGTGTATAAAAGTCTACCATTGTGGTAAGTCAGTACTTTTTCAGAAGTACAACAATAAAGATCCACGTTGTGTCACCCCCATACCCCTACCACAAGTTTAAACTCCCCTACCTCACTCTTGCCCCCAGATTAACAGGTCTGGTGCCGCCGCTGCCGGTAGGCAAAAAGTAGATTAAGAGTGTTTCGCACTTACCTTGGAGTCCGCGTAGCCCCAGTAATCATTGCATATGGTCCCCCATCGCCCACTGCTACTCTCTCGGTGATATACCTCCACCCTACCTTCAAAGCGATTACTTCCACCCATCAAACGCACTGCATAGTCTGTACAATGAATACAAACAATCAATTTTGGATCTATCATTAACTTATTTACAAACCAAATACTTTTATGAACAACTTTTGATTGACACTCCTCAATAAGTTTAGTCTTCAGTCTTCGATAAATTAGTAATCCATTTTCAGCACTTAAAGGGACACTGTACGTTGCCTTGGATCGGGCGCTTTGGGCTATAAAAAGTATTGAAAGCGTTTGTTTATAAAAGGATGGTTGGAAAGATGTTTTAAAAGTAGAATATAATGATCCACACATAAACATGCCTCGAAATTATGTGGTTTTCCTTTTACTTCGTGAACTAACACGGTTCGCCATTTTGTGGAGTCAAAAATTTGGTTCTTTCCAACCGTATTTCACAAGAAACGCTACAAAACGCTTTTTATCCAAATCGCCAAATCCAAGGCATAGTGTCCCTTTAATAACTTATACTAGGAAAAAGTACATTTGTTACATTTAAAGGTACTGAACACGTTTGGTAATTGTCAAAGACCAGTGTTCTCACTTGGTGTATCCCAACATATGCATAAAATAACAAGCCTGTGAAAATTTGGGCTCAATTGGTCATCGAAGTTGCAATAAAATGATGAAAGAAAAAAACACCCTTGTACAAATTTGTGTGCTTTCAGATAGGAAAAAAAGACTTCTTGCAAGAAGTCTTTTATTATTTTAGTGAGAAATTACCTCTTTCTAAAAAACTACGTTACTTCAGAGGGAGTCGTTTCTCACAATGTTTTATACTATCAATAGCTCTCTGTTGCTCGTTACCAAGTCAGTTTTTATGCTAATATATTTTGAGTAATTACCAAACGTGTACAGTGCCTTTAAAGGGAAGTTGCATCATTGGTAATTGCTGTATTTTTCGAGAAAAATTGTGGGGTAGGATTCAAAACGAAATATCGTTCCAACGACCTGTTTACATTTTGTCAGTCCGTGACTGCCGAGAAAAATGAGAGCTAATGATGACGATTGTAGTAACTTGGAAGTACCTTTTTTGTGTCTGCAAATAATTTAATCTACCTTTAACCATGAAGGTAAAAGGGCAATGGTTTAACGAAGCAAGACATCGTTCAACCCCAAATTACCCCCCCCCCCCCGATTTGTGTTGTTAAAATCGGATACTGATCTATTTAAAACATCGTCATGATCTACAGGACAATTTCTACTATTGTGAAAATAAGTCCTTACAATTGAGGAGTTGAAAAAACAGTGTTCGTATACCATGACCTTGCATGCAGTGGGGCACTAAATTTGTACATGTATTACCAAAAAGCTTAATTCCTTTACCAATAGCAAGTGGGCGGGGTTTATGTTCCCTCGGAATCTTGCTTGGAATGAGAGAGCTGTATGCATTGCCATGCAAATGAATTCTTTATTTTTATCTTTTTATCAAATGACGTAACAGTGATGGAAAGAGTCAATGAGTTTCATGGTGTTAACAGCTGCGCCAAAGACTACCAATGGAAGATTGAGACACATTGCGAGTGGCCGTTTCGATGAATGTTGAGTTTGCACGTTGTTTGAGAGCCGCATCACGTTGGCTTGCGCACCTTCACCGAAAAGACTGCCAACCTTTTTATACATTCAAAATGGCGCGGGTTGGGTGTTCAGAGCTGTCTGCTGGCCTGCTGACTGATGTGGAATTATCGAGAATCTCGCTTGTATGGTTTACTGACGGCACTTAACGTGGAACATTATTGGTAGGGGAACAATTTGATACTGATTATGCGAGTGACTTGGAGAAATTTATGGAATAAAATCCATTACGACAACCACCTGCAACCATTCTCATCGGACTCCGTTCACTGTCGAGCTTTTGTCTGTGTCTTTGGAATTGAAGCTTTCAAGTGTCGCCCCCAGGACTGAGGGAGTGGCGACCGTAGGACCAAAGAAGCTTGACTGGTGAAGACATACCTAAAGACATGTGGCAACTTAAGAAGAGACTACATACTTCAAGAGGTCGACCAAGGAATGGCGTTTCGGAGGAACTTTCATTAGCTCGGGTGCAACAAGAGGAAACTAAAGGATGACTGAACTACAAAAAATTGTTTAATACTCTTGTAATGTGAGGTTTGCTCTTGAATTTTGGGATTGAACTATGAAAAACCCTAATGTTCAACGAAAGAAAAGAATGTATGGTGACTTTTATTGTCTGGGAAGGACTTTATCAAGTTCGAGTTCGAGTACAGATCGAGTTGAATATCTATGGAGTGTGTGGTATGGGTACGTCTATGGCTCTAGTCTGATTGACTATTGGAGTTCGTCCATCATAGGAAAAACACTATTTACTGGTAAGCGAAGATCTAACCCAATTTCTTCCCCGTTTTCTTGCAGGTATAGGTTGTACACCATGTATGTATAAGAGTGCTGTTATAAGATACACGACTGAGTATTAGGCTACCTGTTGTTTTTACTTCTTTTCTAAGAGGAACTCTTTGTCTTTGGCATTTGTAATGCATAATTGTCGAATCCAATTATGCTATTGTCGACTGGTTTTGGTTACCACTTTCCACGTTAGTTGAACGTTTTATTTGTCATGGCTACATATTTTTTTATTTTACAAAAATCATAAATAAAGCTTAATATTAATGATGAAGTTGTTGGGACGTAATGTAGGACCTCTCCATGTTGTGAGTCATGTTGTAAAAACATGCATTTCCACAGAGCCCATATCATATATAGTTATTTATAGGAACTCTATGGCCCGTGCACAAGTGCCGTCTTAAAAATACCGCAATGCATTTTGGGAAACCGAGCACAGTTATAAAAAATCAAGCTGCCAAAATAGACGCTTTATGGCAGGTTTTATAGTTGTGTACTGCAATTGTTGCTTGGACTCGCATTTCACGAGTAAAAAGTAAAGCCCTGCCTCCTTTTTTTTTTTAAAGTCCAGACGAGAAACTCGCTATTTTTGTTACTTGGCCTAAAGCACGATTTAAAGGGGGAAAACAGAAAACAAATGACACACTCACCATCAATGGGGCTGCATACAACGGCTGCCACGTCCCTGTCACCAGAGCATTTGGACAGACTCGCACCCGTATGGTGCTCAAAAGTCGGGCAGTCACTCAGTGAAAACTCTCTACCCCTGCACTGCAGCTTGCTCACGGTCACCATCGTGTTGTTATTCCCAGGGAACATGTCCTGTGCGTTCGCCGTCCGCGTGGCGAGTTTGTATCCGAGTTGGCGGCAGACAACCGCAGCTTCTTCTTTGTCGACTTGACCGGCGCAAACGCCACCCCAGCTGCCGTGGCTGTAAACCTGAACTACACCATCGTAACGTGATATCATATCCTGTCCGGTGTCAAGTCGAACATCACCGTCTGCAAAGATGGTTTAAGGGAACAATTATGCTGAAAAATATCTCTTGGACTACTTTTTCTTTTTTTTGACCTCAGCTTCATTTTTTTGTAAATAAGTTAGTTATTGGTTTTAAAGTTTATGTGATGTACTGTGATGTAATTTTTGATGTAGTTTATAACGAATCCAACCCGATTATGGTTGCTAATAAAAATTAATGATCTTTATCCAGGTTATCCTTTTAAGTAGTCATAAAAGTGAAGTTTGCAGGATCAATGGGAACAAACAGTTTTAATCTGAAATCTCATTGATTCTTAAGTTCAAACAAGTAGGCCTACCAACCATTCTGGAGAAACATTTCATACAGTCAAGAAAATGGCATTTGAAGTTCCTACAAATTACCGTTTCTTGTTTCGATTGCCGCCATCGATTTGTGCACAAAAAAACCATAGGCTAATATTATTATAAACAGCTTGATCACGTGATTTGAAACGTTAATGGTTTGGTTTGGTGGTGTGTTTATTTAAAGCTAGACGATGAACATTAATGTTATCCTTACAATTTATAGACCTTTATAATGTGTAATTTTAACGTGTCATCGTTGCCTTTTTTTCTGTTCAATTAATATCGAAAAATATTAATCATCAATTCTGGTATAATAAAACATAAATAAAATGTGCCCTTTTCCACTGCAGTACCTCGTGTTTTACCTGTGAAACTGTGGAATCGAGAAAAAAAAGAAAAAAAAAGTTTTAACAACTCACCCCAAATGATGTACCTTCCCCTTTACAGTTTGATTTCAAGCAGATAAAGCAAATTAACAATTTTCCAGGTTCTTTGTTGAAAATGGCAGCATTTCCAAGCCAGTGTGAGTTGTCAATGAACGACGGTAGAAGGTGATGCTTTATAAATAGATGCTTACCTTTATGTGCAGTTGCGCAGGTCACAATGACCACTACGACAACAAAACTGACATCAGAAGCTGATCTTAGCATCTTAAACACAGGGAAATAATTGTTCATATTAGGATCAAAGCATAAAACAGACGCCACTATTCTTACAAATATCGCAGGATGGGTTTAAAGATTGGAAATTAGACGATTCAAATCGAAATTGTGCTGCACTGGTTCCTGGTTCACCGTAGGTGCGTATAAACTATATGCATCGTCTGTAGGGCAATACACTATAGAATAATTATTAAGAGATACAGTACCAAGCTCGTATACGAGCTGTGTACTGTTCAATTCAGAGTCCAAAGACTAAGTCGATTTTGTCATTTCTTGTTTTTAGACCTCTTTACAATAATTGACAGTCGGTGTTAATAAATAACTTTCCTAACCATATGAGAGTACGCGTTGCATTAGATAGTGACAGGCTGTACCACTCGACCCGAAAGTGTCCAGTAAGGGAGAAGTTGTTAAAGTTGCAATGGTGTTTAAGCTGGATTGTCATACCAAAAATTGCTACAATGAAAAAATGTATTTGATAATAAAAAGCGTTCTAAACACAAACACTTTTGTAGGCTGCATGTTCGATCGTGTACCGAACGGGTGCCGTTGAGGGGGTATTCAAGTTTCGTTGTGATATCTTGGCAAACTCAAACTTGGTATCGAAGTTTCTTTGCGTATTATTATGCATAAGACCGCCACCACAATAAAACAAGATGAACTAAATTTGTACAAATTAACCCGATTAAGGCTGTTTATTTGCATAAACAATTTGCATAAACAATACTAGACAAAAAGGACACCAATACAAAAGTTGAAAACCAATACATGTACACTGCTGATGAATGGAGTTGGTACAACGGTACAACCGACCGGTTGATTGTGACCAGTCTAATGCAAATGAAGTGGAAATAGTTTCCCTCTATAGGCACGCAGCAACATTATGTGTCGTGTTAACAAACTTAAGTTAAATTCAAAACTATCCTTTAATCATGTTTTAAGTGGTTCCAACAATCATGTAGAAAAACCCACACAAAATCGTATATAAAACAGCTTCTCTAAATATACTTGCATTGATTAAACAACTGTATTTGATTTATTTATAATAAAAAAATAAAGATATATATTTCCGTTATTATTACGGTTTAAAAGGTATCACATGGTGATGATCACATAATATAAAAAGGTCCACATCAGCACTTTAACAAACAGCTGCTGTGTTGGTAGGCAATCCGCCAAATTGGCGTTCAAGGTTTTAGAAAAATAATCATTTTCCTCGTGTTTCTTTCGTGAGACACGTTCCATGCCATCCAATGATTATCAATTTCTCTACGGGAATAGCTGGAAATTTAGTTTGATCTCAAATGTCCGAAAGCACGTATTATTTCGTATACAAGTAAAACTAATAATGAACAATGCATGTTTGGCAATTTGCAATCATTCTTGCATTAATGTCCAACATGCACACAATGCCATGATGTTCTGGTATAGAACCCAAACGTCAAAATTGAGCATTATTCACATGACGCCGTAATTGTCTCGGTTGCGCGATTTGTGGAGAGAGTTTCCCCGTGAGTACACTCTAAAAAAAAACAGGGTCTGATTTGACCCGGATTCCGAGTCCCAGAAGGACTGGACCATTTCCGGGTCGGGCTGACCCGGAAATCTAGTGGTTAAACAAATTAATTTTAAGTCAGATTCTGCGTAACGTTTACCCCCTTTTCTTTGTCATTTTGACACAGATTCTGGGTCATTCTTCACAGAAATTGGTCAGGCCCCATCGGGACCCGGATCCGGGTCAATTGAACTGACCCGGAAGTTTCAGTACTGCGCATGACACTTGTTCCGCGCACCATTATTATCTTTACGCGCAGTTTGACTCCCAAAATGGCGGACCATGGGTACACATTATCCGCATGTGACGTCATTGCACGGGTTGAATTGGCTCGTCGTACATGGACGTTTTTCTTTTGCCTAGTTGAAAAAAAAGCTAGGTTACCATCGAAATTACACATTGTTTGCCACTGGTTGGCTCTCTTCTTTAGTTCAGTAAATGAAGTGTTAAGGAAAATGCAGGGGAACCAGTCACAAATTAATAATGTACATTATAATAACTGGTTTTAGTTTACATGGCTTAAAGGCACTGGACACGTTTGGAAATTGTCAAAGACCAGTGTTCTCACTTGGTGTATCCCAACATATGCATAAAATAACAAGCCTGTGAAAATTTGGGCTCAATTGGTCATCGAAGTTGCAAGAAAATGATGAAAGAAAAAACACCCTTGTTGTACAAATATGTGTGCTTTCAGATAGGAATAAATACTTCTTGCAAGAAGTTTTTATTATTTTAGTGAGAAATTGCCTCTTTCTCAAAAACTACGTTACTTCAGAGGGAGTCGTTTCCTACAATGTTTTATACTATCAACAGCTCTCCGTTGCTTGTTAGCAAGTAAGTTTTTATGCTAATATTTGTTTTGAGTCATTACCAAACGTGTACGATACCTTTAAGCGAATTGTGTGGCTATAGCAATTCTATTTGGTCTTCCACAAGTGTTATTAAAAGCTAAACTTTCTATAATGCATACTAATTAATAATTTTTATTGTAAAAAAATATATGGGATTTGTCAATTTCAGTTGTTAGGCCTATAATTAAATCGTTTGTAACAAAGGATTTGCATTGTTTCGATAAATAAACATTAAGAAAAAATGATTAATTCAAAACAACATTTTAAAAATTTCCTTTTTTCGTGAAAGAAGTTACACATGTATTCGCATCCTCCAATACTTCATACAAATCATTTTTAATGACGATAAAAACTCAATTTTTTAAGGAAATATGTACATACTGTATCCTTTAAATATAAGTTGAACTGCAAAAAATGTATACAACTATAAAATCTCAGCATTATACTTTGTAAAGTTCTTTCGAAGAAATTATGTACATTCATTAACCCGACCAGCGAGAAAGGCACTTTTACACTCACAGAGGTATTTACGAGGGAGCTTGAGGTTTACAACCAAGACATATTAAGCTTTATTCTATATATAACATGTAACAAAGCATACTTCGTGAATATAAACCGAAATGGTCATTTCACAAATAATGTCAGTCACGATTGTATTCCTGGCGTTTCCTTGTTGTGGGCGCCTTCCTCAGGGAATGTCTTGCATCACAATTACAGTTTCATCTTATTTTAATTGCCTGTTTGTAGTTTTCTTGCATCATTGACGAAACACATAAACATAATAATAACAAAAATGTCAAAACCCCGTTTGTTTACTTGTTTTCATCACGTAAAAATTGGTCCATAAACGCCCTCACGCGGTCAAAAATACGGCGAATTGGCGGCTACAGCTACGGCTACGGCTAGATTTCCATGTCATGATGCGTTGAAGTACAGTACGGTCCTTAGCAGCAGTCCTTAGCAGCAGTCGTACCGGTAGCTGTAGCCGCCAAGAGGGTTTTGTCCGAGAACCCCAGTCTTCTTTTGTGACTTGGGTTGTATCAATGCAAAGTTTCATCAGTACAATGTGCCCCAGGATGAAAAATCTTCATGCAAGCTGTATGTCAAACACTAAATACCAAAATAACAATATCAAAGGAGCCTTTGATTTGTCAATTTTGAAAGTTCAGTCAGCCTGCATATAAGTATATCCTGTAGGTAAGTCAATAATGCGTCACACAAGCTACTTCCAGCTTCAAAGCTGGCATACGTTTGTGTGTAATTTTACAAAAAAAATCACCCATCTTATCGTTCAAGCTTGATTTTCACTGACGACTTCAGAAATATCATCCACAGTCCAACGGCACATTCTATGCAGGAGTTCCAGGCACTTCTTGCAGTACTTCTTGGTGTCTCTCTTGGCAATCTTCCTGACGAAGTCTTTGGCCTCAACTTCCTGGGCAAGAACCTCCATCAGGAGATGTATTTCCCTATCCACAACGTCATTTGCTGTCAGTGTCTCATTGTAGAGTTTTTCAAGACAGCGCTGACCTTTAAAGCATTTGCCCTCATCTTCTGTCAACTCTAATGCAGTGGCAATGATGTCGGCCATGTCTCGTTGAGATGAGCAGTTTAGCTCCAATTCAAGGGATCTTCGTAGACAAATATTTTCAAATATGTCTTTCAGTGTGGTTGAACAAGCCTCATCCAGTGTAACGTTGACAAATTCTAAAAGGATCAAAAGTATTTACATTTTATTATTTCATGTTTTTGTGCAGAGGGAACACGTGAAAACAAGTGATGTTGACTGTAATTAAATGTTTTTACTTTACTGCTGAGAAGGCAGTACATATACCAGCGGACAGCACCAATATAGTTGAACCAGAAACTTCCTATACTTTATCTTGATTCAACTGAAGTATGTCAACCGTTTTTAGGCAGAACCTAAACTTCTAACAATGTTACCACGTGCTTCACCTTTGATTCAAATAAAAAACATGTTAACCAGAAAGCAGTCGCAACGATGCTTATAACATGCTGTACCTTATATTGATTCAAATAGAGTGAGTCTACAAACACTCAACCAATTAAAGGGTCTGTATACGTTTGGTAATGACTCTGAAAATTAATGGCAATAAAAACATACTTGGTAAGAAGTACAGCAGCTTTGGATAGTATATGCATTTTGAAAAACTTTTCACTTCAAAGTACTGTGGTTATAGAAACAGCTATCACTTTTTATCCCCCCCCCAAATTTAAATCTGAGAAGCGTTACTGCAGTAACGTTTCTCAGATTTTGTTTTCCAGTTTGCAGATTATTCTTCCTGCGTGGACATATCCGTTCCAGATATTCGGCAACATCTGAAAAACGCTACCACCTTTTGAAATGAAATGTTCACAGGTTTAGTTTTATGGTATATATATATCTACATCAATATAGGATTGAAACAAACAGTGGGTTCCAATTACCAAACGTAAACAACCCCTTTAAGATTCCAACCCCTACATTGGCGGTCTGTCTTGGTGTCTTACCTTCAGTGTTGACTTTGCCTTCTGCAATGCATTCAAACTCCCTTCTGTTAGTTACTCTACCAGCCTTCACAGTATAGACCTGCTGTGGAATCATCACACCCGGGAGTTGCATCTCATCTACTCCACGTGTTCGCATCCAATTTTGGGCTGGATAACAAGGGCTATGAAGACATGCACAAAGTTGAAGAGCATTGCATTCGAGCCCCTGCAAACCTTTCACTGTGGCTGTTTTGTTTTGATGATCTAACTGAATCTCCAATGGTTTATCTATTGGAAATGACAAACACAAACTAGGTATTAAAGCCCTCAAGCAAAGTGATATGAAAAAAGTAATGAACAGACAGTGCATGCATTTGTTGCACAGCACACTTTTCAAAACACTTGTTTCCCAAATTTGTGTATAAGAGTGATAGAAATTTATTAGGCAATTTACCAGAGATGCCTCTACTTCACCACGACAACTCTCATTTGAAGAACATGAGCCCAGTATAGACTGTGCAAGTCTCGCGCGTATCGGAACGAGAAAACACGTCAAACGAAGAACTTTTTTATTCCTAAATATCAATTCTTTGTTTTAAATTATATCTAATGACAAACCCTGAACAACAAAAATAATCATTACATTTTTATACAATCAGTTTTAGTTTTTGTAATAAATACACCATTAATGTGTTAATTATTATTGAAACAAAATTCAAACTCTGGGACAAGGATGCTTATTTGATCTTAACTTTTCAGAAGCCCCTTACGAGGATTCGCGATGGTCACACTGGCGTAAAATTAACGCTTGCCGCAGTTTATAGAGGACGCTGACGCCTCAACAACCATATACTGCAATGAAAAGGCTTCCCGTTGCAATTACAGCAACTGGCGATTATCATCGCGCATCCAAAACAAGCGTTTACATAAGTTTTGTGGTCGGAGGTGAGCACAAAATTCTTAGTTTTTAGCAGTAACCGGGAGCTGAGGTCAAGTTTAATTCTCGGGTTTTCTTCGTTATATTGTTGAATTGATTTTACTTTCATGTTTTTTATAACTAAGTATTACATTCCCAACAACACATATACTTTTCATGGTCATAAACTACGTTAAACTAAAATAATTGACAAAACAAAATCTTGCCCACGTAAATCTCCATATGGTTGGGACCACAATGGTCCCGGAAGTTCAAATTGCGCGAGACTTGCACAGTCTATTGGCAAACAAATGGGCTGACATGATGCTGGTCACACACACTACCCAATCTCTATAATTAAAGTGCCCATTTACTCCTTGGTGGTGAGAATCAATTAAAGTTAAGGTATTTTTCTTGGCGTGTCGTGGCCTTGCGGTCTTGCACACTGGAGTCAAGCTCTGGTGTTTCTGATCAGCAGAGTGTGGGTTCGAGCCCCGTGTTGTGGCACTTGTGTCCCCAAGCAAGACAAGAAACCATTATTGCTTTGTCCTTCGGATGGGACATAAAGTCATTGGTCCTGGCATTACGTAATGCATGTTAAGGAACCTAGTACACTTATAAGGGGTTCACCCCGGTGTTTTCTGGCATGGTTGGCAGTAGATTGTGCCACAGCACCTTGTAAACCGTATAGTTCTACATAAACATGAGTCACGCATTCATAAATCTGCATACCTTTCGTAAAAACATTGAGCAAATGTAAGCACCATGAACGCCCATCTGTGATAATACTAGCGCTTTACAAGTGGCCATCATCACCAATATCATGATTATTTTCACCGTTCACATGACAGAAATTTACATGTTTAACCCTTACTCCCCTGGTCCACTAGCCTACTGTACAGGTGACCTTAATTCACCAATATCCTCCACTCCTATGTCACTTCACACAAACATGTTTGGACCAAGATAAGATTGCAATGTCTAAACCATTTTGTATTTGGGCTTAAATCACTCAGTCCTTCCGAATGCTTCATTTCGGTAAAGAGGATAATCGCAGGAATTGGCAGGGTAAGGGTTGTGATGAGACCTTGAAACTGAAACTTTGCAAAACGTTTGTGACAGAAACCCCTAACTTTAATGAAACATAATCTCATTGCACTTCTTTCATGCTTCAGGCTAATATCTCTATTACATTTTCAGACTCTTCAATGGAGCCAAACCATAAATTTACTGATTCCAAAGTTTACTGCAGGGTGTACCCCCCGGTGAGGGGCGGCCCGCTTGCGGTAGATCCCCTTTGGAAATTACTTACATTTCCTGACGAACATTTCGGCCTCATCGGTAGTGTTGCTTGTAGAAGACCTCTTTTTGCAGCAACTTAACTTTCTGTACAGTTTGACTGAAGTACACATGAATACCAGTGCTAAAATAGTGGCAACAGCAATTAAACCCAACTCAAGAAAATATGTTGAACCTTGAAGAGAAACAGACAAAATAAACCATTAAAAGTTCTGTGAAATAAGGTTTAACAAGATTTAGATTAACAATTTTTAAAGCAAGGCCTACATTATTTGTATAGATTCTACAAAGCTTTCATTTATACAAATTGCACGAACAAATCTGCCAGTGAATTCAACCTTGAATCAAGTATAGAAATGGTATCATATAGTTTGTTGTTTTGTTAGTTTTTTATTTAGTCTGTGATGATCACATACCAATAATGACTTTGTCTTTTACAAGGGGAAAGGATTAAGTATTATCAGTTTTTAATTCATATCAGTTTGTCATTACCTTCAGAGATATTTGTTGTAGGTACCACTGGAGATGTGCCAGTAAAGATTCTATCAGATGTCAACAAAATAGTAGCTGCAAAAGAAAAGACGTAATAGAAAATGAATATCGAACTCTATGCTATAAATTTTAAATAATTTTGGGCTGAACAAAGCAGATTTACTAGAGCGGGACTCGAACCTGCGACCTCCTGAGCTATCTCGACCAACTGAGCTATATATAGCCCTATGTTGGCGGTCTCCCTATTTTGTAAATATCTTTTTTTCGGGGAGTGCCAGTCAGAAGCCATTCGACCTGTAACTGCCGTATAGCCAGGGATCACTTGTGGTTTATTACTTGCTATTTTATAATATTGCATTTTTGTCTCCTTTTGTTTTTTGCTATTTTAGCATTTCGTTTGGTTGTTTCGTCTTTCCGTTGGGCAATTTTGGTATATTTCACATTCGGTGGTTTTGTGAAACAACTCTTTCAAGTGCTACTTATGGGGTTTTTCTTTATAAGGTTCTGTTGTAAAGTAATTGGGTTCGTCATCCAATGACGTTGTGAAATGATTCCATTCGGCGTGTTTTCCCATTACAACGTTTATAGTTGATTCCCCTTCCCACATACGGAGTTTGCCCTGAACTTTTTCAGTGACTAGCCAGCAGGACCAGTTAGCTTCTTTTTTCTCTGGTCCGTCAGCTTTTTCACTTGTCCACAATTAATATTAAAATAGGGATGCTTTTCAACACTGAACTATCCATCCGGACCACTTGGAGAGAATTTGGAGAAAATCCTCGGGTGTATTAACTTGCATTTGGTCAGCGGACCACTGTTAACGGGAACGCTGCCATATCATTACTCGAACAGGATAACGAGTTTATTGACAAAAGTGGGTTCGACCCGAAAATGTTGGCTTTGTGTTTTGATCCTGCAGTTGCATCCTTCAGTTGACTGGTGTTGTCATTTAAGGCCCATTCTGCCATTCAGAATAAGTCAATGTTTCATAAATGTCGATCTTTTTTCGAAATTGTTTTGACTTATTAATTAAAGGGACACAATGCATTCAGATTGGGTGCTTTGGCCTATAAAATGCCTTCGTTTTGAAAATAATGAATGTGGTTGGAAGATATTTTTAAAGTAGAATATACTGATTCACATAAATATCCCTTTGAATTGTGTGTTTTTTTGTAATAACATGACAGAACACGGCCCGCTATTTTGTGGAGCCAAATTGTTGACTCCACAAATTGGTGTTTAACGTATATATATTCCGCTGCTTGTATTTCATCAGGAGGCAAATTCATGAGATTTGTTCAAACACTATACTCACTAATTACAAGACACTGTAGGTGTTTTTGTGCATGAACTCTTGAAAAGAAGCAATTCCAACCAACAAAAATTTGAGAAATTTGTAGGCAATGAGCCAAAGATGAAGCATATGTTTAGACAAATGCTTTCCAAGCTCAGGAGTTTTAATAGCCTTTCCTGGCTTCCAGCAAGCAACTTGATATTAACATTCATTTGGTGTATCCTTTTGCTATGCTGCTACATACTTGTCATGCCCTGCCATTATATAAAATCATTATTTTATGTTCGCATTAACAAAAACACCGTCGGAACAGTTATTAAAGGCACTGTACACGTTTGGTAATTACTCAAAATATATATTAACATAAACACCGACTTGGTATACTAACGAGCAACGGAGAGCTGTTGATAACATTGTGAGAAACGACTCCATCTGAAGTAACGTAGTTTTTGAGAAAGAGGTTAATTCTCACTAAAATAATAAAAACTTCTTGCAAGAAGTTTTTATTCCTATCTGAAAGCACACAAATTTGTCAACAAGGGTGTTTTTTCTTTAATCATTTTCTTGCAACTTCGATGACCAATTGAGCCCAAATTTTCACAGCCTTGTTATTTTATGCATATGTTGGGATACACCAAGTGAGAATACTGGTCTTTGACAATTTCCAAACGTGTTCAGTGCCTTTAAAGGTATACTACAGATTGTTGCTACTTTTTGGAGAGATAACAAGTTCCCGTCCTTATATAGCTCGGACACATTTTTGTTTACAGACTTTCGTACTTCGTGCAGACACAAAACGGTAGCGAACACAGTTATTACATCTTGTAATGGACACAGTTTGTTACAGTTTGTATTATTATCCGTTGTGTATCACTCCGGGTGAACGCAGTTTTTTTACGGTTCAGACAGAGGGCACGGCACAGTTTGTATTCGTTTCGTCGTGACCACATTAATTTACGTAAATGTAGTACTAGTTCAGTGTGTACGCAGTTTCTATATTTCTTTCGCACTGACTTCAGGATTTTATTAAGATATAGATACACGAGGTCAAGTGTTTGATGAACATTTACCTCAATAACGACTCAAGCAACCCAACTGACCTGTGTGTTCACTGAGGCAAATGACGTAGCGGAAAAGTCACGCCGTAACTAATTCAAAAACACCCATACTTCTACGTTCTTTTGTTAAACCCTGTATAGGCCTATTTTTCAAACCCCCTTCTGGTCAAATTTTTCTATTGGTGCATTTTGCCGTTCATTAAAAGCCAAAGAATATCATTATATTGTGTTAAGTTGCCTTTGTTTACTTCAAGTACCGGTAGTATATTGAACCATTTTGATTATACGCTACAAACAGAAGAGCAGGAAGTATTACACACGGATGCCGGTATAGTTGATATGTTTATTTTGTTCTTTGATGATGGAGGTTCACACTGCCTAACTCTCCGACTTTCACAGGATAAATTTATGTTAAAAAACCCAAGACTATCTTGTTAAAGAAAGTAAAACTGTAATAGGAATTGTTTTACACATCATGAAGAATATTTAATACTTAAACAATACAATAATATGTTTGGTTGGTTTTAAGGAGGAGGGTTGCACTAAACAGTGAGTAGAAAAAGTTGCCCCATAAGTGCGATTCGGGAGAAAGTTGAGGTTCGCACAATGTTATCTTAAGAAAAAGGGAAGGCAAAATGCTTTAAAGTTTTAGCAATATACATTTATTTTTGCAACATTTTAATATTTTATGTACAAAGATTTTATGTACAAAACAATATACTTTTAAGTGCAAACATTTTACAAACAGTGATCGCAATGACCACAGTCACACAATATAGTGGGAACAACCTAACAGTAAATAGAAGTGCCCGCAATGTAACTGTTCGCAAGCATATACTTCTATAAGTGAAGGTAATTCTGTAACAGGTCGTAGAACAACACAGTTCGAAGTGGAAACAGTTTGATAGTTTTCTCTAGTGGAAACGAACAAAGTTCCCAGTGGAACATGTTACAGTTCGTATTGGAAACAATTTAAAGGCACTGAACACGTTTGGAAATTGTCAAAGACCAGTGTTCTCACTTGGTGTATCCCAACATATGCATAAAATAACAAGCCTGTGAACATTTGGGCTCAATTGGTCATCGAAGTTGCAAGAAAATGATGAAAGAATAAAGCCCTTGTTGTACAAATTTGTGTGCTTTCAGATAGAATAATAAAAACTTCTTGCAAGAGGTTTTTATTATTTTAGTGAGAAATTACCTCTTTCTCAAAAACTACATACTTCAGAGAGAGTCGTTTCTCACAATGTTTTATACTATCAACAGCTCTCCGTTGCTTGTTCCGCAAGTAAGTTTTTATGCTAATATTTTGTTTTGAGTCATTACCAAACGTGTACGATACCTTTAATTAAAGTTCGTAGTGGAAACAGGTTACAGTTCGCAGTGGAAATGGGCTATATATTTCGCGGCGGAAACGGGTAACACTTCCTATAGCTCCTTTAGTGGAAACAGGTTAACGTCTCTTAGTGGGAACAGGCTACAGTACAGTTCCTAGTGAAAACAGGTTATAGTACGTAGTGGAAAGAGATTGATATAGTTCGGCTCGGAACAGATTACAGTGTAAACAGGCGGTTATGTTTTCCTGAAAACATGTTTATAGTCCGTATTGGAAAGAAGTTGAAGTTCGTAGTGGAAACAGGTTTATAACTCGCCGTTGTAGAAACAGGTTTATACTTCGTATGTGGAAACATGCTACAGTTCGTCGTGAACTGGAAATGCTACAGTTCGTCGTGAACTGGAAATACAGTTCGCTGTAGTGGAAACATGTTTATAGTTCAAAAGTGGGAACTATAGTCACAGTTCGTAGTGGAAACAGGTTAGGTTCATAGTGGAAACAGGTTGTAGTTTTTAGTGAACTGGAAACGGGTTATCGTTCGCTGTTGTTGAAACATGTTTATAGTTCAAAAGTGGGAACTATAGTCACAGTTCGTAGTGGAAACAGGTTAGGTTCATAGTGGAAACAGGTTGTAGTTTTTAGTGAACTGGAAACGGGTTATCGTTCGCTGTTGTTGGAAACATGTTAGAGTTCGTACAGTTCGCAGTGGGAACGGGTTACGGAGTTCGCAGTGGAAGTATAGGTTACAGTTCGTGTAGTGGACACAATTACATTACTGTTCCTATTGAACACAGTTACTAAGTTTCATCTAGTGAGCTTGCACGGAACTGTTAAGCTACAGTTCGTAGTGAACACAGTCTCCATCTGATACAAGGAGTGCAACTTTGTGGGTAGCTTCACTCAGCTCACACTGATTTCCTCTCAGGTTGAAGGACTTGCAACGTTGGTCTTTGTGACAAGCCAAACAGCACTGCAATCTCCCCCGTACAGTGAGAGTCTTAAAGGTGTGGTCAGACAAACAGCGATCGGTAGAGGCGATAGAGCAGCTAACAGAGTCGGTAATTACGGGAATGGGGCGTTCACACATGACGTGTCTTTCGGTGTTATCACATGGCCATGGATTCCATTTAGGATACTTAGTACTGAAGACAGAACATCGACGATCCGAGGATGGACTTTTCCACCATTCAGCTCGGTACTGAATCTCTGAGGTGTCTCCGATACAATCCCAAACGCCATCCCCGTCGTCGTCCGTACAACCAATCCACACACCGGTAGAAATGTCAGAACCCGAGTTAATAAAATCCCACATGAAAGCATATTCTTCTATTGAGTTAGGCGTGGCAAGATGTGCATCAAGTTCGTTGCAGCTTCCCACGGCATCTTTCCATTCAGCGCGTTCTGGGTAGAAGCTCTTGTAGCAAGACCCTTTCCACTGCCGCCATTCGCCCGGGCAAGGTCCGTAACTCACGGCACTCATGCACGGCAGTACCGGCAACACGACGAGAGCCAGGGAGCCAAGTACTACAGCGCGATACCCCATGATAACCACACTAAGATAAAGACAACATTGAAATTGCCAAGTCTAATAGATTGATTCCTACTCTGCCTAAATCGCCAGTGTTGTTTACAATAACGCAATGTCAGCTACTTGCGTATTCCAGCTGGGAAGAAAACAACACACACAAATGCCACAATATTGTTCATTCAGAGTCGAGCGGGAAATAACGCAGTTTATGGCGTTCTGCGCAATAAATTATTGCATCGGAACTCGTAAAGTAGTTTGTTTCGCGCGAGCAAGTAATTAGTGAGAAAATAATGTAAATTCTTGAAAACCACCGATCGATCAAAAACCCCCACACACCTTCGTCTTTTTCTCGTTAGCATTGAAATTTCAACTCGTAAGACGAAACGCCATACATAATGCAACGTTAATGGATTTCTCTGAATCGCTTGGTAAGAACAGGGCGATCAGAAAGAGAATGGTGCTGAATGTACGTGTACTCAAGCTGCGAAAAATTCAAAACCTTCACACACCCATCCTTACGGATCAGGTTTGTGGGGTCCTGCATTGTTCAAACTATTGTCCCTTTTCTAAAGAACTTCCTTGTGGGGTCCATTGTTCCTATATAGATTGCCTTGTGGGGTCCATTGATCTGTTGTTGACAGGACCCCACAAGGGCCCTTCGGTAAGCCCACAAACACACTTTGTTGCAGTCACTCTATGGACTTTTGTTGTCCTATTCTTCAGCACTGTAAAAAAACCACTGTGTGGACGAGAGTAAGTGCACACATCCTTACGGATCCGGTTTGTGGGGTACTGCTATTGTTCTATTATTCCCTTTTCTGAAGAATTCCCTTGTGGGGCCCATTTGTTCCTATTGAAATGACCTTGTGGGGTCAATTGTTCCATTGTTGTCAGGACCCCACATATGCCCTTCCGTGTGTCCACATAGTATTTCAAAACCTTGCCTTGTGTGGACCTCTTTTGTTCTCAGGTCCACACTTCGTACGTAATGCTTACCCATCACAAACACTTTGTAAGGGCACAACGCATGCACACAACCTAGCTGAACAATGACGGAGACTGCAACTCCCTCAATTAACTGCCTTTGTCGGGACTTTTAGTGCGAGCAGTTAATTAGCGAGACAAATAATGTAATCCCTGCAAATTTATCGCTCGAAACCATTTTCCTTTTCATTACTCTCGTTAGCTTGCAATTTCTTTTTGTATATTATTGATTTTCTAAATTTGTTTGGTAAAAATAGAAGCCTGTCAAATAGGAAAACGCTGTGAATGATTTATGAAGATGGCTGTTTTTAGGCTGCAGTGAAGTGCAAATAGGCCTACGGCATGTAAGCTATACTACAGGTTATGGGATTGTGCCTTTGATGATACAAGCATGGAATTTGGCAGAGAGTCAGGGTGTGTCAGTGACGAAGATATTTGGCTGCAGGTCCATCGCAGATTTGTCCTTTGGAAAAATATAGGTATGTATAACAAACAATGACAGCCATTTTGAAAATTGTGGAAATTGCTTGTTAATCTATCGACATATTGGTGTTTTTAATTCAAATATGCGATGGCCCTATATATCCAATATCTTTCTCATGACATCTCTGATTGTGTGCCAAATTCTATGCTTCCCAAATATTTCATCTTGTTGTATTATGTTTTATTTATGTATTTATATATGTATTTATATGTTTTTCGTGCCGTATCTTAAATGAAAGCTTATAACTTTCTCATAGATAGATTCAATAGATTTAAAGTTTAAACTTAAATGTTGACAGCATCTTTAAGTGGCAGCACTTGTTTTGTTTTTTAAGTATCAATTTGGCATATGTTCACTCTATGCCTGTCCTGGCGTGTTTTTTCAATCTTTGGAACTTTAAAAGCACTTTAAATCACTTTTAAAGTTCCTTTCACATTTAGTGTCTTGTATTGTATGCTTCTTGTTTTGTTATTGTTATGTGATGATCCCAAATCAATAATAATAATAATAATAATAATAATAATAATAATAATAATAATACTTCAGCTGGTAACCATTTCTACTGAGCAAGACTTTTCTGTGCTAAGCCGATTTTTTGTGCTAAACAGCTTTAGCCAAAATCTTTCTCATCACATACTCTGACTCTGTGCCAAATTCTATGCTTGTATCATCAAAGGCATAATTCTCCCAAATATTTCATCTTGTTTTATTATGTTTTATTTATGTATTTATGTATTTTTCGTGCCGTACCTTAAATGAAAGCTTATAACTTTCTCAATTAAATAGATTTAAAGTTTAAACTTAAATTTTCGAGTCAAACCGGCAAAAATTTGGCAGCATCTTTAAGTGGCAGCACTTGTTTTGTTTTTAAGTATCAATTTGGCATACGTTCACTCTATGCCTGTCCTAAGTGTTTTTTCAATCTTTGGAACTTTAAAAGCACTTTAATTCACTTTTAAAGTTCCTTTCATATTTAGTGTCTCTTGTATTGTATGCTTCTTGTTTTGTAGTTTTATATGTATGATCACAAATAAATAATATTAATAATAATAGTAGCTGGTAACCATTTCTACGAACCATACTTCTCTGTGCTAAGCAGATTTTTGGTGCTTAGCAGCTTTATAACATAGTTTGCAATGCCATCCAGTAATGTGGGAGAAAAATCCTGGTGGTTTAATTGTAACTCCATGGGGTAGTTTGATTATGGTGGTATGCCTGATCCTGCAGTCCTCAGTCCAACTATTGACTCCTTGTAAGACACCGGACCCACCTCCACACAATGCGCGTCTACCAACCATTTCAGCAATTTTTGGGACATAATTCCTTTGCGTACATTTTGACTCCCAAAATGACAGACAGGATAGGGACAAGTAAGTGCGGTGCACATCGATAAATGAGTCAACACCATGCCGGATATGGGGCAGATCCAGGGTTCTCAGAAAGGGGGGGTGGCCGGTTGGGTGGAAACTTTAATGGCTTATTTCCAAGTTGAACATTTTTAGCAATCCTGATGTTGTATTTAGATGAGTTGATTGTAGCGTGGGGTGTGGGCCCGCTTGAGGGCCCTGGGAAAATTTTTAAACATGCATGCTTTCTGGTGCAATCTAGGACATTTCAAAAGTATTATCTTTTACCCATTTAATAGAATTAGAAAATTGGATTTATTTGCTGTTCAGTTCATTTTTTTCAGTCAGCGTTAATAAGGGGGAGGGTGGAATCCTATAAATCCGCTTGATGTGGCAGGGGAAATCCCCCCCCCCCAAAAATAATAATAATAACAACAACAACCTACCCTCAATAATCATTTTAAGAATTCGGAAGATTCCCCAAAACAACATGGAGGATTGGGGGTGGGGGTTTGTGATACACCATGCATCATATCAAGCACCAAATAAACAATGTAACTACACATGCAGGTGAATTTTGAAGAATTTGGGGTTGGTTAGTACACCATGCCCAATATGTGGCAGATGGTGTCCCCCCAAACGTTCCCATTCTTTAACACACTCTTTTCCTCTTGTACATAAGTACCTCCCCCCCCCTCTAAAATCATCTAAAAAATTCCTGAGATTCCCAGAACACAATGAAGACAGGAGGGGGACGGGGTACACCATGCCATGTATCGAGCACCAAAGAAAACCAAACAAATGTTGGTAAGGGTTATCTAATGATTATAAGTATCATGTGAGTCTCACTTACCATTAGGACTGCCAGATGTAGTGTTCTCATACACAGTGGTTGAAACAGGTTGTGTTGTTCGGGGTTTGGTTGCTGGTTTCAATGATAAACAAACATTAATTTACCGGTATGCATAAATTATTCGCTTACTGAAAACACCTTGGTTTCGATGTTGAGGCTTTGTTAAGCAATCCACAGAGCACTTCAACAGCCACTTCAACAAAAATATATAGAGTCCTGTTCTTACAATTTTCGGTTTTACTTTCACTAAATTGTTTCAGCTGTGAACATAAGAAAACATTCAGGTTTTTTTCCACCAGAGATAATTACTACAAAATCATTCATGTCAAAGTTTTTGGCACGATTATGTGGAGTTACAAAAATACTCATTTAGTGCATTGGTTTCAATCTGGGATCAAAATGCGAATAAATATTATTTGGAAAGGTTAGTTTTTTTGTGAAGTTTGGATTACAACAACTACCCATTGTGGTGCTCGATGCTTCAAAAGGTCAACATTTCAAGTGTTACATCCATTATAAACGACGACGAGATATAATTTCTAAAAATGACTAAAAATACCATTACAAAATTATGTCAAACATAGCTTTTGGAAACTTCCAATAGCCTTGATTTACTAGGCAGCTAGGAACTTGAAAATATACAAAATTAGTTTTTTAAATTTCATACAACTCACTTAACATTGGGTGGTTTGGACGAGGTCAAAAGTAAAGCGTGCCATCAAAGTTGGTACCTTCTCATTCATGAACAAGCTGCACTCGTGTGTGAAGCTCCTAGAGATGATCAAACCCTTACTAAAATGGACAGATTTCAACATTAACAGCCATCGAGATTGCGCAATACTGTGTCCACCCCCCCATCCCCATAACAACCATCAAGTACTGTTTGTCCTCTATGTATACAACAAAATATCAAAATAAAAACAAATTCAAAAAGAAACTTCCTTTCTCCCTTTCAGTCAAAAGTCATTGAAATGTCTACCTTTTGGCTTCCTGATCCTTTGACACAGCGTTGCATTTGCTCGAGGATTGCTCCCTAGTGCCAAGTATGAACTGCATATTTTGGGGCAGAACCCGTATCGAATACACGGCCTGTAGACAATCAGTCTTCCTCTTTGATCGACATCAAATGGGTCGTCCGGGCAGTGAGAGCATCGTACACACTGGGAACCTAGGCAAAACTCTCTGGGGAAGGTAAACAGGAAAATGGACTGTAGAGAGAATACTGCATTTATTTATTTGTTTATTTATTTGGTCTTGTTTAAAGGGTTTGGGTACTTTTTGTCCGACACAAAACAAAATGTCCACAAATTTACATTAAACTTAAACGGTTTGAAGATAAAGATGGTAAAAAGCTTTCCTTAAAATATTACTTGCTGAGGTGCTGTAGTTTTTGCGAAATGAGTAAAACAATGTCACGAAAAAAAACTTTCGTCTCAGGAGACAAAATAATTTTAGCATGTACAACGTACATGTATTTACCCAGAGCTACCAACCTTAAACTGGGCATTTCAGTATTCTTTAGGCTGAAAATCAGTATTTTGCCAATGAAATCAGTATTTTTCTGCGCGGCGCCGATACACTTCTTGTACTCGACTACCCACTGGTAATTGAATTACCTTTTACGTATGCTTTGCTCATATTACATGTATTAAAGCCAATAATTATGTCAGTGTTCAAAAAAAAAAAAAAAAAAAAGTTTTAAAAAAGTTTTAAAAAATTTGCGTATCGGACCGCAATTTGCGCTACACTGTGCATGGGGAGAAGCCATACTGCAATTCTTTCCAATTAATGATATCAAAATACTTTAGTTTCTGTACCATCGTTTATTAAAATGAATAAAAAATGTTCACGTTTGCACAGGAAACACACCATTACAATACCACAGTGGAGGGCAGTCAAGTGTTTGAACGACTTCGGCAAGTTTGTCAACTTGGCTTTCCAACCAATTCCATGTCCACCCATTGCATTCTTTACGCCTTTTATCACTATTTTGCATCAGATCTTGGCCTCCATTGCGTCGAAGATATCTTTCCTTTTCGTCATTTTTATTTCAATTGATGCAGCGATCGCGATGTTTCACACACTAAACAACGTCAACACGCTTGTTCCTTGCAGAAGTAAAATTTATCACAGTGTCTGTTTGCCGCCGCATCCCATACACGTGAGCATTAGAAAAACTGCGGCGCCAGTCTCTACAAAAGCCATGCCTGTGGGTGACGTTGTGAGACATGTACTACAGAATGTATGCTGTACAAGGTGCATTGTGTCTCCGT
The DNA here is from genome assembly GCA_021014325.1 of Plazaster borealis. NCBI lineage: Eukaryota > Metazoa > Echinodermata > Asteroidea > Forcipulatida > Labidiasteridae > Plazaster > Plazaster borealis. The sequence goes on along the minus strand of CM037457.1, from coordinate 16,610,011 downwards.
TCAGTGCACGGAGATCTCTGGCAGTAGTTAAGTCCTTCAGCGCAATAGGTTATGGTACCTAATAATAATATTATAAGCTCTGAAACGCGTGTGAATTCGCGGCTTTCATTTTTATTTATTACGATCTCATTGTTTGTACTGCATTTACACTGGGGCTTAAAAAGTATGATCGGCTTTTTCCAAATCCGTATTTTAAAACGCAAATTCGTACTTCCGTATTCTTGGTTGATTTCCGTATGAAATACGGAAAATCCGTACTAGTTGGCAGCTCTGTATACCAGTACTGGTATTTACGCGACTCACCTGAAAACATCGCTCTGTGATTTTCACTTTTTTCTCAAAAACTTGACGACTAATCAAGCTGAAACTTCTACAGGTAAATTATATTACATACATCTTCATTCACAGTGAGTAGGGATTCAGGTCATGGCCAAAAAATTGATCTACAAAAGGTACCCGAACCCTTTAACCAGGGTAGCCCCATCAGTTATCAAAGAACTGTTCTCCCTGGGGGCCAGGGGTCACATGTAAAAAATACATAATTGCAGAGTACAATAAACTAAAAATAAAAACAAACTGTTTGCACAAAAAGGACACCAAACATTGAGCATTTTACATTTTATAACCAGATATAAAAATATTCAGAGAGTTAAAGGGTTTAAAAGATAAAATACACACACAAAACCTTAAATTTTACAAAAAGTTGAGGAAAGCGTGCTTCAGTTTGCTTTTATTTCAACCTTGCCAGATTGTATCTTATTAACACATATCCAAAAGCACAAATGCCAATAACAGGATGTTAGGAGCATTAGGAGACGATGAAAAAGAGTTAACTTTTTAAATGCGGGAGGAAACCCAAAGGGAGCAACCCCCACACAATGAGGTAGGGACTGAAAATTTGAAGTGGAATCACCACAGTCACAAAGCAGAGATTGCAGAGTAGCCCAACTTGAATAGGCCGATGCGGTAAAGGCCCTCAGCGGGGAACCAGTTGAGGAGGTGGGGAACCAGTTCAGGAGGTACCATTGACCCAAAGAAGGAGCAAATGAGACACCCAATAATAATAATAATAATACACAACATTTATTGAGACTTAATACGGATGTTTCTAAGCGCACCATTGTCCGACTACAAATTGTTTCCTGCAAGGTATGTGGAGCTACGTTTGAAGTATGAGGCCTATTCATTTATAGCACCATGCAATGGTTTACAAGGTGCTGTGGCGCAATATATGCTGCCGATCAGACCAGGAACACCGGGGCGAACCCCTTCTCTTATGATAAATGCACTGGGTTCTTTTACGTGCATTACACAACACACGGGACCAACGGCTTTACGTCCCATCCAAAGGACGAAGCATGTGGTTAAAAGTGTCTTGCTTAAGGACACAAGTGTCACGACTGGGATTCGAACCCACACTCTGCTGATCAGAAACACCAGAGCTTGAGTTCGGTGTTCTTATCCGCTCGACCACGACACGCCACGAATGAGACACCCCAAAAATGTACACAAAAAGACATGTACATGTACTTACCCCTGTGAGAGGTGACACTGAAAATTGCATTTCTCCTCCTCTGAGTCCATCACTTTTATTTCTGATTCACCCATTCTAGTCAATATTACCAGGAACAGTCCTTACAAGATGTCCTGTAAAAATAAAACAAAAAGAATAAGATTATTGTGTAACGTGTGAATGCGTACACATGTTAATATACATTGTGGAACAATTGACCAAACTTCATCAAAACTGCTCCAGATGAAAACATTTTCAAATCTATGCTAAAAAACTTACCTCTTTAATTGATTAATTGCCCATTTCTTTTGTAAAGTGCTTCGGGAAATTTGTGTGAGGTCAATGAAGAGCTATCATTGGCTGAGAGTTGTGAGCAGCGCGTACACAATTCCATTGTTTGTCATCAAAGATGGCGGCCAATGCCAGGGGTCTATTGAATTCAAATATTTAAACAAGGGAACAGGTTACACTTAATATCAAGAGATTGATTGGAATAATATGAATCATTTCGTCCCTTGTTTTTATTCACGTTATCACATGCTGTGTGACTTGTACCATTGATTTAATTTGGAGCGATTTTATTTCTCGTTTTTGTTCTTGCTATCAAGGCCTATACTGTGTGACCGGTTCTATACATTCCCAAATCCCTCTATGTCAATTTACCAAAGAGAAGGATTCAGAAGGACTGGGGCCAGTAGGCCCACTCATAGGGTCAGGCATACCAGTCTTATCTAAGTCCAAACAATTTGGTGTGAAGTGATATAAGAGAAGGGGATATTGATGGAATTATGCCACATGCTAGCCAAACTGCCTATAATCAGAGCTACATGACTAGTACTCGACCCCCACCCCACCCCCTTTTTTTTTGGGGGGGGGCAGAAAACACTGGATGGGTTTCAAAGTTGAATTACCACTCTAGAGAGTTAATTGCTGACAAACAATAGAGAACAATACATCAACAGTAGGCCTAATCAACGGCAGCTAAAACAGTAGAGAGGCTTAGCAGGAAGTAGGCCTACTTGGTTGGAAATAAAACCACTGTACTTGTTTGTTCCGACCTTGTCTAGTGTAGCAGGATATACTTAGTACAAAACAATAATTTGACACTAACTACACCATAATTGACTTGTTTACATGAACTACCAATAGTTAACACTGAACTTGGACAAGTGACTCACACCATACTCACACTCACCCAGACAAGAGCATTCTGGGATAATGTTTTCTTTACCTTTGCTCTTAAAATAAGGATGTGAATAGAAATAATTATTTATAACATAAATTGTCAAGTTTTGTTTCCATCTCAGTACATGTACAAAAATCCATCTCGGTCTTGAGTGTCCCTTTAGCAAGACACTCAACCATTAATGCTTCATCCTTCGAATTGGACAGAAAGCCGTAGGCCCAATGGTGTGTGTGTCTGGTTGTCATTTGGACATCCCATTTTAAATTTGGACACCCTGTTTATCTGTCATTTACATGTAAATTTACATGTAAATGTATTGTAAGTAAACAGTTTGGACACCCAGTTTTTAAATTTCCAGCAAATTTAGACACCCTTTTACCAAATCCTTGCTAAAACCTTGTTATGTGTAAATGCACGTAAAAGAAGGGGTCCCCACAGTTTCTGGTGATAGGCCTACTCAGGGAGTTTGCACCGCATCACACACTTACGCGCCCTCTCATTGGATGCGTATCTCAATAGCCCCGGCCCGCTGCATCATACGACATCCAGATCCAGATCACACCCATTATTTATAATTCCAGCCGGCCTTAACCATCATATTAAACACCAGAAATGGCGGTACTCCGCAGCCTTCCACACATAGTTGGCCGACTCATCATCTCAACGGAATATCATATTTTGATTCATAATTCAATGAAAATAATTTCTGTGTATATGTAAATAATTTATTTTTATTTTTGTATCATGGCTGCATTGCCTGCAATTTTAAACGTACATAGGATTGGGAAGTGGGTCTTTTGTAGTGACCGCAGTAACAAATATTCCAACCACTATGCAGGGCTAGAAATTAACACTTTACTACACTTGTTTCTAATTACCCAAGAGTAGGCCTACTGCGAGTGCGAGGGTAGAGATTGTTGATATGAATGATTACTAACATGTGCACCCATTCGGCTGCCGGTGCTGCATACTCCTAAGGTTTCAGGAAAGCTTCAAAAAGGTCCAATGGGGGTAGTTATTAGGAGGACACTTTTATACAATGTTGCCTGATAAATGCCCATTTTTAATATTATTATTATTATTATTATTATTATCACTGCACAAAACAACCTGATAAAACATTTTGGTCATCATTAGCTTTCATTGGGCAGTGCGCAATCCGTAAATCCCTTGCACACTAGTGTAGCAACTGCATGGATTTTGACAATCTAGCAGCCATTGCCAGAAAGTACAACCTGTGACCACATCTACAAACACAATCCTTGACACGTATACCATGTGTACTACAGGGAGGTTATACACACTACACAAAGTACATCCTTGTGGAGGTTTCTAAAACTGTCATTCTAATTTCCTGTGTCCCTGAACATCCTCCCATAAACATGTAGGCCTAGTCAATACTCCACAGACTTAATTTAAAAATTCCTTGCGGACCATCCCTCTCTTTTCTCTTTAGCTTTCTCCTGTGGAGCCCATTTTGCTCCTTATTTATTGTCTTTAATCTCCGTGTCCTAGGTGGGTCATTCCATGCCAAATCACAAAAAATTCTGAAAAGTTTGGCAGGCACCATCTCAGATTTGGCTAATTTAGAAAGAAAAAAAAATCCCCTCAGGTGCCATGAACACAAACATAATTTTTTATCCTTAACCTCCTTAAAATTTCTGAGATATGACCCCCTAAAAATTAAGCCCCGCCCCTTCAAATTGATATATTTTTTTTGGAGGGGGCATTTTTAGAGGCCTATATAAATATCTAAATATATTTTAAAGACCTTTACCTTGATATGCAAATGGCCCATGCTACTTTTGACAGTAGATTCAAGTTTCTGGCATACCAGATATACCCTGATAGCATGTGTAAAACTAATAGTATACCCTGTATATTAATTTTTTGCTATATCTTATGTCCATTTGTAGATATAGGCCTCTAAAAATGCCCATAAACACAAAATATCAATTTGAAGGGGCGGGGCTTAATTTTAGGGGGTCATATCTAAAAAATGTTAAGGAGTAGGATTCTAAAGTTATGTGTGTGTTCATGGCACCCATAGGGGATTGTTAATGGTTTTTTTTAAACCAAATCAGAGACGCCGGTGCCTGCCAACCCCAGGTGAGTTGGCATGGAATGACCCTCGTCGTGCAAAGAATGGGCCCATCATTGTCATCAGACATCATGGATATATAAATATAATGACACTATTTCTAACCCTCTTGGTGGGGGTCTGTGTTACAACTGAAAACAAAAAACACTATAAATTGTTTAGTTTATCCATTTGGTTTATCAATATCAGTTAGGTTCGTTGTATGATCAAGCAATCAAACTTTGATTTCATACACATGATTGATATTGATACATGTAACTCAATCTCGAGAGCGTTTTAATGGACATCTATGATCTAGCCTAACATTCAGAGGCAACCATCCACAACAAACGAAAAGAACAAAGACACACCATAAAGTTGAGAGCAACAAGTGTTCACGGTTGTGTCTGTCGGTTTCAGTTACATACTCGAGTCATAGTGTACTCACCAACAATGTCACGTGCGTTCCCGTTTTAGTGTACTTTATTTTTTTGTACTGATGAAACGGGTACAAAACATGACTCGACTGTATTTTCCTTCCTCCATGGTCTTGTCAACCTCGGCATACCTGGGTTGAACATCCACAGCATGGGCTGGAATGACTTCGAGGTGGCGATACCCTCTTACGTGATGAGAATCAGTAAAATAAATCCGCAAAATGTTGAGTGGCTAAGTAAACAAAATAGTTATTTCTCTTTCATTTCCGGTATGACAGCTCTGGTTGTTGTAAAGGCCTACCGCCCTCTGTTGTTGATTTTTCCTTTCTTCCCTTGACACGTGCGTATTGAGTCATAGATCAATGAAGACGGTGTGTCATTTATAGCCGTAACTATGTTTTATGTACGGTAATGGTGGTAAGCATCCAGCGTGATTATTTCGTCTAAGTTACATCTTGGTTAGAAATCAATACAAGTGGAAAAAATTCGAATCTCCAAAGAAAGGCGTTTTTTGAGATTCATTTCCGTGGTGTCCATAATGACTGCTGCGGCCAGAGATAGATGCGGTTGGTACCCGATGTCACTCGTGGATGTATTTTGATGTTTGAAATAATACCGTGTTATAAATTAGGTCGGTTTAATTTTTTCCCTGATCCATACCCTATCCCCGGAAAAAAATCCTGGCTACGGCACTGATAATTTTAGTGGCGATCAATATTGACCTTAAATGCATTGACGTCATCACTACGCCATCTTTTTAGTTAGAAGTAAAACGATGATGACACAATCGAAACATCTTTGTACGCTCGGCGCGCAGAATGGGCCTATAAGCAACCTTCTTTTGACCCCTGGCCCGGGCAAGATTTGTTTTCCTACGAACGTTTTGTCCCCACGGGAAATTGACATGGGCTGGAGAAGGACGAGTCAAAAGAGGGCACTATCAAAATAAAGTTTGTACACAGTTCGCTGTATGGGGGGACACCAAGTTCGTAGGGAAAAAAATCTCGCGGCCCGGGGGCTATATATTTTTTTCTACGAACTTATAGTCCCCATACGTGAAGTTAGCATGGGCTGGAGGAGGATGATTCAAAAGAAGTTTGTACACAGTTCGCCGTATTGGGGGACAAAAAGTTAGTAGGAAAAGAATTCTCGCGGCCCGGGGGCGTCCTACTTAAATGACGTCATGTGTGTAAATTGATCGTTCCTGAAGTAATACTAAATCTAGACAGAGTGAGAACATTCTGTTGATTTTTGTTTTATTGCGTAAATGCAATCCGATCTCGGGGACAGCTATAGCAAGCTACAATGTGCTCAAATAGGTTCTATTCCGAAAGTGTACAAATCAAATCATTAATGAATTAATGCATCATTAATGCATCAATCTTTCAAACCTTCAGTTTTACCCCCATGGAGAGTCCCAGAATAATAGCTCTTTATTAGTGCAGCGATTGTGATAACTTGGTGCAGATTGAATAAAACAAGACAGACTAAAAGATCTGTCTTTCACAGAAATGCAGAAACGTAGGCTACACGACCAAGGCTTCCCTTTTCAGATTCATATGTGCACCACACTAAATAATCAATTGAGAGAAACTCATGCGGAGCCTTATTAATAAAATGTAAACCCAACCCACAACTTTTTCTGTAAATCAAAAATTTTAAGGTCATGGCTCTTCGGTGGATTGTTGAAAAAAAAAATAGTCCAATATTTTGCCACTTGGGTTGTTGACTTCCAACATGGAGCATTGGCCGGGGTACACGCCCTCTAAAAATGGCCCTATTTTGCTAAAAGTTGCAGGGTCTTTTTTCCAAGATGGAGTCTGGCCAGTTTTGCCGTTCAGGGTGTTTTTATTTTTGGGTGAGCCCAAAAGCCAAACGGGTAGCCTACCAAACATTGAATAGAAAAATGTAGATTAGTTGTTAGAAAATAATTTGTTTTTCTCTTCAAGAGGCTGAGAAACCTTTAAATATTTTTTGAGGTTTTTTTCAATATCTAGCATTTAGCATTGGTTGCGTTGGGGAACTTATTTAGTGTATTGCACCCACAGGGACAAGGGAAAGTGACACCAACCCCATTGTCCACTCAGTCGGTAGTGAAGCATCAACAATTAATAGACAAACGCTTACCCCAAATAGGCTCAATTCAATCGATCAATACATAAATCTTATCTGGCAGAGCCAGAGCTCTGAATTCCAGTGTTTCTTGTTATTGACTTGTACCCCGTTTTGACCGAAATACTATGGAGAAGAATGTACGTCGGTACTTCACCCTTTTCCGACAAGAGGGTTTACCCCCAAAACCCAACAAACCCTACCACCATAACGCCCCCACCACCGCAACGCCCCCACCACCGCCACCACCACCACCACCACCACCACCAATAAATTGCATCCACCTCGCCCGGCCAAATTTGTTTTCTTTTCTCGGCCAGTTCAATCTCTGCCAGAAAATCATTCATCGTTATTTTAACTCTACTGGTAGGCCTATCCCTTTGCAGACATAATGAAAATATCGTTCGGGAGTTGCCATGCCGGTGATTTACATCAACTTGACGTTTCGATAAGTATGCCCCGTGTGTCTTCAGTAGAACAAGCCGAACTCTGATGCTACATTACTTTAGAGAATCGCACACACATAGCGATAAGTGCACGTATTCGTCTTGGCAATTGTACACCGTGAACATGGTAAGACGTTCGTAGCCAAGAAACTTGATTTTCTTCGGATTACTGGCTGGCGTCTCCATGGTGACGAAAAAAATCTCATCTTTTCTGGCCTTTTCACTTCCGGGTTTGACGTGGAGATCCATTGCTGTGTTAATGATTGTACGATCTTGCACCTGCATCATAAAGATATAATCGTCATTTTTGTTTATGTGGTCCATTTACCATAAAAATAACAATCAACTTGAGCTTGGATTGGGTGGGCTATATTGGGTGGACAAAAATACAAACAAATACATATCTTCACGGGGAAAAATCCCATCAATTTCTTTACCCTTCGCTCTCTTTCTTTGACATCACCAAACCACAGCAACTCGAGCTGTTTGCATTCTCCGACTTTCTTCACATTGTAGTTTGGCGGACGCGATCGTAGTATTTTCTCATTTAACCAACCCAAAGCTGATTCGGCTAAAACTGCGCGAGCGCTGTCGTTGGTAACTGATCTCTCGTAGTCGTGACATATGCACACGTTAGGGTTCAAACGGAGGAACGAGTCACATGATCTACCAGAAGACACCGATGTAAAGAGTCCGTCGGGTTTAACGTCGTATTTGGGCGTGTTCGTGGGCTATTTTCACCCGGTTTCCGGGGACAAGTGACATCAGAGTGTAGTGTAAATCTAAGATGCTGATGAGACGGTTTTGGTTGGTCGAGAGAGCACTCATTTTCCTAGACCCTAGTAATTTGGCAACATCCTCTGATAAAAGAATGAAGAGAACAGGGTGAAACACACTTTGGCCTCAGTAGAAGCTCTGAAGAAGTTACCGTACGCGTTTCCGTGGTCGGCCATGAGGAAAGTTATCATGTTTGGCTGCGTTGACACGAAATGCAAATACTCTGCCAGGTCACCGTCGATGAGTTGAACTTTCTTTCCACTTGCTTCATGTGCGATGTCATTAAGAGTGATGTGGAAATATGGCCGTTGTGCTGTGTTGAGTTTGGACTGTCGCATTTTTAAGAAATCTAATGCGTACTGGTGGTAGTGTCTCTTGTTGTAACACACCGGTAATGAATAGTAGGGCCGATCCACGCCATTGGCGCGTAAAATTTCACAACTGGCCAAAGTGAAATTTAACCCGTCAATTCTGGACTTCGCTATGTTGGCTTTCAACTTTTCCCAACGTGCGGCAAAGTCGTCATAGAAGTACTGATCAAACACGTTATACTGTGACAAAACATACATCCTCGGTCCACATGGTCTGGTAACCAGCCTCTTTAAACCATTTGAGCAGATATGACGTATTTAGATCCATTGATTGGTGTGAGCGTGTTGTTGTCTCTGACGTCATCTTCGGTGTCAAATCTCGCCGCCCGGAGAACAACACATTAAGAGTTGGGTAGGTGCGCCCTTTCACCGACTGCATCAAGTTGAAGTTAAAGACATTCGCGGTACCAGACTTCTTGATCTGACGCAGTTTATCAACGCTCTTTGGCAGGGAACGAAAGAAGTGACTATGGGAAACTGAGTCGAGCAAGAAAATATTTATATTGATTTTGGTTTCAGCGTTTTTCGTAACCTTGGATTTGGGCATTTGCAGAGGTAGTATAAGTAGCTGTGTGGATTGGGTGACATCAAGACACTGGATAAAACAAAAAACATGATGGTGGTGGACATCTGTTGATGGATCCACTAGTCCTTGGATCTTCTGTTGGAGACCCACAGTACCGTTGTATTCCTCCCAGTTGACGAAGCCCGAATCAAAATCGAAGGTGCCTAATGAAAACTCTGCCTTAGGACATTCTTCAGAAGTGCAGAGTACCTCGCTTTTGTGGTAGGTTTTTGTCTGTTGGAGAAAAAAAAAAGGATTGGAAAGTTGAGGTTTGTAGTTTAGGTACAAACAATGTTGACCCGTGCAGTGCACTGACGTCGAATGCGGCTGATGTCCACTCATTGTATGTCATTAATTGGAAAGGCAAATGGCACGTCAAGATTTTGGTGCATGTTTAACTGCGCGCACCATGCCTAAATACTGACTACTGTGCAGTAACACAGTGAATCAGACCCCAAAACGGCACATTTACCCCCTCTAGCTGGGTACCCACCTGTATTTGGCAGATGCTGATTGGCCCGTTTCCTTGACACTCCTCTCTGGTGGCTCAGAAAAGAACAGGTTCTGGGCAACCTGGCAGGAATCTGGCAGAACCCGACGTCTGCATGAAACTTTCTCATCGGGGTCATCCAAGGGGTCAAATCTTGGAACCTCACACTCCTGCAGAGAATCATCTAATATTGCGCCTTCAAACCTTGAGGGAATAAATTCATAATCATTTCAAATCAAAATAACGTCACCGAAAAAAAAGACTTCTCGTTCCGTGTAATTCTTTGCAAACCATTTGATAAAATAGTTTCACAGTTTGAAAATTAGAGGCAAAGAAAGTAGGTAAAACAGAGAGATTAGTTTAAATTCAATTGATACAAAACAACATTACGAACAAAAGTTAGCCGAGAAATCTTGTTCCGTGTAATGTTTTGCAAACCATTTGATAAAATAGTTTCATCCTTTGAAAATTTGAGGCAAAGAAAGTAGTTCAAACAGAGAGATTAGTTTAAAATGGTATTTTGGTTGGTAATACATTTTCATATATACAGCTAGTGTGGAGCAATTTTTGTGTTTGCCAGCTCTTAACAAATTACAATTCTGTGAGCTTGTATATAGGACCCAATTTAATGGCACTGTTTACCACGGAATTATACGCTTACTGTTTCATTAATACGCTTTACAATGCGCCGTAAACACGGAATTCTGTGGTAAGCATCACCGCAACGCAAAGAGTCGTTGCCTGGCCCGGTAGAACAGACCCCATGTAATTGGGCCCGGATGGAAACTTCTGCTGTTCAATAATCACCAATAATGCACTTTTTCTTGAGGAATCCTTTTTGTCCTTCTTCTTTTTCTTCTTCTTCTTTACTGTTCATAAATGAGTTAAACCTTTCATTACCGAATTGTTTGGACATAAACAACCGCTGGTGACCACATTGTTTGACCACTGAAGCGTGAAGCACACATTCTTACACAACAGAGAGCTTTCATTCAAAGGACATTTTTACAAACTCCATTATCTCCTTGAAGGTACTGTTTTACAGCAAAATAAGTAATCAAAAAGTTCTTACTTATTGAATTCCCTTTCATATAATTTAAATATCATTGAGATCGGTCAACATTTGTCAAAGTTCTTTGTCTTGCTTTCCTAAGTGTGATCTGTAATCTGAACCACTTTTTTGTACACAACCACATGGCGCTCCGTAGGTGTTGGGAATTTCGGATCTTTCAACTCTTATTTGAAGAGATTCCTGAACAATGAAACTTACCGTCTTTTTCCCAATTAGCGAGGTGAGACCACTACTCCCTGTAAAATTCCACAGGTTTCTAACATTGGAGAACAGAAGTATGGAGAAGATAAGCCCAAATGCAGATATCACTACAGCTCTCCGTCGCAAGAAGATATTGCGCCAATTAATTCTACGACCCATCGTGCTCAGTCAAAAAATTACAAATAAATAAAAATTCACCTTAATTTTTAATTGATATGCTGGTGGCTCGGTGGTTGCACGAAAGCAAGGTGATGCGGATTATAGCTTAATTAATTGCCCATCACCTTTGGAACACTTACATCTGGCATAATTTGAATGGTATATATATCCCATTGCCATCCAAGCCATATCAATATGCAAAATGCATCCACACGCTATACTGTGCGCAATAACTATTGCCCAAGGATGCAGTTTTGTCCTCTCTTTTATTCAATATACCATAATCAACAAAATCAAGAATAAAACAATAACACTAGTTGTGAATATTTTCAGGGATCCGATCAATCTGCCATTATATACACTACTTCATTAATTAAATAATTTATAGCAAAGGTAAATTTCACCTAGTTGCATATTTAAGTGCCAATCGGCCTATGTCACATTATACAGATAACAACTTCCATATCTTGCTAATAATCATTTACACAGCCAACAATTTCAAAGCAATTATGTTTAGGGGATTCATGGCTTTCGGGAACAAATCAACTGTATTTCGTACCTTAAAATGGCCCCGGCTCTTTGCTTAATCTTTGTTGGTATCATGAACTTGTTATTAATGGTTTTGCCAAAAGTAGCTAAGCACAACAAAATTGTGCTTACACGAATATACCAGCTAAAGTACCTCGTCACATGTACAACCTGTGGCTGGTATCCTGCTTATTTTTGCTTAGTATAACATTTTTAAGCGATATTTTTCCATAAGCAGCTCTGTGAAATTGGGACCAGCTGAGGGACTGGGAACCCAATCCACACACAAGGCTCCCGTACGAAGCAGGTTTGATAAAAGGCAAAAAGATACCACAAAGCTAACAACCCTAATGCCCAAAGCCAACCTGAATTCACACGAAGAAAGCAATGCCAGCTTTTCCTTGTCATGTTTCACCCATAATGCCGGACTGATATGTTTCTTTTGTATGGTGGCCTCGAAGGGTCATCTCAAATTGCAAATAATCTGCACAATTTATACAGCATATAAGCGATGGTGGTTTTTATTACCACGATAACTTTAAGGCACTCCCCGGCGCCCACAGAGCGCACCGAACTTAGAAAATGACCAAATCATAGCCTCATCACAAATTTGTCAACCCACAACTTGTCTGTAAATGAAAACTTTGAAGCCCTTTGGCTTTTGTTAAAAAGTATCAAATTGTTTGCCCTCTGATTGTTGACCGTCAGCCCGTTGCAATTCGGGTAAACTAGACCCCGAAAATGACCCTATTTTGCTCACAAACACATGGCCCCTTAGGCTATAGGATGGAGTCCGGCTTTTATGGGGCGCCGTTTGTCAATATTGTTAGCCATGATTTATAAATGTTGATTGTATGTTCATGGTTTACGAACAATATTTAAAAACCGCAAAACATTACTTTCCTGGTATGTAAACCATAAATATAATGTTGACACCACTTTCAATGGTTTGCATCTAATTGTTATAAACCATGGTAAAACATGTCAAAAATGTGCTCAACAGTTAATTGACAAACGGCGCCCCATACGGCTTTGAGTAATACTGGTAAGGGTGTTTTCATTTTCACAGCTTAAAATACAATGCTGTTAAACCTATCAAAAATTGAAAAGAAAAATGAAGATGAGTTTTCAGCTAATATTTTTTATTTGATTTCAATAGGCTGAGAGACTTATTGGTTGATATTGATATACATTTTTTAATTTGTTTTTGTCTTGTTTAATACTGGCATGCATCTCTCACGCACGCTACTAAGTAGTCGTATTTGAGAGCATTGCCCACGAGAGGGCAGTATAGTGGCACGCGAGGCAGAGCCGTATATTGAGAGAGTTGTGACAACTTCCAAAAAATGCATTGGCGAATACAGGGTGCCAGACTAGTCTGCCCATTGGGTTGTGCTGCATTTGGGAACAAAATGGCGTCCAGCAACCACGTGACCGGAGAAAGCTGGTCCCTCCATGTCGCAACTCTCTCAATACACAGCTCTGACGCGAGGGTGTGGGTGCACCCCACTAAATAGGAAGAAAACAGAGCGTCGGCCTCATTAATATTGTGTAGGCCATCAAAATATGCGATTTGAGAGCCCAATAAAAGGGGGAAAGTGTAAAGATTTTGCCCTGGGGGTTGTTGACTTCCAACTTGAGGTATTTTAAATGACACAGGCCCTGGAATAAAAGTCCTATTTGCCGAATTGTGTAGGGAATTTTTTTCAAGATTGATGTACGGACGTTTGGAAAATTTCACTGCTGTGTTTTCTTTTTCTTTTTTTTCTTTTTTTTTGAGGTAGAACATAGAGAAAGCTCTTTGGGTAGAATAACTCTCCGGGCCTTGGCAATTCCCATTATTAAATTGAGAAGAAGATATAAGTTCAAGAGTCAATGGATAATTTTCCCTAAACTTTAAAAAGCTGTGAGATTTCTAAGTATTTTGTTTTGTATTTTTAAATTTAGTATTTTGTACTGTATGCTATGGGATTTTATTTATTTGGGTGCACCCACGAGTTTCAGAATATTAATGTTATTTTAATAAGCGGATTGTTCAGGCTCACATATCCTCTAATATACAACACTGACAGCGAAAGAACGGAAAACAAACCCATGACCACCAACAACCGGAACAGGAAGTTTTATCTGTGTAACACCATCGAGGTAGGAATAGAATGGTAACAGACTATACTGAGAGTCCGGAATAAAAAAAATGAGTGTAGCTACACATCCTACACCTACGTTGCCATTGAATAGTGGATTGTCTTTATCTGACCCAATATGCCACCATATTGTCACCTTTACTGTCCTGTCGAGCACTAACTACTGCGTCGATACAAAATTGCTGGTATTGTCCTCGGAAGGCTTGTAAGTACGATGGGATAGGCCTAATTATTCTTGTAAGTACGATGGGTAGGCCTAATTGACTGTGTACTTGTAAGTACGATGGGTAGGCCTAATTGACTGTGTATACGTTGTTATATGCTATAGCATGTCCAACAATACAAACTATTACAATACAATTAATTTTTGTTTTCAGGCTTCTGTCGATTGTTTTGTTTTTTTGTTTATAGGCCTAGATGAACTATTTTAAGGTTACAATTACAAATTCTGGTTGTGTTTCGATTCAAAATTAATATGTGTAGCCTATTTCTGAGACTACAGTATTTTTGCCCATATTTTGGCGTGGGGATTTTGTTTTTGTTTTTGCTGTTACTTTAATATATTTTTGGTTGCCGATGTTGTTTAAGTTTTCGGAAGGGGCGGGGGGGGGGTTACACACCACGCCTATTTCATCAGACTGTTAAGCAGATCGTTTTATTTGTTATTAATGTGCACTATCCTCATAAAGGTTTTCTTCGTGTCATAAAGGTTTTCTTCGTGTCTACCTGATTCGGAGCAATGTACGGTGGGTGAGAAACGCCATGCCTATTATGAAAGCTTGTTGTTGCTGCAGTTTGCGAGCTGGATGTATTTTCACGGGGATCTTTTCAATGGTGAGTGTACAAGAAATAGGCCTTTGAATACGATATTTTAGCTTTCAAGTATAACAAATATCCCATAATTCTTGTAACATCCCACTGCATCATGGCCGATGGTTCTTTCTCGACAGGTTTGCACTTTAATTGTCACAGTGCGGAAATAAAACCAAAAGTGAAACGTCGGTACGGTTGAAAAACCTTTTAAACAAACGCACACAACTTCCTTTTCCCACAATACTCTTGCATCTAGGCTCGTGAAATGAAGGTACAGATTCCAAAGTCGTTAAAGGATTTACAACCACAACAAACTGGAAGACGTAGTCAAAACTGTCTATAGGTATTAGTTGTTTTAGAGTAAACTCAGAATGTTCTAAACTGAAATGTAATTAAGTGTCCAATGATGAACTTCAGGAATATTATTCCTTTCTGCAGGGTACTGTTTCTGAGTAAGCACTTTTTGCAACTGTTTACAGGGGGTGCCCTATAGAGCTCAGTCCTACAGTCTTAAAACTTTGCTATAGTTTTCGATACGAGACGGAGACTGGGCACCCGAGACATATCTAAGTCTTGAAGCTTGGCTGCAGTAAAGTTAAGACTGATCTAACGCTAGCAAAAATAATAACAGGCTTTTGAAGTTGATTATCCAGCCATAGGCTATTCAGAGATATAAGAAAACTGTTGCTTGTCCGGACTTGTCACGGCGTCATAAGTACGTTAAGTACCAACTCGACCATGAAACTAACATGCTTAGTCATCGTAAAAGCATTATTTTGTCCCTGAAAAAACGGGAATATTATTACCTAATACTTCCTATACTTCCAGGTGACGTCATTGTCATGGGCGGCATGGGGTGTCTATAACTTGTTCGACTCTGGAATTTTACAAACGGAATCGGGTGAGTCAGCTTAGGACAAGGATTGTGGCGGATGAAGTGGGGTTAATAATTATAATAGATCACATAATAGGCCATGTGTACAAGTGCCATCTTAACAATATGCCGCAATGCATATTAATTTGACTCCACAAAATGGCCGACCGTGTTTGTTCACGATGTAAAAAGGAAAACCACGCAATTTCAAGCCATATTTGTGTGGATCATTGTATTCTACTTTTAAAACATCTTTCTAACCATATGCATTTTATAACAAACGGTTACAAACGCTTTTTATAGACCAACTCGTCCGATCCCAGGCAACGTATCCCTTTAAGTAGGTCAACTCACTTTTTAGGTTTCACGGAGAGACACGTATCTTTGACTTATCACTATGGCAATTAGCCAATATATTTTAAGAAATTAGTTAGTCAATGGAGAGGTTAAACTTATACAGAATCATATGGGAGGTCTTTAATTGAAAACCGTGGCTTTCGTATTGCAGATTTTGCAGTTTTAAACCAAGCACAGTGAAAAATGTAAATCTCAATCAAGCGTTTGGATATAAGTGGCTCTTCGTGAAAACGGTGACGGAAACAAAAGAACAATTCCCTTTATTGAAATATTATCTTTAATGCAAATACCAAAATTAAGTTGATATTTCTTTTATACCAAAGTGGGGGGGGGGGCAAATGTGATCAGTTTTACTGGATAATGATTTTTTTTAAAAAAATCTGTTATCAAGGTAAATGTAAACCAACCCGTGACAGTAATGTTATTATCCTTTGTCTTTTTGTACAATAAAACACCAGTGTCAGACGTTCCGCCATTCTATTACGGATATGCAGTTGGTGTCGGGTTGTGGATATTTATGTGTATCACATCGTTTCTTATGGTGGCTGGAGTTTGTTGTGTGAGTATCCTTATTTTAAATCTGTCCTCGGCGTCAAACTTACGGTCGATTTCCATAGAGTGCGCCACCAAGTGTTTGCCCTCGAGAGGACATAATTATAATTCACAGTGCGTCGTGGGAACTTGAAGACACATTGTGTAATAATTGAATCAATAACTTATGTTTAGCTTGCAAGCTGTAAAATCAAGCTTAATTTGTTAAACCTTCTTCATGTATAACGATAATAATAACAATAATAACTAGTCCTTATGTAGCGCATTTTACAATAACGTATCAATGCGCTACATTAGTGCCCAGGTCATTGGGCCGATAACATTCCTTTAATCTTTCTCAGCTCCTTGGGGAGTATACAGCCCGAGCTGCCGTGGCGCTCTGAAGGCTTTTTCAAACACAATATCAACATCTACCCTCGCAGGTACCCATTTATCCCTGGGTGAAGAGAAGCAATTATAGTAAAGCATCTTGCTCAAGGACACAAGTGTCACGACCGGGACTCGACCCACACCCCGATGACTTCACCACCAGAACTTGAATTCGATGCTCTAAACATGACACCCTAACGGTGATCATTAAATGCGACGATTACTTTTCTCAGCTAGAAACTAAAACTGTACACGGTATAATAGTAATGTATTTCAACCGCTATAGACTGGTACCGGTACCATGTCTTTATCCGTCATTATAAAATAAGGCACTGGTATTACAAACCCAATGATTTCTAGTTCATTGCATAGGGACGTACTGACGTTGGGTATCTGTGTTAGGATTGGTCCATAGCAAACCATGGGAGCACGCGATTAAATATTATGTTTGAAATCTCTTTGGGCCCACCATACTCTGTTTTGTTTGTTCGGGTGGTTTTTTTTTCTTTTCTGTTGTTTTTCTTCAAAATATTGTCTTTCTAACAAAAGACTACCATTAGGAGCCCTTTATTTTGGTAAAAATGTATGAAGTGGAACTAAAAGGAATTCGCACCGACTCGTTGAAGAAATATAGCAATGTGTACATGATCAGAGCCACATAAGCAATTGAAAATTACCTGGTATGTCTTCTGCCTCCTTGGTTACCATGGCCCAATTTCATGGTACGGCCCATATACGAATGTTGCTCTACAGGTATAGCCGTCTCCATGAATATGGGCCCTGCTTGCTTGCTCGGAAAGGTCGACTGGGTATCAGCTGTCTACCTGTCTCCTCTAACGCAGTCGGCAGCTCCTCTCTTCTTTAACCTCTCCTCTTTAAGGAAACAAGTCTCCTGGCAAATTCTGCCGCTTAGCTTTCAATCCAATCGCCCACTGGTATTTCTTAACTCCCTGTAGGATCGTCGTGGACTGCTCATACCATACATCGTCGCCGATGTTCTTGTTATTCTGGTCCAATGCGTGTTGTGCGCCTTCTATCTGTATATAATGATTATGGTGAGTAGAAAGACAAGCAAAATGTATTATATAATTATAGGACCTTTTCGAAGCCATGACTTGTGGCTTCAGGCTCCGTGAGTTATTCTGAAGACGTGTAGTTTCAGTTCGAGGCCTTTGACGAGGGAGGAGGACTTGGCCTGTGTGGAAAGCCGAAGTCTGAAGCCGTGCTATAGAAAACGCCTCTATATTGCAATAAATTAAAAGCTTGTATCACGGAACGCCAAATGACGCCATCAATTTCCGCGATGGGAATTCAATCGCCTAATAGACCGTGCAAGTCTCGCGCGTACTTAAACTTATTTTAAAGCGCGAGACTTGCATAATCTATAGACCCCTTGCATTGGCCGCCATCGCTGGGAACCGTACACGCGTGTACGCGCCTTGCAGAACTCCCAGCCAAGGGTAGGCCTTCATTCATTGACCTCAATGAGGGCACTGTTTGGGTCTTGTGACGTCATAAGAGGGGTTTTCTTTTACAAAAAACGAATAACTTCAAGACCTGACAAGTGGATGCTTCTTTGGCGTTCCATAATAGTGGTGAAGCATTCTTACACGCTTAAAGTCCATGGCTAGATTTCACAAAGAGCTGAAATTGTTTTAAGTTGTATAACAATCTTATTAGACTGTGCAAGTCTCGCGCGTATTCGAACTTCCGGGACCATTGTGGTCCTAACCATATGGAGTTTTACGTGGGCGATATTTTGTTTCGTCAATTATTCAAGTTTAACGTAGTTTATTACCATGAAAATTATATATGTTGTTGGGAATGTAAATACTTAGTGATACAAATATGAAAGTAAAATCAATTCAACAATATTACAAAGAAAACCCGAGAATTAAACTTGACCTCGGCTTCTGGTTAGTGCAAAAAATAAGAATGTTTGCCCACCTCCGATCACAAAACTTATGTAAACGCTTGTTTTGGATGCGTGATAAGGCTTTTCATTGCAGTCTATGGTCGTTGTGTCAGGCGTCAGTGTCCTATATAAACTGCGTCACGCGTTAATTTTACGCCCGTGCTTTTAGTAGTTGCACAGCGAGCGTGGATTTACAAAAGTGGTTTCTAAAAAGTTAAGACCAATTAAGCATCCTTGTCCCAGAGTTTTAATTTGATTTCAATAGCGATTAACAAATTATTTTTATTTTTATTATAGAAGCTAAAACTGATTTTACAACAATTGTAATGAGTATTCTTGTTCAGATTTTTTCTTTGATATAACTTTAAAAAAAAGATTTAATTTCAGAAAGAAAAAAAATTGCTCTTCGTTTAACGCGCGAGACTTTCACGGTCTATTGATGAAAAAAAGTCAAAACACTCTGACATCTCATCCTATAAGATAATCTTTGTTTGTAGTGCTTTTTGAAATCGAGTCCAGAAGCTTCGTCTATGTAATTTCAGGGAAGGTAGAATTCGTTGTTTTTTCCCCAATCATTCCAATTTCTGTATTTCTGTGTATTTCTTTCTTTTCATTTGAGTGCCTCTGTATTAAAGTGGTTTATATTAAGAAATGTCGCGCCGCGGGAAACACTCGTACAAAAACCGATAATAAGAAATATTGCAATGTGTTACTTTAATAGACCCCTTTCACGTGACGTCACAAGACCCTAACAGCGCCCTCACTGAGGTCAATGGAGACCTATCATTGGCTGAAAGTTGTGCGCGGCGCTTTACACGCGTGCACGTTTCCACTGCTTTGTCTCAGCGATGGCGGCCAATGAAAGGGGACTGTAAAACAATAACCATAAACAGATCGGGAGATTTTCTCCGTTCTGGTCTCTGTTGTATCACCCATGGATGTTGTACGTGCTTTTGTTTAGATTGATTGTGTTCTCTTGTGGTTTATATCTATCGTTTTCATCTCTGAAGGTTTTCGAAGATGGTTACCTGTACAACTTGGTGAATCTCGTTGCTCTGTCTTCGGCAGCTGTTTTCGTTGTTTTTTACGTAAGTTTGTTTCTAAAATTGCTACAAACTTTAGGCAAGGCAGGTGTTCATTGAATCTAATCACGTCCGTGTTTTTTTTTAGTGTTTTTTTACTTATTTATATTATGTTAATTTTGTTTGCGGTTTTATGTTAATGTTACTATCTGGAAGGTTTTTTTAGCAACTGTACTTTTAGACCGAACATCTGACGTCACACTTCGAGGCTCGTGAATAACGCCAGATACCTGCCTTGAGCGAATGGCGGGATCCTGGAAAACGCACCTTTGACCTCCCATCCATTCACTAGGCAGAGATTCGTAGTCACACACACGTGTACACGCATTACATTGTGTATAAACAACATTACATACAAACACACGCGCCTTGTATCCAATGAAATCATTGGGTCTGTAAAACCAGTCGATGTATTTATCATTGCGGAGAAAGACAGGGGACCAATCTACCGTACTTCACGCTTTGTTGTAGCTAACCAGCAAGGCATGCTTTCCTGTCCTCACAAGAGGGGGCTATATATCGTCGCTCTTACCACGAAGTGACCTATCTGTCAAAAAACACACATTTTGGCAAATAGTTGTTTACACAAATTATTAATATACTCATTGCTGTTAACATTTTCAGCAAGTTTCAGTACCTTACAACGTAATGGTTTCTTAATTACACTAATTAGTATAAACGACGTATCACTAGATTTGCCTTTTTGGTAATTTCACGAAGTGACCTATCTAGATACGCCACTTTACCAATGTTATATACAAAGCGCTACAGCTCGCGCAGTTCAGGCGCGTGTGTGACATTTGCGTTTCACGAAGGGACCTCTCTGGAAGCGTAGTCACGAAGTGCTATCTCGATAGGTCTCAATTTGCATTGGTTTGTACAACTCATTATTTCATTTTCACGAAGTGACCTATGTGTTTAGGACTTAATTACTAAATAAAATAGTTGCAGGAATGAAAACACATTGACAGTTCTGTCAGTACGAATAAAGAAGTCAACTTTATTTTTGTCTGAGAAAAATTAATGTATAAAGTCAGCAGAACCCGAAATAGCAGTTTGAAAAATAGTGCAACTTTAATCTTGATTTTCTCCATACACGTTTTTTTTAAACCCTGGACGAGGTAGGTCATTTCGTGGTATGAGCGACGATATGTAACCAGCCACTCTAAAATAGTTGAGTCATAAAACCGATAAACTGAAGGGTTTGAGTACACCCAAGCTGGGCTGAACTAACTGAACTGTTGAACTTGTATTGTAACCTTAAACGGTACCGTACCACAGGTAACATTAAACCGTTTGCATTGAGCTCAGTATAAAAGCGTACCGGTTCCAGTATTTTCTGTTTTCAGTGTTTACACGTTTGGTAAATACTCAAAATATATATTAGCATAAGAACTTACTTGGTAACGAGCAACGGAGAGTTGTTGATAGTATAAAACATTGTGAGAAACGACTCCCTCTGAAGTAACGTAGTTTTTGAGAAAGAGGTAATTTCTCACTGAAATAATAAAGCCTCTTGCAAGAAGTTTTTATTCTATCTGAAAGCACACAAATTTGTAAAACAAGGGTGTTTTTTCTTTCATCATTTTCTTGCAACTTCGATGACCAATTGAGCCCAAATTTTCACAGGCTTGTTATTTTATGCATATTTGGGATACACCAAGTGAGAACACTGGTCTTTGACAATTACCAAACGTGTTCAGTGCCTTTAATATTTGTTTTGAGTCATTACCAGCAAACGTGTACGATACCTTTAAGCCAATTAAAGGGAGGTTAAGTCATTTGCAGACACGGAAAAAATGCTTCAAAGTTTAAAAATAACTCCTTGACTGAAAGTGCATTATTCTCAAGAATCCAGTGAAATCGTTTCGCAAGATCTTGTTTGAATTAAACAAAAAAATTAAATTTTGTATCATGACCATCGTATAAAACAAGGTTTGTCTGACAGCTTAAAATCGTCACCATTATGCTCGTTTCCTCAGCCGTCACGGACGCATAAAGTGTGAACACGTCGGTGGAACGATATTTCAATTTACTAAATCCCCAACAAACCTACATTTTCTTTTTAATACAACAATTACCAATGATGAAATTTTGTTTGACCATTATTTGAACTGATCATTCGATGTGTGAATCTCGTTCATCTGCAGTCATTGAGTCTACTCTGTGTGACTTCAAGATACCAGGAACTCCGCTACGGAGAAGATGCAAGGGTTATCAGACAAGTAAGTAATACACTCTGAAAAAACCACCTCCCGGTTCAGTATTGACCCAGATTCCGGGTCTTAGGCGGCCCTGACCCATTTCTGGGTCAGGCTGACCCATTTCTGGGTCATTTTGACTCAGATTCTGGGTCAGGTTGACCTAGTAATGGGTCAGGCCCCACGGGGCCGGAATCCAGGTTAATTCCTGAACCGGAATTTTTTAGTGTAGCAGAAGAGATAACCAAATAAAACAGTACAGTTCCCAATATATATATAAGATACATAAAAAGATAGCCATTAAATGAAAACAAAATAGATGGCTTAGCATCCTCACTCATCCCATACAAAAATGATGATAAAGACACTCACAATCGTGTGTTTTTTCGTACTTTGTATTCTTGTTATTGGCCAAAGTCTTGTTAGCGAGATGAATCATCACGCTATCCGACTATGTACGGACCCTCTAAACGGAAAGAGGAAAGAATGTAAAGACAAGGGTAAAACAGAAAATAAAACTATTTCGTTCCAACGCCCGCGTTCCCTGACCTACACCTGCGTGTACAGGCTGTCCGTATCAAGTGGCTGAGCATACACAGCCAGAGAATCACAAAATTTTAGATAAACACTGTCACTCCGTGGACTGAATAATCAGCATTTTGTCAAACTTTGGTCTTTTGTCAGTTTGTCAATTTTATCTTTCTGTCGTTTCGACTCGAGGGGGACATTATGCGGTAATAACTTCCTCTTTTGCATAGTATCTTCAATGGCTTATATCTTCCTCCATGAATACATTTTGGTTATAAAATTGGTGCCAATATGCACATTTTTATCGTTCTATATATCACTTATAACTGGTTGGCTTTCACATTATTTTGCTGAGAAACATTTTAGGTTTGTGTCATTTCCTGGTTGAGTTATTGCCATTTGTCCTAGCTATAAATTATTCTCCTATGCAAAATATTTATGGGTATTTCTGTACCCTCTTGCATTATTTTTGTAGTAATGTGAATAATAATATTGAAGGAGCCCTTTTCCCCTCACAAAATACATTAAATTCTGACTTTGTAATGACTATACAAATAAGTTACCCGCGAACTGACATTTTTTGCTGTGTTTAAAAACAGGTGCAAATGCGTAACTAAGGGGGGCATGGGGCACGTGCCCCCCCCCCCAGTTTGAAATTTGGCTCTTGTGATTGAAAATTTTCAGAGTAAAATGTTACATTTTATATACGCTTTAATGTGATTACTTCGATGTTTGTAAAACTTTTTCTTCCATTTACAAAGAAAAAGGAAAACAGAAACTAACCAGTTAATGTTAACAAGTCAATTATCATGAGGTGTAGTAAGTGTCAATTTATTGTTTTGTAGTAAGTTTATCCTGATACATTAGACGTGTACACAAGGTCGAAACAAACAAGTACGTGTGGTTTTATTTACAACCAAGTATTTCCTGCTAATCCTCTCTATTGTGTTAGCTACTGTTGATGTATTGTTCTCTATTGACCTTTATCATGCCTCCCCCATCATGGTCATGTTCCTTGAATCCAATACCAGCAATGACTAATAACATTCATTGTACGAAAAGGAACCAGACTATTTATCCTTCCAGCCTCGATTTGGTTACATTGATTTGAATGGGGACAAAATCAAGATGGCCGCACCATGATAAAGGTCTATTTTGGTTTGTCAGCAATTAACCCTCTAGTTGTAATTCAACTTTGAAACCCATCTTGTGTTTTACCTTGCCCCCCCCCCCAAAAAAAAAGGGGGGGTCGAGTACTATACATGTAGCTGCTTATCATGTGGCATAATTCCATCAATATCCCCTTCTCCTATATATCATTTCACACCAAATTGTTTGGACTTAGATAAGACTGGTATGCCTGACCCTATGAGTGGGCCTACTGGCCCCAGTCCTTCTAGACTTGATTTCAAGTCTGAGCTTGCGGTTATTTCTCTGCATCAGCCACGCAGAATTCCCCCGCAGATTTGCTATCACGCGCTCTAACTCGCAATCTCAAGACGGAGATTTATCCACAAGAGGGCGCTGTTTCAGCCAATAATGTATCGGCTATCAGGACGACTAAAAACCACGATCACAGACTTGGAACCAAGTCTACAGTCCTTCCGAATCCTTCACTTTGGTAATTTGACATAGACGGTTTTGGGAATGTTAAGGCCGATCACACAGTATAGGCCTTGATAGCAAGAACAAAAACGAGAAATAAAATCGCTCCTAATTAAATCAATGGTACAAGTCACACAGCATGTAATAACGTGAATGAAAACAAGGGGCGAAACGATTCATTATTATTCCAATCAATCTCAAAGCAATTTTATCTACATGTAGATATTTTCTTGTGACCAATCAGAGTTGATATTAAAGGCAAAAGAAACTTTTGGTTTTTTGAACTGTTCGATTGTTTTAATCCTATTGGCCTAAATGTAGATATATACAATAAAACTAAACTGTGAACATTTTATTTCAAAACGTGGTGGCGTTTTTGAGATATTGCCGAAAATCTGGAGCGGTTATGTCCACGCAGGAATAATAATCTGCAATTCAGATTCAAATTTGTTCCATAACCGCAGTACTTCGAAGTGAACAAAATGCATTATACTATCCAAAGTTGCTGTACTTCTTACCAAGTAAGTTTGTATTGCCATTAATTTTCAGAGTCATTACCAAACGTGTACAGACCCTTTAACCTTCAGCAGGCGCGGATCCAGGGGGGCGTGGGGGGCGCACGCCCCCCCCTTTTTCATATAAAAAAAAAAAAAAAGAGGGAGAAAAGAAAAAAAGAGGGAGAGAGAGAGAAGGGGAGGGAGAAATGGGGAAGCTTTGTGTTACGCAGGCGCAACAAACTTCATTTATCATTTTGCTGCTTGGTATATTTTCACGCCCCCCCGTTTGGAAAATCCTGGATCCGCCGCTGTTCAGTGCCACTGCACCGCCCAGCTGCCCAAAGCGATACACTGTAACATGCGGTTTAGGAGGAAACGCTCACCAGATTGCGTTTATTGTCGAAAAAAAGTAGCATCAAAATAAATTTAGACTGTCATTGGTACGATTGGTCAAGTCAACGGCAGTCGGTTATATCGTTCCCTCGAAGTATTATTTTGAGAAAAGGAAATGATTTGGAGTGGACGAAATAACATTTCCGAGGAACAAAAATAATGTTTCAAATGAACAAAATAATATTTCGGGGGACGAAATACCTGTTTGTTTGTTTGTTTGTTTGTTGGGGTATTTTTTTTTGGTATGCCTGCAGATTTGTTCGTTAGGTGTGTTTGTTTGTTTGTTTGTTTGTTTGTTTGTGTTTGGGGGGTTTCCCCCCTTTTTTCTTTAGTCTTCTTCAATTTTTCATATAAGGGGCTCCGTACACACGCGTACAAAACAGGCATGCTATCCTTAATTTTCTCAGAAATGTGACTCTCTCTCTCTCAAAAAAGAGTAAAAACAAACATTGAAGTTTACATTGCAGCTGTTCAGTTTCATGCATTCCTGTCAAAACCAGTTTTTGAAAATGTGCAGAAACGTTTGACTGGAGATTAAATTAAATTTAATGATTCCCAAAAGAAGCGATGTTGTAGTGTTGCAGTATCCTCGTAGTCGGGTACCGTTTTGATGGTACTCGTTTATACTCGTACTCGGTTACCAAAATACTCCCCTTCGAAGTCCATACTCGATACTCGACTGAATAAACCCCTGTAGGCTCCGATCCCTACTCGAACTCATGTACTCGATACTCGACTGAATAAACCCCTGTGGGCTCCGATCCCTACTCGAACTCATGTACTCGATACTCGACTGAATAAACCCCTGTAGGCTCCGATCCCTACTCGAAATCATGTACTCGATACTCGACTGAATAAACCCCTGTAGGCTCCGATCCCTACTCGAACTCATGTACTCGATACTCGACTGAATAAACCCCTGTGGGCTCCGATCCCTACTCGAACTCATGTACTCGATACTCGGCTGAATAAACCCCTGTAGGCTCCGATCCCTACTCGAACTCATGTACTCGATACTCGACTGAATAAACCCCTGTAGGCTCCGATCCCTACTCGAACTCATGTACTCGATACTCGACTGAATAAACCCCTGTAGGCTCCGATCTCTACTCGAACTCATGTACTCGATACTCGACTGAATAAACCCCTGTAGGCTCCGATCCCTACTCGAACTCATGTACTCGATACTCGACTGAATAAACCCCTGTAGGCTCCAATCCCTACTCGAACTCATGTACTCGATACTCGACTGAATAAACCCCTGTAGGCTCCAATCCCTACTCGAACTCATGTACTCGATACTCGACTGAATAAACCCCTGTAGGCTCCGATCCCTACTCGAACTCATGTACTCGATACTCGACTGAATAAACCCCTGTAGGCTCCGATCCCTACTCGAACTCATGTACTCGATACTCGACTGAATAAACCCCTGTAGGCTCCGATCCCTACTCGAACTCATGACTCGATACTCGACTGAATAAACCCCTGTAGGCTCCGATCCCTACTCGAACTCATGTACTCGATACTCGACTGAATAAACCCCTGTAGGCTCCAATCCCTACTCGAACTCATGTACTCGATACTCGACTGAATAAACCCCTGTAGGCTCCGATCCCTACTCGAACTCATGTACTCGATACTCCACTGAATAAACCCCTGTAGGCTCCGATCCCTACTCGAACTCATGTACTCGATACTCGACTGAATAAACCCCTGTAGGCTCCGATCCCTACTCGAACTCATGTACTCGATACTCGACTGAATAAACCCCTGTAGGCTCTGATCCCTACTCGAACTCATGTACTCGATACTCCACTGAATAAACCCCTGTAGGCTCCGATCCCTACTCGAACTCATGTACTCGATACTCGACTGAATAAACCCCTGTAGGCTCCGATCCCTACTCGAACTCATGTACTCGATACTCGACTGAATAAACCCCTGTAGGCTCCGATCCCTACTCGAACTCATGTACTCGATACTCGACTGAATAAACCCCTGTAGGCTCGGCGATCCCTACTCGAACTCATGTACTCGATACTCGACTGAATAAACCCCTGTAGGCTCCGATCCCTACTCGAACTCATGTACTTGATTCTCAACTGAATAAACCCCTGTAGGCTCGGCGATCCCTACTCGAACTCATGTACTCGATACTCGACTGAATAAACCCCTGTAGGCTCCGATTCCTACTCGAACTCATGTACTCGATACTCGACTGAATAAACCCCTGTAGGCTCCGATCCCTACTCGAACTCATGTACTCGATACTCGACTGAATAAACCCCTGTAGGCTCCGATCCCTACTCGAACTCATGTACTCGATACTCGACTGAATAAACCCCTGAAGGCTCCGATCCCTACTCGAACTCATGTACTCGATACTCGACTGAAAATGTACTGGGACTCCGATTTTAGGAACTCATGGGAAAAATACATATTTCCTTTGCGCCTTTCCTTTTACATGCGTTGGTGTAAGGAAAAGAGGAATAAAGCTCTTTGGGAAAAAGGTAAAAATGAAGTTGTGTATGATGTCTTCATGTTTAAAAGAAAGTTATTATAACAAGCACACATTGTCGTCCAGAAAGTCGCACCAATAGTTAAAGGCACTGAACACGTTTGGTAATTGTCAAAGACCACTGTTCTCACTTGGTGTATCCCAACATTATGCATCAAATAACAAGCCTGTGAAAATTTGGGCTCAATAATTGGTCATCGAAGTTGCAAGAAAATGTTGAAAGAAAAAACTTGTTGTACAAATTTGTGTGCTTTCAGATAGGAATAAAAACTTCTTCCAAGAAGTTTTTACTATTTTAGTGAGAAATTCCCTCTTTCTCAAAAACTACGTTGCTTCAGAGGGAGTCACTTCTCACAATGTGTTATACTATCAACAGCTCTCCGTTGCTCGTTACCAAGCCAGTTTTTCTGTTAATATATATTTTGAGTAATTACCAAACGTGTACAGTGCCTTTAAAGAGTGTGTTTTCTCATGTTGCAGTATTTCTTTTTATAAAGTACTGTTATTCGAGCTCGTACTCGGAGATCCAGGTACATGGTACTCGGCTTCTGGACTCAGTACTCGGATATCAGAATACTCAGTACTCGGACACTGTACTCCCCCTTGACGGACTAAGTACGGCCTACTCGTACACAAGTACTACTCGGCCACCTTGGTACTCAGTAATACTTGATACTCGACTGAGAAGTTGTCAAAGTTTCAAATCGCTGAATCACGCCGCATTCCCCCCACGTGTTTTCTACAGTGACTCTGTGTTTCGTTTACAGATTCTGGGAATATAAAGGGGGTCGCGACAAAAAACGTCTACTTTCGGTGTCACATTCTATAAAGCATTGTGCTGCAAACGTATACGCAAATATTTTGTAAAGGTTCTTGAATGCATTCTATTGACTCATGGCGTTGCACCTGTCACACAAGGCTATTGTCTGCCTATAGACGATGTGACCTCTGACGTCATTCGAAAATCATAACATGATGCGCGCGCATGTCGCCGGGCAAAACCTTTGTGTACTGACAGCCAGCTATAAAGGACACGCAATGCCCAGCTAACCAAAAAACGTTGCGAGAACGTCGTTACAACGTTACGCTTTTGTTGTGGCAACGTTGATGTGTAACGTTGTGGTAACGAATTTGTGTGGACTCTTCTTGATGTTGTGACAACGTTGTCTCTAACGTTGTAAGCCAACGTCCATACCACATCCAAAATTAACCTTCTGACAACGTCACAACAAGTTGTAAACTAACGATTCTACAACGTCTCACTGTTATAAGTTAACGTTCCAGCAACGTCCTCAAAAAACATTGCTAGAACGTTGTTGCATCAGTACATTTGCTGTTGTGGCAACGTTGATGTGTAATGTTTTGGTGACGAATTTGTGTTGAGTTTTCTTGATGTTGTGACAACGTTGTCTTCTAATGTTGTGAACCAACGTACGTCCATACCACATCCAAAAATAACCTTCTTACAACGTCATAATATGTTGTTAAGTAACGTTTCTGCAACGTTGTTGGCTTACTTAATTCGAGTAATTAGTGTGTTAACTTATACTAATCAGTTATGTTACTTACATGTAATTATACCAATACCTAAATACATACTACAGTCACTACGACCCGTACATCCTATACTTCCGTATACACTGCATGTCTTATATTTATATAATCCAGGATACACAGCCGTCCTAGTCATGGTTTAAAACTTTTAAAATTAAAATTCACGTGAATTAATTACAAATGTTTGTTCGTACTTTTGATGTACATATTTTTTTGTAGACGAATATATACACAAAAGTACAAAAACATGCCATGAGTAACTAAATTCAATCAAATTAATCAAAAAAGAATCACACACTTCTACGCCCCGCCCACAAATTTGCATTTTTGTCAACGTTGGCCCAACGTTGTCTCAACGTTGGCACAGCATTAGCGTGATCTTCTTCGTGTATTTTCAGGATTTCTGGCATTTGATTGCTTCACCTTAAAACTTTTGAATGTCAGCAATGATTCTGACCATTAAACTTGTCCAATAACTATCAAGCAAACTATTTATGTAAAGAAACTTCTACTTTAAATGGAGAGTAAACATGTAACTTTACTCCGACCAAAAATGTATGACCATAAAAACTTACTTGGTAAGTGTCACAACCCCGAGTCCCCAGCACGCTCACGCGCAATGCGTCCTCGCTTCGCTACTCAACAGTCACCCTAAAAAAAGGGATCCTATGGCCAGTAGTTTTGTGATCAAGAACATTAAACTTAAATTTATTTACACTATGTACATCCATGGACATCCAAACAAAGAAAGAGTATCCATCACAGTTGGAACTAGGAAATTAATTGTGTTTTCATTAACCTCAAAAATTAACTAAGATCTACGGTACAGAATAATCATTTACTTATAATTAATTCCCACCACCACTATTAACAGCTGAAGCGTACACCTCAACAATGGCTGATGTGACCCGGTGTCTTGATTAAGAGGGTGTCCCTTCCACGGTATGGTTGCCTCACTTTCGGCCACTAGGACTAATTCAAGTCCATAAAAGAAGCCCTGGAAATATCACATTGAAACAATAATAACTACCATCTTATTGGCAACAGTTATATTTGGGTCGCCCTACTTTCGGTTTACTTTTACAAGATTGATACGGTATCAACTCAAAATTCAAATGGCCGCTTCTTCTAAACACAACACAAAGTGCATACAGTGAGCTTAATCAATACATCATATTTTGACTATTATTTTCGTCAACCTCTTATATACGTGGGTGTAGGTAGAATTCTCTCCCAGCCTCAAAATAATGCAAACTTAATCACTTCCTTAAAACAATAATAACTAGAGATTCAGAGTTTGTCATACTACAAACTCAAGGTGTTCGGTTCAGGTGGTAGGGAAATGATGAGCCGTTTTTCAATACACGCGGTTGGTATCGTAAAGAGTTTCATTTATTTTTCAAAAATTTAGCACGAAAAGCAGTCAAAAGCGCCATATAAATGGAAATCAAAGCATCAAGTCTTCACTGTAAGAAAACCAGTAAAAATACCCAGGCGTTTTGAAGGTAAACGGGATTTTAAAAAGCGTTCAACATTGAACGCCGTTTTCTCCGATTGTTACTTTTCACTGGGATCTACGTGTGTGTGGCGTCGGTGCGATTTGATTGTTACAGTTGTATTGACCAAAAAAATTGTGTCTCGAAAGTAAGCATTCATGACTTGTCGCATGACTGCGTGCAATGGTTAATTGTCTCATACAATGTATGCACTACATAAAACTCCGGAGTCTAGACACTAATTTGTACATCCATTGCATTCATTTGCACATTTGATATTTCAAAAGTTATAGGTCATTAATTGTCGCATGACTGCTTGCAATGGTTTATTGACTTATACAATTTAAACGCTACATAAAACTTTGGAGTCTAGGCACTATTTGTACATTATTTTAAATCCATGTCTTGTTGAAGAACTGCTTGCAATGGTTTATTATGATACATAATGACATGAATATAAACAGCAAATCTTGAGACCACCATATCTCGAAAAGTAGAAATCCGATCAACTGTTTTCGATTGTGTACTTGTGGGATACTGTAGATGTGTTTGTTAGGTTAAAACATTGTGCGACGTCATCATGATGGCACCAGTGCCCAAAGTTAAGTCAATAGATTTCGCTCGCCACAATTCCTGTCCTATGGCTTGTGTGGTAAAAAAACCCACCTCCATAAGACTGTGCGGCGCGGTATGCTACTTTATGTGTTCTCTGATGTTATAATGTAAGAAATTATGAAGTCACCACCTGTAAGAGCACGCTCTATCAATCGTCTATTTTTCAAGGTTATCAAAAGAAAAAATAGTTTAATTTTGAAATCTACAGAATATGCTTGATCGAGTCAGAAGTTGTTCCCCATCCCATCCTGGAATACTGTCAGCTACGGTACTAATGTTTCAAGTTCAAAAACATTTAGCATCAATTCTTGATTTCACGTACTAACACAAAACGTTTAACTTTATTGCTTATTTATTTGGGACGAAAAGCAGTCATAAGCACCATGTATTAAAGTTCAAAGTAACAAGTCTCCACTGTAAGAAAACTAGTGACGTTTTAAAGGAAAGCCGCGGGATTTTATAAAAGCTTTCAACATTAAATGCCGTTTTCTACAATTGTTACTTTTTACTGTCTGTCTGTGTGTCAGTTCGTTGACAAATGTGTCTCGCAAATAACAACGTTAATACTTATCGCATGGTTGCTTGCACTGGTTTATTGTCTGACACAATGTATGTACTAAAATAAACTTCGGAGTCTAGACACTGTTATGTACATTTAACCAGTATATTGTACATTTGATAGCTTCACGGTTACATTGACAATGTGTCTCGAAAATAAACATGCATGAATTGTCTTTGAACTGCGACACGTCAAAACTTGCACGGAAATCATGCCACTACAGCGCACGTAGGCTTTGGACCTCGTGATCAATGGATCGGAACGTGCTTCCGAGGGCTATTACTAACGAAATGTTCAACTTTTTGAGCCGGAGCTCAAGGTAAAACGGGGTCACTCTTTGTGTAGCGTTTGTTGAGTTTTAAAAGACCTGTCTGATGATGTATAGATTGTAATCCATTTGGTAGTTATCGAGTTATGATTTTTTGAAATATTAAACTTTGATTTTCTGTAATTCGACACCTGATGACGTAATCAGTACGTCACAACTTACTCGGCATCTCCAAATTTCAAGTTCATTAAAGGTTTGCAACTATGCGTTTTCTTGCGGACAAACGACTATCAGAAGAAAAAGAAGAACTAAACTAGACTTAACGAGTTTGTAAAAACAAAATCGTTGGGGTCAGTGTTTTGTTACTGAGCAAACTATTCCTTTGAATCGATGAAAAGATTGATGATAGCTTTTGAGATGTCAAAGAAAGTAAAATGTAAGTCTTTAACGTTTATACCCTAGTTCACACGGGAAACAAGAGCTTAAGTTACTACTTAAGACTGCATTGAGCTCTACATGGAACGTGTATTATTTAAACAACTTTCACGTTTTTCAGGGCTAGGAACCCATGGTTTAATTAAACAAGGTGTGCAATTTTGTTTGACTTTATTTTGTTGTTCACAAAGAATTTTATTGAAGTATTCAAAAGGATCTAAAAGTGGGATTCTCGTAAAAACTGCTGTTGATAAGAGTCAAACTAATGTTGATCTCTTGGCGATTGCATTTTCTCAGTTATCAAAAGTCATACAATCAACAAAAACAGGCCAGCAAAATACACTCTTTTAGTCGCTATTTACCGCCATTTATTGGACTACCGTGGAACGAGGCGGCATGCAGGGAAATGTTTTTTTAAAGAAAATCACACAGGCAAACTTTGACCTTTCGAAGTGACTGGAAGTAAAGGTCATATGAATTTTGCGTTAACTTTTCAAATGTTGCCCTTGTCTTGACCTATCATATGCCCAATTATAAATATCATAGCTGTAATATTCAGCGACATACAGGCATTCGCATATGGTCACTTTTTTTACCTTAAATGGCTTGTAATTTGACACCCGATGACGTAATCGTGACGTCACAACTTACTCAGCTTCTGCTAGTTATGTTCTAACTACACATAAAGTTTCAAGTTGATCAAAGATTTGCAAGTATGCGTTTGCTTGCGGACAAAGCCCACTGAGAAGTAAAACAAAGAAGAAGAAAACCCCCCGAACAATAACAAAGAGTTGTTCGGGCGGAAGGCCCGAACACCTAAAAAAACAATAAAAAACCGAACAATAACAAAGAGTTGTTCGGGCTTAATGCCCGAACACCTCCTGACTTCTATATAGGGGTGCATCAATGGTGATCAGAGCTCGGGGCACTTCACCCGGCTGACTCTTACAGCTACCGCTGTTCTCTTATTTTAGCTATTGCCAAATCTGTGTCTTACAACAAATTTCTATCACTAGGCTATCGCCTATCCTGTGGGAACTTATCCCAAAACTCAAACCATTGGTCTTTAGAGCTATATCGCTCTCTCGATACCACCCTCTCTTTAGGATTGCTCTCTCCCTTTCTACCCCCTTCGATCTTTTCCTCCGTAAAATAGCCAACAACCTTTTCTTATCCTTAACTATTGATAACCAAAATACCTTTATTATTATATATAAAACAAACTTCCACCGCAACCAGGGATGTGGAGAATGACGTTCGTCACTTCTTGAATATTCAACATAACTTGTTCGTACTATATACATTCCAACTTGGGGAGTGCTAGCTCTGCTGGATGACGTAATGGACAAGGCAAATAAAAATATCGCCCTCTTGTGACAGTAAGAAGCACTGCAGATGTTGATAATGTATAACATTTTGACAAACGACTCCTTTCTAAGGAATGTGGTTTTAGGGAAAGGGGTTCAACAGTTTCAGGACAAAATCGCAACCTTCAGGCAACGTTTTGTAAAAAAACTTCCGGGCGATGTTAGGGAACAGAAATTCATAACGAACGTTGTTCCTCCACCCCGCATTGATGCAATATTCCCAGATTGGTCAAAAGCTTTTGATCGTGTGAGTCACCAAGTTCTATTGGATAAATTACATAAAATAACACGGTATTTGTGGCTCAATGTTGCACTGGTTTAAGTCTTATCTTTCAAACAGATTACAACGGGTTCAGTTTATGGGTTCATCATCTGACTGGGCTGCAGTTCATTCTGGCGTGCCACAGGGAGCTGTTCTTGCACCTATACTTTTCAATATCTTTGCATTTTGATTTACCAATTTGCATTCAATCTAATCTCCGTCAGTATAAAGATCACACTGTCTTGTATAGAGTCATTAAAAATCAAGACGATGAAGTGGCACTCCAGGATGACCTGCAGCACATAAACACTTGGTGTAATTTAAACTGTATAACTTTAAACCCAAATAAGTGTAAATTAATGACTGTGTCCCAGTCTAGAAACCCTGCTAAACCACTGTATAAAATTGCTGAAAACACTTTGGAAAATGTGGATAATGACAAATACCTTGGTGTTATTATCTCTATATAGGGACTTAAGCTGGAAAACACATGTTAATAAAGTCACATCCAAAGCCACCAGACTCAACGGATTTATTGGTAGAGTAGTTAAAACTAGAGACCCTACCATTCTGACTTCACTTTATCGCTCAATTAGCAGACCCATACTTGAATACGCAGCTCCAGTCTGGTGCCCTGTTCTTTCAACTCAGCAAAAAACGCTAGAGAAGGTACAGATTCACCCGTTTTTGTTTAGGACTGCCGAGAAGGGCTTTAATTAATTCTGTCAATGAAATCGAGTATTCAGACAGGTGTGTCAAGCTGGGTCTACCTCTTTTAATCAACAGGATTCATTTCCTTTCAATTACGTATGTTATTAAATGTTTATATAACAAATTTGACATTGACACTGACCCTCTAATTCCCATTAGTTGTAGACATATCGAATCTGTTAAATTTTGCCATCAACGGGCTCGATCCAATGCTGCCCATTATTCTCTTTTTCATAGATTCCCAAGATTATTGGATGAACTAACCTGCATTAGAGATACAATTATCCATAGTTTATCCTCTTTTACAAATTCACTCAGATATTTTATTAGTCCCTGGCAAGGACGTTCCCTTGACCCAAACTGTTTAACATTGTTGTCATGCCCATACAAATACCTTGCTGGATGTTTTTATTCTAAATATTCATTTTGCATTTTACACTGAAATTACCAGTATCTCTCTTTTACCAAGTTTGTATTTTAAAATGCACAAATAAAATTTTATAATTTTTATTAGCTCTCATATTTTTGTACTGTAAGCCATGTTTTATTAATGTCCATAATGTCCTTTATATTGTCTGTTTATTAAATTGTGGCATCAGGAGATTAACTTGATAGTAATTTAGTTTACTTTTTTTGAAATCCATCAGGGGTGCTACCTTTTTCCCCCCTCTCCTTTGTGTTATTTATGTTTTCTGTTTCGTTCTTATTTTTGTACTTTGCATTTTTACCTGTGAAATTAATAAATGAAATGAAATGAAATGAAAAGCAATGTTTCAAAACAATGTCCAAATCAAACGTTGTTGCAACGTTGCATATACTTTAGTATGTAACATGACAAAAGTGCAACCTTCAGGCAACGTTGCGGCAAAACCTTTTCGCGATGTTACGATACAACGTCATCATTTAACGTTGTTGCAACATTGTATGTACGTTACTAAGCAACATGACGAAACCGCAACCTTCAGGAAACGTTGCAGTTAGGTCGTGTGTTACCTGGGTTACCGTGAGAACGCGTCTTCTTGCCCGGCGGAAACATGATTTTTGTCAATCGAGGGCGGTTTGAATGTAAACAGAGGTCACATCATCTATAGACTGGTCCATCTACCAGGATCCCTCCATTGGCTCAGGGCCGCTATATGGCGTTAATCACGAGCCTCGAAGTGTGACGTCATATGTTCGGGCTATGGTCTGCCGCGCACCAATAATATAACTCTTTGGCGTATAAGCATTGGTATAAGTAACACCACTGAATATCAGTGAGTATTTAATATTAAACACGGGGGAATGTCCCAAGGGCTATGTTAATGGTGTGATGACGTCAGGTTAATTGGGTCATCACATGGGTGCATTCGATTAGCTTCCCCGGTTGACCCCATGTGCTGATCCCGGTGAGCCCCTTAAACATGATGAGGTAATCGAACGCCAACTTCCTCCAGCATTCACACCATTGCAACTTGGTACAGCCGACCGGAACTACTTTCATTGTGTGCATTACGTTTACATATAACTCTTTGAAAACTTCCGAAACATTTCGTGGATTCAAGAAAAGATCGTAAAATAATTATTCTCAAGGTAAAACTGCAAGGTTAAATTGTTTTACAAGCCGACGTTGATACAAAAGTACGCGTCTTCGAACTAAAAAATACTTAACGCTGAAAAGTCGCTGTTTTTAGGGTGAAAATATGTGTCAAACTTCCTGAAAGTGTCCCGCTGAATTACAAACAAAATGGTGGCCATTGAGAATTGTTTTCGTCGTGACGTCATGCACCTTGGTCAGCCCCAAATAACCCGCTCAACAAAGAGGGCACTTGGGTCCTGACCCGGGTGGGCCACAACAATGACGTCAATGCTACTCGAATGCACCGCGGTCAGACCTGGGTCGACCCGGGGAAGCTAATCGAACGCACCCAATGAAAGATCCTGTTCAGAAGGGTAAATATTGTGAAATTAATGTTAAAGATTGTGAAATGGCTTTACCCCTAATGACGTAGGAAGCCAAATATTGTTTTGATATTTTAAGAATTCATTTGTTTTTCTTTTGATATATTTCTTAGCAAAGTGTCGTTGCGGTGCAATCTCCAGCATTCGGCATGACTTCGAGACACCAGTCAAGGCGTTACTAACAACAGATTGGTGTATTATGGATTGCTGTATCTACACGTAACAGTGACGACCTGTACACTGTGGTTGATAATAGCCTTTTTTCGTGCATAAAATAATATCGTATATCCATGTAAATAATTGCTTGTGTAAATATCAGTACGGCTTTAAACAGTCGTTGCTAAAAGTTCCACGTATCTATAAAAGGTTCACCCAGGCACTACGGCTGTTTCGTGTATGAGTATTCCCAAATCTGTCGAGCTTTCGGGAAACATTAAAAAGACTGTGCTTTTTATATTATTTTCGTTTTGATGGTTTTCATTCCCGCAAGGCATGTGGAAAATCAAAGTTTTGATGACCATTTCTTTGAAAAGGGAGCCGACAAATTGTTTATGGGTATACCTTATACAGCTACCGAAACGGATGTCAAGTGTCACTCTCGGTTTCTTTGTTTTGTATGTTTTACTTTCATATTATTTCATGGCTAACTTTTACTTTCCAAACAATATGATACAATTTTTATAGCCTCTAAAGAATTCCTGAGAGTCCAAGCATACAATGAAAACACACATGCACAATATCGCGCAACAAAATTAATGTATAGGGTGTTTGGGGACAGTTTTTTGTTAACCCTTCAAAAGAAAAATGGTCACGCTTGCATTATCAGTGTTTACACATGGAACCTACCAGTGACCCTGTCATCATTAAGAGAATTGAAGCCATTTCAATAAGTTTTATTTTGCTGTTGGTGTTTTTTTTTCAGTATTATTATCACTTATATTATATGTAGTCCCCTTTAGTATATTTTTTTAACTCATTACAATGAATATTATATTTGGTTTTACCCGTACGCGTACACCGATGTGTGTAAAGCACTGTATACTCAGTACTTTTCATTACAATGAGTTATTTATCATTTTTAAAACCATTTATGCTCATCAATCTTGTCACCACTGTTTAAAAGTAAACATTTATTACTTTATCATGGGTGAATGCAACATAACTAAGTGTTCCTTTCTTGTTCAACCTGTTGTTGTAAAGGATATAATGTCTTTGACGTTCCTCTTTGGTTGATTTTACATATTATCCATCGCTCTGGAAAAGAGAAGACGGTTTTGTTCTTAATTAATTTAAAATGAAAAAAAAATCAGCTATTCACCCTCTGCACGGATCCGCCATGTGCGTGTGGAGCCTCGTCTAGCTTCATTTGTGTATTTATGCATCTGTTCGGATGAAAGTGTCATTACATTACCGTGACAATACAGGGTTATATAATGCTTCGATTCACTGCTGTCCCCAAGTCGAGGCTCTACACGCAAAATGGCTGACCGTGCAAAGGGTGAATGACCGGAGTTTATCAGACCAAATTTTGTCATTGAAGGCAAGCGGTGGTTCACTGCATATAAACAGTGTTCCAAAAAAATGAAAAAGCATTAATTTTATAGTTTTTTTATTGATCACTTGCCCGACCCATTTTATCGATTCAAAAATTTTATTATGAATTTACTGTATGTTCATGTGTTACTGGTGAAACAACATACGGGTATATAATTGCACACAATGACAAAACCAAATTCAAAATATGTTTGAAGAAGTTTGAAGATCTTGTTCTCACAAGGAAGATATTTAGTTGTGGAGTTTACAAATAAAGAAGGCAAAGGTTAGAAAAACCTGGTGCAGAATAATTAGAATAGAACCATTCCACTCATAACATACAAGAAACACAACCTATACAGGACTACAATTCATTTGAGCACCAGCGACAGACGGAAAATTTAAAGGAGTGAATAAAATACTGGACGTTAGCAAACTAGAAGGAACTCGGCCTTTAAAAAAACAAAATTGTTCCTGTATATTTTGACGTCGAGCTTGAGAGAAGTGCGTGTCTGTATGTGCACACACTTCGAATGCACGCGTGGAGTTCAAACGTCATCAGTCGGTACGTCACAGGCGGACACACCCCGTTTGCCATTAGTTGCACCTCCCTGCCATGCACATAGTGACCGCATTGATATGCGCTTCATTGAACTCTCGCTACTGGTCTCCTAGTACATGTACATGTAATGGTATTGCCATCAGAGTGGGGACAGCAGAACAAAGGAACACAAAAGGGACAATGCTGTCCTCACTTTGGAATCCTTTTGGAATCCTTTGTATTTTTATGTCCTCACATTTTTTCGTGCGCTTAGTCTATGGAGAGTGTTAACTTAGAGCATGGAGGTAGAATAGAGGGACAAAGGAAAGTCCTCACATTGATAGCAACAAATTGATGTTTGTATTGTACACTAGCACTGTACCGAATGTGTGTATCACCATGGAGATCGCACGATGCCCGTACTACTGTGCGCATGTCATCCGCACTCGTATTACTGTCCGCATGCGGAGTCCACGCGTGCACTGCGTATACATGTATCTAATTGCTATATGCATGGAGGTAGCCTCCATGCTATTATGTGAGGTTTCCTTTGTCCCTCGAACTTACCACTCTCCATAGACTATAAGCGCACGAAAAAAATGTGAGACACAAAAATACAAAGGATTCCAAAGTGAGGACAGCATTGTCACTTTTGTGTTCCTTTGTTCTGCTGTCTGGCTAACTCTACTGGCAATACCAAGTCATACACATGCAAGTGCTCGGGTGTGTATAGCACTATAGCGCAATAGCACAAAGGGAAAACAAACTAAACCAAAAACAAATGAAAATCAAACCAAAACGCCTTGGTCAAGGCTACGCTGGTAGGTGTCTTTCATAAATTTTGTCTGTATAAAGGATGGGAATAAAAACACTGGTGGCTGGAATAACAACGTTCTGAGTACCAAGGGACATGACGACGTCTGTATAAAAAAAATGTTGTACCCTGCTCTATGCATATGGTTGTACCATGGAGCAACCTATGTGTAAGGACGATTTCCTACCAATAACAACTTAACACATTAAACAGGTGGCCCATCATGACCCACTACCACTATACTGCCCCAACCTCTCCCCTGCTGACCTTTACCACCACGATGTCGTAAACATCTTGACCATGATCTTGTTCTAGGAAATGATGCCTTCGGTCTTATGTATTTTCTCTGTGACATCATTTCTAAATATATACCCAATCCACTTCTAGAAACCCCTTATATATAACCTCCCCCAAGTTCTCATTCAGTGTTCTTGTTCTCAACTTGTTAACCAGAGACCAGGGAGTTGAAACCAACGTTTTTTTTCACAACCACCCCAACTCATTTAGAGATAATACATGGTGTTACCGCAAACCTTTCCATAACCAGAGACTTGCCTCTCACGTCATATCTACGGAGCTAGATTTATTGTTAACCAGAGACTTGCCTCTCACATATATACGGAGCTAGATTTATTATACCTTAATACATTATAATTGTATGTACATGTACGTTTACAACGTTGCTCAGAAGAATAAATTCACAACCGAGCTTCTACATATTTAAGCTTGTTCCTGTGAACCATGATATTTATATATCCTGAAGTCTACACTCCCTCTCTGCTCCGGCACGCTTCACTAACACCAGAACAATTAACCAGGGAGCTGGAGAATTGTCATTCAATATACCACGATATTTCCTGCGTTACACTAGTTTATTGCTCAATGGCAGTGTATTTCCTTCGTCCATGGTTGTACAAAGCAACGAAGTTGTGGCGTTGCATGCCTTCGGTACAGTTTGGCATTGACATTATGGCGTATTATGTGGGTGTTGAGATAGCACACAAATTGTCCATGGCTATGTACATGTATATAGGACAACTCCCACAGACGTAGCCCTACCTGCAGGGGCGAGACTTATTCGTCATGTGCAATGGGAAGATAATGAAAGAGAATTGACACTTTGGGCATAAATTTTGCTTGGTGATGCTGACGATGTTTGTTCTTTTTGTATATGGACATCTCCACTAGCAGGAATATTGTAACGCTTCACGGTCTGCCATTATAATAGACACGCATGCTTGATTATAAACACTTGCTGCCCATACTGTTATTATAAACACTTGTTCCCCCCCATAACTACACCCCGAGTTATATTGTTAATTTCGGAGATTAGCCTTGCATCTAGGGAGGGGTATCGTGTGTCATTCTATTGCACCATACAAGTTGTATTTAAGACATGGATCTAATGGTTATGTCATGATTATTTTAGGCGTTGACATAATGGAAAGTTACTGTATTATTGCACCACTCTTATGTCATATATTTGTACATATGGGGACAATTTCTATAAAAGGGGTTGATTTCTTATCCTACCTCAATTATTTGAGTAAATAAGTGTGATTTCTATGTAAACCCATACATGATCAGAGCAGTACTTGGCCTACATCTTTGGTCACTATAGTTACTGCATATATAGACTGACTCTTTTGCACATTGGAACTTTAGGTCTGTTAGGACAGTTGTTCTTGCTTTAATGACTCGTCTTTTACTTAAAGACCAAATAATTCACAGACCATAGTATGATCTCTGAGATTGTGGCCTACAACCGCAGGACGCGACGCCCAGGTATATTGGGAACACTTGCGCGACCTTGAGGTGCTTTCCAAGTCTGATAGCCGACGAGAAACGCTCGCGTCACAATAATCTGTCACATGTGGAGCCCAGGTTTAACCCCTAATTTTACTTACGTGGTTAATGAACAATCCCCAAGACATTAAAGGGATTGTATACGATTGGTAATTGGAACCCACTGTTTGTCTCAATCCTACATAGTTGTAGAATTATCTCAATGAAGAAACTAACCTGTGAAAATTTCATTTCAAAAGGTGGTAGCGTTTTTGAGATATTGCCAAAAATCTGGCGCGGTTATTATGTCCACGCATGCAGATAGACTAATCTGCAATTGGAATACACAATCTGAGAAGCATTATTGCAGTAACGCTTCTCAGATTCAAATTTTGGGGGATAGAAAATGATATATTTTTCCGTAACCACAGTTCTCCGAAGTGAAAGGTTTCTCAAAATGCATTATACTATACCAAAGCTGCTGTGACTTGTTATTGCCATGTATTTTCAGAGTCATTGCCAAACGTATACAGACCCTACTTTCAAATGTTTATACGATCTACTAAACATAACTCACAACGCCTTGAAATGAAGACAAAACAAACTACTTTGTGTTGAGTTTTTATGACTCAGGGTTGCCCAAAGGCCTATTCAGTCGTATCTGCAGAATTAAACACAATTGAATGCTTATTTTTTATAACAGGGGGAAGAAACATCAATAAATAAATAAAGATAAAGACAACATCGATGAAAATGTTTTTGGAAATGGCCAATAAGATTGTGAACAAAACAGGATGGAGTTCTCGGGGCTTGTTTAATACCAGGGCAGTGTTTCCCACTTTTAAGATGTGCGAATTCCAAATCACATTCTGTTCTTATACAAGGTCCGTTGTATTAGTAAGATTGTTGTTGTGATGAGGTTTTGCAAAACGTCATTGAAAAATCGAACGATAGTTCTCCTTTATACTGAAGAAGACAAATAACGCAGGTTTTTTTTCTCAACCAAAACATGTTATTAATGACACCGTAATCATGCCGTTAACATTTAAAGAAACATTTGCAACATTTAGAACATGGGGCCTTTTATTTTAAATTCAAGAACCATTTCATTTTTACTTTCGTTGTTTCCTATTGTATAAATATTTGTTTATTTATTGATTTGCTATTATTATTTATTTAACATTTACTTATTTATTCATTTATTTATTTATTTGTTTATGTTTTTATTTTGTATTTTTGGGGGGATATTTTAATGATTATCATTTTAATCCAAAAACGTGTTTTGATATTAGTGCTAGTTATCATGAGAAATATTTTTGTATACGTCTGAGAAATACTGGACGTTTGCAAACTATGAGGCATTCAGTCGTTAAATAACAACGTTTTTCATAATGTGTTTTGACGTCGAGCGGGAGCTGGAAAGAATTGTGTAGTGCTTTGCATATTAATAATGCACGCATGGAGTTCAAACGTCATCAGTCTGCTACGTGCAGACACACACACACACCCTTTTACAGTCTCCCTTCCCGCACCACAGAGTGACCCTATGACGATTTATGCGCGCTTCTACTCTCACACTCGCCACACACTAGATTTCTAGCACAGTACATGTATATGTAGTACGGTTGGAGTTTTAGTGCTAAGTTGGAAAAACGAAATCGTCTCTATCAACACATTTAGACAACCACGAAGTATCAACATGGCGATAATGCAGAGATGTTGTTGTTTCGACAATGTGCGATCAGGAGCGACCGCGGCCGCAATTTACACGCTGGTAGGTGTCTTTTCTTTCTGTATATGGGATGTGAATTGGTGGAACACAGCGTTCAGATCATCAATATCAATACGACTGTGCGTTATGTTGTTCAGTTCGAATCGTGCAAAAACATCGACCTTGGGTTGGGCATTGCAGACCTGCGGCCGGTTACGGTTTGGCAATGACCGCCATCATAAGTGGGTTTTGACCATGGACAAAGCCATGTAGGACAACTCGCAGACGTAGGGCGAGACTCATTCGTCATGTGCAATTATCGACAGAGACAAGGAAAAAGATTCCATCACATCGGGCATCAAATTTTGCTGATGATGCTGATGATGTTTGTTCATTTTGTAGTTGTATGGACATCTGCACTAGCGGGAATATTAATTCATCACGTTGTGTGGAGCATCGGTTTCGCCCATAATTTTACTTTGTATTATTTTTTGTTGCGATATTATCAACCTATAAATTTTAAACAAAAACCTACTATAGACTGCAGTTGCGGTCTTTTGATGAAGGGTTTTAAAGAAACGTTTGAGCATTTAGAGCATGGGGCCTTTTATTTTCAAGGTATTGTACACTTTTGGTAACAGCTCAATCAGTGTCCACATTTTATGTGATTCAACATATGCATGAACAAACAAACCTGTGAAAGTTTGAGCTCAATTGGTCATCGAGGTCACGAGAAAATAGTGAAAAGAGACCTTATGTGTTTTCTGTTTTTTCAAAATATCGCGCGTGATAAAAACTATTGTTTTACTCATTTCTCAGAAACGATAGCATTTTAGGCAGAAATATTTTAAGGAACCCTTTCAACCATTACTTACTTTAAATTATGTAAGTTGTGTGTGAATCTGTGAACATTTGTGTTTTTCGATCTTACCAATAGTGTACAGGGCCTTTAAATTCAAGGACCATTTCATTTTTACTTTTGTTGTTTAGCTTTGTTTTATTTATTTATTTATTTTCTTATTTATTTAATATTGTCTTATTTATTCATTTAATATTGTCTTATTTATTCATTTATTTATTTATTTATTTATTTGTTTGTGTAGTTGTTTATCTATTTATTTATGTGTTACTTATTTATCTGTTTTGGAGGTTTTTTTGTGGGGGAGATATATCAATGATTATCATTTTAAT
This sequence comes from Plazaster borealis, assembly GCA_021014325.1. NCBI lineage: Eukaryota > Metazoa > Echinodermata > Asteroidea > Forcipulatida > Labidiasteridae > Plazaster > Plazaster borealis. Next base: position 16,565,440 of record CM037457.1, on the reverse strand, counting down.
CCAAAAACTTACTTTGATATCAGTAGTACTTATCGTGAGAAATGTTTTTGTAGGAGGTGAAATTGTCACCCGACAGAACATTCGATTAAAAAAACGCATTGTAGACGAAATATAAACCGACATTCGATGTTTTCATTCAAAAGTGACCATATAATAACTTGACATAACTTTCTCACTGATACGTTATGTTGGCTATTTATTGAAAACTGGAGAATTTGAATTACTTTTACAACAAAAAAAGACCTGTGATGTAGGACTACCATTAAGCCTGGAAGTCCGGATGGAAGGCCTGCCAAAACCATTACCAGACAGGGTACATTAATGTGTTTCCAGTATTGCCGGATATTTGAAGCGGATGCTTTTGTTATTCAACCATTGAGTCCTAGTAGCAAACGTGGAGACACAGTACATATGTATCGCGCATTTTATGAATTTGCACAATACGAAATTGCGCACAAATTTGCTCAATCTTAAGACAAAGCTTGGCTGAAAACCGCAGAATGAGAAGCGAAATCTTCAAATTGTGAAAATCCGTAAAATGCGCTTCGCATCCACTTACGTCTCAACGCTTCGCTTCGCGCATCCGCGCACGTATCCATAAGACCAATATTGATTGGTCAGCTCCCTGATAAGAGACCAAATTTCATTGAATAACCTACTCACGCCCGACTCGGTTACCGTCTTCACACAAATTAAGGCGATTTTTTCTCAAATTAAGAAATAATGTGCAACATATGAGCGTAGGAACAGTCAATAATTGCAGTGTGTACTATTCTTCGGTTTTGAGTGGTTACTGTGTAATTCCCCTGTTGAAGACTTTAAGATATAGGGTCCTATGCGACTGGACGCCAACGGTCTACTTGGATCGAAATTGCCTGAATGTAAAACACACAGCTATAGCTCCAAACAGCTGATCTTCATGTTTGGCAACATGGCAGAAAAAGACAGCGATCAACAGTCTTATTTACGGTGTTATGCCCATGTGTGTGAGGTGTGAGACATCGTGGGAACACTCAGACAGAGTGTGCAGATTTTGAAGGAACTGGAATGAAGTTCGACCGAAATACTAAATTACGGGGTGTTTCCTGCAAGTTTTGCGGTCTGTCTGGGCAGTGATACAGCTTGTTGGTTATACTTACCTCCATGATCATCGTAGTTCGTACTGACTGTATACTGGTAGCATCCGTGAAACATTCGCAGCACTTCCGATGAAAATCGTCGCTAGATAAGATGGTGGTTGGTTTTCATCGGAAGTAGGCCTACTACTAGTACTACTAGTACTAATCGTCGCTAGATAAGATAGTGGTTGGTTTTCATCGGAAGTACTACTAAGCACTAGTACATACACTAGTACTACCTATAGTAGGCCTACCATAATAAATAATAAACTAGACATTCAGTTTTTGTCATGTGACAAAAACAAGGTGTTCGTGGGGAGTGATTGAATGAATAAACATTTTACCTCATCAATTTAATGCCTGGTCCAGGAGTTATGAATTTTTCCAAAAAGATTAATGTAGGGAACCCAAGTGCGCCCTCAGTGTTTATATTATGAAAAGTTTACTTTTGGAGTTGTCACGTGACAATCTCTCTCTTTTTCTATAGCTTCGTTGCTTGAAAGAGCACATTTTATTTGAGTGGTATTTTTCTCTATTTTTGTAGGGAGCATGGCTCTGGCCATGCTCCAAAAAGCTATTTATATGGGAGTAATAGAGGTGTAGAGATATCTGTGAGTATTATTTTGTATGCAAACCCTCATTTATACCTGAACTACTGTGACTTTTAGGGCTCTATTTTGATCGGAATCATTGTAAAACCATGTGTGTATTTGCCAGGCAGCACCGTCACACGTGCGTCCGTGTAGCCAGATCGTGTGTGCTGACCTTTTTTTGACAGTGCATTGTGTAGTTGTGTAGTGTATATTATTGTGACTTTTTGCATTGTATTGCATATTTTGTGCTATTGTATTGGAGAAATTAAACCAGTAAAGGAGAGTTTATTTCATTTTAGACGTCATTGATTACATTTATTATTATTGATGTATATTGGCGAATCCTCGTCCTTTTTAAATAGAGGACCGGCCTCCTTCCCGTGTCTCTACATTAACATCAACTTCCGGTTTGGACCGGAAGTCAAGGTCAAATAGGGGTCACATTTTGTGTAGCGCGTTTAGTTTATGAAGACGTTTTAGATGATGTATGGATTGTAAACCTCCAACGATTTGTTGAAACATTAACTTTCACTTTCCGGTTTGAACCGGAAGTCAAGGTCAAATGAGGTCACAGTGTGTAGCGTTTCTTAAATCTTTGCAGCCCTTTCTGATGATGTATAGATGATAAAAATCCAATGTGTGTTTCAGGAATTCTGATTTTTTCAAATATTAAATTTCATCTTCCGGTTTGAACAGGAAGTAAAGGTCAATTGGGGTCACATTCTGTATATTGTTTGTTAAGTTGTTACATACTTGTCCAATGATGTATAGATTGTAAAAATCCATCGTGTGGTTCAGGAATTATGAATTTTGAAACATTAAATTTCAACTTCCGCTTTGAACCGGAAGTCAGGGTCAAACGGGGTCACAATAAGTGTAGCGTAAGTTAGGTTTTATAAAGACCTTTCAGATGATGTATAGATTGTAAAAATCCAATGTGTGGTTCAGGAGTTACGAATTTTTCAAGTACTACATGGATTATCTTTATGCCGGGGTGCGCAATATACAAGGTAACATCCAGCGATGCTAAATGTATTCCTACATGTAGTTGATGTAAACTGAACTACACGTTCAAAATGCATGTTTCTGTTGTACACGCGCTATAACAGTATCTCGCGTTATCAAAGTGGGTCAACACAAACGTGCGCTTTAATGCCGGTGGTCATAAGACAAGATGTAAATGTCAAAATGTTGTTATTTCTGTACAAAAGTTTGAGCAGGCTCAACTTTCTACAATCTGATGCAAAAATTATGCTGAAATGATAAGTGGTTTTTGAGATACGAATATTATGAAATTTTAAATTTCTGGGTTGAACCGGAAGTCAAGGTCAAATGGGGTCACTTTCTGTGCAGCGTTTGTTGAACCTTTAACGAACTTTCCGATGATGTATAGATTGTAAAAATCCAACATGTCGTTCATGAGTTATGATTTGTTTTCAAATATTAAACTTTGATTTAATGTAATTCAATACCTAATGACGTCATCATGACATCATCACGTTTGTGTCGTCTTGATATTTAGGTTCAAATGTCTGATGAGTTTCAATGTAAAATTCAATTTCAATCTTGAGTTATGCCGTAGATAAGCCCGAAAATGATGTTTTTCAAGAAAAAAACCAAAGGCAAACTTTGACCTAGGGGCTTGACCTTGAAGAAAAGGTCATACGATTTTTATGTTAACTTTTGAAATGTAGCCCCAGTCTTGATCTATCACATGCCCAATTATGAACATCATAGCTTTCATATTCAATGAGATACAGCAAATACCAAATGATCATTTTTCAACTTTAAAAACCTTGTAATTCGACACCTGATGACGTCATCATGACGAAATTGTGCAAGTGCCGTGCTCATGTTAAGGTTCAAGTATATGCTAAGTTTCAAGGTTCAATTAAATTTCTTTTTTGAGTTCTGTTCTGGAGAAGAGTTCCGGTGAAGAAGAAGATGAAGAAGAAGAAAAAAAAAACAAAAACAGAACAATAACAAGAGGTGTTCGTGCTTGTATTGCACGAACACCTAAAAAAAACAGAACAATAACAAGAGGTGTTCGTGCTCATATTGCACGAACACCTAAAAAAACAGAACAATAACAAGAGGTGTTCGTGCTCATATTGCACGAACACCTAAAAACAGAACAAAAACAAAGAGGTGTTCGTGCTCATATTGCACGAACACCTAAAAATTCACAGATGCTAAACAAACAAAGACGGGCTGTACTCTCCAAGCAGAAGCGAGATAAGGGACCTGTGCCTGCTTCAGCATAAGGTTAGATAATAATGTTTCAAGTTGTTGAACATTCATTTGTATGATTGATTGTAAAAAGTGTATAGATATAGCATAGTGCATGATCACATTGAGTACCAAAAAATTGGTCCTCTCTCAGTAGCTATTCACTATCAACATCCTTTTAAACAAGTTTTATAGAGCCATACGGTTGGACGGTGAGTAGAAATAATTGGGTCCACCCATGTTCAACATGTTTCAACTTTTTGTACACAACCGCCATGATCGTTAGCACAAACTTGGTCCTTCATCATTAAATGTAAACTTCACACCCAATATAAACATAAAATGTTTTCAATAAAATGTTGTAAAATAAAATTTAAAGAACACGTTGAATATTCAGACCCGTATTTCTACACAGTACCGTTCGAAGCTCTGATGTCTAAGAGACAAACATAACTGTTGTAATGTTATGTAAAAAGGGCAAAAATTGTACACTTTTCAATTTTAAACAAAAACTAGCAAAACAGTTTTAACAGTACAAAGGTGGGTACCGTGGGTACCATGTTATGGAAGCTACCTTTTTTTGCAGCTACACACTAAGTATTGGGTAGGTGCAATAAACCGTAGGCGTAACCCTCCTGTACTACATGATTGTGACTAATGAGCCATTTTTACCAGGGTAGGCGTAGTGTCCATATTTGCAAGATTTTCAACACTTTTACAAATAAATAAAAAATATGAAAAAACATAAAAAGGGCACAGAAATTGTCTCCATGAGTTGGGAATGAAATATAGATTTCTAAAAAACAACAGAACACCGAGTAAAGGATAAAATTCCCCAAAAGACCGACAAGACAACTCACCAGAGACTGCGGAGCCTTATTACCTCCGGGTTGCTAGTTTGAAATAAATGATGTTTAGTGGTGGCACTTCCATAACATAGTACCCACCTTTGTACTGTTAAAACTGTTTTGCTAGTTTTTGTTTAAAATTGAAAAGTGTACAATTTTTGCCCTTTTTACATAACATTACAACAGTTATGTTTGTCTCTTAAAAGTATGTTGTTTACCTTTAAAAAAAACCCATTAGTGCCTTCGAAAAGTATTAATTGAAGCGGGACTTAATTTTGATATGTATTTTCTTTCACCAGATCTCAGTGAAGCTTCAAGCAAGTGTGTCCACTGTTGCCAGCATGTAAATAGGCCTAAGTATTAGCAAAATGAAGATATGACACAACTGCATTGTTTCCTTTAAAAAAGAAGAAAACAAATCATATTCTTTGTTTCTTTTATTTTCTCACATTAGTTTATGTTTTCACTTTTTGGAAAATTAGAATCCAATGATTAATGCAACATTATGTTTTGTAAGATCTAAACTATATGTAGGGCCTACAGGGTTATCTTTGAAATGTTTCGTTCTTTTTCCAGTGCATGTGACAGGACCATCAATTTAAAGTGAAGGTTCTTTAGTTTTCAGAACCACATTAATTGAGAAGTAAATTATCTGAGGTTTGTCACTTTTTCTTAGGGCTGTTTTGAAACAATTTGTGGATGTATCAGAAACTCCAGTTAGTTTAAAATCAACATGAAATGGTGTGCTTATTTATTTGCCAAGACTGAACCCCCCCCCCCCCCGGGTCAGGTTATTTACACATTTATGATGTACCCCTTTCCTTTCATTTGTTATACCTGAATTGTTAATTGCCTGTAAAATAGTGTAGAGATTCAACACAAAATTATAGCCTATTCCCCACCATATAAACACCAAGTACAGTTGGAAAATAGTTTCCAATAGTGGTATAAGGATACAAACTTTTAGAAATGTTGTTTGCGTACATGATTGTTAACATTATAAAGGTTTCAACATCATATTGAGAATTATTTGGGGGGTAAACTGTTCCTAGCTGGAAAAAGCCTCTTTTTTTACTGGTCAAAATGAGGACGCTGTTTTTATTATGTTTTTCTTTTCAACATTTGAGCGTAGGAACAATTCGATTCTTGCTTAGCCTCATATTATCTACAACTTGGTCTATGTTTCATGCAAACCCCCTCCGGAGAGATCAAAAATTGTTTTCTGGAAGTATTTCATAGCCACGGCCCATAGCCTCTAAGACACTGACTTGCCATGATCATACACTACAAGACGACGTAGTAAAACAAAGAAGTCGACTATGTGTCAGACAGGGGGGAATTGTGGCCAAAGTTGATTTTGATGATACAAGCATGGAATTTGTCTCACCAGCAGAGTATGTAATGAGAAAGATAATTGGCTATATGGCCATATATTTGAATTTAAAATAACATTAGGAGGATTTGAACTACAAGCTTTCAAAATTTTAAAAATGGCTGCCATTGCTTGTTATAATACCTACATATTTTCAAAGGACAAATCTGCGGTGGACCTATAGCAAAAAAATTTTTTTTCTTCATTCATTTCTTTATTTTTTCCAACACGCAAAGAATAAGTGATGAAATAGTCATGTATTATACTTTACATTATATTATAACAATAAGAAAACATAAGGACATTTGGATAATTGTGTGAGAATGGAGGTCTCCAAGAAGCATTAGCTTGTCGAGTAGAGACCCCACTCGATACAAGAACAAAAACAAAGAACAATACAGCAATATGAAAACACTAATTACAATTAAATTTCAACTTAGATATTGGTATAGCTAGTATAAAGTAAACTCGAGGTTGGGATAAAAGTTAGCCTACTTATGAATATTTGCTGATTAATTGAGTTTTTAATTTCCGCTTGAATAAGAATAAACTCCGTATTTTTCTCAGAGCGGTATTCATGGAATTCCACAGCTTAGGCCCTTCATGTTTGACACCTTTTTGAGCTAGTGTGGTACGAGCATATGGATGATGAAAATCAGTACACTGCCTAGTGAAGTGATAGTGAATATCTAGATTTTTACTGAACATTGAGCAGATAGTGTTAGGCAGTTTTTTATTGTGAAGCTGATGCATGAAGGTCCCAAGCTGTAAAAGATATATGTCATCGACTTTAAGTGTTTTGTGATTATGGAATAAAGGATTGCTGTGAGCAGCCCGGTAATCAGTTACCCCATGCCAAGATGCCATAACTAATGTAAGGTAAAACTAAGGCATTGTAGAGAGTGAATAAGATAATAAATTATTGGGGAAAAACGTTTTTAAGTTTGTTGATAACACCAATATTTCTTGAAATAACTGAGCAAGTGTTATTAATTTGCTTATTCCAAGAAAGAGATTGATCAATATACAATCCTAAAAGCTTTACACAATCGGTTTTCTCGATAGATGTGTTATCAATAAAGACATTCTGAATTTGGAAATTGTGTTTTTTACTGAAGAACATAAAGTTAGTTTTCTCAATGTTAAGAGATAACCTGTTGGCTTTAAGCCACTCATTGACATTTTTAAGCTCTGAATTCACCGTTCGAAAAAGTACATCAGGGTTAGGATGTGTATTAAACAAGTTGCTATCATCAGCAAAGAGAATAAATGAAAAAATATCTGAGGATTTATGGAAATCATTAATATAAATAGAGAATAACAGAGGTCCAAGTATGGAGCCCTGTGGAACTCCACATGAAATTTCCTGAAGGGAAGATGAAATGTCATGTTTTGATACAAATTGACATCGATTAGAAAGGTAATTTCTGAACCACTCCAAGGCGACCCCTCTAATACCATAATAGTTAAGTTTGGATAAAAGAATATCATGATTGACAGTATCAAAAGCCTTGGAGAGGTCCAGGAATATGCCTATTGTATTTGAATGTAAATCCATCCTTTCCCATGGCATACTCTGACTGTGTGCCAAATCCCATCACCTACCTGCCATACTATCATGCAAATTATCATAGTATTCGTCGACCTCTCAAATGACGTTGCATGGCACTCACTTAAAAACTATTTTCATGTTAACCTTTTCTTACATTGATACTGTGTAGGTCATCTCGGCATTGTCTCTGGCCTACGGAGCTTGGCAGATAGGAGTTTCGGCTTTCATCTATGGCAGCGGTTGTGAGTATACACTTATAGCAAGTCTTATATAGCAAATTACATCAACAATATTATTTACTCTTGAATATTGCTGTCCTGACATTACAATCAAAACAGGTATTGGAAGTTTTCGCTGAGATTAATATTATTATTTTCATTTTTATCATTGTTGTTATTACTAAGGTTGAGTTAATTTGAAATTGGGCGCTTGTTTGTACACGTAATATTTATGCGTGCAAGATATTTTGTAGGCCTAAGATCATGTCATCCCAGGTTTCTTCATTATTCACGGTTGACGATTTGATTATGATTTATACAATGACCACGGGACAGGTCGTGATGCTATCACATCACCGTAGGATCAAAGGATGTTGTGTTTTATGGTGTTTAAATGGAAAGTTGGTGTGAGAAAAAGCGCGTATCATGTTTCATGCATTTTCGTGCAATAGGCTTTGCGTGCATCTTTCATGCATTGAAATATACAGTTTATTTGAAAGTGACAAAGTTTTCAAGAATTGAAAATCAAATAGTGTAGTCTGAAGCCTATAACTGTAGGCCTACAAACCCTTCTTTTAAAAAGCACTTCCCTGTGTGTTTCCATCGGAGCGACCGTTTAATACATACACACAACCTCGGTCTGTCAAATCACCTGGATCCCTTTTGTTTAGAGTCCACAGTTCCATCGGGTAGACACACACTCACTTCCTAGACTTGACTCAAGTCTCGGTCCCGTGCCATCGCCAGAAAACTATTGTTTTGTGATGGTCTGCATTCCCCAACCTGTTCCGCACGCTCTCGTTCCACCTGTTCTCGGGACCACATTTTGACGGCGAGCGTGACTGTACGGCTTGTTTGCTAGTTGGCACGATATGCTTGGGGACCTCTCGCACGAGAACGGGACTTGAATCAAGTCTACTCACTTCTAGGCACATAATATTCGAGAGAGATTCTTTGTTTCGTCCAAAACCCTATTGAAGCATATTGAAGATTACAACTTAACTTGGTTCTTAAATAACTAACGTCATCATGACGTCTTCCAGTTACACTAAATCAAAGATTATTGTTGATTTCTTTTGTTTTAACTTTATTTTTGTGATACAATATTTGAAGGTCGTTAATAATTTAACAGTGTATGAAATTGTCAGTGATGTGTAGGCTTTCAGAATGTAGGTTAAATGAGTCGTCACAGAGCTGTGTATTGAGAGAGTTGCGACATGGAGGGACCAGCTTTCTCCGGTCACGTGGTTGTTGGACGCCATTTTGTTCCAAATGCAGCACAACCCAATGGGCAGACTAGTCTGGCACCCCGTATTTGCCAATGCATTTTTTTGAGACAAAATGGCTTCTAATCGCAAGTTGTCGCAACTCTCTCAACATACGGCTCTGAGTCGTCACAGAGCCGTATATTGAGAGAGTTGCGACATGGAGGGACCAGCTTTCTCCGGTCACGTGGTTGCTGGACGCCATTTTGTTCCAAATGCAGCACAACCCAATGGGCAGACTAGTTTGGCACCCCGTATTTGCCAATGCATTTTTTTGAGACAAAATGGCTTCTAATCGCAAGTTGTCGCAACTCTCTCAATACACAGCTCTGAGTCGTCATATATAAGAGCGCCCTCTAGCGTCAGGTTTAAAAATGTGGGGTTTTTTTTCAATAGTATACTCGGCAATGTCACATTGGTAAATCGTGTGTTAGCTTATGGCTTAACTTAGTCAATAATATAAGTTACGTCATCATGACGTCATCTATTGAATAACATTAATTTTGAGCTTTTTATGTTACACAATAATATTTTCCGGACCACATGACATGAATTGATCATTATTTGGGCCAATTGTAGCTTATTACTTATATGTAAACTGATTGTGTATAAAATTAAATTGGTCTTTTCGAACACAGCTCGACATGTGAAAAGAAATATTGAGCACTTTGAGACCCGCACAAAACTGCACACAGACACCGTTACCAAGAGCGAATTTGGTTCGTCTTTGTCGTGACAGATTGTTGTTTTTGTTAAACTCATTTCTGCAGATAATGCATACAGTGATATTTATGTAGCCGTTTTCGTTGCGTTATGCATTGGTACCGGCCTTTGGGCCCTGATGCTGATAGCGTCCATACTGGCCCTGGTCGGTATTTCACAGGTAAGTTGCTTTGCCCGGTGGTATGGTCTTCAATCATCCCATCAAGTAACTCAAGCTAGGGTTCCACCGTGTACCAACCAGTACTCCCACCCCTTCCCAATTATAGTCGCGACTTGTATTTTGTTTTTACTGTTAGGAGTCCTCGGCAGCAATGATGCTAAACAAGCCAATTGGGAGCACATTATAGGGAATCTTCTTAGCTTCAGCGCACTATATAAATGAGCAATGATGTAACTTGTCAAAATTATAATAATTGAGTCCCATGATGACACGACGATGACGTCATTTCCCGTCCTTTCTTTTTACATTTTTCCTTCATTGAAAGCGAAGCACTCTCTTCATTTAAGAATGTTAACTTTGCATTTAAAGGTAATACAAGATTGGAGAGGATAACAAAACATTGTTTAATTTTAGTCTGAAAGCTTACCGATTATGAAGCTCATACTAGAACCATTTTCTTCTGTGAACTATTTCCCTCTGAAAAGAAGTCATTTTCGAAAAACTGTTTTTCAAAATGCAACTGTTGATTTCGGTTGTTACAACCAAAGTTAAGGACAATGTGCGAACATGCTGAATTGTGCATGGTTTTTCGCTATTTTGCTCCTGACTCACACAACCGATTAAGCCAAAATATTCACAGGTTTGTTATTCCAAGGGTTATGGTTGATCACACAAAACATTAACACTGTCTGCGACTATTTTGTCAGCTCTCTAATCATCCTGTATAAAACCTGTAACTGTACATTTATCCCATGATAGAACCAGCGTGGGTACCTGATCATGTTCATGGTGATGAAGCCACTTGTCATCTTGCTTGAGGGGATAGGTTGCATCATGTATGCCATCCTTGCGTTTGTAAGTCTGATAATTCAAACCCTGACAATTCCAAATCTTCCACAATCTATCCTAGTGTATTATTTGATTTCAATTGATTCAGTCCCTAATCCATTTTTAACACGAGGCCATGAATATCAGCCATAATCGGAGTTAAAACATTGATGTGGAGTTACCATGGAATTGATTGATAATTTGTTTTCTTCTTTTTTTCTTGAGGCATACAATGAACAACAATTGGCTCTATTGATACATCGTGCTGATTAGATGCAGTCGTTATCATTTTCAAAACTTGGCATGTCTGATTAATTATATGTAAAGAAAACAATGCAAAACCATCACACACATTCCTCCCAAAACGACGCCATTGCAAACCTGTTGCGCCATTAAGCTAAAGTTGGTCAAGTGTACATGCCCGATGCCCGAGAAGACGGTGAAGAAATGTTCTGTTTTAAATGGGGAAAACCCACCAATCACGTATGAACTAGAACTAATTTTATCTTGGAAGACTTCGGACCGAGGCGGGAATCGTGGTCCACTTCTCACCCAACCTGATCCCAATGATCAGTTATCCAATGTGTTGTTTTCGTTCGTTGGTTTGTTGGGTGTCGGGGTGTTTGGGTGTGTTTGTTTTGATTGATTTTTTTTTTTACTCGAAAAACAGAGTGGGGCTTGGGAGTACGCTGTCTCATTGATGATCTTGTTGGCGTTTACCATCCTTGACGTAAGTATTGGTTGTGTAACTCAACTTTATTTTCCAATAAATCAAATCTGTTTTTAACATCACTATGGAAAGACGAATCTAGAATTTTCGAGTCTCCGCAAATCACCGTGCTTAAAGGGTGGGTACAACATTGGTAAGGTTGAAAATAAAAAATACTCACAGATGTGCACATAACTTACATGGTATACAATATATTGTCTGTGTATTATTTGCAATTTATTTTATAATCACATTCTATTGTGATGTCTTAGGTGTTTTGTTTCCTGGTTGTGGTGTCACAGTACCAGGAATTGCGAGATGGACGTGGTCGCTTAGAGGACATCATTGCTGCAAGGGTAAATAAATTTTCCCGTGTTTTATAATCATTTCAAAATTTATTAAACATTGCCTCCGACTAGTTTTTAGTTCTCAAGTGGGTTGTTTTTTTATAGAAAAGGCAAGCGTTTAATTGTCAATGGATGACAGTTCGTTGGTCAAATAAGGCAGTATTCGTGTTAAAGTCTCAACAACTTAGTTGTTACTAGTTTTTGGTTTGAAAAAAAGGATCAGATCATAATACTATGGAGCTTTTAAAGAGGCAAGTTAAGAAAAACGACGTACAGGTAGGGGTCTATAATATAAAAAACAGGAAAAATATTTCGTTTTTTCAAAATTTTGTTTTTGCTCCTTCGAAATATCCGTTCCTTCGAAATATATTGTGCCCGCGAAATATTATGTCAAGGGATTAAAAATGTGGTATTTTGGGGTTGTTGTTGTTGTTGTTGTTGTTGGGGGTTTTGGGGGTTTTTTTTTCTATGGGGGTATTTATGAATACTTTCTCTTGTTTTAATTTAGATGTTGTTGTTGTTTTTGTTGTTTTGATAACAAGACGGTTTTAATTGATTTGCGTTTTTTTCCGTTACTAAACTCTACGTTGTTTTCTGTCCTTCAATTCAAGTGGGAAACGTTTTAATCGTTATTGATACCTGTTGTGCCTTGAGTGTTGATTCAATTGTATTGTTTGATTTCAATTACAGACCACCACTCACACTATTGTCACCAGTCCTGCCGTTGGCGGCGCAGTTATGGTAACCCAGCAGCAGGGTTACGCACCCCAGGGTTACCCTCCCCAGCAGGGGTACGCACCCCAGCAGGTTAACCCTCCCCAGCAGGGTTACCCACCCCAGGGTTACCCACCCCAGGGTTACCCACCCCAGCAGGGTTACCCACCCCAGCAGGGTTACGCGCCCCAGCAGGGGTACCCACCTCAAGGTGATGCTTACCCAGAGAAGGCTTAAGCTTTGAGAGGATGACACTGTAGTGTCAACTGAACGTGAATCTCGTTTATAACTGTTTAGCAGCAAGAAGTTTAACAAATGTATGAGCCAAGATAATTAGCATAATCAGTCTTTGGCATTTAAATAATATTACTTCATTCGGGCTAAAAAAAAATACAGCTGATTAGCTTTATTAAATGAAGCTCCGTTCTCCATGTATTTGAGGTAGAAGTAGCGCTTGTTTAGTTTAATTCCAGAAACCCTGACAAAGTCTTCTATGGAACCATGTAATAGCTGAGTGAATAATGAAAATCAGCTTTGAGTGTGTCACTTACACATCAGAAGAAAAAAACCTTGAAATTTTAAAGTGATATTCCGGAGTGAAAACTATCAAGGGTGTCAAGTGTATCCTTAATTTAAAAAAACCCTCAAAGCCTGTCGTTAAAAAGTTTACATTCTAACAATGGGATTGCAACGTAAGAGAAAAGGGTTTCAATAGACCTTAGTACTAGTGACGTCACAGTTTGTTTACCACTTCGCAGAATGATGTGAAACTATTGTTAGAAATGCAGTAGCCAGTAATGCAGTAAACAAACCGTGACGTCATCAGCACAGGGGTCTATTATTCAAGTTAAGAACCCAATGCATGTTTTTTGGAGGATTTTTCCGGGTTTCCTGTTGAGTGGGGCTAAAACTCATAAAGCTGTTAAGCAAATCATTTTTTGCTTCAAAACAAATGGTGTTTTATTGAAGGACCAAAAAAAAAACACCAACCGGCAGACCACAATGTCGACAGAATGTAAGAAAAACCGGAGACTTGCATAGAAAGATGTTTTCTTTGCATGTTCGGTTCTAAGCAAATGATTTTACTTACCAGCTCTATGTATGAGGCCCTGGTATAACCGCCTGGGATAGACTTCGTTTTTGACACTACCGTGCTGTTGTTCATCCATCGCCGAAAGAGGGCTGTATCGAGAAACAGGACTCTCTTGGACCAAGGTGACATTTTGGATTGTTCATGACGAGCTACCTGATTATTTTGTGGTATCCGAAATTAATATAAAGTTTAACTATATATTTAGCTGTTTCGCTAGCGGAGCGAAACAGCTCTTGTTTTCGTTAAAGTTTTTTTAATTATTTATTATTATTTTTATTTTCCTGTTTCAGTAAAAAAAGCCATTGAGATAACGCACAATCGTTCCAAGCAGCCTTTTGCATAGTTCCTAAAGAGCAATTGCAATGAAACTTTTAGGGATGAGAGGTATTGGTGCAAGGAAGGTCCTAAAAGAAATTCGTCATGATGACGTCATCACCTGTCACGTGACGTCATCTTAAAGGTTTCTATTTTAAATATTTGAAAATCCGTATCAAATCAGCCACAAGAGACCGTAGCTTTCTGTTTGCGGGATTGGGTAGGGATAAACAAGGTCTTCATTTTATTCAGTGTGCGTGACCTCACATGACCTCTACTTCCGGTCGAAACCGGAAGTGCCGCGTAATTCAAAAGTGGCAAAAGTTACGAAGTTGCTTTCAATGATGTTAGTGTCTGGCAAGGGTGGGCAGTTCAAAAAAAATATCAATGACGTCACAATACGCAACAGCGCCCTCTAGCGACAGGTTGAAAACTCTTCAAAATGGACTTTTTGAAGATGTGTGTGGTGAAGTTTTGTGCAATCACTTCAAAATGTACACACGTGGTGATTGTCAGGCAGCCATCATATGTGTGAAGTTTCAGATTAATGACGTCATTGGGGTCACGTGACGCGGCATTAAAGGTGCACTTTTTGAAGTCGTATATCTCCCGAAGTATTAGTGCGATCATGTTGGAACTTGGTAGGTTGTTAGATATTGGTAAGTTCCTGTAAATTTTAAAATGACGCAATGATGACGTCATCACACGATTTGTTATGATTTTTTTTATTTTTTACCCCTTTAAAACAAATTGCTAACGGAACATGCTTTAATCCAAATTATTTTTTTAAACAGGCTTGATATGTCATAGCAAGTTCCTGGTAAACTTGTAATGACGTCATGATGACGTCATCACATGATTTGTTATGATTTTTTCATTTTTGCCCCTTTAAGTCATAAATTGCTAACGGAGCATGCTATAATCAAAATTCTTTTTTGAACAGGCTTGATACATCACAACTGCTTTGAATACAAAGACACTTTCATATTCACTTCAGTAATTTGAAAATTATATTCGCGAAACAGCTCTGCATTTGTGCACAAATGCAAACGTGTCTAGTTGTTTTTATTCTTCTTATCCTATATCGCTTTTGTAAATAGCTATATTAATGTGGTATTTTTTATCAAACAATATTCTCACACTCTTTATAGACAAATTGTTGGCATTGTTTCTTCTTTTTCGGTGGTGGGGGATGGGTTACAGGCGGATAGTATTTGTGTGTGTGTACGGAACAGCTTGAATGAATTGGGCTTGTGCCCAATTCCAGAGAGCTGCTGAAGCACAAAAAATATCTCAGCAAAATAAAACGTTTGCGTACCAGGAAAACAGGGTTAAACAAGTATTACGCGAACTGTCTTTGACAAAGCTTCCCGCCTACCCTTAAGAAGCTTTATGATATTGGTTTCTGGCCGG
This sequence comes from Plazaster borealis, assembly GCA_021014325.1. Taxonomy (NCBI): domain Eukaryota; kingdom Metazoa; phylum Echinodermata; class Asteroidea; order Forcipulatida; family Labidiasteridae; genus Plazaster; species Plazaster borealis. The sequence continues at coordinate 16,549,943 of CM037457.1, read as the reverse complement.
TAGAGGTCATGTCACTTTTGGTAGTTATCTGAATTTATACACTGATATTAGATAAATAATGTTTAACAATTTGTTACTGATTGTAATCTAGTTTGCTATTTTCTAACCATGCAATGCTCTGTGGATATTTGTTGCTTTTTGATTTAATTTCATTTAAAGCCAATCTAAAAAGCCTTAATACCCCCAATAGTTCCCGTGGCTAAGACTTTAATGAACTCGAAGGAAGTTGCACTTATATCTCTGCTATGAGTTTTCTCTATAATGTGTTTCAATTGTATTTTCTACTCGAACAAACTTGCCGGTTGTCTTCCATATAACTGCCTACATTATTTTCCATCCATCAAAATTTATGGACAATTTCTCAACTTCCATTTCAGATCAACTTCCATTATGAAAACCGATAAAATTATGGGTGCTGAAGGGCTTGAAAAATCATCATTAAAACAGGTGCATTGTATGAGTAAAATTACAGCATGCAGGTATATATTAAAAATATAGTTGTTTTTACCACTTGGCTAGTTCTCTTACACAATAATAGAGAACCCTTTTTTGTTATGTTCTGTTTGCGTTCATACATACATGAGATATCCGGGTTATAGACCTTTCTTATTGTTGATAAACAAACTGCGCTGGTTGGCACGGACGGCCGAATGTTAGCAAAACACTCGATCGTGCTAACAGATGTTGTGACCAAATTCAACATTTCTTCAAACTTTCAATTAAAAATGATTGCGGGTTGCTTTGTTTTCAACATTCTCAACTCTATTTTTGAATATTGTGTAACATAGTTACAAACTTTTTTTCTATCTGTGTTTGCTTTGCATTGGTTGCTTTGTTTTCAACAAATTCATCACTATTCTTGAATATTTGTGTAACATTGTTACAAACTGTGACTATCTTTTTGGGCTTTGCATTTTATGGTTTTCCAACCTTGGTTGGCAAAAACTCGGGCTGTGAGTTGCAATAGAAAGGTCTATAACTGAAACAGAACACTCAAGATTTCTCCTTTTTACAATTCGCAGAGGTACTTAAGATTCTAAAAGCACTTTGCCTTGCGCGTATATTAAGACTAATTTGTGATGGGAAAATAACTACAATATAAACATAATTAGGGGCCTATAGTATTTTTGTATTGAAAAGATTTTATATTCAATGACGTAGGCCTATTAGTGCTTCGTAGCAATCAATGACAAGAATCCGTTATGTGTTCGTAATCGTTTACATAATAAGATTATTGTTGCTTTACGCCGAAAGTCCAATTATTCTATGTATTAAATTACGCATGCCTTTTGTCTTTTTCTGTAAACATTTGGATATTACCTTTTTTTTCATTCGTGCCAAGTATTTTTGTGTTTCATGTTTTTTTTTACTCAGAATAAAAGATTTCGCTGCACAGAAGTGGTTTTCAGTATTATTTTGTGTTTAATGACGAACGTGGGTTTTATTGATGGTAGAATAGTGTTGTTTTTATTGTTGTTGTTGTTGTTGTTGTTGTTGTCGCCGTCGTCGCTGTTGTTATGGTTGTGTTTTTGTTTTTCAAAGAAACTTCCGTAGTTGAGCCTCAATATTGTTTATGTTATTTCGACTTTAAGACTTACAGTGCAGGGTGTTTTTCATTGTTTGATTATAATTCGACATTAAATTGCATCAAGTGTGACATCACAATACAATCACAATGGCAATTTATTGACAACTGATCTAAAAATGAATCTAGTGCTGTGTGAAATCGACCCCTGGTTCAGGAAGGACCCCTTTGCTCGAAGTTATGAGCTCGGTAAACTAAGCGCCAAACAACTGTGGTGTACGCCTGGTTTCTTTAAGACTGGTCCCCTGTCTGCAAGGAAAGACGGGCATTGGTCTTACAGGCCCAATGATGTCAGTGGATAAACTTGTAATGGCGTATGATTTCAGTTTCTTTGATATGATTGGTCTGCTCCGAGGTGACGTAGTTTGTCAGCAACACCACCAGCAGCAGTTAACTGAACTTTCGATCGTGTGCAGCGGCGTAGCTAGGAATTTTTCGGTGGGGGGCACAGGGGGGGCATGGCTTCCAAGTGGGGGGGGGGCCCAGGGAAAACGGGTGTGTCAGTGGTGGTGGGGGTCATGTACTCCTAGCCCTAAAACTATGAAAATTAGGCTCTACGTGTTTTTTGTTCTCACAGTGAGCTCGGCGCGGGTCCAGAAAATCCATTCCTCAAAAAAAAGAGTTAAAATCTCACTGTTTTTCAGAATCCTCGCCTTCCGGTAGCAACAATTATGGCCTCCGCCGTAATTTATAAATGGTATGCTGCGTGCTACGCTGGTAACGATAACCAACGGTTCATGTACAAAACATTGGTTTATGTGGACCATCGTTGCGCGTGCGCGTAGCATAACTTGTTGGTCCCTCCGGCATGTAGGGGCGCACCCCACTAATTCCACTCCCATAGCATTCAGTGCAAAACGCTAAATATTCAAAAATACTTAAAAGTCTCACAGCTTTTTACAGTAAAGGGAAAAGTATATAATAAATTGACTCTTGAACTTTTATTCTCTGCTCAATTTAATATGGGGAGTCCCTGGTCCCGTCGAGTTATTCTCCCTCCAAATAAAAACACCCCTACACCGGTGTAATTTTCCAAACGTCCGAGCATCAATCTTGAAAAATGTCCCAACACCTCTCGGCAAATATGACCATTTTTTCAGGACCTATGTCCTCCAAAATACCTCAAGTTGGAAGTCAACAACCCCAGGTCACAATTGGGCAACAGTTTTACATACTACCCCTTTTATTGGGCTCTCAAATCTGTCTAATATAGGATATTTATTCATGAGCTCGACGCTCTGTTTTCTCCATATTTAGTGGGGTGCACCCGTAGGCCGTATAGACCTTTCTTTTGTTGATAAACAAACCGCGCTGGTTGGCATGGACGGCCGAATGTTAGCAAAACATTCAATCGTGTTAACAAATGTTGTGTCAAAATTCAACATTTCTGTAACCTTTCAATCAACCGAAAGTACATACCATGATTGGTTGCTTTGTTTCAAACAAATTCAACACTATTTTTGAATATTTGTGTAACATTAGTACAAACTGTGGCTATCTGCTTATGCTTTGCATTTATGGCTTTCCATAGTTTTCCAACCTCGGTTGGCAAAAACTCGGGCTGTGACGTTGCAAAAGAAAGGTCTATACCGGTAATCAATGGTTTGCAGCGCGCAACGCTGGTCACAATTTACCAACGGCTTATGTTTATACACGTGAACCGTTGGTTTTCGTTTACCAGCGTAGCGTGCAGCACACCAACTGTTTTAATTCCGCTGCATTGCATTGATCAACACGTGGGCGCGCGCGCTTCCGGTGATGATAGCGACAATCCCCACAGCATATTGTTAAACCATAATTGTTGGCTTTGAAAACGACTAAAGTTTTGTTTACTTTATTGTAAATAAAGGCCTACAAATAGCAGATGTATTTTGTTTTGTAATGTTTTGTTTTCATTCTTTGAACTGTCTTTTGCTGTGGGCACTATTGCAATTTTTTCATGGGGGGGGGCACCTGGGGGGGGGGGGCACTGGAAATTTGTGGGGGGCACGTGCCCCCCCCCCGGCCCCCCGTGGCTACGCCGCTGATCGTGTGCATCCCACTAAATAGGGAGAAAACAGAGCATCGGCCTCATTAATGTTTTGTAATATTCTATATTAGACAGCTTTGAGAGCCCAGTGTAGAAAAACATCCCAATTGTGACCTGGGGTTGTTGACTTCCAACTTGAGGTGCTTTGGATGACATAGGCCCTGAAAAAAATGGTCCTATTTGCCGAGAGGTGTAGGGACATTTTTCAAGATTGATGCTCGGACGTTTGGAAAATTTCACTGCTGTAGGGTTTTTTCATTTAGAGGGAGAATAACTCGCCGGTCCTCGGGACTCCTCATATCAAATTTAGCAGAGGATAAAAGTTCGAGAGTGAATATTTGAGTTGTGCATACTCGAACAGCCGTTGTATTTGTCACTTGGCAAGCATGGCTGCCTGTCAACAAAGTTTCTCTTTGTCTGTGTACTGCTGTACGCTTTCCAATAAAGTCATCAAGCTAGGGATGTTTATTTGTATAGGTGACATTTTGTTGAAAAATGCCTTTTTTATACCAGTTGTTTGTAAATCTTAGAGAAGGTTGTGGTGCAGGATTGTTCTATTAGTCCATGAGCCAGAGGCTGCATTTCACATTGGTGATATACTTATGATTTTATGCATAGGTCTATCTCCAGATAGCAGATTACAGGAACTTTGGAAATGAATATATATATATAATATATTATTTCTGATTATGGTAGATAAATTTTGACCAAATCTGTGTTCTTAACCGCATCAGGACTGGGGGTGGGTGGGGATGGCAGAGGGGTGGGGGCACATTGTGCCCCCTACAATTTGTTATTTCCCGTAGCTTTTTAATGCTGTATCACAACGTGTTTTGCCAGTGTGAAGTGTAATAAAATTAAAATAAAATAAATAAAATAACACACAAAGAAAAACAATAACAAGTGCGTTAGAATATATATTTTTTAACTACTAAAATGCAAAGGAAAAACAAGGTAAAGTGGAAATAGCCTATTAGACGAGAAAGGGAAAAGAAGAATAAGTTCCTCGCAACCCCTATTTAATTTAGAACCTGGCGCCAGTAGATTATCTTCTTAGTAATTGGGTAAAAGAATGAAGGCTAAAAAATTGTATATTTTACTTTAGAGGGGATCGCATCCTATAGGGCCTACAGCCTGGGAAAACGATACAAAAGAGAGTGATGAGCATCATTTGTTCTCGCCCTTTTTTCATTGAAATTTCACAACATCTAGTCTCTTAACAACACCAATTAGCAATTAGCAAATCAGACATTTGAAAGCATTTAACAACACACTGGCAAGTCCAAACTGAATATATCGGACTGGATAACACTTTTCTTTGTCAGAAATATTTAATGTCCTTCTAGGGAGACCTAGACAAAAACAAAAACGCATCTGAACTCTTTCCAAAGTGTCTTGTTAATTGGATAAGGCCACATTACAAGTGTTCATAGATCCGCTACCGGTACCTTTACATTAATAGACTGTGCAAGTCTCGCGCGTATCGGAACGAGAAAACACGTCAAACGAAAATCATTGTTTTCTCTGAAATCAAATCTTTGCTTTAAATTATATTCAATGATAAAATCTGAACAACAAAAATACTCATTACATGTTTTATAAAATTAGTATTAGTTTTTAAAATAAATACGCAAATAATGTGTTAATTATTGTTGAAGCAAAATTAAAACCCTGGGACAAGGATGCTTATTTGATCTTAACTTTTCAGAAACCACTTAGCCTACGTGGATTCGCGATGGTCACACGGGTGTAAAATTTACGTTTGACGCAGTTTATAGAGGACGCTGAAGCCTCAACAACCATAGCCTTGATTCAAGGCTGTTGGCGTAGTGTACCCCGGCCCGGTGCGGCACGATTCGGCACGATTCGGCAACAACTGCAGTGCATAGACAGTGTACATTGTACATGTACAGCACATGTACATACATTGTACAGCGAGAACAGTATAGCCAAGTCGTGAGTACGGTCGTTCTTTCAACCTCGAACGCGTGACTCAAACAACAGCCTTGACCGGTTTGTAAATGAAAGCTTATGTGTTTCTTTATATTTTATTGGAAATCCAATAAAAGCACTTATGCAGGATGTGGGCGTTTCATTCTAAACATTGGCCAATCACAGGCGCGATTGAGAATGACCTATTTGACCTGAACGACAAGGCTGCATAATTACTGCTGCTATCCAATCCATGACGACCACTGTGTTGGTTATGTATACGCTGTACACGCGGGTCGGCCGGTCGCGGCCGGCTGGAGCGCCTTGATCAAGGATATGGACAACCCTGATCATTCGCCGTTCTTTTGGTTATTAATTCTGGAGTTGATGTAGTTTCTGCATTTGTGTTTTCATTACATGTCCTCTCGAAGTCCGTCTTAACTCTGTGCAGCCACACCGTCTTCATACTTTTGAATTGTTCTCGGGCAGGGTCTTAAGAATTTACTGCCAAGCAAAAATTGAAAGGATACACAGTCACACATGATACATGTGAATTAGAGTTTTAGCTACCTTATTCTAGTAAGTGTACTTGGAAATGTGCTTTAAATAAATAGGCAGCTCTGAAATTGGGCACCTCTTGGGGCGGCCCACAAGATATAAAAAGTGCAATAAGCTATTAATTGCCTCCATGATGAAACAATCAACAATATTGTAGTTATTTGAGGTCTTTGTTATGTATATATTCTACCTCCAATGAATGCACCAACAATGATTAAATCACTGTTTTAATGGTGCAAGATGGAGACAGGAGATGGTCAATCGGGCTTATAGGCCATTATAAAACAAAGTAAAACGTCAGCAAAGCGTCTTCCTGATGGGAAGTGGTGTATACATGTTATGTACTAAATCGATCCACTCAACCTCATATTCCTGCCCTCATTGTCTCGCTCAGCTGACAATTTGTGGAGAATACGCAACATTTTCAGATAGATATTATTATAACAAAATATTCCCAAATTCAAACCGGCGCGCCAGTGCATGCAAGTAGCCACATCTGGATACTGCATGCATATTCATAAGAATGAGTAAACAAGACTTCCGCCACTGACCAATGGGGTCTCGCCTTTCGCGCGCATTATAGTAATGAGTCATTGGCTTCAATACAAAACCATCGGGACGTATAGCTAACAATAATATGAGCATGCGCACACTGATACTGCACACAGACACGTCCATGCACGTAGCTGGTAGCTCGGGCGGGTAGCTCGGGTGGGTAGCGCGGCGCAAATAAAATAAAAATTAAAACATTACCATAAAAATTATTTAAAAACCCTCCAACGCCTTGATCAAGGCTACAACAACCATAGACTGCAATGAAAAGGCATCGCGTTGCAAATACAGCATCTGGCAATTATCATCGCGCATCCAAAACAAGCATTTACATAAGTTTTGTGATCGGAGGTGGGCACAAAATTCTTAATTTTTTGCAGCAACCGGAAGCTGAGGTCAAGTTAAATTCTCGGGTTTTCTTCATTATATTGTTGAATTGATTTTACTTTCCTATTTTTTATAACTAAGAATAACATTCCCAACAACATATGTATTTTTCATGGTCATAACCCACGTTAAACTAAAATAATTGACAAAACCAAATCTTGCCCACGTAAATCTCCATATGGTTGGGACCACAATGGTCCCGGAAGTTCAAATATGCGCGAGACTTGCACAGTCTATTACATTAAACAGCCGTAAAGACTTGAAAATCACTTTCTTTAGAAACAAAAACTGTGGCATCATCGACATGCTGGATAATTTTAACACACTCAGTTCCACCTGGAGACTATTATATTAGTACCATTAGTCTAACGAAGTTGCATGTAACTCACAAACTATTTTCAACCTTTTGTTACATTGATACCATGTATAGGTCACCTCGGTATTGGCCCTGGGCATTGAAGCGTTTCTGATACTGATGACCGCTGACCTTGTCGAATGTGAGTATACATTCCACGTTCTCTTTTTACCTCAAAACTTCAACGAAACCAGTGGTATAACTAGGTTCATTTCAATGGCAGTGCTTACTATGTACAGTATGTGCTTACCGTGCCCTGTAGAGCCAATGAGTCTATGGGATGTAAGCGCAAAATTTCATGGTAAGCAGTGCCGTGAAATAATTGGGCCCTGGTCGAATAATCTGCTCATTTTTGTCAACCGAGGAAACTATTAGGCGTTTTCGTTGTACTCACATTGTTTTGTTGGGCCTTGTAAAGAAGGGAAAGAAATGCAGCCCACAGTACGGTAGATTCAACTCAAGCTGTACCTTCGTTGTCTCTGTGCGCCCTCCCATTTTCTGTCATATTCAGCTCAAAACCTCTTCATTGTAATACACAAAAGCTCTAAGCAGGGCAAGTCAAATTTATTTTCCATCTCCTTTAAAGCTACCATTATATCACCTGGCATCGCTAAGTCACTGAGATGACACATCTTCTTCGTCTTATCTAAGACTATAGCATCTGGACGTCCATGTTCTAAAACCATGACTGTTCTGAATGTTAAGGTCCCAGAGGATCTTGACAAGTCCTTGAAACCCTTTACAAGCTTCAAACTTTACATATAGTTAGACATTTACTAATAGAAGACACCGCTGTAGTGATGACATGATGACGTCATGTGGTGTCGAATTACATTAAATCAAAGTTTAATATTTGACAAAATCATAACTCATGAACAACACAATGGATTTTTACAATCTATAATATATCATCTGAAAGATCTTTTGAAACTTAAACAAATGCCACACAAAATTTGACCTCATTTGACCTTGACTTCCGGTTCAAACCGGAAGTTGAAAATTTCAAAATTTCATATCTCAAAATCCACATATATAGTTAAGTCAAAATTTGACGTTAAAAGCCCTCGTTTGTATTGACCTGCATACTGCAAAATCACTTGAGAACCACAGCTGTTCAAAGTTCAACGTTGTTAGAGCTTCACTCGTAGAAGACACTGCTGTAATGACGCCATGATGACGTCATCAGGTGTCGAATAACATTAAATCAAGTTTTAATATTTGAAAAAATCATAACTTGTGAACCAAACAATAGATTTTTGGAATCTATACAACATCTGAAAAACATGTTTACCAATTTTTATCTTAAGATTTCACCAACTCTGCTAATTTGTGAGTGCCTACAACGAACACCCCCTTGTTTTTATTTAAATAAAAACTTATGTCTAGTTATTAATGTAATTATTATTGTTAACATTATTAATATATATTTCAAACAAATACTCCATTTGACCTTTCCTTCTGGTCCAAACTGGAAGGTCAAATAAAATACGAAAACCCACACTTTCCGACATCGGTTTACATGTCCTATGTAATGTATCCTAAGGCTCAGTTTAGTGCACAGAATGAACACTTGGCATCTAGTTTGTTTTCAAAGTTGTTGTCATTTCTTGTTTTTGAAATAATATTAATTTTTTAAACACAAAACTGACAATCTTCTTGCATTTTCTATAGTAAATACAGACACCGTTACCAAGAGCGAATTAGGTTCTTTTTCATTACAGATTTCCTTTGTTTTAGTTATTTTTATTTTTTGTTTTTTCCCCAGCTGATAGGCCTTCAGAACATTTCTTCGATTCATATCTTAACATTTTAATTGTGTTATGCTTTGGTGCGGCCTTTTGGGGCCTGATGTTCATAGCTTCCATACTGGTCCTTGTCGGTATATCAAAGGTAAGTTGCTTTGCCCAATGGGACGGTCTTCAATCATCCCATCAAGTAACTCGAGCTAGGGTTCCACCGTATACCAACCAGTACTCCCACCCCTTCCCAATTTTGATCTCTAGTTGTATTTTGTTGGCGGGCTGCGAAGCAGAGTGAGCCTATGTTATGCCAGTTTCCGTCGGTCCGTCTGAACCGGCCGTCCTCATTCAGTGTGAATGTTGAACTGTTGGAATGAAGCTTCAACCTTTTAAAGTGTTGAGTTGTTTTATGGAATCTAAAATCACCAAGTGAGATCATAATGTGACAGTCATGTTTTGTGGTTCTCAAACATATTTTTAAGGAAATGTTGAAGTTTGGGGAATGCAAAAATGCTAGGCTAAACATTGCCCCCAAAAGCTCTACATGTATAAGTGCAATATTTCCCTCTTAAATGAAGTCATAATTTTTCGAGAAAACTGTTTCTGAAAACTCAACAGCTCATTTCGGTTGTTACAACCAAAATTAAGGACAATGTGTTTACATGCTGAAAATTGTGCTTGGTTTTCACTATTTTTTCCTGACTTACACAAAGGATTAACCCCGCATTATCACGGGTTTGTTTTTTCATGTCTATGGTTGATCACACAAAACATGAACGCTGCCTGCGACTATTTTGTCGGCACTACCAATAATACTGTATAAAACATGTAACTGTAAATGTATTCATGTTGTATTTATCCCATAGGAACAGCGTGGGTACCTGATCATGTTCATGGTGTTGAAGCCACTTGCCATCTTGATTGAGTGGGTAGCCTTTATAGTGGCTTTCATGTTTGTTGTAAGTCTGATAATTCAAACCCCACAACCCCAAATCTTCCACAATCTATCATATTGTATTATTTGGTTTAGATTGATTCGGTACACAAATTAATTTCTAATCCATTTTAACACGAGGCCATGAATAATCAGCCATAATCAGAGTCAAAACATTGATGTAGAGTTACAATGGAATTGATTTATTGATTTATGTTTTAGTTTTTAGTTTTTAAATCTTGAGACAGTACAAATTTACGGAGCCCCTAAAGGGACAGGTAAAACAAAAATGGAAAAGGTAAAAAAAAACCGCAAAATTATTTCGTTCCCTCGCAATATTATTTCGTCCCCTCGAAATACTATTTCATTACCACGAAATATTATTTCATTCCCTCAAAATACTATTTCGTTCCATCGAAATCATTTCGTTCCCCCGAAATAATATTTCGTTCCCCCGAAATCAGGAAATGATATTTCGAGATAAATAATTTTATTTTACCTGTACCTTTAGGGGCTCCGTAATATGGACATGTGCTTGATACACAATTTGAGCTGTGCTCCATGCATCCATGGAGTAATGATCGCGTGACGGTGGAATTTTATCAAGAACTTCGTCGTGTGACACTTTTTAGTGAACTCATGCATAATTCAGTTTGCAGAGCCGTGTGAAGAGCGCCCTCTTTTTGTCTACCGGATCAACGTGCCCAAAATAATTGCACCGGGTGCCGTAAGGATTATGTAATGTAGGCTATTAATAGTTCAAAAACAATCCTCAAAAGTGCCTTGCTGGTGGTTCAAAGATACAATGGGAAAACCCACGTAATCACGTATGAACTAAAAACTAATTCTATCTTGCAAGACTTCGGACCGAGGCGGGAATCGTGGTCCACTTCTCACCCAACCTGATCCCAATGATCAGTTATTCAATGTGTTGTTTTCGTTCGTTGGGGGTGTTGGGGTGTTTGTTTGTTTGGGTGTTTGTTTGATGTATTTGTTGTTGTTGTTGTTTTTTTTACTCGAAAAACAGAGTGAGGCTTGGGAGTACGCTGTCACATTGCTGCTCTCGTTGGAGGTTACCATCCTTGACGTAAGTATTGGTTGTGTACCTCAACTTTATTTTCCAATAAATCAAATCTGTTTTTAACATCACTATGGAAAGACGAATCTAGAATTTTCAAATCTCCGCAAATCATCGTGCTTAAAGGGTGTGTACATTGGTAAGGTTGAAAATAAAAATATTCACAGATTTGCACATAACCTACATGGTATAAAGATGGTCATGGTGGAAAAATTCCCTTGAAATATTTTTGCTTGAAATGCTATAGTTTTTAGGATATGAGCAAACCGATTAGTATTTATTACTATAGATAAAATCCGATGTTTGAAAACAGTGAAAATATATAATGGGGTTTTTCACTGTTTTTCACTGTTTTCTCATGACTCAATTACCAATGTTGTACATTTGTTCGTCGCGGTGTATATCATCTATGACGTCAGTAATGGTTGTGTAACTCAACTTTAATTTTTCTTAACAAATCAAATCTGTTTTCAACATCAAGATTTACATATGTTCCAACAGTAAACATTTTCTGTGCACATCAGGCCTATCATTTTAGAGCTTTGTTAAACCAGGTTCCAGTTATAGGTATTTAGTCTAGTATACAAAGTGCCAACTTGGGCAATCTACGTCTTGTATACCCTTTTTCATCAGCAATAAATTAACGATGATTCTCATTACATCAGCAGGGATCAGAATATGTGATTTTTTGAAGCTTTGCATGGTGTGAATTATAAGATAAACTATAAGACCCTTGCAACTGACGTCCCACTCTCAAAAAGGAGGCAGCTCATTGGACGATAGCTGTTCTTTGTGCGTAAAAACGTGCGCATGACCCCCGCGTACCTGTAGCGGTTCGCGTTATGCAAGGGCGGTCTATTGATTTGTATAGACCCCTAACATAACGCAAAACGCACCTCCGAACAATATGCGTCATTTTTGGAGTCAACTCTTGTTTGTGCATGTTTGTATACGATTTTGACACCGAAAATGACAACTATGATAGGCGCATGTGAGTACGCTGCGCGTTGTGCAATGGGTCTAGACCATTGATCTATGAGATCTATGACCTTTTATTTTGTAATCACATTCTATGGTTATGTCGTAGGCGTCTTGTCTCCGGGTTGTGGTGTTACAGTATCAGGACATGCAAGGTGTACGCGGTCTTAATGCCATCACGTCCATGGTAAATATATTTTCCCGTGTTTTAAAATCGTTTTAAATTGTCTTAAGTTCTCTCCTTTTTTCGTCTCTTTTTTCGTTTCTTTTTTTTATCAAAGTATTTTTTTTATAAAGATATCCGTGTAAAGTGTTACAGTTGAGTCTCAACAACTTTTAGTTGTTACTAGTTTTTGGTTTGTAAAAAACAATAACAACATATCAGAAATAAGCCAAGTTAAGAAAACAAATGCAGGGGCGGATACAGGGGGCGTGGGGCGTACGCCCCCCTTTCCGTCAGCCAAAAGAAAAAATTAATAATAATAATTTTTTTAGTACTGCCTGTTTAAATATTAGCCACAAGTGTGTGTGGTGTATTCCCCCCCCCGAGGCAGGATGGATTTCTTTTTCATCCTATGCCATTTACATTTTTCCTTTCTGCCACAATGAATTTTTCAAGATATGTCACTTGTATTGTTTAGATTTGCAACAATAACATAGCATGCAACCTGATGTGCCAATTTGTCCGGTATACGACAGTAAGCTTGAATTTGAGAAACGATCTTACCTACTATGTTTTTAATGAATATGCATAAAACCAGATATTCCAGCGACTAGATCCAAACGTAAGAGTTGTGGTAGGCCTATTACTATTTTCTTTGAGTAAAATTAGAAGATTGACATGGATCAAAAGTGCTTAACAAGGGTGTCTATTTCTCTGTTTTAGGCACACTAAGGCTTCATTTTCCACCCCTTTTTTGTCCCTGAATAAATATTAATTGTAGCCTGCATTTTGATTTTATAACTCAGGGTGGCTGATTAAATGACTCCCAACTCAAAAATGATGTTTAAAGGCACTGAACACGTTTGGTAATTGTCAAAGACCACTGTTCTCACTTGGTGTACGTATCCCAACATGCATAAAATAACAACCCTACGAACATTTGGGCTCAATTGGTCATCGAAGTCGCAAGAAAATGATGAAGGAAGGAACACCCTTGTTGTACAAATTTGTGTGCTTTCAGATAGGAATAAAAGGCTTCTTGCAAGAAGTCTTTTATTGTTTTAGTGAGAAATTACCTCTTTCTCAAAAGCTACGTTAATACTTCAGAGGGAGTCGTTTCTCACAAGGTTTTACACTATCAACAGCTCTCTGCTGCTCGTTACCAAGTCAGTTTTTATGCTAATATATATTTTGAGTAATTACCAAACGTGTACAGTGCCTTTGAATAATGTTCTTGCCAAAACAAAATTGGTTAAAGTGATCAGATATTGCATGAGATCGCACCACAGAGCATCGAGAATCCTGTTTCGGAGCATTTAAGCAGGCCCCCGAACCCATGCCTTAGGGCTTCGCGTTACGCGCTCTCAGGCGCCACAAGTTGCATTCACCATTTGCTGCTTGGTACATTTTCACGCCCCCCCCCCGTTTGGAAAATCCTGGATCCGCCCCTGAAATGTGTCACTAAACGAACACACAGGGTTTCGGTTGGTTGAACAAAAAGATGATTTCATACTGAAAATTACATGTCATATCTAATAATGTTAAGTTTGGTCGTAAACCCGCTCGGTCGCCCTGGCTCCCCCCTATCCGCTCCCCTCCCCCCTTCCCCCTCTCCCCTCCCCCTCTCTCTCTTGACCTGTTCCTCAAGGGGTTCCGTGGAATAAACTTATTTAGAATAAACTTATTTAAACCTGATGCACTTATATAAAAAAATAGGGGAAAATCATTGATAAGCATTGTCTGAACAAAACATATACCAGTAAACAGGGAAGTGTTTACTTGTATTTTTCGTCTTGAAAACTACGGTATCATTTTATTTTGTCCACTCTGAGAGCTAGTTTAATCGATTTTTTTTAATTTATCTTAATTTGGCATCAGAAATATGTCAGTATCGAAATGTTTTTTTCGGAAATTAATTGCTGTTTTTTGGGGGGGTTTTTTTAATAAAAAATTGATGCTTTTGCTTTTTGTAATGAAAACTTTTCTTTTTTTAATGTAAGTTTAAGGGGGTTTTCTTGGTGTTTTTTATTCTGTATTTTTTCTATTTTGTTTTCATTAACCAGACGGTTTTAATCGGTTCGCAGTTCCTTATAAAAACTCTACCAAGACATTTTTTTGCTGTCCTTCAATTCTAGTGGGAAGCGTTTTGATCGTCATTTATTCATGTTATTAGTTTCTGTATCTAAATTGTACGATTTATCTTGAATTACAGAAAATCCTTCGCGACTCTTGTTTCAACAATCCTGTCTTTGGCGGCGTCGTAACCCGGCAGCAAGGTTACGTTCCCCAGCAGGATGACCCGCCCCAGCAGGATGACCCACCACAGCAGGATGACCCGCCCCAGCAGGGGTGCCCACCCCAGCGGGGGTGCCCACCCCAGGAGGGTGACCCGCCCAACCAGGATGACCCACCCCAGCTGGATGACCCACCACAGCAGGATGACCTACCCCAGCAGGATCATGCGCCCCATCAGGGTGACCAGCCCCAGCATGATGATCCGCCCGAGCAGGGGTGCCCATCCCAGCATGATGACCCACCCCAGCATGATGAACCGCCCAAACAGGGTTACCACAGATTATAATTGAGTACACGTTGATCGGCAGCAGTGGGGTGGTTCTAAACATAATAATGACCCACACCGATGACCCGCCCCAGCAAGATGACCCACCCCAGCAGGATCATCCGTCCCACGCCCCAGCAGGATGACCCGACCAACCGTCCCAGCAGGATAACCCACCACAGCAGGATGACCTACCCAAGCGGGATCATGCGCCCCAGCAGGGTGACCCACCCACGCCCCAGCAGGGTGACCCACCCCAGCAGGATGACCCACCACAGCAGGATGACCTACCCAAGCGGGATCATGCGCCCCAGCAGGGTGACCCGCCCCAGCAAGGTGACCCGCCCCAGCAGGATGACCAGCCCCAGCAGAATGACCTACCCAAGCGGGATCATGCGCCCCAGCAGGGTGACCCGCCCACGCAGGATGACCCGCCCCAGCAGGATGACCCGCCCCAGCAGGATGACCTACCCAAGCAGGATGACCCGCCCCAGCAGGATGACCCGCCCCAGCAGGATGACCTACCCAAGCAGGATGACCCGCCCCAGCAGGATGACCCGCCCCAGCAGGATGACCCGCCCCAGCAGGATGACCTACCCAAGCGGGATCATGCGCCCCAGCAGGGTGACCCGCCCTCGCCCCAGCAGGATGACCCACCACAGCAGGATGACCTACCCAAGCGGGATCATGCGCCCCAGCAGGATGACCCACCACAGCAGGATGACCTACCCAAGCGGGATCATGCGCCCCAGCAGGGTGACCCGCCCCAGCATGATGATCCGCCCGAGCAGGATGACCTACCCAAGCGGGATCATGCGCCCCAGCAGGGTGACCCGCCCACGCCCCAGCAGGATGACCCACCACAGCAGGATGACCTACCCAAGCGGGATCATGCGCCCCAGCAGGATGACCCACCACAGCAGGATGACCTACCCAAGCGGGATCATGCGCCCCTGCAGGGTGACCCGCCCCAGCATGATGATCCGCCCGAGCAGGATGACCTACCCAAGCGGGATCATGCGCCCCAGCAGGGTGACCCGCCCACGCCCCAGCAGGATGACCCACCACAGCAGGATGACCTACCCAAGCGGGATCATGCGCCCCAGCAGGATGACCCACCACAGCAGGATGACCTACCCAAGCGGGATCATGCGCCCCAGCAGGATGACCCACCACAGCAAGATGACCTACCCAAGCGGGATCATGCGCCCCAGCAGGATGACCCACCCCAGCAGGATGACCTACCCAAGCGGGATCATGCGCCCCAGCAGGGTGACCCGCCCCAGAAGGGTGACCCGCCCCAGCAGGATGACCCACCACAGCAGGATGACCTACCCAAGCGGGATCATGCGCCCCAGCAGGGTGACCCGCCCCAGAAGGGTGACCCGCCCCAGCAGGATGACCCACCACAGCAGGATGACCTACCCAAGCGGGATCATGCGCCCCAGCAGGGTGACCCACCCAAGCCCCAGCAGGGTGACCTGCCCCAGCAGGACAACCCGCCCATCAGGATCTTAAACAAGCTCCTTTTCAGCGCCTTCTTTATGTAATTTACTGTTGTCTTAAAGATAATCTGGCGTGAGTGTAAGAACAATACCGGTATACATTTTCTGTGTTGCTATAGTAATGGAAAAATAGTTTTAAAAACATCGAAATTGTCACATAAAAGCGTATAAAATGTAACACTTTACTCTGGAAATGTCCAATCCCAAAAGTCAAGACATCAAATGGTGGGGGAACGTGCCCCCCCCCCTCCCTTAGTTACGCCACTGAGACCACGTGTCGGTGTAATGTAATACAAACAAATTGCGACTTGGATAGGATAGAAAGTTGTTTTTCTTTTTATGTTATTTTTTATGCTAAGTAAAATGTTTTTACTTACAAGCTGTATGTAAACGAGACCCTGGTGACAGTCTTGGCTATTAGGATAGTATTTGTTGTGTGTGTACGGAACAGCTTTAGTGAATAAGGCCATGTGCCTAATTCCAGAGAGCTGCTCAAGCACAAAAAGGATTTCAGCAAAATACCATTTTGCTTAGCAGGGATTCAGGGTTCAACAACTAATACGCGTACCGTCTTTGACAAAGCTTCCTGCTTATTTTTGCTTAGCAGTAAAACTAACCCATCCTAAGAAGCTATATAATATTGGTCTCTATCCGGTAGAGGTACTGTCAGTTTTAATTATCTGAATTTATACACAGATATTAAACAATAGGCCTATGTTAATTAATTTGTTACTGATTTTAATCCAGTTTGCTATTTTTAAACTTATGCAATTCTCTGTTGATATTTGTAGCTTTTAATTTAATTTCAAGACTGAACACGTTTTGTAATTACTCAAAATATATAATGGCATAAAAACTTACTTGGTAACGAGCAACGGAGAGCTGTTGGTAATTTAAAACATTGTGAGAAACAACTCCCTCTGAAGTAACGTAGTTTTTGAGAAAGGGGTAATTTCTCACTAAAATATTTGAATCTGTAAAAGACTTCAGGCCTTAAGCCTTTTTCAGGCATCTGAAAGCACACAAATTTGTGCAACAAGGGTGTTTTTTCTTTCATTATTTTCTTCGATAACCAATTGAACCCAAATTTTCACAGGTTTGTTTTTTAATGCATAACAATAATGTTGGGATACACCAAGTGAGAATACTGGTCTTTGATAATTGCCAAACGTGTCCAGTGCCTTTAAAACCAATGTAAAAGGATTTATGTTCCCAATAGTTCCCGTGCCTAAGACTGTAATGTAATGAACTCAAGAGATGTTGTACATATATCTCTGCTATGATTTTTCTCTAAAATGTGTTTCGATTTTATTTTCTACCCGAACAAACTTGCAGTTGTCTGTTTTGCCTTTCACCAGACTCCCACGACTACCTACATTTTAGCATAGACAATCCATAAAAATGTATGGAAAATACTCAACTTTTTCACATAACCTTTATATACTTCCACCATGAAAACCGTGAAAAATCTAGGGGCTCAAGGGCTTGAAAAATCATCATTAATAACAGGTGTGTTGTCTGCGTAAAATTACAACATGCAGGTATATTAAAATTAGTTGTTTTTACCACTTAGCCAGTTCTCTAACACAGTAGAGAACCCTGTTGCGTTATGTTCTGTTTGCGTTTGTACATACAGGCAAACGGAGCCCCGAAAGGTCCAGGTAAACAAAATTGCATAGGCAAAACAAATACTGAAATTATTTGTTCCATCGAAATATTATTTCATTCCCTTGAAAATATGATTTCGTTCCCTCGAAATAATATTTCGAGGGAGAGAAATAATATTTCGGGGGAACTAAACAATATTTCGAGGGAACGAAATAATATTTATATATTTATTGGTTTATTTCATAAAAACATTAAAAAGGAATGAACAGTATGACAACCGATAGGGTTGAATTGCACTAGAACATGTACAACATAAACATTTCTTAAAAGTAGCTAAAAGGTTAAACAGTTTAAACACACATTAGGTAATGAGCAAGTAATATTTAGACGGAACAAAATAAGTTATTTCGTGGGAGTGAAATATTATTGCGAGGGAACGAAATAATTTCGCTGGTACGGAGTCCTTGATATGCCAAGAGAATTTCTGTTAGCAGACTTACCAGGTAAAATTAATTGTTCTCGGCAATGTGCGCATGCTCAGAACTATAAGTAAACAATGGAAGTATACCTTGTAAGTCTGCTGCCACCCAGCGTTCCAAAGTCTCCCATTGAGCGAGGCAAAATGATACAACGCCCAGCAGAATGGTTGACAGCCCTTGTTCCCAAGAATGCATCTTATCTTTATCCCAATTATTCTAAGTATTAAAATACCCATGCCGTTTTTACTTTTTCTGTGAACGTTTTGGTATTCCTTTTTGTTATTCGTGCTTCGTATTTTTGTTTTTTTCATGTTTTACTTAGAATAAAACGTATTTGCATCCTACCAATCAACGACAAGGATCCTTTATGTGTTCGTAATCGTTTACAGAATAAGAGTCTGTTGTTTTACACCGAAAGTCTAACTATGTGCATGCCATTTTTTCCTTTTCTGTGAACATTTTGATATAAGATAACAGTTTTGCTGCACCGAAGTTTTCAGTGTTCTTTTGTTGAGGAATGTGGCTTATTGCTGGTATTTGCTGCTGCTGCTGCTGCTGCTGCTGTCCGTCTAACTGTTTGGAGTCCCCTTACTGAAAGCACGTTTCTAAGTAACTGATGGAGCCTCAGCCGGAGCCAAACTCAAGCCGCGGTATCGAAAAGGGTCTATGAGAAGTTATATTTTGAACGGAACTCTCCCAGCTAGTTGCTCAGTAGTCGCCGTGTGGCTGTCTATAACTTGCTCTCTAAAAAAATCCTTGTGCTTGACTCTGAAAGTAGTAATATCATCCTAGTCAAACATTTAAGAAGAAAAAAAAACACTGAAATGATCAACATGGCGATAATGCAGAGATGTTTTTTCAACAATGCACTCTTCTGGGTCAGAGTTGACCTACATTCCAGGTCCCTGGGGCATGACCCTTCTCCGGGTTAGGCTGACCGGGAAAGTGGTTGAAAATATGGGATTTTAAACCCTGATTCTGCGTCGTTTTGACCCATTTCTGGGTCATTTTGACACCGATTCCGGGTCACATCGACCCAAAAATGGGTCAGGCCTGGTAGTTTTCAAAGTGTGCAAGTTTTCAAAGTGTGCAAGTTTTCAAAGTGTGCAAGTTTTCAAAGTGTGCAAGTTTTCAAAGTGTGCTAGTTTTCAAAGTGTGCAAGTTTTCAAAGTGTGCTCGCTCCGGAGCGACCACAGCTAGCCACTAATTGTTTTACGCTGGTATGTGTCTTTTTTCCTCCCTCCCTCTCACCACCCCCCCCCTCCCCACCTCCTTGACTTGTTTATTGTGGATTTTGAGCCCTGTCTTTAGCGTTTGCTTTTGGTGATGTATGTGGTTTGAGCGTAGTGATGTTTCATGATAAATTAAGAAAATGTCAACCCAGAATAAAACTCAAAGACAAAATCAAACGCACGCACATTGGAATAATAATTGTTTTAAGCACATTTATATTTTACATAAAAAAATCGAGTTTCCCGGTTTTTGCCATGGTTTGCTGACAATCACGGCATTGTGAAAGTGCGCCTGGCCAAATCTGGGGAATAATTGTATTAAAATAATGTAAATCAATCAATCAATTAATCAACCAGTAGGCAGGCCTACACAATTCAAATAAACCCAACCATAACATGTGACTTGATTTCATAGTTGCTGCAGATAGAGATGGTTGGAATTTTGTATAAGAACATGCGGTATTGATAAGGGGCCAACAAATTCTGACTGAAACCTAAAAGGTACCATGGAGGGGATCTACACTGCAAAAAACAGCGGTGTTAAAATTGACACCATGGGTGTTGTCACATAAAGATACCGAAAAGAGAATCAAAATAACATCATAGGGTGTTAAAATAACACCAATGTAATTGTTTTGGCAGAAAATTTGTGTTATTTGAACATGGTGTAAATTTTAATTCTTTTAGGGTTTCTATATGTAACAACACCAATGGTGTCCATTTAACACCCCAGTTTTTGCAGTGTACACTTCCTTTTTCATTGGATTTAGTATTTTCCACCCAGATGTCGCTATTTTGCGTCATACTCTAGATTTATTAGTTATTTATAATAAATAACACACCTGTCCATACACTTGAAACCACATAATGAGCGGGGAGGGACGGGAGTAGATGAGCGTGAATTTTGTCATTATGTGGTTTTGTTGTTTTAAATACTTTTTGGCCAACCTTTACATCCACAAACCTAAAAAGGAGGGGGAATAACATATTCTACGGTCTACCTCGTCATCACCTCCACTTCGGACTTACATGAGATTACACTTTCCACCGGAGTGATTAGTCACAGTTGAGAGAACATAAAAAGATGTTCCTGGTATAAATGCCCCACCACGCCCAGTGCACCTCAATACATTTTTCTGTGCCGGAGTGTGTACATCGAATTCTATACTTCGTACAATTACGGGTATATGTTGGCACATATGCACCATGGACAGCATCGACGAGCCAGATTTCCTTGAGTTGATGGCTGGCCCATTTGGTGCATTGGATACCCAGGACAAGATGACAATTCATCAATTTGCGTAGCTTCGGGTAAACCGAAGTGAAAGGCAGAAAGCCTAAACGTTCAACGGTCCCGTCAGACACGGTTTCCCGGCAAGAATTTGCGGATGTTTCAGGGAAACTTGCATGTATGGCCGAGGCCATCGTAAGCATGCAAACAGTTATCCTCAGTCGACCCGCCAAGCAGCCTAGACTGTCATCGGATTCGGAAAGTGCCTCAAAGGCCATAGACGAGCTCCTGTTAGAGAGCCAGCAAGGGTCAAAATCCTCAGGCCAAGACGACCAGTTGTTGGACAATTTCGAACAACTATACGCGGAAGACGCACCGACTGCCGATGCAGTCAATGACAAATTGGCAAAGGTAGCGCCACAACAGACCATTTTGTCCACTACCGTAGTGGACAAAATGGTCCGCCACAAATTGCCGAAGGAGAAGGCCGGGGAAAAGCTCAAGGTCCTCCAAAGACCGACCAATGTCAACAATTTGGAGTGCACACGGGTAAACCCTGAAATATGGAGCTCACTAAAGCCAAAGACCCGCTCTCAGGACATTCCAGAAGGTGCAACAGGCACTTCTTAAAGGGGATTATACCCGTAGTCGGGGTAATAAATTCACTTATGTCCAGACCTGCTGCCTCCGACCCAGGGAAACCCTGATTTCAAGGGTAAAATCACTAAGCTTCTGGATGCGGTGGCCATTATGGACACGCAAATCAGGAACTTAATATGAGATATGAGAAGACGAGATTTGATTAAGCCCGATCTTAACAGGCAATTTTCTGGTCTTTGCTCGCCACATGTGCCTGTAACAGGATTTTTATTTGGTGACGACTTGCCCCAACAATGCAAAGACATTTGGCTGGTCGACTTTCAGAGGAAACGACAAACATGATCGAAAACGAACCATGCACAGTAACTCGACTTACTCCAACCAATTCAGAAGAGGTACCGGTAGTCATTTAAACTACCAGCGCCACAACAGACACCGAGACACTCGGTGGAACGCCAAGCCACGGCAAGATGTGGAGACGGCAAAGTAAGCCCGCATTGAACCACACTGGTAAGTACAAAGTGTACATGCATTCAATCTTAGCACAATTGCAGGTAGATTAGCTCAATTGACCGTATTTTTGACCGCATGAGGGCGCTTTCATCAGGAATGTCTTACATCACAATTACAGTTTCATCTCATTTTAATTGCCTGTCTGTAGTTTCCTTGCATCAATGACGAAATACATAAATAATAACAAATGGAAAAAACCCGTTTGTTTTCTTGTTTTTCATTTTTTTAATTTTTATTTATAATAAATAACACACCTGTCCATACACTTGAAACCACATAATGAGCGGGGAGGGACGGGAGTAGATGAGCGTGAATTTTGTCATTATGTGGTTTTGTTGTTTTAAATACTTTTTGGCCAACCTTTACATCCACAAACCTAAAAAGGAGGGGGAATAACATATTCTACGGTCTACCTCGTCATCACCTCCACTTCGGACTTACATGAGATTACACTTTCCACCGGAGTGATTAGTCACAGTTGAGAGAACATAAAAAGATGTTCCTGGTATAAATGCCCCACCACGCCCAGTGCACCTCAATACATTTTTCTGTGCCGGAGTGTGTACATCGAATTCTATACTTCGTACAATTACGGGTATATGTTGGCACATATGCACCATGGACAGCATCGACGAGCCAGATTTCCTTGAGTTGATGGCTGGCCCATTTGGTGCATTGGATACCCAGGACAAGATGACAATTCATCAATTTGCGTAGCTTCGGGTAAACCGAAGTGAAAGGCAGAAAGCCTAAACGTTCAACGGTCCCGTCAGACACGGTTTCCCGGCAAGAATTTGCGGATGTTTCAGGAAACTTGCATGTATGGCCGAGGCCATCGTAAGCATGCAAACAGTTATCCTCAGTCGACCCGCCAAGCAGCCTAGACTGTCATCGGATTCGGAAAGTGCCTCAAAGGCCATAGACGAGCTCCTGTTAGAGAGCCAGCAAGGGTCAAAATCCTCAGGCCAAGACGACCAGTTGTTGGACAATTTCGAACAACTATACGCGGAAGACGCACCGACTGCCGATGCAGTCAATGACAAATTGGCAAAGGTAGCGCCACAACAGACCATTTGTCCACTACCGTAGTGGACAAAATGGTCCGCCACAAATTGCCGAAGGAGAAGGCCGGGGAAAAGCTCAAGGTCCTCCAAAGACCGACCAATGTCAACAATTTGGAGTGCACACGGGTAAACCCTGAAATATGGAGCTCACTAAAGCCAAAGACCCGCTCTCAGGACATTCCAGAAGGTGCAACAGGCACTTCTTAAAGGGGATTATACCCGTAGTCGGGGTAATAAATTCACTTATGTCCAGACCTGCTGCCTCCGACCCAGGGAAACCCTGATTTCAAGGGTAAAATCACTAAGCTTCTGGATGCGGTGGCCATTATGGACACGCAAATCAGGAACTTAATATGAGATATGAGAAGACGAGATTTGATTAAGCCCGATCTTAACAGGCAATTTTCTGGTCTTTGCTCGCCACATGTGCCTGTAACAGGATTTTTATTTGGTGACGACTTGCCCCAACAATGCAAAGACATTTGGCTGGTCGACTTTCAGAGGAAACGACAAACATGATCGAAAACGAACCATGCACAGTAACTCGACTTACTCCAACCAATTCAGAAGAGGTACCGGTAGTCATTTAAACTACCAGCGCCACAACAGACACCGAGACACTCGGTGGAACGCCAAGCCACGGCAAGATGTGGAGACGGCAAAGTAAGCCCGCATTGAACCACACTGGTAAGTACAAAGTGTACATGCATTCAATCTTAGCACAATTGCAGGTAGATTAGCTCAATTGACCGTATTTTTGACCGCATGAGGGCGCTTTCATCAGGAATGTCTTACATCACAATTACAGTTTCATCTCATTTTAATTGCCTGTCTGTAGTTTCCTTGCATCAATGACGAAATACATAAATAATAACAAATGGAAAAAACCCGTTTGTTTTCTTGTTTTTCATCACGTGCAATTGTTCCACATACGCCCTCACGCGGTCAAAAATACGGCGATTTGTGCAGACATTCACAATGTATACGATGGAGGAAAATAAATAATTGAACGAAAGGTAGGCACTATCGATCGCTGGCATCTTGGGCCAAGACTAAGTAGAAACCCGCACAAGTTTTAACTTCCCCGGGCAAGTTTAAAACTTGCGCGGGCAGGTTTTCAACTTGCCTGCGCAGGTTTTAAACTTGCCTGGGGAAAGTTTGAAACTTGTGCCCAATTTCTACCTCAGTCCTCGGATAGAGCATGGGACCTAAACTATTAATTAAGTGTTTACTTGGGCAGGATATACTGTGGATATACATGTAGGTATACATGTAGGTGTGGATACTAATACAACATTAAAGGCAGGGTATACCTTTGGTACTCCAAAAATTAATTACCATAAAAACTTACTTGTAAGAAGCACTGCAGCTGTTGATAAAGCATAACATTTTGAGAAACAATTCCCGTCAAAGGAATGTGGTTTTACAGAGAAGGATTCATAAACATTTCAATCTGAGAAATGTTTCTGCATGAAACCCCCCTCCCCCAACTACCAATTAAAGGTGACTGTAAGCTGAGGACACGTTCCATATTTTGTGTGATTTTCCGTAAAAGACACTCAGCATAAGGGTTTTAAACCAGGATGTTCTTACAATGGTGGTTACCATCAATAAACACACGGCACAGTAGCTGCAGTTCGTCAGCAATGCAGGTTTTTGGTATGGCGCCCTCTAGTGTTTGTTCGCAATAGTTTAGTTCAGTGATACTAGAATCGCACAATTTCTTGAACCAAGACTAATCTTGCTGAAAATAATGCATGCAGATACATGTATACTGATAATGTCCCACATCATCAGATATGCTGCAGAAAGAGAGTTGCAAACATAGGACGAACTGTACAGGCCAATCATCAAACACCTGCAGTGTGTTAGGCCTAGAGCTTTTACTCATTCGCGGTACTCATAGTCATACAGTTTTGAAGGTAGTGGTTAGCAAAGAACTCAGTACTCTTACATGTTCGCGGTACTCATACAGTTTTGAAGGTTGGTTAGCAAAGAACTCAGTACTCTTACATGTTCGCGGTACTCATACAGTTTTGAAGGTTGGTTAGCAAAGAACTCAGTCCTCTTACATGTTCGCGGTACTCATACAGTTTTGAAGGTTGGTTAGCAAAGAACTCAGTCCTCTTACATGTTCGCGGTACTCATACAGTTTTGAAGGTTGGTTAGCAAAGAACTCAGTCCTCTTACATGTTCGCGGTACTCATACAGTTTTGAAGGTTGGTTAGCAAAGAACTCAGTCCTCTTACATGTTCGCGGTACTCTACAGTTTTGAAGGTTGGTTAGCAAAGAACTCAGTCCTCTTACATGTTCGCGGTACTCATACAGTTTTGAAGGTTGGTTAGCAAAGAACTCAGTCCCCTTACATGTTCGCGGTACTCATACAGTTTTGAAGGTTGGTTAGCAAAGAACTCAGTCCTCTTACATGTTCGCGGTACTCTACAGTTTTGAAGGTTGGTTAGCAAAGAACTCAGTCCTCTTACATGTTCGCGGTACTCATACAGTTTTGAAGGTTGGTTAGCAAAGAACTCAGTCCCCTTACATGTTCGCGGTACTCATACAGTTTTGAAGGTTGGTTAGCAAAGAACTCAGTACTCTTACATGTTCGCGGTACTCAATTAGAACTCAATTAGCAATTAGAACTCAGACTTGAGGTTCATGGAATGGAGTTAAGAACTAAACGGGTGATATACAAACAAAGGTTCCAATAACATATTTCGTAACAGCGCTGTTCCATCTAACTGGATGGTTAAATGACAAGCTTAAATATTGATTTCTCAATCTCTTTTTATAAATGCTTGTGCTATTTTTGTGTCCTGTTTTTAAAGACTTTTTTTCGATCACCGTTTTCTTTTGCGTTTTTAAAGTTTATATCGACTGTGTGTAACTTGTGCTTTTTTAACTACCGACTGTGTATTTTAGCTTTTTCACTTTGTATATTGTAACTACTGTGCAATTCAGTCTCCGGGCTGCAATATGGTGAGAATAAACTAACAATAATAATAATGAGTCTGGTTTGTGGGGTCCTTGTTGTTCTATTATTCCCTTAAATTCTTAGAAACTCCTCTGTGGGGTCATAGTTCAAAAAAACAAAACTTTGTGGGTTCCATTATTTTATTGTGTAAAAAACCCCAAAAGGGCCTTTGAGTCAGCTGACATTGTGTTGCATACACGCTCTGTGTACTTTTAAAAACATATTTTTCATCACAGTAAAATAAAAACTATGTGTGGACATGACTGTGTAGAGCTCTATTCGTGTATTTCCACTTGACTGCTTCTGTAAAACTTGTGCGTTGTCTTGTGTTGTCATTTAGCCTTCGAGAAAGACTCTGCTAGGGTCGAAACGTCAGGCCATTTTGTTGCATTTATACCATAAAGGTTACTTTCTTTGGTAAGCAGTTTGCACCGATATCTCGCAGATAAAAATAAATTGGCATCGTGATTGGCTATTCATAAGATTATTTCAAGAAACAAACAAACACAAATGAAAATAAGTTGGTCGCCTTGTCAAAACAGCTTTGCAAACAGCTCATTTATTCCAACCCTGAATTCACCTTTGACATAACGACAATAAACGAAGCTTGAATTGCTCGTGTACAAATTTCTGGCAGATTGATCAAGTCTGACTTGTTGATAGCAGTCATTTCAAAAAGCTTGCTCTAGATGGTGCACTGTAAGCAATTTACGTTTTATGTTTTAATACGTTTTTACCGCACAACGCTACCATGAATACAGACTCACTGTTCTGTCGCGCACTCTGGGAAATTGTATTATTTAATTTATACCCGGGGTATGAAGCTTTTTTCTCTTCATTATCATTCCTATTACCCCCCCCCCCCGAAGGACTAGGGATGCTTATTACCTATAAAAAGTGGAATATACTTGCTCTTTGTCCCCCTAGACCTTTGATATGTACAGGTATCATCCAGCTGAATTACCATGAAGCCCCGCCCCCTTTGCCTTCCAACACACAAGCCTATGGCCAAAAATACACAAGCCCTGGCATAAAGATCCCCTCTGTATCCCCAACAAGCTGATGATGTCTACAAGCTGCTCTAGATAAGAATGATTGATGGCACTGAAACAGTGAATAATACGACCATCGTGTACAAAAGCATAAGAGATGGCATGAAGGTGTGATGGGGGATTACCTCAAAGACTGATATTTTTGAACATTCATTGCGCGAATTATTAATATTTTAGCAAAAACCTGCACAACGAAATAGTGGGACTTCCTCACTAAAATTATTGTACAGGCTTTAGTGGTCTAGTTCACATCAGACTTTACTCAAGTGTGACATTTGTTCATGCTATATATAAGACCATAGAGAAAGGACCAGAGATAAGACAAAACTAAATCGCTTTGTGTAATATTAGAGAGGTTTGTGTGTTCACGTGACGCGTAACCGCGGGGCTTCTGTGTTTTGCATGCACGTTGACAACGGATACGAGAGCTCATAAACGCACATTAAAAACGGATACCGTTTTGCTGATTTTCGTTGTATTTTTGCCCTATAGATTAACATCATTTTGCCCGATATAAATAACAAACAAAACAACAAGCACACTTCCCTTACATATTTATCGACCTACCCAGTCACTGTCTGCGCTGGATTGGAGACCCTCATGACCCTCATGACTGAGGGTTATGACCCTCCTTCTAAAAAGGAGTTCATTTACGCCTTCCGTACACGCTTGTAACATGTGGGTCTGAAAACGAACAGTTTAACAAAAATACTATTCAATCTAATTTTCTAACGTACGTACGTCTCTCTCTTATCTTATCTTTCTTATCGTGTATACGTACACGATAAGTCGGACTTATCGTGTACGTACACGAAAAGACGTACACGATAAGTTCGGACTTATCGTGTACGTACACGAAAAGTCCGAACTTATCGTGTACCTTATCGTGTACGTACACGATTAGTCCGAACTTATTGAGTACGTACACGATAACTTTGGACTTATCGTGCACGTACACAATAATTTATCGTACGTACACGATAAGAGAGATAATCTTTTTATTCATGAGGCGGCAATACGCTTCCGTACCAACGTAACAAGAAAAGTACAAAATGTTTTTGGATTTGTTTTGCTCGCAAAACTATGCCAAATAGGGGGCCTATATACTTTGTCCAAAGCCTGACGCATGTATCTATGATTGCGAAACAAATTCTGGCGCGCATCCGACGTGAACGGATACGGTTATCATATCTGTATCTGTATCCGTACCCGTACGCTTGCGAAACCTCTCTAATGACACTGGAAACGCCATTGTCACGATGCTTTGTTAAAGATACTCTCCATCATCAGGTTTAAAGTCTAAGAGAGGGGCTCCAAAATTGAATTCAGTTTTGTGCTGCATTCATTTTTCAATACATAAAGAGTCCTCGTGAAAATGCGGACAAATTTTAAAGTCTCTACCTCACATTAAAATGGTGTAAAATGCCATTTTATTTGATACTCTTTCAGAGAGCGAAATTTGAAACATATGACGCCAGCGCACATCAAAACAAGTGGATCTGTACATTCTAAAAAGGAATTTTTGCGACAGTCAAAAGGTCAAATTCATTAACGTTTTCATTGAATATCATCAATACAGGAATGAACTTAAAAATGTCTGTGCGAAATTGTACAGACCACGTATTTGAAATGTGACGTCGTCGAACGTTTTTGAATTTCGACAAAAATTGCACTTGAAGGGCATCAAACACAGTGGCATAACACCAATGATTTTAACCTGAGGTTAGAGACTGGGAATTTGTTTCCCCGTTTTCACATAGGACTCTATCTATTGGAAAACGAGTAGATCACAAAACTGATTTTGACATCGGGGCCACTCTTTAAAACCCTCTAAACTCGACCCTTTTTTGGCTATTTTGCATCATGTGCTCAGGTTATTTATTAAAACGACTGGTTTACTTCTCATAAACCGGTTAACATTATACACCACTTTAAAGCTTACATATCAACTCTTTACATCCTACAAGGTTTTGGGGGAAAATGCGGCCATTTTTCGATTTGATGTTTTATTTCTTTTATCTGTCACGGGTGACCGATTTTGCATAGGCTCGAGTTGAAAGGGTTTGTCAATATTATGAATCAACATCCGTTTTAATGGTAAACTATAAAACGTGTTATGTTACTAGGAATTTACGACCATACATTATAGGCCATTATTTAGTCTATTGTGTTAATTTCTTAAAGAGGGGCTCCAAGGTTTTTGAAAAAATAACTTTTGAATTTATGTAAAATAATTTTTAAATATAAGTTTTCCCGGCCAGTTTCAGCAAAAATCCATTCATGTTAACACCCGGCTCTTAAAATTTCGTTTGAAAATGAATGCTCCGTTGAAACAGCATTCAGTATAAAGGAGTAAGCATTCACTGGTCAAATAAGACTCATTCAATTTAGTAAAAACAAGCAGCAAGAGCTGGTCAACCATACAATTTCATCAATGTGCAAAAAACAATCAAGTGTTTGCAATCAAATTCAAATTCTATGTTATGTGCTTTCTGATTAGCATTTGCCTTAGGTATATATAAAGGCAGATATTTGGGGGATAATTCATTTATAGGCCTACACTAGTATAATCACGGCCAAACTTACATGCCGAGATGCCTAGCACGTCAGAACATTGAATGTTAAAGAAACCAACTTCTGATATAAATAAACGAAAAGAAGAAATGTATAAACAGAAAAAGAAAATGACCTGTGAAATAAATACACAGAAAAACAACAACAATAATTTGTTTATAAATTTTATAAAGACCCGTTATATTGTTAAAGGAACGTTACAGAACTGGTAATAAAAATTTTCTTGAAGATCACAGATTTACATAAAACTTACACGGTCTAATGATGATGATAGTAGAAAACATCCCTAGAAATATTTCTGTCTGAAATGCCATATTTGATGAGAAATAAATAAAACTAATTTCCGATTGGAGTTTATCGCTCATGAGCGTTTTATTCATGCATTGTATAACACATGCAAATGTGTAATCGGTTTTTCACTATTTTCTCGTGACCCAGATGGCCGATCGATCTCAAACTTCTACAGGTTTGTCAGTTTATGTATATGGTGGATTGTATAAAGTGCTTACACTGTTTTGTTAACAAAAACCAACTCTGTAATGTTCCTTTAAGCTTTTGTTTCTTTTAAAACATTTGTTATCTTCTAATTTGACATTAGCAGAAATAAAGACGACAACATAAAAACCAGGGCAAACAATCTCAAGGCTAGCAAAAGATTTATGAGTTTTCATTTCAAACTTATCGGGTACAGGCTTTAACTTTCAGGGTAACAATGCAAAAGGAACAACAATTAAAACAAAACACATGATGTAAGTGAAATGTAATTAGACGGAAACGGCTCGGATAACTGAAGTGCCAGTAATAGAGCTCTTGTCAGCTTACTCGGGTAGCCATAACTTATGTTTAATTTGAACGCACACAAGTTAAAATTCATTGCCCATAAACGAAAAAGAAAACGCAAGATAGCAACAAATTCATGTGCGCTTCGATGAGTCTTAATTGGATTTCTTCAATTGTAAATAGGTAGCTAGTAGACATTCAACTTTAGAATGGTTAAAGTGTATAGTCTTGAATGCCTATAAATTAAATAGAATGACTGAAACGAATCTGAATGAGAACAACGAAATCATGTGTGCACGAAAACGAAATTGAATGCATTATTAGCTAATAAGAACCTCTAGTTTGAGTGGATTATGGGAAAATGCGTGAATTTGAATGCGTGTTAATGAAATGTAATATATTTTTGCTGAAATTGGCGGGATAACCTATAACAAACTTGTAATTAATGTAATTTGCAACCTGCTGATGTCACGATGACGAAAACGTGTTTTTCATACTAGTTTATTTGTATAAGCAGTATGGAATAAGACTTGTCCCCATGCCCGAAAACCCTGAAAATACAAAGATTCCAACTTTTAGTGTAGATTTTACACACGTTGATAGAGGACGGTGTAACAAGTGATATGAGGTCATAATAATTAGTTTTTGAAATCTGGGGTCTCGCAGATATTTTATACATTAACATCAGAGAACACATAATAAAGTTTAACACGCTGCAAAAATCAAAGTTAGGGTCAGTTTCACGGTCAGGTTTAAAATCCGTTTTAGAGTCAGTGGCAGAATGAAGCTCAGGTCTAGGCTTTTAGGGACACTTAAAGTCAAAATAAGGGCT
This sequence comes from Plazaster borealis, assembly GCA_021014325.1. Lineage (NCBI taxonomy): Eukaryota > Metazoa > Echinodermata > Asteroidea > Forcipulatida > Labidiasteridae > Plazaster > Plazaster borealis. Next base: position 16,518,649 of record CM037457.1, on the reverse strand, counting down.
TCACAAGGGTGAAGGATTTTAAAGTCAGGCTGATTTTAAAGGTCTGGAGCGCTTAATCAAAGTGAAGCAACACGGAACAGCTTTGTGTTTGTTCACAAACACCTATGTGTAGTAATATTATTAATAAATTTGTTTTTAAGTTATCTGATGGTTCTTTTAATCCCTGCGCTGCAGGATGGCGATATACTAACGCGCTCCCACGGTCGTACAATCGCTGATTGTACGATACAAATTTGCGTGTAAAACTGTTTTAGCTTCTCACAAACTCTTCTAAAATGGTTTCATTTTTTTTCTTTTTAATTTAGCATAGGCCCTACATCTTGTTTTGTTTGAAATGATAAAAACATTTTACGAGCGAAGAAAAACGCGAGTTATGTAAACTGCTCACAAAAAGTTAGGAAACTTTTTTTAATCAAGTATTATTTTTTTTAATCATGTATATTTTTTATTATTTATTACTCTCTTTGTATATGTTATAAATCAATGCAAAGCTGAAGTGTTCCTCTTTAAAATGATACCACATTTGCAATGATAACATGTTGCTGAATTTGGCTACATGAATGACAATGAGGCAAAGTCACAAATCAAATGTGCCAAAATTACCGCATGTTTGAATTACAGTGTCAATTTGTTTTTTCACACAGTAACACAAAATTGCTAATTTTGGCACATTTGATTTGTGACTTTGTCTCATTCTCATTAATGTGGCCAAGTCCAGCAACATGTCATCATTGCACATTTGGTATCATTTTAAAGAAGAACACTTCAGCTTTCTATTATGCAACATAATATACAAGAGGGTAATAAATAATAAAAAATATACATGATTAAAAAAAGTTTCCTAACTTTTTGTGAGCAGTTTACATCACAAGTACACTGTTGCTACAATAGGCAAACTGATAATGAGTCAAGTTGCAATTGATGTTTCGATTCCTGTATCATTTGTGTTTGAAGTAATAATTACTCATATCAATTTGCTTGACAAACAATCAACACAGACAAGGTGTCGGCAATAAGAGCTTCGAGCTCAGTTGAAATTTGCATAGGCCCCTAGACCTACTGTGCATGCGCGTATAACAAATACATTTTTTTCTTCTTCTGCAAACCATGTAAAAACTAATAGTGTGTCACCGGTACCTTCTAATTAAATAAATCTTTTGGTAGGGATAGCTTATCCTGTTCAAGTTTGGATCCCACCACGGAGTTCCATTCGTCGATATATCTGTGGTCGATTCCATATTTGTTGTGAGGTATCCCGATGCCGATGCCCTCTTTTAACGCTTGATATTTGTTAGGGGTTAACTGCTGGTAGAGCTTGGAGTAGTACAGCTTCATCCCTGCTTTGAATAGGACCATTCCAACGTAGACGTCGTCCAGTTTAAAGAAGGGGACGTATGCCGATGTCTTGAAGATGAGAACGGCTACGTCTATGGTCACGACGTAACATCCACCGTTCAGGAACGGCGGGTACGTCGAGGCTGCGTACTCGTCTTCTGACACGTACCACTTTGATGTCTTAAGCCTTACTGATGGGGATCCAGTTTTCAAACGTCCCTCGGCAAAATTACTTCGCGGCATCTTCTCGAGACGCACGACAAGATTGCGTATGTTTATCATCGTGTCCACGTCTACGCTCATGACGTACTTGGTGTGCGGGCAATATGTCGACACCCATCTCCACCCCATGATGTTCTTATACGTCAGGTTGTAGTAGGTGTCTTTGAAATCCTCTTGAATCAGATCGTGGTGGTTTTTAACCTCCTCCGTAACGAGTTGTTCAACGGAAGGATCGTCCACTGTCCCAATCACGAACATCGTCAGAACCCGCCTGCCGAGGACCTCCTCAACACCACCCCAGGTTCGGCGTACTTGCTCCCGGTCGAATCTCTCGTCTGGCCGGCACTTGACCAGGAGAACCAAGAACACTTCACCATTGTTTCCACCCCTCGTTGTGCACGCATCCGAATTAGAGATGGTAAAATTAAAAGGGTGTGGGTTTACAACTGGATCTGGAGTGAGAACTGGTTGAATTATGCGTGTACTTGAAAGGTGATGTGCAGCTGTAGTGTTAGCAAACGTACTACGCACAACTGGCATTGTGACGATGTCACCATCTGTTTCTTTGAAGTCATCTGCAGTACGTTTCAAGGTTGTCTGAGAAGTTATTGTGGCTAAGTAACAGAAGGCTACCAAAAATCCACCATAAAGAACGATACCGCCAAATATCAAACGCATTTGTTTTTTGTTTACCATGTTGGTACTATAGGCTTCGGTTCTTCTTGAAATGGCGTCTCTGTACGTGGCAGCAATGGGGAAGTAAAATGAAACCTTCGTTAACCGCGGTGTGTGTAATACCCATTGGTCGTTTGGTCGCATGGCAACTCTTAAAGGGACACGTTGCCTTGGATCGGACGAGTTGGTCTAAAAAAAGCGTTTGTAACCGTTTGTTATAAATGCATATGGCTAGAAAGACGTTATAAAAGTAGAATACAATGATCCACACAAATATGCCTCGAAATTGCGTGGTTTTCCTTTTACTTTGCGAACTAACCCGGTCGGCCATTTTGTGGAGTCAACACAAAATGGCCGACCGTGTTTGTTCACGATGTAAAAGGAAAACCACGCAATTTCGAGACACTTTTGTGTGGATCATTGTATTTTACTTTTAAAACGTCTTTCTGACCATATGCATTTTATAACAAACGGTTACAAATGCTTTTTATAGACCAACTCGCCCGATCAAAGGCAACGTGTCCCTTTAAGTGAAATGGACGTGTTTTAATGGAAATCAATGCATCATGTCTAACGGTAAGTAAATGGTTAAAATATTATTTTCCCATGTTGAGACAATTAATTTTTCCCGATGATTGCTCAGTCGTTATTTTATTTTATTATTATTATTATTATTATCATTATTATAAGTATTTTTGCCACAATAGGGCGACACTTAATACTAAAAAATGCTATAATAGGGCGTCAGTGTATAATAGGGCGACACCTAACTGTCGCCCTATTATTCATTAGGCCAATCCATCAGAATTAATTGTTCAATGTGGTCAACTGACCAATAAAAAGATCGAGGGCCATCTTCTTTCTGGAAAAAAAAACTTGATTTGGGATTTTGATGTGTCAAGTAGATAGCTATGGGAATGCAAAAGTCCCCCTGTTATTATCTGATATGATAAAAAATGCTGCAATATGGCGACACATTGTCTTGTGGGATAACTCAGAAAAAATAGATTATCATTTCAAGATCTCTTTTGATTTAAAAAATATAAACCTTTTAGAAATACATGGACTCAAATATTATAGTTTATAAACTAGGTTTTAGTGATTTACACAACAAATAGTAACTGTCGCCATGTGTTTTACATAACAAATAATAACTGTCGCAATATTGTTTTGCTTTACATAACAAATACTAACTATCGCCATAATGTTCAATAAAGAAATCATGAATGAATTATATCATAAATCAAAAAGCACATTCTTTGCAAGAAGATGAGGTAAAGTAGGGAACTGATGTCACCCTATTGTGGTATTTTCACGGTACGTTACATAAAATGATATAATATGGCGACAGATAATGTGTCGCCCTATTGTAGCACAAGTTGTATAACAAATAATAGGGCGACATCGAAAAAAGTTATTTTCAAAATAAATGATATAGACCATGACATTAATCATACAATCAAGTTTGTCAAACAAATAAATCATTAATTTCATAAAAACATGTTTACAAAGCACGTGTTTTTTGAGAAACACAACTGTTGCCCTATTGGAGCATTTTCTACACTGTCGCCCTATTATAGCAATTAGCGTTATTATTATTATTATTATTATTATTATTATTATTATTATTATTATTATTTTTTTTTTTTTTTTTTGGGGGGGGGGTTGAACTGCAAAGCAGAGTGAGCCTATGTAATGCCAATTTCCGCCCGCCTGTCCGTCCGTCCGGCCATCCGCATTCAGTGTGAATGTTAAAGTTTTAGTATGAAGCTTCAAACCTTTAAAGGTATCGTACACGTTTGGTAATGACTCAAAACAAATATTAGCATAAAAACTCACTTGGTAACAAGCAACGGAGAGCTGTTGATAGTATAAGACATTGTAGGAAACGACCCCCTCTGAAGTAACGTAGTTTTTGAGAAAGAGGTAATTTCTCACTGAAATAATAAAAACTTCTTGCAAGAAGTTTTTATTCCTATCTGAAAGCGCACAAATTTGTACAATTTGTGTTTTTTTCATTCATTATTTTCTTGCAATATCGATGACCAATTGAGCCCAAATTTTCACAGGCTTGTTTTTTTTATGCATAATGTTGGGATACACCAAGTGAGAACACTAGTCTTTGACAATTTCCAAACGTGTTCAGTGCCTTTACAAGAGTGTGAAAATACATTTTCCCATGCCAGGATGTTTGTCCGTATCTCTTTATAACACTGCATCCGATCACCGCCAAAGGTCGTGACCTGTTCCAGTATTTATCAAGGGTTATACTGTTATCGGATCGGGGTCAACTGTTACCATGGCAACCGTTGGTAAAACACTGTTTTTTAATGATTTTTTTGTTTGTCTCTTTTTTAACCAAAGTTTAGTTGTCCTTGTTTTTTCCCAAAATAAATGGTAGCGATGTGTGACTTAACATCACTGTAAAAAATAATGTGCAAAAATTGCCCAACTTTTTGCCCAACGTTGCAGTACGATAGTCAACTTGTACAATTATTGGGCAACTTCCACCCAACGGTCGTTGGGTAATCCCCATTCCCAATTATTGGGTAAACATTTTACCCAACAGTTTGATCATGTGAAAACCCAACAGTTGGGTTCTTTACATTGCCCATCTTCTGGATCATAACAATTTACCAACAGTTGGCAATTAAATTTACCCAATTATTAGGCCCATCAAGTTTAGTTAATTAATATTTGCATCGTAAATAAAACCACCCCTACAATACCAACTACACTAGTAAATTTTCAAAGGCAAGCGTCTGTGTCATCTTGAATATGGCTCAATCCATAATGCATGCTGAACAAACTACCACAGAATATCAGCTACATTACATACAGTACAGCCAGCCAGGCCTGGTTGTGATCGTCACCATTATTATGTACACACAACAAAATAATGTAACGTGCGTTATGACTATATACGACTTGAGAATAGTTAATATGGGTGAAAGTTCGTTTAACTACCACAATAGACAGCCTTATGGTCTGCATTTTTAAGTAAGCCCTACAGCCAACATATCTTACCGATGAATGTGGCTTAATTCCCCAATACCCCAATTGTCAAGAAGTTGTATGTAGTATTAAATGCATTGTGGGAACTCACAATGGCCGCCATATCCGGCGGTAATCTTGGATTTTGTGTTTTCAGCCCGTATTGAGGGGTTCAAACTACACCCCCAACAGTGACCCCAGTACGTAAAGTATAACGTCATTTTGTTGATTATGTCAAAATAAACAATGTCGCAAAGTTTTATGGCATTTTGACAAAAGATACTGAAATTATGGGGGGGGAAATAATATTTTTTACAAAAAATTAAAAAAATTATGTTTTAACTGTTTATGTCATTTAAGTAGAACTTGGTAAAATGAACATGTGGCAAGTTTCATAAACATCGCTCAAGAACTTTGGATGGGGAGGGCACTTTATGGCCATGTTAATTTCAAAGAAATGGGAAAATGTCTGGCAACACTATAAAGAATAAAGTATTTTCCCAAAGCAAAATTTGTAATTTTCCACAAGACCAATGTCTCATCTCATGTAGTCGATGTTGGAATCGGAACACTACCGTATGGGTTATTAGCTGTCAATGTCAAAAGATGGTATATTTTCATACTTTAAAAAAGTCAAAAAACACCCCTATTTGAAACTATCGGGATAACCCACCCATATACCTGGGCCCAATTTCATGCTAAGCACAACAATTATTATTTACCAACCAAATTTCCACGTGATTATCAGGATAAGCAAACAACAGCTGAATACCAGTAACAAGCAATATGCAACACATGGAAATTTAGTTGGTAATCCTGTTTTTATCAAGGAAGAAATTTCATGCTAAGCAAATTGTTGTGCTTAGCAGCTCTATGAAATTGGGCTCTGGTGATTATTTTTATACATTCGATGCAGCCTCTAAGGTCCCAACTATCCATAACATTTAAAGAAAATAATGTTCTATATACTGTTTAATAGTAACGCAGCCTTGAAAATGTCACTATTCCGAAACCGAACAATTGGCGAAACCACCCTGAAATAGTACTTCGTCTGTTGCCATGGCAACGAAGTAAGATCTTTTGTTTGTTTTCCCATTGTTAGTTTGGGGCAAAGGGGCAAATAGTAACCTATTTTTGACCGTGGCCACCCTATGTTTGTTATTTACCGTCGTCTAATGGAATCTTAAACCCATAAGTGAGATCAGTTTACAGTGACAGTCGTGTTTTGTGGTTCTGAACTATGTTTTAAACAGCTACTTGAGCGGGGAAACAAATTACGGGAATGCTGTTTAAACTTGTTTATAATGTGTTTGTTTATCATTTAAATGTAATTTTGATATTTTTACACTTCTTAGTTTTTCGTAATTAAATTCACAAAATTAGGCCCCAACCTCCGAAGGTTTTGAAAAACTAGAAACACTTCTGTTGTCGACGTCAAAATGACAATACGTTTACGTCATTTGTTGGATTTTGCTTTGTTACACCTTCATGTTACAACAAAGCGGCTATACAAAACGGAGCTCCGAAATATGACGTAACATGAGTATGACGTAACAGGGCTTTTCGCGAATCTTTCTGAAAAGCACCTGACAAGGGTATTCAAAATAATTGTTTTTTACACAATAAAACACTGTTTAATCTCATGTTAACGAAAAAAACCACAAAAACCGTATGTCCACCTTCGATATTACAAACGAAGTTGATATGGCCATAGCTCCATGATATGGCGTACCTTTTATTTCAAAATAAATTGATCCCACATTGGTTTGTATGCGCAAATTTCAAGTCATCCTCCACTTTTCTACCGTACGGATCTCTGGCATGGTAGAGTCGTCCCCCTTAATATATTAATAATTATATTAAATTTTATATTTTTGTCGAAATGGGAGAGTCTGGTAGCCAGGTTGCACCAGACTACGTTTCCACTATAACATTTCCACTATTTACGTAGATCTGAGCACGCGCATTATTTCAGAAGGGTTTCCTGGCAGGTTTCATACTCAGAAGACTAATGCTTAAAAGGTAATTACTGCTCAAGAGGTAAAAAAACTGTAATTTTGTTATGGAGTGTAACCTCAGCAGCGCACAAAGACAAATTCATAAAACTTATGATTCTGAATCCCCCACCCATCCAAAGGGCAGGATGTGGCAAGATATTTTTCCATTTCATTTTCAAAAAAGAGAAAAAATTATAAATTTTAAGTACCTCGATGGTCCGCAGCCAAATACAGAATACAGAACACGGGACTTTTAACTTTGTTCCTCCAAAGTCAAGCGGCATAGTGAGTTCATGTAGGATCCCTATAACGACCTCGAAATTAACCGAGAGAAGTTTAAAGGCACTGAACACGTTTGGTAATTGTCAAAGACCAGTGTTCTCACTTGGTGTATCCCAACATATGCATAAAATAACGAGCCTGTGAAAATTTGGGCTCAATTAGTCATCGAAGTTGCAAGAAAATGATGAATGAAAAAACACCCTTGTTGTACAAATTTGTGTGCTTTCAGATAGTAATAAAAACTTCTTGCAAGAGGTTTTTTATTATTTTAGTGAGAAATTACCTCTTTCTCAAAAACTACGTTACTTCAGAGGGAGTCGTTTCCTACAATTTTTATACTATCAACAGCTCTCCGTTGCTTGTTACCAAGTAACTTGTTATGCTAATATTTGTTTTGAGTCATTACCAAACTATACTATACTATCAACAGCTCTCCGTTGCTTGTTACCAAGTAACTTGTTATGCTAATATTTGTTTTGAGTCATTACCAAACGTGTACGATACCTTTAAGTGGAATTATTCTGCATCAGTCTTCAAAATTGACCATGTGGGTTGGTGTATGATATCCACCCTGCCTGGGATGGGAGAATTTCGAAAGTGTCCCAATCGTTTAGATGGTTTTAAAGGACTAGGTATATAAATGATTCCGTTGTGCTCATATTCGGTACCTTATGGAGACCAAGGACAAAACAAAAACGGGAAAAATAAAAGGACTCCATAGGGGAGTTCTAAAGACCGGCGTGCTCCACATGGAATTTTGTGTTGTACAAATTAGTCTATGTGAAGATGTTAAAAGTACAACAGGGACGCAGGAAAGGACAACCGAATGCTCCACATGGATACATTATGTTGAGAATGTGTGAACCGAACTGCAGACATGATAACCAACGATTCACGCATACACCTTTAACACCACGCCGTTAAGGTCAACCCGAATGGCAAAGTTAGACTTGCTCAGTCTGATAAACGCCCCGCCCTACGCACGATGCCATGCATGTATTGCCTGTTACACTGTACGAATCGCATACCGAAACATTCCGCGATCTATCGTTCAGACTTGGACGCCATTTTAGAGCAAGTTTGTTTTCTTTCTTGGGTGGCAAAAAGCTGTAAAAAATATTTTTCAAAAGGATATAAAACCTGAAAAGCAGGGCGACATCATGACGATTATTACTAGATGCTGCTGTTTTAATAATGTTCGTTCTGGCTCCTACGCGAGTGGAATCTACACAATTGTAAGTATTTGTTAACCTATTGGTTTATCCATTTATTTGTTAATTCATTTATTTATTTATTTATTTATTTATTTATTTATTTAAAAACAAAAATAAATTGAATGAGATTTGGGTGTGTTTTTTTTATTCTAGGTCTCTTATTTCGGGTTTTTAGGGTTTAGGTATGTAAATAAACTAATAAGTAAATTACATAATGATTTTAAGCTTTGCAAGAATATCTGCTACTTCAGAAGTATGAGTGTTGGGTGTGCATTAAACTTCTTGGCCTTAGAAACTAAACATCATAAATCGAAGTTCAAGCACAAAACAGTTGACATCAATATTATAATATAGGCCTTGTATACATATTTTCTCTCTTTCATATATGGGTCGTCATTGATGGGCTTAGGTCAGTTTTTACCAATAAATGATAATTCTGTGAACAAAAATATGTCGGTCTATTTATAAAGAATGGATGGAACGGCCATCATCTCTAACATCTTGCAAAATCACATTACGCAGCCAGCTAGCGATCTAGACATTCAGGCGGCTGTTGCATGTACCGATTTGTATTCAATTCAATTCAATATTAGGCCTACATTAATTATTTCCATACTGAACAGTTCATAACAGAATGCAAAAGACAATGTTGTGCAGGCGCGATCCTAAGCCAAGGCTTGTACGTATTGGAGTGCCTTTAGAAGAGAAAACAAAAGACATGAATCAAATAAGTAGTTAATTGATTAAGATAAAAGATAAATGTGTGGAAATTTGTTTAATAATCTGACCAGAAAGAAAATAATTGGAGACTGCTAAGAAATCGTAAACTCCGTAAAAACCGCATTCATTCATAAAAGGTTATTAAAATGGTTGTAGTATATCCAAGTGGACAAATTGGATAGGCCCCCAATATCAAGTTTGTTATTCCAAAATGTTGCTTTGATGTTGTTTGACCATAAAATAATAAGTGAACATCGTACGCGGAAATTTATAAGAAAAAATAATGTCCAGCAATTACACTGTTTGGTATGACCCATTCTTTTGCGCAAGACGGTGCCTTGCACTTGTTTTTACAAGTTTTTTGTCTACCCCTGTGACAGTCCGTGCAGGCGGGTATTGTCGGGTCATGTTAGCGCGTGTGTATACTCACTTACTTATACCGAATTATGAATAAAATGTTCAAAGTATGTTTGAAAGTTAAGGGGGTGAATATTGTCATGAAAATCTGATAAATACTATCTTCAACTACCGGTATATGTTTGTTTTCAGAGCTATGCCTTTCTGGGATTCATCTACTTTGCATACAACATCGTCGTAACTGCACGTAATAATGGTAAGTAATTTGTTTTCCGAACATGCCGCTTATCGTGTCGGAGTTTAAACTGTGTAGATCATGTCACCTTAGTTTACAGAGCTTCCATGTACAATTATGATGTTACAGGGCATTTTCAAGGAGTAAGATGGTACTGGTCCAATATGACTTGGTGTTAAATTGTTTGTCATTTGTCCAATAACACCTTTTAAACATTGAAAAATATTAACAGATGAATATATTTTAGCTCTACACAATAATATCAACATTTAAAAAAAACCCGTATTGTATGGTGCAATTTCCATAATTATAATGTTGTGTTCTTCCATTGAGCTGTGTACAAAGTCTGCAGGGTCCATGCCCTGGGATTATTTTATGTCACAGGTTACAGGTCACGGGTTACATGGTTTATTCGATTCATAAACCAGGTAAACCACTTTGGACGAGTTATCCCTTTTAAGGAAAATGCCATATTGTTTTTACACAGTGAAATTCCACACTGTGATCTTACGACAACTGCGTTCCTTACGCAGCGAATCGCGGAACTAGACCCGAATGCATGGATAATGCTTCTTCACAGTGCAGGTTGTCTACAGTTTGTCAAGGCACGTTGTTAAAGGCAGGGTATAGTTTTAGAAATTGGTCCAAAAGTTAATGACCATAAAATGAACTTGGTACAGAGCACTAGAGAGCTGTTGATAACTATAAAACATTGTTAGAAACGACCCGCGTTGAAGTAATGTAATTTTAGAGAAAGAGATTGTTTCACCCAAAAAATTGAATCTGAGAATGGCTTCAGGCATGCTGAAGCCTTTCTCAGGCATCTGAAAACACACAATTCTATGCAATAAGGATGTTTATTCTTTCATTATTTTCTTGCAACTTTGATGACGCCGTGACCAATTGTTGAGCCCAAAATTTCACAGGTTTGTTATTCTGTAAATAATGTTAGGATACACCTGAGTGAGGATACTGGTCTTTGACAATTACTAAAAGTATACCCTGCTTTTAAGTTTCTACACAGTGATAATGATGTGTACACAATGTGGAGATGCTGCCAGCAGGATCACTGCACGGTGAACTTTTCCAAGGGATTTAATAATAATTGACACGGGGGGGGGGGTGATGCTGCATAAGGCCTACTATGGCCTATCTTTCCTCCCACGCGAGCGCTCACCATACCATTCACTCTGCGGAATGTTAACCTTGATTCAATCGAAGCTTCCATTCCAAATAGACTTTCACCAGTCTTTTCGTTGGTATTGATAACTAACGGTCTTCTTCTTCTGGGCATTAAAGGGAAACGTTGAGATGGATGACGCATTAATTTGTAATGTGTTTCATTATAACAACCTATATATATAGCCGGGCAAACTATATACACATTAATTGTCTTGTTCCCTGTCTGCACTAATTACTCATGATGCAAAGGTTGGACCCTGACCAATTTGACATTCTTCCCTCGGTTTCGTGACATTTATTTTGAACATAATAGTTGATGGTATGTAGGTATACACATTCAAACCGAGGACATATAATAACAGAGGACAATAGTGTCCCCGGTTGGCTGAAGGTCCCAAGTTGGAAAGTGTGTACAAAACCAATGGGAGCTGTTGCCAAAAAAGTTTGTGTAAGCTGCTATACAAACAAAAGAGGCCACCCACACGTGTATGACAAAATAGTTACTTTGGCAGCGCAACAGACATTATTATTTCAAACAGTGTCCTAATAACCAAACATTGTGTGTAATTCTTCTTGGATGTTGCCTAGACCTGTGCCTTCTAAACACTTCCGGGGCCAGACCCATTTCTGCGTCCGGCTGACCCGGAAACTAGTAAGTTGGATTTTGACTCCGATTCTGCCTCAGTTTGACACAGTTTCCAGGTCACACGGACCCAGAAATGGTTTAGGCCCCATATGACCGGGAATCCGGGTCAATTCTGACCCGGAAGTTTTTAGATAGTGGACCGAAATAGGAGACTTAAAGACGCTAGGTGGCAGCAGACCGTATAACAGGTAATAATCCATTGTTTACGTAGGTCTGAGCTCGCACGAAAAAAGCTGCTGATTTACTTGGGCCATTTTCGAAACTACGGTCTATATAGGCCTGGGCTCCGGCTTACCGATCGTCCGCCAGTTCGAAGTAGTATCCGCAACGAATGTGTACATTTTCAAAATTAATGACTGAGCCCAAGCCCGAACCCAAACCCAAGCCGAGCCGTGCTTTCGAAAAGGTCTCTCTCTCATAGCCCCGCGTGCCACAGGTTCCGAAGCTACAACTAACTTATTTTCGTTACAGACGAAAACAGTTACTTCATCTCGTCGATTGTGAGTATGATTTTCTACGGTCTGGCCTTCATCACGGCTATCTTTATGATGATAGGCGTGTATCAGGATCTGAAGGGCATGCTGGTCCCGTACATCATAGTCAAGCTCTTCATTATCCTCGTCCAGTGTATACTCTTTATACTGTACATTGTTAATCTTGTGGTAAGTGCAACATTTGGTGGTCGATAATGTGGCATGGTGTACCCCCATGTGTCTTGTATGGGAGACTTTTAAACGCTAGGTGGCAGCAGACTTGCCAGGTGAATTTCCATTGTTTACGAAGTTATGAGCGTGCGCACATTACAGAGAATAATGGATTTACCTGGGAAGTCTGCTGCCACCTAGCGTTCCAAAAGTCCCCCATTAGGTCTTCATAATGATTGTGTTCTCGGAATCTCAGGAATTCTTTGGAGGATTTTAGGGGGTAGTTCTGTACAAGGGGAATACATTGGGAAGTTCATAATGCGTTTGTGTAATGCCTGGGGTAGGCCTATACTCCCTCGCTTAAAGGGAAAGTTTACCTTTTTGTTTTTGGAACCGTTCGATTGTTTTAATCATATATATAAATGTAGATATACCATAAAACTAACCTGTGAAAATTTCATTTCAAGAGGTGGTCGCGTTTTTGAGATATCGCCGAAAATCCGGAGCGGTTTAGGTCCACGCAGGAAGAATAACCCGTAATAGACTGTGCAAGTCTCGCGCGCATTCGAACTTCCGGGACCATTGTGGTCCCAAATATTTTTATATGGAGTTTTACGTGGGCGAGATTTTGTTTCATCGCAGTATAGACCTTTCTTTTGACACGTCACAGCCCGAGTTTTTGCCAACCGAGGGTGTAAAAATATGGAAAGCCATAAATGCAAAGCAAAAACAGATAGCCATATATAGTTTGCAGCAATGTCGCACAAATATTCAACAATAATGTTGAATTCGTTGGAAACAAATCAACCAATCATGGGAGGTATTTCAGCTCATGAATCTTTACATAAAATTTTGTCATTAGATAAAATTTAAAACGAAGATTTGACTTCAGAAAAAGAACTGTTCTTCGTTTGACGTGTTTTGTCGTTCCGATATGCGCGAGACTTGCACAGTCTATTGGAATGTACAATCTCAGAAACGTATCTGACGGTAAAGTTTCTCAGATTCAAATTACAGAGGAAAAAAGTGATATCTTTTTCCATAACCACATTACTTCGAAGTGAAATGATTATCAAAATGCTTGATACTATCGAAAGCTGCTGTACTTCTAACCAAGAAGGTTTATATTGCCATTAATTTTAAGAGTGATAACCAAACGTATACCTTCCCTTTAAGAGTAACCATGGTACATGGGCAATTATTATTATTATTTTATTTGTTTATTACACTTCTTTACAAGCACAACATTACAAACAAAAGGGGGTAATAAAAAAATTAAAATATGTTTAAACATGCACACAGCAAAAACTGGGGTGTTAAATTTAACACCCCTGGTGTCACTAGAGGACAACACCACGAATTTTCACCGGTGTTAAAATTGTAGGTGTTATTCTAACACATTTGGTGTTATTTGTTACACCCATGGTGTACTGACATGGGTGTAAATGAGAAACACCAAAAGTGTTAAAATGACACCAAATTGGTGTAGTCCTCTAGTAACACAGAAAATGTTATTATTTTTTGCTGTGTATATACAATAACATACATAATTTAAAAATGTTAAAGGTTACAACAAATGAGTGGCAAGATGGACCAGCAACTACCACAGTTGAAGGGGGAAGGGATGGGGTTGGAGGAAGGGGGAAGTGGAACGAGGGAGGGGAGGAGGTAAACTGAAAATAATGTTGTGTAATTTCTATCAATATTTTTACGTGTGTTTCAGAATGTCTTTCATTGGTATTACCTAATCTTCAATCTACTGCTGGTCGCCATTATTGTGGTCAATGTAAGTATCATGCCCCGCTAATCGCTTCACAGAATCTGCAGCCTTCCAGTCAGAGAAATTGGAAACAAACTTAATTTAGTTTGGAACAAAATACACGCAAAAATAATAGACTTGACTTGTGACTGGATACTGCAAAATAATATGTCTACATGTGCTGACAGCGGCCCTCACTGCAGGGTTTTAAAGATGAAAGTCTAATATTATTGTTGTTTTAACTCCTTTTTCTATATTTCTTAATGTTTTAACATTTTACTGTCCTAATCTGAAGCTTTAATCATTTTAATACATGTAAGTTTTCCATTTTTATCTTTTTAAAGATTGGACAATAAAGAAATGAATTATTACTATTTAATAATTTGTTATAGGTAATGTGTCTACTATGCGTGGTGTCTCAGTACCAGGAACTCAAGGCAGGACGCGGCACAGCACCTTAGAGTCGGCGATCTCTCGGCCCCCGACCAATACGGGAAATTCTATGCAAAATGTTAACAAAGCAGACACAAACAGTAAACCCAATAATGTTTCCGGTTTCCTAATAAAATAGAATAAAAATTCAATTGGAAAGTCCGTGTTCTTTGTAGTGCTATTTAAAATGTTGTCTCTGATTGGTTAACAATCACATTGTGACTGATCAATAAGATTATCAGGTTGTTAAGTAAACACAAACAAATATTTGTTATGTAGCCGTAGCCGCCAATGCGGATATACGGCCTTAGCCCGTACCTAAGCGGAAACCCTTGCTTTGAAAAGGACCTATATACGTGTGACCTCTTTGGCTGGTAATATTAATTGGTCTTAAAAGTTATAGGTAGGGTTATACTTTAATAATACCACGACAAAAATTATGTAATTTTTACCCGAAAGCTTACTTGTTATAAAGATGCTGATGGTATTAAGCATCCTGCGAAATTATATCGTCTGAAACGCCCTCGTTGATAAGAAATCAATAAAAACATTTGACTCTGAGAAACGATTCATGCATGAATCGTTTCTCAGATTTCTGGGGGGGGGGGGGGTAGTGTCCGTCTCCGAATGCTGAGGCCAGAGATGCGGTTGGATTTGACGTTCTTGTGAAAATACCTGTGAGTGTGACAGTTGTTTGCTGTGTTTTCAACAAGTAGACACTGAGCTGAAACTTTCACATGCGACTTTTATTGTTTATTTTTTGATAATTTCGCCAATAAATCAGCATTACGTTGACAAAAACCAATCTATGACCCTACCTTTAAAAGCGTGTCTACTACCTAACAGCATGCATTGTCTCCTTTTGTTAGCTGCTCTAATTAGAATGACAAATTGTTTACAGGTTTAGAAGCTCATCACGTCGTTGAGGTTTTTATAAAAAATGACTCACAATTAACTTTAAAATCCTTTTTAACCAGCACATATTTGGCAAAAACTGTTTAAGAATGTGGTATACACATGAATAATTGCCCATAACTTATCTGAATGAAGTCATATGAGAATAAACTAAACACCATCATAAAGAGTATGAATCAAACAAATTGTAAACAATTTCAAAGTTTGCAAAAAATTAATTGATTATGCAAATGAGGTATTTAATATTCATACAAAAGATAAAAACAAAGGTTATACGAGTAGTAGGCCTAAATCAATATACTTTGGGCTGAGACATATACTAGTGAGTACCAACTGGTTATTACAGTCATTTATGATTACCAAGCACCTCACCAACAAAAATCTCCAAAAAATTTGGAAGAAAATGCATGTTTATTATTTTTCCACTAATTAAATATGATTATTTTTTTTCAGTAAATCCAAGCATTTTACTCTTTTCACCCATGAAATAAGATTATTTGATTTGTTCTCATGTCAGAAAATAGTAAATGCAAGACTAATTAGCAGACTGTACAACTACTAGCCTAACAACTACCAAACCATTCTTATTAATTTATTATGCATATGAAGGTTTAATTGAAAAATATGCTAATGAGATTACCGGATATGCATATTCATTATTACGAGGTCAAAGTTTAAATTTTGGGGTTTGGTGAAGCAAATAGCATGAAAAAATGTACAGATGGAGACAGCATTAGTTTACAAACATTTTCATTAGTTCTGTTTCTTTGTGGACATGGTTCATACAGTCTCTTTTCTGTGTGAAACAAAAATGATGCCCACAAACTTCACACAGGGTCTGAACTTTATTTATTTGTTGCTCAAAAAACACAATTGCCTCTCAAAGGGTTGTGAACAGGGCCACATATCTCAGCACACAATTCTACAAGCCCAGACATCCTGCATACCACACCAATAACAAGTTGACCCTGCAATACCTTAAGGCAAAACTGGACTAATCCACTCACTAAAACAATGGGGGTAAGCTTATACAATGGAGGGTGAGCCCAATAATAGAGCTGAAAGTTCATTCAACTCTTGTATGGAACAAATTTGTTCCATCAGAGAGAGCGCTGTATAAAGGGCTTTTTATACCAAATATTATGGTGCTCTACTTACAGCGTTTAGGTTAACAGCAGTCTATTAGACTTTGAGGCATTGCATGGTGAGGTATCAATATATATTTGGTTTGCGGTAACACCATGTGTATATCTATCTTGCTAGGTAGATTTTGTTCTTTGGGAACTTGTCTTGCTTTTTATTCTTAGCTACTGCCGCAGATCTACCTAGCAAGTAGATATACACATGGTGTTACCGCAAACCAAATAATATATAGTCTATTAGACGTTTAGAAAATCAGACTTTACAATTACTCCAATTATAGTATTTATAGTATCTTCTAGTGTGTGTGTGTGTGTTTTGGGTTTTGTGTGTGGTTTTTTGTTTTGTCTGTTAACCAGACTGGTTAACAGTTAAGGCCTATATCGATGTATGTAAATAATACAAAGTGCATGTATAATCCTGCAAGTGCCTACAGGAATAATATTTAAATGAAGTGTTTATACAAGTTGAGAGAATGCAATGTTCTAGATGCAATTGTGGGGATTTGACACATTATAAAATGTACCGAATAGCCATTATACAGTCTCTGTTGTGGATTCTCAATATTATTAGGAAACGACTTAAAAGTTGTTTCTTTGCCCAATTCATTTGACGTCATCAAATTACAGTGGTTGCGCCCTTTTGGAAATCAGACGTGCAATGCAGTGTGCATTTTAGGCATAAGAATCTAATCATCACGTATTATTAAATTCACCCAACGTCATTACACATTCAATCTTGGTTAAGCCTTTTGGAAGTCAGAATTCCCTTGTGTTTCCGTGCAGTTGACAATTATTTGGACCATGATTTTGGGCCAGTAGCTTCTTCCTCTTTCTTTTTTTTTGGGGGGGGGGGGGCCTTTCATTGGAACTGCTTCTCAAGTAAAATGACATGTATATAATATTGTGTTTTATGGTAGTACTGCATGATGAGTGACTAAAACAAATACTTTCGAAATAGATTTTCACAAAGAATCGTTAACCGCGGCCAGTATAGACCGCGTAACGAATTGGCAAGGCCGCATGCGCAGTTGAGACAATGCCTTCAGATTTTCCACTCCGGGCTATAAAAAGCGTTTGTTATGAAATGAATATGGTTGGAATCGAATTTTAAGGGTAGAATATAATGATTTACATCCCCTGAAATTGTGTGGTTTTTGTTTATTTCATTTCTGACAGAACATGGTGCGCCGTTTTGCAGGAACAAATTTTCGACTCCACAAAATGGCGGACCGTATGTTCCACTGGTTGTATTATGGGGACAAAATTAATGTATGGTTTTTTTAAAATCACTACTCACTAATAACAACACATTTTAGGCTTTGGAGGAAGGTGTTTGTAAGAACAACTCTTGAAAAGGGTAATGAGCAATTCCAAACAGCAACATTTTGAGAGATTTGAAGGCAATGTGCCCCTTCAAACATACAAAGAAATGTCTAAAAAATATTGTGGCGATTGAAGTTTGATTGGTTTAATAATGCACGACACCATACCTTCTGCTTATCTAATAATTAAGTATCACATCAATTATTAATAACTGATGTACTGATAACAACACTCGTATTAAGAACTGTATAATAACTACGTTGAGCCATAGGTGACCAAAATGCTTTTATTTGGGAACACTTGTTGGTGATGATTCCAAAAAGGGGACACTGAAAATTACATAAAAGTTTTTAACAGATACTCGAATAAGATTTTGTTGGGGGAGGGGGTGGGTCAGCATAAATGCATGGGCTGTCATGTTAAAATTACGTTTGATGATTCTCTCTGAACCTTTGGGATCGATGTCTTAAAGGCAGTGGACACTATTGGTAATTACTCAAAATAATTATTGGCATAAAACCTTACTTGGTAACGAGTATGGGGAGCTGTTGATAGTATAAAACATTGTGAGAAACGGCTCCCTCTGAAGTAACGTAGTTTTCGAGAAAGAAGTAATTTTCCACGAATTTGATTTCGAGACCTCGGAATTAGATTTTGAGGTCTCGAAATCAAGCATCTGAAAGCACACAACTTCGTGTGACAAGGGTGTTTTTTCTTGCATTATTATCTCGCAACTTCGACGACCAATTGAGCTCAAATTTTCACAGGTTTGTTATTTTATGCATGTTGAGATACACCAAGTGAGAAGACTGGTCCTGACAATTACCAATAATGTCCAGTGTCTTTAAAGTACCCTTCCAAAAGCTAAAGTCGAATCGTTCTTTTGCAGTGATATCACTCTGGTTATGGCAGAGCGGCCAAGCGCACTGGACTCAAGCTCTGGTGAGTTCGAGTCCCGGTCTTGACATTGTTAAAGGGGCACACCAGCTTCGTTTGACTAGTTATGATACAAAATAGTCCCAAACATGACTATTAAGGTCTTCCAGGAGTAGAGTACAACGGTTCCAAAAAGGAACCATCAAATTTTGCCGTTGATGAGCATTTCTCAAAAAAATTAATGTCACGTGATTTATCCGAACCGAATTTTTGGTTCACGTGATCTTTGTGATAGGTTTTATTTCCAGCCGGGTAAAAGTTCATTACTGCACCAAAGTCAACTCTTTTTTTCTTTCTTGTCTTTTTCTTTTTTCTTTTATGTATTAATTTTTTTTTTTTTTTTTTTTTTTTTTTTTTTAATGTTTCTCTCTGTTCGATTATCTGTAATTATAACTCTTCTGATAGAGCTCAGGTTATTTATAATTATAGCTCTTGGGTAGATTCCAAATTGTATTTATAGGACAAGAAGCTAATAATAAAGTTTTGTTTTTGTGCCAAAATTGACTTGGTGTACAATTATTGATACTCAATAATTTTTCCTGTCTGAACTGTGGTGACCCGTTAGTGCAGAATTCCACGGTGAGCAGCAGAACCATGAAATCGTGGATCCATGTGCCCAATTTCATAGAGGTTCTTAAGCACAAAATATTGCTTTTAAAAAGCAGGATACCCAGTCACATATTATGGTATACATGTGACATGGCATTTTGGCTCGTAAGCATTATTTTGTTATGTGCTTAGCTACTTTTTGTGCTTAAGTAGCTCTATGATATTGGCACCGGTCCCAATTTCACAGAGCTGCTTAAAGGCATCGTACACGTTTGGTAATTGTCAAAGACCAGTGTTCTCATTCGGTGTATCCCAAGATATGCATAAAATAACAAGCCCGTGAAAATTTGGTCATCGAAGTTGCAAGAAAATGATGAAAGAAAAAACACCCTTGTTGTACAAATTTGTGTGCTTTCAGATGTAGGAATAAAAACTTCTTGCAAGAACTTTTTATTATTTTAGTGAGAAATTACCTCTTTCTTAAAAACTACGTTACTTCAGATGGAGTTGTTTCTCACAATGTGTTATACTACCAACAGCTCTCTGTTGCTCGTTACCAAGTCAGTTTTTATGCTAATATATATTTTGAGTAATTACCAAACGTGTACATCCCCAGTGCCTTTATACAAAAAATAATGCTGAAAAATCAGGATACACAATCAAAGATGGTATATGTGACATGGCATTTGGGTGGTAAGTTTGTTCTGGTAAGCATTATTTTGTTGTCATGCTTAGCTACTTTTTGTGCTGAAGTAGCTCCATATTGGCCCCCTGGGCCCAATTTCATAGAGCTGCATTAAACAGAAAATATGCCTATTGCTTATTGGTTTTTTGCTAAGCAAAACTTGGCTGTCACAGATGGTACATTGTGACATGGTATTTTGACTCATTCTGGTGAGCATGATTTTGTGTGCTTAGCTACTTTTATGCTTAACTCATCATAAACACTGCCACCGTCACACATCCCCTTTAACCCCGTTACCACGGTAACAACCCACCGGGCGTCTTCACAAAAATACGTATTGTCGTCTAGTTACTGGATCACAATTCTATTGATTTGTGCAATTTACAATCATAGACGTTAAACCAATTATTGTATGAGAGAGATTGGATGTTGCCATCTTGGCATTTATATACCTTGTGGTAGCTTTGTCGAGTTCCCTTCTTGGGAAGATCATCTGAACACACAACTCCGTCACGCGATAGAGACAGAAAAGGTGAAGGGCAACCTCGTTCCCATGGTTTACTTTATTTCCAACCATGTTTACAGTAGTAAACCCTGGGAGGGAAACTCCTTACTTGGACCCTGATTGGACAACGACTAGTGTACAAAAGTCTAACGGGGAATATGTGAAGTTGAACTCATTCAGTATTCACCATGTTTACAGCCAGACTATTCTAATTTGCATACGTATCCAAAAAATTTGGATATGCAAATGATCCAATACCAGGGTGAGAGAGCGGTCAACCTCGTACTGCTCGACACACCATTGGGGCGAGGTTGGGTGAAGGGATCCCGTTTCCCGATATTCAATATTTCATCGTAACTTCTCCGTCATCATTCTCACAATCTGTATACTCAATGTTTGAGTCATGATTACTTTGCATAAATTTCATTTCATTGCAAACTCGTGAACAAAGAAAAAACGTCTCCCTCCCGATGGTCCCTGACGATGACCTCAATGTGTATAGACCTGCTGACACCATCTTTGTCAAGTCCCCCGTCTGCAGTATTAATAATGCAAACTGATTCAAATATACCATAAATGGACCAGACTATTTGCCCTTCCAAATTCACTTTGGCACAATGATTTAAAGGCATCGTACACGTTTGGTAATTACTCAAAATATATATTAGCATAAAAACTGACTTGGTAACGAGCAACAGAGAGCTGTTGATAGTATAAAACGTTGTGAGAAACGACTCCCACTGAAGTAACGTAGTTTTTGAGAAAGAGGTAATTTCTCACTAAAATAATAAAAACTTCTTGCAAGAAGTTTTTATTCCTATCTGAAAGCACACAAATTTGTACAACAAGGGTGTTTTTTCTTTCATCATTTTCTTGCAACTTCGATGACCAATTGAGCCCAAATTTTCACAGGCTTAACGGTTATTTTATGCATATGTTGGGATACACCAAATGAGAACACTGGTCTTTGACAATTACCAAACGTGTACGATGCCTTTAAATGGGAGTAATACAAGATGGCTGCCCCACGATAAGGGTAGGGGTGGGCGGTATAAATTTTGAAACTCCTCCAGAGATTTAAAGATTTTTTTTTATCTGTGATCGGAAACCATTGTGTTGTACAGTTAAAGTCTCTGAGACCGAGGCCTGAACGTATAGGTTCTAATGAGGAGACCGATATTCCATTGTCTCAAAGGTTTACCTTAAAAATTCCAATAAGTAGCTATACATTGTGGCGTTGGTCGTCGAAGCGTATGTCACAAACAAGACGTAAATAAAACTGAGAATATTATTAAACATTGTCTGAAATAAGATACATTGATACGTTGGTCGTCGAGCGTATGTCACAAACAAGACGGAAATCAAACTGAGAATATTAAATATTGTCTGAAATAAAGAAAACGAAAAAAGTTGGTGATAATGAATGTTCTGGAAACACCTGGCTCTTGTCATTCATAGCGCGGCAAGCAAATTAGTCAGAACACTATAGAAGCGGAAATAATTCAAGATTCATAATTGGAGTTGTTGTACAAGTGGTTAACCACTCTTTCCTACCTCCCCCTCCCCTTATCTCGTCTGATTGTGCTAATCTCGTCAATTCAAACGTTACCTTACAAGGATTATGCCTTCTGATTGGTTTAGGGCGCGTCACATGATGTGTCATATTCTTGACTCGGTACAAACATAGGCTTAAGAACTTGCACAGTCAATAAATTGTGATTCAGTAACTAGACAATACTTGTAAAATTCAGCGGATTCGAACCCACAAATGATTGGGGGTCCTGCACTAACCACTTGATCACGGTGACAGCGCAGTATTCAATTAGGGATTTGATGAAACAACGGTGCAGGTAAGTTTATAACTAAAAAGCGGGATTTTCGGGTTCAGTATTTCGATAATTAGGTGGGGGGGGGGTTAAAGGAACATTACAGAATTGGTTTTTGCTAACAACACAGTTAAGCACTTTATATAATCCACCATATACATAAACTGACAAACCTGTAGAAGTTTGAGATTGATCGGCCATCTGGGTCACGAGAAACCGATTACACATTTGCATGTGTTATACAATGCATGAATAAAACGCTCATGGGCGATAAACTCCAATCGGAAATTAGTTTTATTAATTTCTCATCAAATATGGCATTTCAGACAGAAATATTTCTAGGGATGTTTTCTACTATCATTATCATTAGACGGTGTAAGTTTTATGTAAATCTGTGATCTTAAAGAAAATTTTAATTACCAGTTCTGTAACGTTCCTTTAAGAAAACAATTTTGTTAATGCTTTATCGACTTGGTTTTTCACTCCAAAATAGATTTTGTTCTGATGAAAGTTAAGACACATCGACTTGAAACTAGTTCAAGAAAACAGTCACACTGAACATTTTTGGGGGGCTTTTAAGACTAGTGCGCACTGACGGCCCTTTCTTTTCGCCTATAACCTTCCAAGATCGAAATACTGGCCTCATTGGCCTTTATTTTTTGTTTCATTTTGTTTATTTATTGATGTTTCCCTACGAGATATCGCACTGTGGACACTTCCTCAAGCATGGAGGAAGGAAACACATGTGTTTCCTTCCTCATGCCCCAATAGTTTGTGCCAAAGATTTGGGAACTCGTCCACCACGATTAGATATCAAGGGAAGGCCAACACTTGAGGGCGTTTGTCACGCAAACGGAATAAGTTCTTTGCCTGAGCTGACATGACTGAGTGGCTGAGTGATGGCGGCGCGAAAATCTGAATGTGAAAAACACTTTTTGGCAGTCATTGCAGAGTAAATGTCATTGTCACATCTCTAGCTATTTTCAAGAGTACGGTTTACTGAAGTGATTGATGGAACTGTGAGTCTATATTTAGGGAAGATTTAAGGTATGGTGTTTGAAGTTTGAACTAGAAACGGGCCGGAAATGTAGGCCTACGCCCGCGGTAGAACTAGTAGGCCTAGTAGTTTAGTACTAGTAGCACACGCCATAGAGAACTCTGGTCCTTTCTCTATGTACCCACTCAACTGTAGAGGTAAGGCAGTACCTGCCTGCCTAGCTAGAGAAGTAGAATCTTCAGAAATGTATACTACATGAAAACGCCTAGAGTAGCTTTCTAAGCATGAAGTGTCTTCCTACACACTACGTGACTACACTGCCTGACTGCTGTGCTAGCGTAGGGGCGCTGTATTCCTTTTTTCGAAATTTTGACATCACGACCGATGATGTCAAAATTTCGAAAAAGGAGTACAGCGCCCCAGTTACTGGGTCTAGTGCTAGCGTAGCATTATGATATGCATGTTTATGAGTGAGCACACTCTATCTTAGCCCTAGTAGGACGTCAGTCAGTGTACACTGACGTCCTGGGTATAGCGCCTCTACAATACAATGCGAACATATTTTGAAGTAATGTTTTTTCATAATTTTACCTGATTTAAGAAGCTGAAATTCCATTTATATATTCTTTATGTCCGTAACTCACTATTGATGGGTCCAACAATAACAATTTCGTCCAAGAATGACATTATTCTAGCAAATAAGTCCGAGTTGCAGTTGTGCACTACCGTTTTTATCATCGTGTACCAATTGACTGTGTAGGCTCAGGCGCGCATGCACGACATGCATAGCAACCTGACCGACTTCCGCGTTAAATTTGCGCCCCCTCTAAAGTAAGACTGCGCCCTCTATCGTGGTTGCTATGCAAAGGACGCACATGCGCTGAAGCATTCACGTCTGGTCAGTTTCGGCCTGTCGCCGAGAATGCATAAATTTCCATTTTATTTTTCACAATAATGTCATCCAAGGATAAAATTGGCAATTCTCAATAGAGCAGGCGTAAGGTTCAGGACACAAGGAACATGTGAGTCAAGTTTCAGCTTCCTCAAAAAGGTAAAAATATGATAAAAAATGGTTATAAATTTTTTCGCAATGGTACGGGACCTTTATACCCTGGACTCCGTCGCGTTGTATGCAATGGAGGAGTCCAACCTGGGCTAACTCTATCTCTAGTCTAGACTGTAGACAGCTACTGGCTAGATTAGATAGATAAACAACTTAACAAGACTGAGTATTGCTCTAGCCTAGGTAGCGCTAGCGGTACTACGGGTACAACTACTACTACTAGTACTACACTAGTTGTACACACAACTTACCACTTACAAACAAGCGGGTTTTCGTGACCCCTCCATCCTCCCGACAGTCGCAGAATGAAGGGTTACTTACGATAGTCGATAGCCTATCGCAACTAATGAATTAAGCCTGAGGCCCTGCTGTTGAGGAGAGGAGGTAGTCGTAACAAAGTTAATTTCTTAATAAAGTATTGATAACAATGCCATCCGACTGCCAATTTCCTCTCCCTTTAATTTAGTTTCCAGGAAGCTTGACAGAATGTAAACAGAACAGGCACTTTGGACTAATTAAAAAGTGTCAAAATCATAAGAACAAAACATATTTCCGGGTGTACTGCACCTGTGGTCTTGACAATTCTACTCAATAATAAAATGCCATAATTTTATGATTTTAGTTCCTTTGGCCTTGGGCATGAATGCGTGAAAGTTCCAGCTGCGAGATGACATGTCCGCTTGAATTTCCCTTTGAACCTGAAAGGTCAATCTTTTTATGGAATCCACAAAGCATCAGATGCTGTTCAGCCAGAGCATTTCTGTGCAGTATCATTGTAGGCTGCAAAACACTTATCTGTATAGTTAGCTCATTACCGTACATTTTGCATTCTCTCCTGTCTGTTTTTTGTTTTTTATGTTGTCTTTGCTTAGGCCCTATTGTTTTTGTATTATGTCTAGGGCTGTTCCACACAAGCCTCTGCTTATTTGAACAGCCTCCTTACTCTCAGCTTCTATTGTTACATGTTTTCAGTATCATTAATCATCGGTCATGTTTACTCTTTGCTTGTATTGTACTACTATATTTTTGTCCAAATGATTACTGTCTTTTCTTGTTACGAGTACGGAATTAATGTCACATTGAATTGAATTGAATCTCTTCAGCTGTGCATCATACTTGCTCCAGCAAAGGATACTGGAATAAATGCTGCATTGTATGTAGTCTTGGTCCAAGGCGTTACCTTCTCATACCCCTAACGATATAACCCGACAGAGGGCGCGCTTTTCGTTCTGAGTTCATCGCAGCTGACGACTGTCTGTAGTAGAAATCCAACCAATGACAGTGAGGCCCTCTGTTGTTCGAATTGATCCATTTTGGTGCCAACTAAGGATAGTTACGCATTCTGTTGTTGGAATTTATCCATTTTGGTGTGAAGGTCTTGGAACCAAGACTACATTTTTGTATGGAGCTCAGTGCCAGATTCACATTCATAGTTCGGATCTTGATTGTCATTCATTATGGAGAAACCCCTTGCAGCGCCCTATGTCAGTTCTCAGTCTGTTGCGACATTTCCACTCCAACCATCTACGCTCTGCTCCAGCTGGAAGCTCTTCACAAGAATCAGCATTTAAGCTACCAATTCCTGAACAGGAATATTAAAAAGGGGGAAATAAAAGTCAAACACCCAAAACAAAATCCTTTGAATAAAAAGTGGCAGTTATCAGAAGATATGGATATTTTCCGAAAGTATTCCCTTGTTGCATTAATTTACACTAAATCTTAACCAGGTTTCTCTGGAGGATTTTTCAAAACTTGGGCATTGTGGACCCAAATTTTTAAAGTTTCTTTTTGCGTATTGGTTGCAATCTGTGCGTATCGGCCCAATACGCTAGCTTTTGCATGGGGAGAACCCCATTAACCTTTGTTAAATCCCTATAGGTATCAGTAGCCTATAAAACATTTCAAAGTACAATAAAAAAACTCAAAACTATTTTCTTTGTCCTGAAGGTTTGACACTGAAAGTGTCAAGTTCATTCAAAACTTCAGCAGTAAATTGTCTTCTTTCCAATGTCCTCCTGTCGTGTTGTTCTTCACAAACTGACCGACATGTATCGGGTAAGCGATCTTGAAGATGCCCTGCCAGTCGACATGGCCCCAGTAAAGTCTGTCCACGTTGAAGTCTGTCAAAACGCCAGCAGGTAAGACCAGTTTTTGAAATTATTTATTTGTTAAAGGTAGGGTCATAGATTGGTAAATACTCAACAAAATAATGGCCATAAAAACTTGTTTAGAAGCACTGCAGCTGTTGATAGTGTAAACTGTTTTGAGAAAGGATTCTCTTCGAAGTAATTATGGTTTGGATAATTTTTCACCCCCAAAAATTTGAATTTGAGAAATGATTCATGTATGAATCGTTTCTCAGATTTCTGAGGGTTGGTGTCCAATCGCAAATGCTGCAGCTAGAGATGCAGTTGGTACCTGCCCTCACCTCACTAGACGTGGATGGATTCGGCGTCCTTATGAGAGAAAAAAACGTGACAGTTTCTTTGTTTCTCAGCAAGTAGACACTATTCAACTGAAACTTTCACAAATGACTTTTATTGTATCTTTCTTTAAATTTTGCCTATAAATCAGCATTTATGTTGATGAAAACTAATGTATGTCTCTACCTTTAATTTTAAATTTCAAATGAGACTCTTAGCAATAAATCATTTAAAGAGATCAAATCGACTATTTATGGATGAGAAATGTTAGGCTTTTATCTGAATTCAGATCTGTCCATATTATTATTAACATTTCAATGTTCATACATTTGCTGTCTAAGGGATGAATTGCATGAAGTCTATACTGAAAATAATGAACATTTGTAAAAACTAAAAAAAAGTTAGATTGGGCTGTATCTTCACTATATATGCAAACATAAAAATGTTATTACTATACCTCATACATATATTCATGATCGAGAGCCGAATTCTCACTGGAGGTCTGTTCACCATCACGTGCCAGATGCTATTTTTGCTGTTTACCAAGAACGCACGTCAGTATTCATGGACAGGGTAAATACGCATGCGTGGTAGACTTTCGCATGTGTAACAGTCTACTACGCATGCGCATTACAAAGCTATCGTTGAACTGTTGCTTGCATGGGGGTGTGAGATTTTGTTATTAAACATCTAACCATGAACAAAATCCATCCCCAACTTATCCTCAATGATTTACCCTTGTGGATAAACTTTTGCGTAATTTTTCCTGAAATAGTTTTGAGAGGGGGTCTTACCAATCCTATACTCTCTCATGAGGTTGCTGATTGTTACAGATGAATGATTTGTTGACAGTACGAGACATCGAGAGGAAATCAAAGAGCATGTGACCAAGCTTCTCCATCGTCAACAGGTGTCATACGGAGACATGAACCTGACAGAGTTTGACGAGCCTTACCTGAAGGAACATGTGAAGTGGATCTCGATATGCGACACAGAGCTCGAAGGGACAGGCAAACAGGTGGGTATTTATAATATTAAAAATACTCGGAGCTGAGAAGCTGAATTGCAAAGGACGCAGCTACAACTTGGTCAAGCCACAGCCAATAGGTGCTATTGTCAGCCAGCCACAAGAACCCATAATGACCAAAAAGCACATCCAGTTATCAAAGTGTTTAAATTTTGCTGGAGGCAGGAAAACCAGAGGTCCCGGAGAAAAACGCTCATTGCACAGGCGAGAACTAATGCACAACTCTACTCACATACAGCCCTAGTTGGGAATCGAACCATTTTTATTTTTTTTAAGAAAGAGGTAATTTCTCACTAAAATAATAAAAACTTCTTGCAAGAAGTTTTTATTCCCATCTGAAAGCACACAATTGTACAACAAGGGTGTTTTTTCTTTCATCATTTTCTTGCAACTTCGATGACCAATTGAGCCCAAATTATCACAGGCTTGTTATTTTATGCATATGTTGGGATACACCAAGTGAGAACACTGGTCTTTGACAATTTCCAAATGTGTTCAGTGCCTTTAAATGATAGATCTCCATCAAAGTACCCCTTACTTAAACAAATTGACTATATTTCTCCCGATTTCTTTCATCAGTCTGTGTTTCTTTATAAATCTCTTCAGGCGATTGACTTGTGCCAGGCAGGGCTCCAACTGCATGTATTCCAGCTGTCCACTGAGGGGCCAGCAATGGAAGAATTGGAAGAGGAAGACATGGCGGCTGCCTCCCATTGGTTGCTACCTGCAGGTAATGAAACCAAACTTTACACTGGACCGCAGGCCTGAGGTTTGTGATTTTAGCATCGGGCCAGTAAACTCAAGACTGGCAGTCTTGTGTGTTTTTTTCTTCAAAATGTTGACTTTCAGTCTGATAAATATTATTATTATTATTATTATTTATTCGACCAAAACAACGCAAAATGTACAATACATAAATAAATGTACATAATAATAAACATGAACAAAAAAAGGAGCAAGAAAGCAAACTTACTAAACAAAAGAAAATACAAAATGAGCAGAAATACACAGAACCTAAACATCTTATAAGGGCCAGTACAACAATAAATACAATAAACTATGGACGAACAAAATGTAACAAAAACAAAACAGCAACAGCTATGTGGGTCAGGGACAGCAAAAGTAAAATAAACTACTATTACCCGCAGGCATGCAGTCCCGCATATATCTTTCAAGGGTTGAACAACAACAAAATCACTAGAGCAGACTTGAACCTGCGACCTCAAGACTAACTAGCCAGTGTTCTACCAACTATCTAGCCTTATTGTTGGCGGTCTCAAGAACACAAGGGCATGCAGTTCAACTGAGTTGGATTAAGACAGATAAGGTAGAGAGGTAAAATATTGAATAAAAAAGAAACACATCCTCTATTCTTTTATCCAGCTGATTTTGAAGGGATCTGGGACAACCTCGTCTTTGACTTCTCCATCAAGTCACAACTCCTACAGTACGCTTCAACTACCCTCCTCTTCTCTGACTGCAAGGTCGACCCTAATGTCATCTCATGGAACAGAGTGGTCCTGTTGCATGGTGAGATTGCTCAACCAGTTTAAATTGTTAATTTTATAAGTAACTTATTTGTAAACTTGGTGTACAACAATGTGTAAATTTCCTTTTTGGAGGAGTGTTGCCACTGGTAAAGTCTTGAAGTTTTGAGCCGTGTTTTCTGCTTGTCTGCAAGACTTATACGCATGTATCATTATGGAATTCCATTACTGCCATTTTGGGGTGGCATGGATGGCTTCTGCGTAAAGTGCTTGCCTCTCACACCACTGTGGCCCTGGTTCACTTCCCGATTAAGGCCATATGTGAGTAGAATTGTGCGTTGATTCTCTCCTATGCCAAAAGGATTTTCTCCGGGCCCTCAGATTTTCCTCCCTTCGGAAAAATCAAACACTTTTGCTGTGGCATTGCCACCTCATGTCATGCTGTCACAAAGTTTTTTACTGCTGGTATAGGTCCATTGCACTGTCACATCGCTCCGTTTCATTTCCACATTGTGCCATCACATTGTCGCATCGTCAACTATGTATCGTTGACGACTCAAAAATGGCTAAGACCAACAATGCGACAATGCAACGGCATGACACAACAATGCGACGGCCGTACATCACCAGTAAAAAAATAACAGCGGCACTATACCGCTCATCCACAGTATCTCGTGCTTGAGCAATGGGGGTCAATTTCTTACACATGCCACTACTTTCGACAGAAATATATTTTAGACAATAGAATTGGCCTGATGTTTCAACCCTAGCAGAGTCTCGAAGGCTAAATGACAACACAACACACACACTGCTGTAACAGGAGCAATCAAGTGGAAAGAAATGGAAAGAGAGAGAGGCAGAAAGCACACAGAAAAATCAAAGGAGGAACAATAAAGAAGGAGACAAAGGGGGGTTCGGGGAAGGGGCTGGTTTAATCACAAGAGGTTGGAATTTATTTGTTTAGGACTATTACTACCGGTATCAAGTTTGTAAAAGTAAAGCTCTGATAAGCTTGCTTTTCAATGTGGGTTTTAAGCACCAATATGTTGGTACTGATTTTACCTTTAACCAACTGGAAAGTAGAATTCACCAAAATGACCTTCTGTGTTTGATTTCAATTCTGCAGGACCCCCAGGAACAGGAAAGACTTCATTATGTAAAGCATTAGCACAAAAACTCAGCATCCGACTTTCAGATAGGTAAGAAGCTTGAGGCAAGACACGTCCTCGAATCACAGCCGTCTTCCAAGGACAATATTTTCCCTACATGACTTGTATTGCTTTTTGTTTGTGATTGACAGGTATCACTATGGGCAGCTGATTGAAATCAACAGCCATAGCCTCTTCTCAAAATGGTTTTCTGAGGTAAGCCACAGCCATCTGGGCCCAATTTCATAGAGCCGCTTAAGCACAAAAAAGTAGCTAAGCGCATACAATTATGCTTACCAGAATAAGGTTACCAGCTAAAATAACATTATACATGTAAGATTTGTGGCTGGTATCCTGCTCATTTATGCTTAGCAGAGATTTGTTAATCAATATTTGCTGCTTAAGCAGCTGTATGGAATTGGGCCCTGTTTAGAGACCTTTCTTTTTTTTACAAGCAGTGACCACCATCTTGTACTGGAGACCTTGAGGAGCAAAAACTGTATACACTGTCTTGGCCAAAAATGTGTAAAACCTTTTTAGTAAAACATTCAACCTTTTTTTACGAAGTACAAGTTTACTTTTTGTTTTGGATAGTCAGTTTTTATTTTTCATTAATATTGGGTATTTGATAGCATTATTGATAACATAATAAACTGTTGTATTTTGTGCAGTGAAGGCAGCCCATCATTTTTCCAACCACTGTTTGACAAAACTTGCGGCGTTACGTTGCAAAATTAAAAGATCTTTGAACCCTTGCAATGACATCACACCCAGCTGCTGTCGGCCCTTGTTCTGCCATTTTTGGAGTCATATTGCATGGCGCCCATGTCTTACTGGGCGCGCGTGTCGCCTACGATGCGCTCTGCACAGTAACACAATGCATTTATAATTTGTATTTTGCTGTGTAGCTTTTTAATAATGCTGTTCTTATTTTCACTTTATATCAATGACAAAGACAACCACCTAATTATTAATTATCTAATTTGCTGGTTTTTTTATTTGATTTGATTTGAATTGGTTTATTAGGAAACATTCCATCAAATTGCGAAATCATTACAAATAATTCTATAGTTTTCATATTGTATGTTTTTATCTTTATTTGCAGATGACTTTGTGTTCTTGTTAATACTTTTTACCAATCTGCCTGTGCTATTTTTATCTTCTGAAAATCTCATACGTTTTCTCTATTTTTGATTGATTTGTTATGGCCTGTTTTGGCAGAGCGGTTGAGAGCACTGGATTCAATCTCTGGTGTTTCTGATCAGTAGAGTGTGGGTTCGAGTCCCGGTTGTGGCACTTGTGTCTTAGAGCAAGATTTTTTACCATAACTGCATTGTTCTTTGGGTTGGACATTAAGCCATAGGTCCCATGTAATGGGATTGGTAGTGCACGTAAAAGAACCCAGAACACTTATCGTGGAAGAGTAGGGGTTAACCCGGGTGTTTCTGGTTCACATTGCAAGCACCCTTGTTTACAGGTTTCCTCAAGCTTGCGAGCTACAGTGATTAAGTTGACTTATGAGACATCCTTGGTTTCATTACCAAAAATATATAATAATAATAATACAAATAATAATGACTAGTAATGTAATTGTATTGTTTAGGCCTATTATTTATAACAACTAACAACAACATTTTACTATTTTGTATGATGTCAGGCCTAAATTTAAATATGTTGAGTAAGATTTGAAGATGATTTCTTTAAAAAATGTTCTTCTATCCCAAATGAATTAAGATGTGTAACCCTTTTGTACTGTTTAACATTCTGTTTTTCTACAGGCATCTTCTTTTTAAGATAATTGCCATTTCTTATCTGGTCTCTTGCCTCTCATCAGACAAGTAAGCTGGTCATCATTAGGAAGGTTTTAGAAGAAATATATAATGCATAAGAAGCATCTTCTTTTTAAGATAATTTCTTCCTCTTATCCGGTTTCTTGCCTCCCAGAGCGGTAAGCTGGTCATGAAGATGTTTCAGAAGATACAGGAGCTGATAGATGATTCAGACGCTCTGGTCTGCGTTCTCATTGATGAGGTCAGTCAACTTTGCTCACCTGGCCCCCCCAAAAACGTCCCTCAGATTCAATAACTGTTGTTAGACATTCAAAGCTTAATAATAATAATAATAATAATAATACGCAGTTCTTATATAGCGCTTTATACTCCCGATGGGTGTCTCAAAGCGCTCAGTATTTTTCCTACAAGCTTGAAATGTGTTCATGCATTCTGATGGTCGAAACGTGATTATGTGGTAGTGTTTCAAAAGTCT
The DNA here is from genome assembly GCA_021014325.1 of Plazaster borealis. Taxonomy (NCBI): domain Eukaryota; kingdom Metazoa; phylum Echinodermata; class Asteroidea; order Forcipulatida; family Labidiasteridae; genus Plazaster; species Plazaster borealis. The sequence continues at coordinate 16,485,664 of CM037457.1, read as the reverse complement.
TAAATCACCGATAAAGATACAGTAGGAGTTGTTTCATTCCTATCCTTCAATTTTCAAAAATAGTGGCGTGTCATGTTCGAGTGCTCTAGAGCACCGAACTCGAGTTCTGGTGGCTAGATCATCGGGATCCAAGTTCGAATCCCGGTCATGACACTTGTGTTTGTGAGCAAGACACTTGACTATAATTGCTTCTCTTCACCAAGGGGTAAATTGGTACCTGTAAGGGTAGAGATGGTTTCTTGTGATTGATTTAGCTTGAAGGGCTACATATTTGGCAGCACAGGCTGTATACTCCTAAGGGGACTGAGATGGTTTAAGGAATGAAATAAATAACCCAGTGACCAGGATCCGATTTGACAAAGAGATAAGACTAGTCTTATCTGAAGTTAGGACCAGTAACTGGTCTTAACTTAAGACTAGTCCTATCTCTTAGCATTGCCTAGAACTAGTCCTAAGTTAGGAAGAGTTTTGTAAAATCGACCCCTGGGGTACTAATGTTCATGCTCCATGAACGTCAAAATTTGCAAAAACCAGCACTATATCAATGCCCATTATCATTATTATACTACAGATCTGTGGTTTGTTGTCTAACATTACTTTTTTCCTTTATCATATTTCCTTCAAATTTCAGGTGGAAAGTTTGACGGCGGCCAGAAAAAGTTCATTAAACGGCACTGAGCCGTCAGACGCAATCCGTGTGGTCAATGCCCTACTTACACAGATTGATCAGATCAAACGGTAAGAGGCCTCGATTATTCTTAACCACCAGAGGGTGTAATGGTTGGGGGGGAAATAAAATATTAAATCATACAAATTTAGGTTCTTCATGGCAGAGGATTTGTTTCTCAAAAGTATGATGCTATCTGAAACAAAGGCATTTTTAAATCTAGTAATTATTAAAAGAAGTCAGAGGGTTTACAATTAATCTGCTCATTTTAAGGGGTCTCATTTCAACCCACAATGGTACCCACTTATAAGAGTGTTAAATCTTTTGAGTTTTTCTTTTTGCAGTTATCCGAACGTCTTGATTCTGACGACATCTAATGTGACGGAGGCAATCGATCTGGCATTTGTAGACCGGGCAGACATTAAACAATACATCGGTCCACCATCCCCACCAGCCATCTTTAAAATCTTGCATTCTTGCGTCAAAGAACTCATGCGGGTAAGCATGGCATATGTTTGAAAAATGCTCGGGTTTTTTTCATTGCTGATTTGAAGAGAGCCCTTGCATTTGCTGCCATCACTAAGGGCAAACAACTGAGACATGATCGAAGATTATAGAGTGCTGAAGGTGCAAGTGGAGCTCTAAATTTTGTTGGAACTTGAAATACGCATGGGCGCCATTTCAGCAAGCAATCGTTTTGTTTTATCATTGATAGCAGTAGTCATTGTCTGCACTGATCTATTGTTGCATTAAAAGAGTTGCTTTCTGAAATGGTGTCCAGTGCACATTTCAGCCTTAGTTCCCTCATCTTGTGCCTTCGGCGCTTTATAATCTTTGGACATGAGATGCTGACAAATATCAGCCATATATGGGGTTGTTTTTTTCTGTGCCTCAATGAGGGCGCTGTTTGAATTTGTGATGCTTTATGCAAGGGTTCTATTGCAGTTTATAAAGGTATGCTTCGTGTTGGAAATTTTCAAAAAATTAATAACTTGATTATTAAAGTTTAAATCTCTAAATTTGGTATATTATATAAGTCATCCTGATAAAATCCTGATGAAATATTGTTGTCTGAAATATTCTCATGCCTCAATATCTATTTTTTGTTTGTATTAGTCTCTTTAAAGAGCAAGGGAACTGTCAAATTCAATTTTCAATTTTTATGTTAATCAATGTTTGTAATTGCTGAGCACCTTTGAAAAACAGTGTTTTCACTAAGAGGTTTCCCCAGGATAAACAATAAATAAATAAATAAAATGCTTTCAAATTTTATGGTGCAAATTCTATTGCATGATGGTCGGCAGTAGAGATCAGCATAAATAACATCTGCATTATAACACGTTTGAGAACCATAACAAAACATTATTGTATTCTGTTTTCTTAAAAATGGGAATTTTCACAGGTTTGCTGTTATGTTTCCTGAAAACGAGATTGGAAAATCATATACCTTCCCTTTCAGTAGCATTTTTTTTTATTGGGATAATTGTTTGTTTATTTGTTTGTTGGGGTGTTTGTTTGTTTGTTTCAGGCATGCAACTTCTCAGCTGTATTCCTCTTTGTTAAACTTTAGTGCCATTAAAAAAACTGGAAAACACTCCTCTTGTTTTTTCAAAAGCAAAGTTACATATATATCTGTTGTTTATTTATTTATTTGTATTTTTGTGTATGTTTGTTTGTATGTTTACAGGCTAGGATTATCGACCCAGCCCAACAGCTTCTTGACCTGAGGGGTCTTGAGGTCATGAGGTTCATCGAGAACGACGCCACCAAGCTGAGTCACAGACTAAAGGAAATAGCATTGTAAGTTATACAGATAGGTAGGCAGGAATCAGACTGATTACCAGTGGGTGCGTTCGATTAGCGGCTTACCCGGGTTGACCCCGGTGTGCTCATCAGGGTAAGCCCCTGCCAATCAGCATCCCCAAAGTTTCCCATTGCAGCCTAAAGACCCATAGCATATGACGTCACGCTCTCAAAAAGAGGCAGATCATTGGACGATAGCTGTTCTCTGTGCGTAAAAACGTGCGCGTGACCTCAGCGTACCTGTAGCGTTTCGCGTTATGCAAGGGGGACCTATTGATTTCTATAGCCCCCTTACACAACGCGGAACGCACCTTCAAACAATGCGCGTCATTTTGGGTGTCAACTCTCTTTGTGCATGTTTGTAAACGATTTTGACACCCAAAATGGCGGACAGGATAGGCGCATGTGAGTACGCTGCGCGTTGTGCAATGGGTCTGTACAAAACTGTGACCAGCCAGTCCAGGACTCAGATCCATATTCAGACAAAATTAGAACTTCTGTCCAGTGAACTAGAATCCTAGGAGGATGACACTCAACAATAAATTTTGAAAATTCCTTAATTGCTTTTATTTTATATGCACACATCAGCCAAACTTATTCTCTTTACTTAACAACTTATTTGAAATGTTGAAACTTTCTTGTTAGATTTGATTGACTTTTACTTCCCATTTACTTCCCATTCCCGCTCTAGTAAGAGTGAAGGACTGAGTGGACGAACACTACGGAAGCTTCCATTTCTCGCCCACGCTCTTTATGTCAAGGTAAATAAACACCACTCCCATCCCCCCAATAACAACATATACTAAACTTGTGTTTCCATATAAAGGCACTGAATACGTTTGGAAATTGTCAAAGACCAGTGTTCTCACTTGGTGTATCCCAACATATGCATAAAATAACAAGCCTGTGAAAATTTGGTCTCAATTGGTCATCGAAGTTGCAAGAAAATGATGAAAGAAAAAACACCCTTGTTGTGCAAATTTGTGTGCTTTCAAAAAGGAATAAAAACTTCTTGCAAGAAGTTTTTATTATTTTAGTGAGAAATTACCTCTTTCTCAAAAACTACGTTACTTCAGAGGGAGTCGTTTCCTACAATGTTTTATACTATCAACAGCTCTCCATTGCTTGTTACCAAGTAAGTTTTTATCCTAATATTTGTTTGAGTCATTACCAAACGTGTACGATACCTTTAATTACTTCCTCAAACACTCTGCCACCCAACACCCAAATCTGAATCATTGCTGTCATAGAACTACTTCAATGTTTACGTCAATGCTGTCTAGAGCTACTTCATTTTGTTCTTGGTTTTGTTCTCCAGTCGACCCCTGTATCCCTGGAAAACTACCTCTCAGCTCTCTCCGATGCGGTGGACAAGCAGTTTAAAGAGCGAGAGCAACTAAAGGATATATAAAATTGAAATCATTCCAACAACCAACTGTTCATCTACCAAAGAAAAGAAGTTTCCACCCCTCCCCTTAAAAAGACCAAAAAAGGAGTGAAAACTGCAAAAGATTTGATGAGTGAAACGTCAAAAATGGAGTAGGTTTATAGAAATTTGTATATATATAAATAGTGCCATCTAGTTGTGATGTCCTTAATCAAAACGCTACATCACCTTTACAGGCCTGGAATTTCATCTTTGCGAGGGCAAGGCCATTTTGCAAAGGGCACTTCAATTCATGTAAAATCTGAAAGTCTATGGGACACTTTTAAAGGGGCACCAAGGCCAAGACCAGGGGCAACGGAGGCCATGGCCGCCGTTGCTTTTGTCTATTTCCAGGCCTGCCTTTATACCAGCATATGGTTCACTTTGAAACCAAAGCTGGGAAAAGGTCACATGTGGGGGGGGGGTCAAAGGTAAGAAAATTATGCACAAACATTTTCAGGGGTTGATTGCAGCAATTGTAGATTTCAACATGGATGAGCAATTTTAGACTTGGCTGAATAGAGACTCAATCATGCCTGCTTGGAACAGGTAGTACTAATAGCTCATCGTATATTTCAAATGTCCTTGCATTGCGAGTTTAGTGCCATAGCACCAAGGAAAAAGTGTTTAAAAAATCTCTTTAGTTGCCAAGTAGCCAAGCGCACTGGACTCAAGCTCTGGAGTGTCTGATCAGCAGAGTGTGGGTTTGAATTCCAATCTTGACACTTATGTACTTGAGCAAGACACTTAACCATTATTGCTTCGTCCTTCGAGGCGAAGCCATAGGTCCCCTGTGTTGTGTAATGCAGTGAAACATCCCAGTTACCCTTTTTACTAAGAGAAAGGGTTTGCCCCGGCGTTATCTGGCAGTGGCTGCTGAATGTAATGCAAAACCTTTTAAACCCTTATAAGAAACTACATAAATTGGTCTCATAATTCAAAAATTTCAAAAAGCTGTCTTAAAAAGTTTCTCTTTGTTCAAGCGCTTTGAGTACCTTGCTGGAAGATATGTGCGATATTTAAAATAATACAAAATTATGCCATCGTCTGTTTTTTATTGCATGGCCACGACCCTACAAGGTTTGAAACGGTCGTTTATGATAACGTCACTACTCTTTATTCCCATTTATAAATGCTCTTATTGTTAAAAAGCGTACTAAATCTTTAAAACTTGTCTGTTCTTTAAATTTTCAATTGCTGTCACGTCCTTAGGATCCGTTTCCTAAAGGATCCGTTTCCTAAAGTTGCTTGCGAAGTGCAATGGTTGTGAGTACCTGCGCGTACTAATATACTTTACATTGAGTACTGGTATGTATTGATTGCTTTACGCTTAAATTAGCACATTTATAAACCTACGTTTAAACATGGTCATGTGATCTCCTCAAGACCAATCAGAACTGTCTGTGGTATTTATGAATTTACCATAAGGAAAATGCATACTTTGTCATGTAGTTCTATTTCTTTCCATAAATTAATGCAATCAGCTGATGGACTAAAAGCAATCAGTCTTCTACAGGCAGACAGTCTGTTCCCTTTTGTGGTACAGTTATCAGTCGTGAAATACCGTGACAAACATGTTAGGATGACTTTGATGCAAACTCATCATGCAATGATAAGTTCCATCAATGCACTGTCTGTGTGTTCCACAACACAAAAACGTAAACCCATTTCTTTGTACAGTTTGTTTTGACTGCCAATAAATTGGTTGTACATTTCTATGGTTATTTAGAAGTCTGGATTACAATTTTGCTTATTTTGGGGATTATGAGGTTCAGTTTTTTGAATCCAAATAAATATAGATGTTACTTGCCATGTAATTGTTTATATGGTTTATTACTTGATATTTGAAATAAAAAAGTAATATCCCCTTGGCTGCCACTTCCCAGGTTGTATCATAAACTTGGATGTGATCCCTGGCTACACGGCAGCTAACGGTTGTATGGCTTCTGACTAACACCCGAACAAAGATATTGATAAAATAGGGAGACCGCCAACATAGGGCTAGATAGCTCAGTAGGTAGAGAAAGTTAATCTGGAGGTCGCTGGTTCAGGTTCCGCTTCAGTAATTTTTTCTTTGTTCAACCCCAAAGCATATAATTTGTTTAGTTACATTTATTTGGATTTAAAAAACAAACCTCATAATCCATGGTTAATCAACAATCCAGATGAACTTATTTATTGAGTTGCTTATTTTTGTTTACGTTATGGTATAGAACGTGTAATTTTTAAATAAAAATTTGAACCTTTATTTAAACATTTGGCCAACTTCTTAAAAATCCCATTTGGGTTTGCTTCTTTATTTGATTGTCTTGGCTTTATGTTTGTTTTGTTTTTTTCTGTGTGCAGATTAATTTAGAATTCATAAAATTTCAAAGCTAGAAAACACAGCAAAGAAAACAACTGTAAAAACAGAAACTACTCTCTCAAAATATTTACTTCATATTTTATTTAACTACATTTGTAACTAATAAATTCAAGTCTTGTAGGGAAGGTACAATAAAAGTTAACTTAAATTGTTCACACATCCACCCAATAAGTTTATTTATTATTTTTTTAGGGGTTTTACCCTTATCCCATGTTTGACATTCTCTGTGCTCCCCCCCCACACCCACACCCAAGTGCAGCGTTAACAACTTCACTCAGGTGGGATTCGAACCCACAACCCCTGCCATTCTAGAGCAAAATTCTTAAGCCGGAAATCCATGTGTCCGTAGTTTGCAAATCTTTAACATGAAAATACACGCCAAGCAATGCACACAGTTGTAAGGACAACACAATCCGTAAATATGGAATTATGTGCGTTGCTTGGCCTGTATTTTTATTTTGTACACACTACGCATTACACACAACGTATGACAAACACATGGATTTCCGGCCTCACCATTAGACCATCAAGCTTGCCTGGTGATAAGACGGCAGTTTGAATTCTGTAAATAGCAGCGGGTACCTAATTAACAGGCGTGTGATTTCTCAGGATTTTTTCCCGATTTCAGGATTTTCTAAAAATCATTAGCTTTCAAATTATCTTGAAAGAAGTGAAGCATTCACCAAATGAAGCAAGAAATAGTCCACCTACAGTTTTATATTTATGCACAGAGTCTAGCTTGAAAACCTCCTGAATTGTAACATGGGAGGTTACGGGTCAAGAATACGGGGGAATCTCTGCCCACAAGCAATTTTCAGGAACTTTCACATTTGGCAAATCTCATTGTTTATTAAATTTGTCTAACTGCGTACTTGCAGGGATTTGAAAAATTTCTTATTTTTTCATTGTTCAAGATAAAATAATTTTACCGCAGCAACCAACAACTGTAGTTCTATTTCAATATTGACAATTACTTGAACTAACATTGCATCTTCCCTGGATCATGAACCTACAGTATAAAGAAGATAATAAAAAGCACAAACTATTCCTTTGTCACAATAAATAACACTGAATAAACAAATAATCTTACTGTGTACTTGTAGGAACTTATAGGGTTTTTGGCTTTTGTTTTTTCTCTGAAAATATGTTGACATATGATGCTGTACCAAAACGAAAACATACGAAAACTTTTGCACATGCCCAAACAATGCACAAACTACATTGTAACATGCAACATTGTTTGTATGTTGCTGATGGGCATGAGATAATGTTGGGATCCCAACAATAATTCATTATTAGTTTTTAAATAACTACCACTTATCATTGGCAGAATTTGGCAGTGAAAGCTTATAACTTTCTCAAGTTTTTAAAATTAACTATTTAAAATGTTATTGTAAATTTTGGGGTAAAATCGGCCAAAAATCGGAACTAGCATCTTTAAGGCATTGCTATATTTCTTAAAATATTCTGGCACTGGTTTTAATAATTTTACTGTAATATATATATTCTAAAACATGTTTATGCAGGAATGAATTCAACTTAGTGTATATTAACAGAAAAATCTTATTGCACAAACATCAACTTTAACACATGTTGCATCAAATACACACAACACAATGACATAAAATTCTTAAGGCTGGCTGTAAATGTACATCTATGATGAAGTAATCCTTCATATTTCAACAGAATTTCTTGTTCTTTTGTGGCAAAGATTTACTGATCTCATTGCAAATGTCACTTTCTATGTTGGAAACTGCTTTTTGAATCGGAAACCGTAGCAATTTTTTTTCTGAAAATTTACATAAGAATGTTTGGCAGTCTCGATAGCGAAGAGGTGAAAATAGTTTGCTAACAACCAAACAATGCTCATTCAGGCCTCATACTATTAGACGGAAAAAATATAGCGCTTCTGCGTTTCATATCGGCCTCGTCGGATATGGGATGCAGACACGCTATATTTGTTCATATTCCATGAGCTTGTGTGTGATAACAAATTTATGTTAAATCAAACTTGAGGTGCAGCTTCAAATAGCACAATACGCAGAGGTATAACAGCGTGTAAGAACAGGGTGTGATATGGGCTGGTTTCTAGTAAACAATAAGACATCATGTGACACGCTCTAAACCAATCAAAAGGCAGAATATTTGTAAGGGGTGTTATAAAGGTTTACACTCTTGTTGCTATGGATCGACCATTCAGAATGGAGGATTGAAGTTTGCTTGAAGATAATGATTCTTGTCAGAGCAAGGCTGTTTTCCTTAGAGGAAAATATAATATTCTACTGGAACATTTTAAGGGGCACCAAGGCAATTGCCTTTGATGCCTCCATGAAGTATCAGGCCTATTCTTATTTCCACGACGCATTGACTATTTTACAAGTTACAACCTGTTATGAGTGTACTGCACAAAATCAATTAGGCCTAATACTTTAGTAATTAAGGCACTTTGTAGATTTATTGCTTAAACATTAAACCAGAATAAATATGTTACACCTAAAAGTGATAAACAGTTGGGACAAAAGCGTAAGTTATGTAATTTTTGACTCCCATTTGTTGAAACAGTTACTCAAAGTTTGAGCGTAATAAATAGAGCATCTATTTACAAACTTCTGTTAAGGCACATGGATTGGCAATTGTCAAAGATCAGTATTCGCACTTTATGTGACCCAACATATACATGAAATAACAGACCCGTGAAAGTTTAAGCTCAATCAGTCATCACAGTCACAAGAAAGTAGTTTTAAAAAACTTTTTTCAAACATCAATTGTTGGACTCGCAAGATCAAAACTAATTGTTTTACTAATTTCTCAGAAACTGTAGCATTTCAGACAAAAATATTTCAAGGGAATTTTTTCCACCATGACCATCTTTATACCATTTAAGTTTAAATGTGCAACTTTGTAAATATATCTTCAATCTTACCAATCTTGTGCACACCCTAGAACATCTAAACTTGTTCTCACTAGACAAGAAAACCATTTCATTCACAAGTGAATACCAATAGACCGTGCAAGTCTTGTGCGTATTCCAACATAGCAGCCACGAAGCGGCTTGTACCAAAATGCCCATAGCAAACGGCTGCAAGGTTTGACCTACTTCCATTCACATTAAGAGGTCAAAGTAAAGGTCATGTCCGGATATGAAATTTTCCATAGTATGTTAACATAGTGTCCCAATTTCTAAACACAAAACTAAATTTTCTGTTTCATGTTATTTCTGACAAATTTGATCAAAGAAATGAACAATATTAGCAATGTCTGGGCGTTTTGTGATAATTATACAGAAATGAATGATGTCTAAAGGGTTAATCTGCATGAATTTGCTTCTTTCACATATTAAAGTAAAAGATGTGGGAAACTGAGTTTCCCAAAATGTTTGAATATGATCGAGACTTGCACAGTTTATAGCTGGCAAATTTACTATGACTAAAAAAAGGTTTTTCAAGACCAACAAATATTAACTAAATTAAAATGAGCAAAGCCAAAACTCAAAGGCAAACCATCTTTAAATAAGCCTTTTTGTGAGTTAGATTTGAATAATGTTTGGTACAATGACTTGCTTAGTCACAAGTTACCACTTTAAATTGTTGAATTCCACAGACTATAGAGACAGTTGCTATGTCACATGATTTGGGGCAAGCTTTTGTGTAGTTTTGTAAGAGACGGCGAAAACACCCATACACATTTTTGAATTAATGTGTATTACACAATGTTAAAAGGGTTTGCTGTACAAAGACTTGGTAACTTTGGACTAAGCAAGTTATTGTACCAGACCTTATTCAGATCTAACTCAGAAATGGCTGAATACTTCCATGATAACTCATAGGCAGTGAGTGTCTACTCAGCATTCTCCATTTGGGCACAGCTTATACACTGCATTAACTGCCTCTTCCACTCCTTGATCAGCAGCATACCTCAATAAGTCACGCGCCTCACTGGAAAAGTAATGACAAAATGCGTACACTTGTAATTAGCCACACTGTAGCTTAAAGGTGCTCACACCTTGCACTATTAGTGATTAACTGTATGTGCCTTTATCCCAACTATGATTCACACCATTATACAAGCAACAGAGGTCGTTGCCTCATTGCCCCTGGCCATTGCATAGATGCCCCTGGCAATTGCCTTGGTGCCTCTGGCCACTGATGCCCCTGGCAATTGCCTTGGTGCCTCTGGCCACTGATGCCCCTGGCCATTGCCTTGGTGCCTCTGGCCACTGATGCCCTTGGCCATTGCCTTGGTGCCTCTGGCCATTGCCTTGGTGCCTCTGGTCATTGGTACCCTCTGGCCATTGCCTTGGTGCCTCTGGCCATTGGTGCCACTGGCCATTGCCTTGGTGCCTCCGGCCATTGGTGCCCTTGGCCATTGCCTTGGTGCCTCCGGCCATTGGTGCTCTCTGGCCATTGCCTTGGTGCCCCTTCTGGCCATTGCATAGATGCCCCTGGCCATTGCCTTGGTGCCTCCGGCCATTGGTGCCCTTGGCCATTGCCTTGGTGCCTCTGGCCATTGGTGCCACTGGCCATTGCCTTGGTGCCTCTGGCCATTGGTGCCACTGGCCATTGCCTTGGTGCCTCCGGCCATTGGTGCTCTCTGGCCATTGCCTTGGTGCCCCTTCTGGCCATTGCATAGATGCCCCTGGCCATTGCCTTGGTGCCTCCGGCCATTGGTGCCCTTGGCCATTGCCTTGGTGCCTCTGGCCATTGGTGCCACTGGCCATTGCCTTGGTGCCTCCGGCCATTGGTGCCCTTGGCCATTGCCTTGGTGCCCCTGGCCATTGGTGCCCTCTGGCCATTGCCTTGGTGCCTCTGGCCATTGGTGCCACTGGCCATTGCCTTGGTGCCTCCGGCCATTGGTGCCCTTGGCCATTGCCTTGGTGCCTCTGGCCATAGATGCCCTCTGGCCATTGCCTTGGTGCCTCTGGCCATTGGTGCCCTCTGGCCATTGCCTTGGTGCCTCTGGCCATTGGTGCCCTCTGGCCATTGCCTTGGTGCCTCCGGCCATTGGTGCCCTTGGCCATTGCCTTGGTGCCTCCGGCCATTGGTGCCTCTGGCCATTGCCTTGGTGCCTCTGGCCATTGGTGCCACTGGCCATTGCCTTGGTGCCTCTGGCCATTGGTGTGCTTTACAGGGTGCCGTAAGCGCAGAATTCTTTGTTTAAAGTAGTACCATGAAATTGGGCCCAGTTCAGGGATGGGACCTTTAAAGGGAGTGCACAGAGCTAATTACCTCATAAGTACTCCTTGGCAAGTTGTCATCCCAAAGCTTCTAAAATTAGACTTTGTGCGTGAGTGGAATAATTCTTAAACCCTGAAGTAAAATGTAGACATTCTCTATTTTAGTTAGGGATTGTAATTTCAAGGCACTGAATATTTTGCTGTTTATTAATAACTTGTATACATGTTTTGAAAATTTTCTTACAATCTGTGTGTCTAACTATTCAAGTTGGCTGGATCAATCAAAACAATTATAAAACACAAAGTGTTTTGGCTGGTAGCCTTACCCAGGTTCTATAAGCAACACTATGCTTAGACTGGTCCCCTGTCTTCAAACACCCAATGGTTTCATTGGATAGACATATACAAGCAATGTCCCATAACTACCACCAGGCTATAGTGATGTAACACTAGTGAGTATAGCATGTGTGTACCCAGTATTCTGGCATGTGAGGTCATAGAAGGTACATCTGGCAGGAAGCTGCCAGGTCCAAAGGCCAGTATCGGGCGTTGTTCATAAGCCTCAAGGTGTGGCGTCAGATGTTCAGGCTACACTGTGCAAATAACACAGTCACTTATAAGCTCTATATAGACCCTTGGGCTGTGCCCATATTGTTGGCTACAGCTACGGCTACTGCTAGATTTCCGCGTCATCATGCATTGAAGTATAGACCTTTATCATGGTGCGTCCATCTTGATTTTCTCCCATTCAAATAAATGTTACCAAACCGAGGCTGGAAGGAGAAATAGTCTGGTTCCTTTTTGTACAATGAATATTAGCATTCGTTAATGTTAATGGATACAAGGAACATGATAAAGATGGCGGCAGCATGATAAAGGTCTATAGCACACCCTTAGCAATACCCTTATAGCAACAGTCGTAGCCATAGCTGTAGCCGCCAATTCGGCTTCGGCCTTAGCCCTGGGCCCAATTTCATAGAGCTGCTAAGCACAACAATTTGCTTACCATGAAATTTCTTCCTTGATAAAAACAGGATTACCAACCAAATTTCCATGTGTTGCATATTGCTTGTTTAATACTGGTATTCAGCTGTTGTTTGCTTATCCTGAAAATCACGTGGAAATTTGTTTGGTAATCCTGTTTTTATCAAGGAAGAATATTCATGCTAAGCAAATTGTTGTGCTTAGCAGCTCTATGAAATTGGGCCCTGGTAGGAAGCCAGTCTCCGTTACACTGCTAATGAGGAGTCCAACCTGGGCTATGAAGACCCTATACATTGTGCCATACACAAATCTGCCAACACCAAGCATACAATCATGTACATCAATTAAAAAATAAATGAAAAATTCTACATTATACAAGTTCTGCTTACTCTCTGTCTTTGAGCGCCGTCTTGTAGCCTTGTAGGTGACCAACAGCAAGGTTATGAGCAGCGTGAGCGTGTCCTTTATCAGAAGCATACCTGTAAAAAACAAGTGTATTTTCTGTTATATATTTCATTTTAATCTGCATTTGTTTTCTTTTCTTTTTCTTTTTTTAAATGAGCAACAAAAAAACATCTCTTAAATATTACCAGGGCAAGGTTAACAGCATTCACATTAAAATCTAAATGAATACTTTTTTAAAATCATTGTACTGTGTTCAATAAAATAAAACTTGTTTTATTTAGATTTTGTAAAGTGCAAGAAAACTCCTTTTTTCCCCCTTTTTTTTAAAAATTGCTGATCAAAATTAAGTTCAACAGTATAACAAATTCATAGAAATGTTTTCTCAATTTGTAAGACTAAAATAACAACGTTATTCAAATCTGTATACTTTGAATTTACAGCATGTACATGTAACAGCAAACCATCTTCATAATAATAAAAAGTTGGAATTATAAGCTGGGTCCAATCACAATATCCCTCCCAAAATAAATTGATTCTTAAAATAACAATGTTTTCATACAAAAAATTAAAGGACACATAATTTTGGTAAAAAATGGAAGAACCGTACTTAAACCATCGCATAGCTTGGTCCATATTACGATCCACACCTCTTCCGAAGAGGTAACGCTGTCCAGTCATGTGCATGGCATGTGGCTGGCCCAGGTGAGCGTAGAAATGCGTCACATGGAAATGTAGGTTGTCAAAGTGATAATACGCATAGTAGATAAAGCAGAACACCAAGCACACAGCGAGGATCTGTGTCGGAGATAAGAATATATAAAATTTTCACAAATTCAAGGTTGAATAATTTGTGATATATGAAGAGAGATTACTGAAGGATACGCCGACAAAAATATTCATTCGGTGCAATTAAAAACAAATTAATTACATACCGGTACATGTAGTATACAAAATATTTTGTCAACCTGCCAAATCCATGGCTTTTTCCGATCCTATTTAGTATTTATTATGTACAACTACAAGTTGTTTTATTTGTTTAATTATTATTTTAATTTTTTTCAACGTTATTTGTTTCTTTATTTATTTATATTAATTCTAAGTCTTAATATGGAGGTAGAAAGATTAAAGAATTCTACCTCCAATACCCATCATGCCCATGGTCTAACTAGTCTAAACAAAATAAAGATTATCGAATATTCTGTAAAAAAGAATTGAGTTGAATCTAGTAAAATTATGATAGTATAAATAGCATTGTCCTTTTAACAGTACACATTTTTGCTTCATAAGAACCACAGCACAATTAACAACAATTTACAAATTAATGACATATGAAATATATCGATCGTCTTCATCAGGCAGGAGGGGAGCAACTACGACGACGACAGACACCAGCCGCTGATAAAAATTAGACCTTACCTCCAAGAAAAATGTCAACCAAGTGTCGGGTTTCTTCCTTCTTGCTAAGTACACCTTGCCCCCGAATGGCAAACTAGGATCCTCTCCACGATCCTCATCATCGGTGAAAGCTGTCTGCTCTTCTTCGTCCAGGAGTGAGGTTCTATCCGAGGAAATAGTCGCCCGGGATCGCAGCCCCTCGTTAAGCGCATCGGCGAGTACATTGGCCGCCATGTTGTTTACGTCCTCTAAGCTACGGTTTAGCTAGACTCACACAAGTCGTTACGCGTCAATTCCTCAGCGCACAGAAATTAACGAGTCGATAAATTATTGACTTATTATGCTAAATAGGCACAGGTGTAACAGCTGACTGTGTGTGCGCGTTAAATAATGTCAGAGCGCAAGGACTATTTTATTCATTAATTACTTTTGACAGCAGGAAGGTGGTTAGATAAATAACGGTACCGTCAGAACTGACTGACAATCGTATTTCTTCCCAGATACAAAATTTCTCCGAGCCAGAAAATGTATATCACGTTTTTTACAGGCAGCCAGCTCCAGGCAATCTCCAATAAGAACATTAATTCACATTTAAGTTTTCTCATTATTTTCTTGGGGTATATTTAGTAAGCTACAGTTAGAAGAATGCATCTTATACCGAAGTGTTCCTTGTGCGTACAGTGCAGTTGGTGTTGCCTCCAAGGAAGTTGCCTCAAAAAAATATGCAAATTTCTTTAAATTGAAGTGACTTGATTGGTCCAAAACTTTAATTGCGCGGTGCGGCAAGAACCAGACGACAACCTCAATCTATTATGCTTCACATACACATTTATTTCTTAGCTTGTTTGTTAAGCTTGGCTGAGTTTAACATTTTTGTCGTAAATAAAAACATGATAATAACTTCTTAAAGAAAACTGATTTCTTTGGTAAGTATTTTCTCCCATCTCCTACAAACTTCAGTTTTTTTGTATGCTTGGCTTAATTTAACATTTTTGTTGTGAATAAAAACATGAAAATAAGTTCTTAAAGAAAACTTATTTCTACAGTAGGTATTTTCTCCCATCTCCTACAAATTTCAGTAATCAACGGTGGATTCCAAAGCCTCAATAGTTCTTTCAATGTGCAAATACCTTCCTCACCTCTCATTTGCCTCATCAGAAGACAAACATTGCAACTTGAATTAAATCTTGAACAATTTATAAGTAATCAATATTGTGTCCACTGAAAAAAATTATCATAAATCAATCAATTGTGTATACAGAAAAAATCACAACAAATCAATTATTGTGTCCACTGAAAAAAAATCTTGTGGGACTTGATGTAATCGGGGTGGGGGTAAAATCTGTAAAAGCACCCTCGCATTGAAAGACTGTTCATACTTCTCAAACATTTCTGAGAGAAGAATTTGTAAATCTGTGCATATAAAATCTTTTTTTTTTCACTTTTCAATGTCATTCATTCGCAGTAATTTGACCACATGAGGGCGTGTGTGAACCAAATTTACATGATGCGAAACATGTCAAACGAAATATTTTTCTCTTTGTTGGTATCACAATTATTACTTTATTTTGCCATTGATACAAGATAGCAACATACAGACAGTCAAAATAAGATAAAGCTGTAATTGTCATGCAAGAAAATTTGCCGTTGAAAGCGCCCTCATGCGGTCAAAAATACAGTCAATTCAACTGCTGATCTTGATTCACTGAAACAACGTCTCATCTTTCTGATTACATTAAACTTATCATGAAACAAACCAAACAGCCAATCAAGAACAAAATAATATAAACATTAATAATACAGAAAAGGTTTATAGGGGCTGTCCAACTTTTCAACATTTTCAGTCATACAAAGAGTATGAAGGTGGGAGGGATGGGGTTAGAGGCTTCGTACGACTCTAAAAGCTGTTTAAAAATATTCATACTAGAATCAACAGAGGGAACAAGAACAATTTGAAAAACTACTTAAAAATATAGCAAACACATCATGTTGATAATGCCAGGCCCGTAATTACATGGAGGTCATGACCTCTGTTGCCCCTGGCCTTGGCCCTAAGTGCCCTTTCAAATAAAATCCCATAGACTTCAACATTTTTCAATGGAAGTGCCCATCGCAAAATGAAAATGGCCTCGCCCTTTCAAAGATGATCTTTCAGGCAAGTAATGCTGTGTTGGAAAAGGGTAGCTTTTATTGTAAACATTGTACTAATAGCACATCGAATATTGACATGCACAACAATACTATTCTGTACGTCTCTTAAAATGTTGCACAAATTTGGACAACCCCCAAGTATGTCCGGTGATTCCTAATTTAGATTTTGTTTACTTATCACATTTTAATAAAACAATTACAATGTTGTGAAGGCAAAATCATGTGAAAATTTAAGCTTTGTGAGCATTTTAGATTCAGAATCTCGCAGTATAATAACTAAATTTTAACATTGCAAAACAGTTTAAAACTTAACAGATAAAACAATAACAATATTGAAATACAGCTTAAAGCAATAATTTTCTTTTAAGTCTTTAGACTTGTTCAGCACACAGATTTGACAAGGCATTCATTGGCTTGCTGACAACAAAAAAGTTTCTGTGAACTGGGAGGAACTATCCCTTAAACACATTCAAGTAAAAAATGTATATAAAACTCAATGCCAGCATCATCACTTCTCGCTGTTATTTATACAATTGACTGTGTAAGTCTCACGCTTATTTAAACTTCCGGGATCAAGTTGTTCCCAACCATATTGAGATTTAGTCTTCGTCTGACTTGTTTTCTCATTTCTGATAAGTGCAAACCTTGTACAGTCTACTGCAAACACAAAGACTGACTTTAAATCAAAACTTCCAGACTTGGATTAAAACCTGAATAACTTTACCAGCTGTTAATTGGATTGCATGCTTTAATTTATGAAATGAAAACATAGCTGCCTATGAGTGGTTGAAGTTGATTATAAATGTAGATGATTACCAGGTTCAATGGGTCCAGATTGTTTCTATATCTAGAAACAAATATCCCCACCCAAAGCTCCACAAGTTTGTGTGATTGTTTCCTGGTAGTTGCACGATCAGATTTATCAACAGCTTTCTCATCACCTGAACCCAGCAGAATCCAAATGAAAGGTTTTGATTCATACTGTTGGACATTGCACTGAAAAGCCATCATGCTATGGGAGCATCTCAAAAGTCCCGAATGTTCCTTTAGGCACACGCAGGCATTCCAGTGGACCACAAGAACGATCTGCTTCGACCGCGACATTGTGCTGAACCTCGGGAACAATCCTACACACATGAGTATGAACTTTAGCATTTTGAACGATCCAATGGACTATTCCGGCAGTCCAACGGAATGATCGATGCACATGCGCTGGACTCCTTATCTGATCCAATCAGAACATTCCTACCGTTCAGGCTTTTGAGATGTTCCCTAAGCAAGGGGACATGGGCATCTGAGTCCAGTGGCTCGGGGCCCAATTTTATTCGCCACTTAGGGTCCACAAAATTCAGCACTAATCATATTGCATAAGCATAGAATTGTGAGGTAAGCAGCGTCATGAAATGGTTAAATACCATGCAGTGTTTAACAGACGTTGTTAAGGTGAGGAGGGATCCTGGCAGAAAACGGGAATGTTTCAACTTTGAACTTTGACATCATATTTGGTCAATTCCTTCCTTATATAAAAAAAATATATATTACCAAAAGAAATGTCCTGTGTTATAATCGATAGAGACTCTTCGTGCAAACAATTTTCAATCATAGAATGCAATGCTGTAATATACTGTATAATTATATAACTTTGTACATAGATGTTCTCCACAACGTCTGCATGAATAATTACAATACTTGCAAGTCAAATCCTTTTGGCACAAAGACTGTTGAGGATAAGTCGACACTGTTCCACATTGCCACAAACTGCAGTGTTCCCACTGTTGGTCTATAATTGAAGCCACACATTGAAGCCTGGGCTCAATTTCATAAAGCTACTTCAGCAGAAAAAGATTTCTACAGATAGTACATCTGACATGTTATTTTGACTGGTAACCTTATTCTGGTAAGCAAGATTTTGTTGGCCACTCTGTGCTTAAAAGCAGCTCTATGAAACTGGGCCTTGGTCAGCACACCGACCAGGCACCAACCTCCCCAGGAAGGCTTGGGTACAACTGAACGCTTTGCAGCCAACATGAAAATATGGGGCATCGCAGATATTGGTCTCTGTCACGATGGACAAGTTCAACCCCATTTTTTAAACAAGTGTGCTGTGACAGAACCTCCCTGTCCACAGCACCTTGTAAATCATTACATGGTGCTATGTAAAGGACTTGGTCTCATACTTTAAAAATGTAGCTCCACATTACCTTGCAGGAAAATAATGAATGTTGAAGCGTCTTGAGCATCACTGAGTGACGGATATGCGCTATATAAGAAGCCACTATTATTGTTATTATTATTATCCCACATTGATAACCACAAATGGTGACAATACCTCACCAACTGCCAATTGCTGACATACGATATAATGATATTTAGGTACTTTGAAGCATTCACAATATACATCTTGCTTAGGCTTAGGGTTACACACTTACGGACACTTTCATATTTGAAAATGCTGTTGGAAGGATTACAAGGTTTAGAATGTACTGTTTGAAGGCCTAAGTGAAGGGGACACTTGTAATTATTATAAATCAAAATTCTAAAGTTTCTCTCATGAGACTTTTTCATGAGAAACAATTTGTTTTGAACAAATGAATTTTTTTGGGTAAATAAGATTATATCAGTTAAGTTTCTAGGACAATTTGACTATCTCCAATGTGGAAAAAATTTAACTGAAAGAAGAATGGGATTATGCTTGTATGCATGCAGTATACATACACAGGCCCCCTATGAAGTTCATCAAAGGTCAAACAACCGTTTCTTGTGGAACACTTCAAGGAGACCACGCCCATGATTAAAGAAACTGCCTACATGAATTCCGCAGCCACTTTGCAGTATGCAACCTATTTTGTGATACCAAACTTTGCTGTGTTTTGTTTTTTCTTTCTGGGATGCCGCTGACCTTATTTTGCTGCTAGATAAAGGTCACGTATTAAACTTTGACACGTTTAAGCTATGCAGGCTGTTCAAAACAGGGGTTGTCCGCCAGTCAGGGCCATGATGTTGAAGTTCATCTCCGTTGGGTCAATGGCCATGATTTTCTTGCACACCACTGCAGAATCCTGATGAGGAAAACAAAAATTTATAATAGTGGCATTTACCACACTTTGTGATTGTGCTAAGCATATAAATTTGCTAAGTGAAACAGGTTTACCGGCTGCAATGTGACATTAAAATGATGATAATCTGGGTATTTAAAGGGTCTGCATACGTTTGGTAATGACTCTTTGGATGGTATAATGCATTTTGAGAAATTTTTCACTTTGAAGTACTGCGGTTATGGAAAAACATATAACCTTTTATCCCCCAAAATTTGAATCTGAGAAGCGTTACTCAGATTGTGTAATTGCAGATTATTCTACCGTTCCAGATTTTCGGCAATATCCGCTATCACCTTTTGAAATGAAATTTTCACAGGTTAGTTTTATGGTATATATCTACAACTATATAGGATTGAAACAAACAGTGGGTTCCAATTACCAAACGTATACAATCCCTTTAAATAACATAGTTATTCAGTGATTTTCATGACACAGAATCTATACTCATGTTTGAACATAGATAAGGTTTTTCGTGAAGGAGGAACAATTGAATGGCGTTCAATTTATAAACACAAATCTCCTTTAAGAGGCAGGGTGGTAAATTTGCTGCCACTGCCAAAAACACACATTCTAATTTTTACATTCCTGTGGAGAAATCTCTTGGTCTTTCCTTTGTCCCTGTACTTAACATCCTCCCATATACTTTTTTTTTACTTCCTTGTGGAGCACCCAAGTCTTTAGAATTCCACTATGGAGACCTTTAATTTTCCCTTTTTTGTTTTGTCCTCTGTCTCCATAAGGTAGCGAATATTAAAACACCAGGGCCCCTTCTCTTTCACAATAAGTGTCCAGGGCATGATTTCACAAAGAGCTGAGATTGGTCTTAAGTTGTGTGTCAATCTTAAATTTCTACATAAATTAGTGATGTCACAATAAAAATCCCTCTGACAACTCATCTTAAGATGAATCTTAGCGCTTTGTGAAATTGAGCCCTCGGTTCTTGTACGTGCTTAACACAACCAACCAGACGTACAGCTTAATGTACCATCTGATAATAATAATAATATTGTTGTACTCAATCTTAGGCATGATGCTCTTTTTCTTGTTTTCCTAACTTTCTATTGGAACATTTCAAGCAACACCAAGGCAATGACCACGGGCAACGGAGGCAACTGCCTCCGTTGCCTCCCTGAAGATTCAGGCCCTGCAATCTAATGCGCTGCATTCTTGATATAGTTGTACTTTACAAATGCCTTGTATGTATCAGGGTTCTCCCCATGCACCAGCTAGCGTATCAACATGCGGATAAACAAAAAAAACCTCAAGAGAAACCCATATAGAACGCTCCAGATTGCAGAGTAGGGCTTTTTAAACCAAGATAAACACGAAGTAGAAAACATTCCAAAGACCTTGTTTCAATTCAGCTTGCTTTGGCCAAACTTCCCAAATTTGGTTTTGAAAAAACCTGGGGAGAACACTGTGTATTACGTTTATGGCCTCACCTTTAAAAAATTGTCCTTGCTGGTCTGACCATGATAAACTGGGCAAGGTTCACGCCCATCCAGCTCATACAGCGAGCCATCGACATTGACCAAAGTTATGAAATGCGCAGTCACCTTATCCTCTGCTGCAGGTGCCTGTTAATTAATTAACATGAAATGAAACATTTATTCTTTAACTCTCACCTTGAGAAAGTTGTCTGCACTTGTAGCACCGTGATTGATGGGGAATGGCTTGCAGCCATCTAGCTCATAGAGGGAGCCATCAATGTGGACCAGGGCAATGAAATGCGGCTTAACGGACTCTTCAGCTGACGGTGCCTGGAAAAATTCATAACAATTTTGATTGAAATTGAGTTGAGTAACTGGTAAAGTCACTGGTGACAGTTTTGGAGCACCGTTTGCAAAAGTCTTGGTTTAAATATTGGTTTATCTCCAATTTGTTTGGCAGACAAGGTGACTGTGACTTGTGTTCAACCAGTGATTGCAGGGCTCGAATTTTGCACTGGACCACAGGCCCGAGGCCAGTAGTTTTAGTGTCGGGCCAGTAAACTAATGACTGGACAAGTTTGGCGGTCTTGTGTTTTTTCAGTTGAATAAGGATACCTATAAACTTTGTGTAATATCGTGTTCCAATGTTGACTTTGAGTCTGATAGAATACCTTCCATTTCTATTTAGTAATGAAGTATTAATACCCATAAAGACAAATGAGATAAATTTTCTCTTTACATGTCTTAGTACTTGTTCAAACAAAAACAGTTCAATGTATGTTAAGCTGTGTCAGGACGTTTTTTGTCATTTTGATACTGGTCTTGTAAAAACAATTCTGGTTCAGTAAAACATTTTGAGTGACAAGCCCTGTGGTCTTGTGGATTTTCCCCCCAACTTCGAGCCCTGGATTGTGTGATTAGTTTTCCTACCGCGGTCTGTCCTTCTTGGGCGCTGGAGCTATGTGCTTCACAGATACCCTCGTCACTCTCTAGATAAGCACCTCTCTCTGCTCCATCCATACCCTTCGTCTTCTCGGAGAACTCTGCAAGGATTCCCTCTGTAAGACATGAACACAAACACCATGAGACTAAAACCGCATTCTATCTCAGAGAGGAATGTTTGGTTTGGTTTTTACGCTGCATCACTCCAATCCATCTACTTACCTCACATCAGGAAGGCATTGTTTTATTAAAGTAAACCCGCTGACAGAATGTGAAGATTCAGATCACACTATTGGAATTTAAAAACCTTGAATAATTTCAACCCTAAGAAGTCTCAGATCTAAGAGATGTCTGGCAATCACTAGTGATCGCTAGCAATCCTTTTGACAATTGGTGTAAAGAATGACGGTAATGTAATAATTGGACAAGACAAAACCAGCTAGTTTTCATGTGTACAAAACTGAAGTTGTCAAGGTTAATTTTGCGCGTCATGACCAAGTGGTCTTGTGCACCAGACTCAAGTTCTGGTGGTTGAAGTCATTGGGGTGTTGGTTCGAGTCCCGGTCATGACACTTGTGTCCATTGTGTGCACAAGATGCTTTACTATAATTGCTTCTCTTCACCAAGACGTATAAATGGGTACCTGAGAGGGAAGAGGTTGATATTGTGTTTGAAAAAGCCCTTGGAGCGCCACGGCAGACCG
The DNA here is from genome assembly GCA_021014325.1 of Plazaster borealis. Classification (NCBI taxonomy): domain Eukaryota; kingdom Metazoa; phylum Echinodermata; class Asteroidea; order Forcipulatida; family Labidiasteridae; genus Plazaster; species Plazaster borealis. The sequence goes on along the minus strand of CM037457.1, from coordinate 16,463,122 downwards.
GTGCTGTACACTCCCCAGGGAGCTGAGACAGATTACACGAATGTTATTAAAAGAATCAACGACCAGGGCACTAATGTAAAGCGCATTGAAAAGCTATTGTAAAATGCGCATTATAAGAACTTATTATTATTACTATTCATTTTAAAAGAGAGCGATCTGACAAACGAATGAGTTTGTTACCAAGTTTGAAGTCACCCTCGTCCTGGTTGTTCAGCACAGCATGTAGAACTCCAATTGTACCACATGCATTTCCAATGGTCTGCTTCATGAAGAAAACATCGTCGCTCACTTTTTGGCTCTCCTTTTCTATCTTGGCACACAGTTCAGCTTCCGCACTTTTGATCTGAACGGAAAAAAATTTGCCAAGTAAAGATGTGGCTTTTTATTTAAAATATTCAATATTTTGGGATAACCAATCTTGTCCCTACTAGCGTTTTTTAATAACCTGGTAAGAATGGATGTCTTGATTAAAGTTGCATTGCCCAATTTTTTGGTGGAAGACCCAAAATTTAGGGGTTTTTTTCTGGGACTGATTTTTCAAACAAAACCATAAAATACTTTGTCAGCTCAGAGCAGAAAGGGCTTGTAAGACCCAGAAAGAATGAGACAGACAGCTCGAAGCTGAAAGGATGTATAAAAACCTAGAAAGACCAAGTCGGCTCAGAGCAGAAAGGATTTATAGGACCTGGAAAGACCCAGTCAGCTCAGAGCAGAAAGGACTTTATAAGACCCAGAAAGACCCAGTCGGCTCAGAGCAGAAAGGACTTATAAACCTAGAAAGAACCAGTCAGCTCAGAGCAGAAAGGACTTTTAAAACCTGGAAAGACCCAGTCAGCTCAGAAAAGAACCAGTCAGAGCAGAAAAGGACTTATACCCCATTCTGTGTGTATGTAAGTACTTTCTGCTCCGAGCTGAATTTCATTGAGAGAATCTCACCTTATCTCCCTTTGGAAACAACACTATGAGTGCAACCACAGGTTGTGGAATCATTCCCAGAAGATCATCATCCAGGCCAAGTACGTCAACAAAATGCCACTTATTAGGAACGCCGATGTTGTGAATGTACTGAGAACAGATCAAAAGCACAAGGGCAAATACATCATGATCATAATAAGCATTGTTTGAGGTTGTGACATCATTTGCAAGGGGTTTTAATATCCTTTAGACCACAATAAGACTTGAATGGCACCATTCCAAAAATGGCTTGTCTGGCTATAGACTGTTCACGTCTCACGCATATCAGAAACGAGAAAAAACTTGAGTGAAGACTTTATTTTTCTATGAAATCAAATCTTCTTTTAAAATTATATTTATACAAAATACTTGAAAATATAAATACCCATTGAAACAAAATTAAAACTTGGCATGAAGATGCTAATTTTTAGAAACCCCATTTGCCAATCACGCCCGAATGTGTGCATCTATCCCATAGATTTAATGACAACATGCCCGTCAGTTGGGCAGCATTCATAATTTTTTACAAGTAACTGGAAACGGAGGTCAAGTCTTATTCTCCGGTTTTCTTCATTATTTTGTTGAATTGGTTTTACTTTCATATTGTTTTTATTAGTATTACAATCCCAGCATCATATAATTTTCATGGCCATAAACTACGTAAAACTGAAATAATTGACATAACAAAAAAACCCGCCCGCGTAAAACTCCATATGGTTGGGACCACAATGGTCCCGGAAGTTTGAATATGCACAAGACTTGCATAGTCTATTACACTTAACCTTTAACTCCTTTCCAAATCCTCCCAAATCCTTTTTCAGGAAATTGTCTGATTTGGGATTAAAGGCCCAAAATAACATGACTAATAATTGCTTATCACTGAGCCAGGCATAACACTCTTGAATCTTATCCAAGTTCAAACACTTTGGTGTCAAGTTCCCATAGAAGACTTTTGGAGGATCTCTAGGCAAATATTCAAGGCACCAGCCACATAGCCAGTGGGAGGGGAGGGGGCCTGGCGCACATGCCCTTCCCCCCACACACAATTTTCTGGTTCCCCCTCAGGTGCCCCCCATGAAAAAAACCTCATTTTATATGTAGAGCCCTCAAAACTAAAAGAGGAAAAACATGGCCCATTCCTGTGCCTCCCCAACTTGAAAGCATTTCCCCCTCCTGTGAAGCCAGTGAAACAAAATCTTGAATACACCACTTCTAGCAGTCTAGGCACAAATTTCCCTATGTCCACGAAGTCTGATACATCACTGTATTCTTGAAACACCTTGATGCAAGAATTACATCATAAAACATACTCTTGTTCTTTTGCATAGAAGAGATTATAGGATCTTCTGCTCACCTTGGTCATGACCTGTAAATGCAAGAAGAAGAAAAAACATTGAAAACTAAACTTAGTAACATCCACAGCTTTTAGACAAAACAATGAGTTAATGAATATATTAATTGGAAGTTGGCCTAAAGAATCCCTAGCTCTAGAGTTTTCATCATGGACATAAGAAAAAAAGTCAACAAGAGATCAGTCGCGAGATTGTAATAACTAATGATTGTCAAAAAATAGTAAAATAATAATGAAATGCAAAAATCTTCATTCTTATTCAAAGTATTTATAACAAAGTATGAAATACTACTTGTGTTGTGTGATAAATAACAGTGGAATTTTAGGTACACTTAAAATGTTGAAAAATTTGTTTATTATGGGCTTATGGCATTGTTTGCGCGCGCGTTGTAAGTTCGTAACCCTCTGGTCTATGCCCTTAGGAAGGATCAAGGCTTTCTCAACAAGGTTAGGTCTTGCCCTAGACCCAGTAACTGCGGCACTGTACTCCGGTTTTTTTCTAAATTTTGACATCTGCAGCTGCACAGATGTCAAAATTTTGAAAAAACGGAGAACAGGCTACAGCGCCCCAATTACTGGGTCTAGTCTTGACCTAGTTAAAGTTTATATTCCACTCACTCAGCAGAGTGCAACGTCTGACTGTCCACTAAACTAGGCTTCTAAAATTGTATTGTCAGGATTGATATACAAAATATTCATACATTAGGCCAAGTAAAATAAATAACATGTTGCTCGTCCGGACTTTTTGAAAAAGTTGGTGAGGGAGGTCCTTGTTATTTGTTATTTTCAATTTTTTTGTTATTTTTTTCAAGATGGCCACCATGTCTAAGATGGCCGCCATATCGTATTTGAAGATGGTTTTATGGTTTTATGAGTATGTTCTGTATGTCCTCAAATTCTGTGTGTGTTTCTGTGTCCATTTTGATACATTGTAATTATTTCTAAAGAGTCATTCTTGATTTTGCTCCAAAGTTATGCTGTGTGCGTGGCATCGCGTCCTTGTGCAAAGAACTGTTGCATGCAAACCTGAAGAACAAAACGTTTCAAAGTAAAGAGTTTCTCATTAAGCGTTGCAATAGCTATTCTTGTAGGCCTACATGTAAGACAGATGACGAAACTGCTCAATAAAAATAAAGGGTACATTGGAAATAGCTATAAATAATACATAGGCCTAAATTGATTTTTTTTTTTGTTGATTTTGTTGATTTTTTTTTTTTTTTAATAACAAATAACAAAAAAATCGGTGCGGCCGCCAAAACCGAGGCGGGCGGGGATGAGCAACATGTTATTTATTTTACTTGGCCTTACATTTATTTAATAATCTCAATAACGATGTAGGTCTGACTGTACTTTACACCAATATAACAATATAATTCACTCATCTCATTTACACCAGATCAAGGTAGAATTTCATTTATTTTTAATCAACAACTTCAACGAGCAAAAATTTATCATGTTTATGAATTGTCATTGTTTGTTTTCTTCTGTTTATTATAAATTCCTTTCCAAATTATTCACGAAACTCCTAAATAAAAAGGATTTGAGCCTTGATTGATCTCCTCCATGATTGATCATACTTACATCAGGGTTTGATTCCAGTGGAACCCATCGTGGTTTTGAAGACATAATGAAGGAAATCTCAAGTCAAAGTTGTTATGATTTAGGAATTCACAAATTCAGCCCCGTCCTGTCTGCGCTGCTGCCTGGGAGTGGTGACAGCTCGACCTATGAACCGCAATTAACAATTTAAATTTTTTACACGTGCAAAATGGTTGGGGGGAAATGACAGTGCTAAAAAATCATGGGATGGACTGGCGCCCTCAATAGTTCATCGCGTTGTTGCTTCTAACAAAATAATAGCCCCTCAAAAAATGCTACCCGAAATCCTTGCTCTATGCCGAAATCATAGAGAAAAAGGACAACTAAATGATCAAGGCGAAGAAGAAATTTAAAAAAATAATATGTGTAACTATTCTCCTTTATATCTGTTTTTGAGTCAACATACCTCACAACGAATACGAATAACTCCTAATAATTGCGCTGCGAATAAAAAGAAAACGACTACCTTTTTAATGCAATTATTTTATTTGGTTTATATTCGTGATCGGGTCAATAACATCGACAGTTCGTGTTTAGAGTCGACTGATCGTTTTGGTTTAAGACTCTCCAAAATTACTCTGCAAACCATACGCTTTGGAAATTCCTTTCTCCATGACAATTAAACTGTGGAGTAAGAAATGTAACATTTCTACTTTTATTTTCCATCCGAGCTCACCTCACCCATGCCTCACTGAACTTTGGATTTTAGCTTCAAACTTGGACAAGTCTATAGCTATCTCCAATCGGGTTAAGTTCGTAATTGGTAAATGAAAAAATAAATACATTTGTATTATTATGTGCGCCATCTGTCTGGTTTTTTTTCCGTCGGGCATGCAGCAGCCAGCTAGCTCATTCAACTCAGTTGGCGCTCGCTCACACTGACTGGCCAGTGGTATTGTCTTTGACGGGCCGGGGTTCAAATCGGTTGACTTAACATAAACTGAGAACGAAACAGTTCATGTTTCCACTCATCCAGTGATGATTTCTATCTATTCGGATCAAGGAGGATTGACCTAAAGGTGGACAGATCTCTAAACTAGTAAATTGATTCTCACACGAACTTCCGAACCTGTTGTGTTTGTGATGGAGACACCGAGCGAGAAGAACGTGCCCGCCGACCCCGAGCAGCAGAAGGACCAACAGGGCGACGACATCGACGGGTTTGTGGCCGTTGAAAAACAGCGTAGAATCTTCAAGATCATTGTGATCGGGGACTCCAATGTGGGCAAAACATGCCTGACGTATCGCTTTTGTGGAGGGAAATTCCCTGAAAAGACTGAGGCAACGATAGGGGTGGATTTTAGAGAGAAAAATGTTACTGTGGACGGTGAAACAATCAAGGTAAGGAATTTGGAACGAATTAAATTAATAAGTGGAATTCGGAACAAAGTTGGCCTAACTTTAACTGAACAAATTAAATACTAAAAAAGGAATTAAACTTTAATGTTGTTTTTTTTAAATAAAAAATAAAAACCACTGGAACTGTAAAAAGAAAGTGTGCCTAGCTTATCGGGACAAATTTCCGTATTCACTTTTTCACTCATTATTTACTGTTTACCACAAAAAAGCAATTTATATCTCATTTGTTTTGTTTGAGTATTAAAATTAAATACTATTTTACTTCATAATGAATGAAAGAGTGGCGGTCAAATTGGAAAATATTACTAACAAGTCACTACTTTTTCACTCACTAGGCCTATCTACATCATGTTATCCCCAGGCCTGCAGTACCTACACTCACACTGACTAAAATAAAGTGTTTTTTTTAGTATCACCCAAATATATAACGGTATGTAATTTTAACTGTGTTGTACAGCTGATGACGTTCTTGGTCATAATGAGTCAATCTGTATTTTTACTAACTTAAATGTTATTGTCAACGTATCACAATGATCGTAACCCTTCTTCCTGACCTGGACAGTTCCCTCCAGTCGGGGACCGTGAGGGAAGGTTTACAATCATAGGATTGGAATAATCACTATGTTTTAATGAGTTTTATCCTTTTGTTTAAAATACTTGTACTTTTGTATTTTTATGTGAAATTGCCAAAAAGTAATAATAAAAATACACTCTAGATTATATTTACTGATCTGGAATATTTGATAAACCCTTCGGTCCCTATTCCCTCTATTTCCAATTGCCAAAGTCATGAAGTGAACGTGGTGTGGAGTGACACATGTACATGTAGGCCTACATACATGTATTACATGTAGCAGAAGAGGACATTGGATGATTGAGGCCCATAGTGTTATTAATTAGCCAGAGGGAGGGGTACATGTACCTGGGTGTCTTTTGGACACCCTGTTTTAAATTTGGACACCCTGTTTTATTTGTCATTTACATGTAAATATATATTGTAAGTGACAAATTTGGACTCCCAGTTTTTTAATTTCCAGCCAATTTGTACTACCCTTTCACCAAATCCTGGCTAAAACCTTGTTGAGGCCACAATCTCGAGTGGATCTGCATTATGGGATCTGCGTTGTCATTTGACAGTCAGTCAATCCATGCAGATCTACCGGAGTGCCACTGCACTATGGCGATCAAGGTCACAATGTTGTCTGTGTTCATTCAAACATGAAGGAACTCATTTAAGTATTGTATGTGTCATACGTACATGTACAGACTACTAACATGTACAACTTCAAACAGAAGTTGTATACTATGTTGTTATTTATATTCTTTTCAAATGTAAAGTGAACCTTAACTGTACAATAGGCCTACCACAGGTACATGTATAGGCCTACTTCACTCATTTCTCATTTCTCATTTCACAGCCTGAAAATAGTGCATTCTTTTTTTTATTTCAAGTACATGTGTAAGCACTAACCAAAAATTACATGTATAGAAACTATCACCTTTTTCTCGTTTTAAATTCCATCCCAGACTACATGTAAAAACTAAATTGTTATGGTTCCTTTTTAAGGTAAATGAAAGTTGTATGCTAACTGCTAGTTCTTCGATGGGATTTTGGCCACACTTGGGAAAACAGTCATTATTCATTATTTTACCAAATTTAAAAATGGCATAAAAAACTAATGAAGAAGTCCCCAAAAGTCAGCTTACAATAATTGTATGTCAATATGTAGTATGTCCTTGCTTTTCATCAAATACATGCACATAGTTTCCAGATGGTAGACATAAAATGCATGCACAGACGTGGATCCATGAATTTTACCGGGAGGAGGTTGGTGTCTCCCCCGCCCCCCCCCCACCAGAAAAAAAAACCCAAGAGATTGCTTTCAGTCCAAACAAGATGGGTGGGAGAAATACAGGTCCATAGCAAGCTTAGGGATGTGATGTGAGACCGCAAATTTAAAAGTTTACAATAGACTGTGCAAGTCTCGCGCATATTTGAACTTCCGGGACCATTGTGGTCCCAACCATATGGAGATTTACGTGGGCAAGATTTTGTTTTGTCAATTATTTTAGTTTAACGTGGTTTATGACCATGAAAAATGTATATGTTGTTGGGAATGTTATACTTAGTGATACAAAATAGGAAAGTAAAATCAATTCAACAATATAACGAAAAAAAACCGATAATTAAACTTGACCTCAGCTTCCTGTTGCTGCAAAAAATTAAGAATTTTGTGCTCACCTCCGACCACAAAACTTATGTAAACGCTTGTTTTGGATGCGCGGTGAATATCGCCAGATGCTGTAATTGCAACGCAAAACCTTTTCATAGCAGTCTATGGTTGTTGAGGCGTCATAATCCTCTATAAACTGCGTCAAGCGTTAATTTTACGCCTGTGTGACCGTCGCGAATCTGCGAAAGTGGTTTCTGAAAAGTTAAGACCAAATAAGCATCCTTGTCCCAGAGTTTTAATTTTGCTTTGAACAATAAAAATTAACACATTAGGCCTATTTTTGTATTTTTTTTTTTAACGAAAACTGATTTTATAAACATTTAATGAGTATTTTTGTTGTTCAGATTTTATCATAAAATTAAATTTAAAACAAAGATTTTATTTCAGAGAAAAATATGTTCTTTGTTTGACGCGTTTTCTCGTTCTGATACGCGTGAGACTTGCACAGTCTATTACAATAGTAACTGTCTCTAATCTGAGGAAATCAAATTTAAGCATTCACTTTTGACCAATCAAGTCGTTGTAAATATACCAGACATTATTCAAAATTAAAGTCGGCTGACAAGTTCTTTGGCTTATTCCAGGGCTCAATTTTGTACACAGATCTATCCATTTAAAGGCAGACAAAAGTGTTTTTAGGCAATTTTCTGCTTAGCAAAAATAAGCAGGAAACAAATTGCAAACTGGGACATATTTTGTATTTTGGTAACTTTCTCATAAAAAGCATAAATTTTGTTGTGGTTTGCTTATTTATTTCCTTAAGAGCAGCTCTGTGGAATGCCCTTACACACCCCCCGCGGCCCCGCCCCCCCCCCCCCCCCCCGAATCCATTGGATTTTACATGTCCTCCCATTAAACGGTACACCAGTTGATGTAAATCATCCATTTAAATTATTTTTAAATGTTCATGTAGCATATGGTGGTGCATTTGTGAAAAATCAATTTGTCTTATCCCCCATTGTTTCATTTTTCACTCCTACATGTACACACGTACGCTGTGTATTTGTTTTGTACACCATGTTTGAGCTTTTTTTTGTCTCTGTGTGTACGCTGTCTGGGCCAAAAGTGTCCCATTTTAAGTAAACATAAATATTTTATTGAATGTGAAGTATTGATTATTTATTTTAAGTTCTCCTCATGACAAAATTGTTCAGTTAACACTTGGTGTCATGTAGGCCTACATATTATGTATACAAATTTGTTTTTGTGTGAATTTGTATTTAATTTTTAGTTTTTTTAGTTTTTTGTTCACGCTTCGGCCCTTAGTTCACGCGTGTGCAGGGAGAACCCTAACTCTTGAATAAGAGGAACTACCTTGACCAGTGAAAGGAAACCTTTTTGTTAGGCCCTGAGATCATCAAGTCAGGATGCACACCACTTTCAGGGCTCAAATTTTACACTGGACCACAGGCCCGAGGCCAGTAGTTTTAGTGTCAGGCCTATCACTATCAGCTCATAATCGGACAAGTCCTGTCTTGTGTTTTTTAATTGAATAATACCTCACTCTGTGTTACCTGTGTATTGAACAAGCAAACAAATTATGTTCAAATGTTGACTTTGAGTCTGATAAAATACCTTTCTGTTCTATTGAGTGATAAAGAAGTACACATAATATCCTTTAAGACAAATGGGATAAATCTTCTCTAGTGCTTATAAATAAAAACTGTTAATGCATGTTAAATTTGTGTCAGGAATGTTCTTCTCACTTTGATTCTGGTCTTGTAAAAACATTTCTGGTCCAGTAAACGTTTTGAGCAACAAGCCCTGTGGTCTTGTGGATTTTCATCCCAAATTTGAGCCCTGACTTTGCCAAGAACAGACAAATCTTTCTTTGATAATCAACCAAACACTATGCATTTTTTAGCTTGAGTATTTTTCTTGGGGGAAAAACTCAGTGTTTCACTTGAGAAACTTTCCAGCAATATTTTCTAAACTGCAGGCCTGGAGTGGAAATACACAGAGACCATGGCCTCTGTTGCCTTGGTCCTGGTTCTGGTCTTAGTCTTGGTGTTCTATAGACTGTGCAAGTCTCACGCGTATCGGGACGAGAAAACACGTGAAACGAAGAACATATATTTTTCTGAAATCAAATCCGTGTTTTAAATTATATCTAATGACAAAATCTGAACAACAAAAATACTCAGTACAATTTTTATAAAATTAGTTTGAGCTTTTATAATAAATACACAAATAATGTGTATATTATTAATTAAACATAATTAAAACTCTGGGACAAGGATGATGATTTTATCTTAACTTTTCAGAAACACCAAGGTCACACCGGCGTAAAATTAACGCTTAGCGCAGTTTATAGAGGATGCTGACGCCTCAACAACCATAGACTGCAATGAAAAGGCCTCGCGTTGCAAATACAGCATCTGGCAATTATCATCGCGCATCCAAAACAAGCGTTTACATAAGTTTTGTTATCGGAGGTGAGCACAAAATTCTTATTTTTTTGCAGTAACCGGAAGCTGAGGTCAAGTTTAATTCTCGGGTTTTCTTCGTTATATTGATGAATTGATTTTACTTTCATATTTTTTATCACTAAGTATTACATTCCCAACAACATATATAATTTTTATAGTCATAAACTACGTTGAACTAAAATAATTGACGAAACAAAATCTCGCCCACGTAAAACTCCATATGGTTGGGACCACGGTGGTCCCGGAAGTTCGAATGAGCGCGAGACTTGCACAGCCTATTGCAAAAGCTTCCAATAGACTTCAAGGTTTTCTAATGGAAGTGCCCTTTGCAAAATGAAAATGGCCCTGTCCTCTCAAAGAAAAAATTCCAGACACGTTATGACTTTATTTCTGCCTACAAGTTATACTTAGGGTACATGTACATATTTAGCTCATCCTGAGTACAGGCGCCTGTTTCGGAGCACAGCCTGACAGAAATAATCAAAATTCAAAATTACTAATACAAGTTTGGGCTTGTGTTATAACGCATTCTGGACAGAAGCCTTCCAGCACCTGTTTGTTAATAATAACATTCTGTCACATTCCTACGTGTTCTATTGTCAGTTTATCCACGATACAAAGACTGTGCATGCAGGCACGCTGTCACATGGTGATTTTTATAGTGGTCATTTACTCTGGTATGTGTATTATTGCATTGAATGTAACAGAACAAATGTACAGTGTACATGTACTCCCATATTCTGTTTTAAATAATGCCTACATAAGTCTGTGAGACTGAGAGGTGTGTGTTTTAAACACATATGAAGTGTGGACCTGAGAAAAAAAGAGGTCCACATAATCTACAATGTAGGGACTTGAAACACTATGTGGCCCTACACACGTCCACACAGTATTTTTTACAATGTTGACGAATAGGATTTTCCTTAAGTGTACAGAAAAAAGGAATGTCCACTGAGTGACTAAAACAGAGAAGCTGTGTGTGTGTGTGTGTACAATCATTTTGTATGCAGGTACGAACTTTGCACAAAATTATGAATACATTGTATTTACAAGCAAGGGCTGTCAAAATCTCAATGTGTTGTTTGTGTGTGTGTTAATAATCATTGACCCATTGCATTAATCACCGTCAGCTGCTCCATTTTAACTTTTAAGGTCAGAAATATTTGCAATCAATGTGTAGTGGTCTGAAACTGTGCAGGTAGGCCTTTAGACCATTGTAACCTACATTGTTAACAAAAGAGCCACTGAGCCTGGACTTCCTGCAGGCAGGATTTGTGCACAGCTCAATGGAAGAAAACATTAAATCTGATATTTTATGGAGATTGCGCGGTCTGGTTTTTTTTTAACTTTTGAAATGAAGAAAGGGGGGCACCTCTCAAAACTTGTTCAGCTGTTACTTTCTTGAATTTTTTTGACGAAAATGTAAATATTTCCCATAATGACAAATGTAGTATCTTGCCTGCCAGAAAGGCCCGGGAATGTAAAAGGTCACTCTTTTTGCAAACAAAGACTACATGGTCTATGTACAGGTATGAGTATGGGTAAGGCAGTGAAAGGAAATGAGCAAAATGCAGTCAGCAGTAAGCAGAAGGAGAAAAAAGAAAAGAAACCAGGAAAGTTACATACAAGGAGGTGGGAGTGGGGGTTGAAGGATTTGGCTGGTGTAACCACAAATAGATAAGGGTTGCACACCTTGTATGCTCCACACCCCTACATGTATGTATGTTCTGACACCCCTTGTGTATTTTCCTAACCCTAATCCTCACCCCTAACCTTGACCCTAGCGTGTACTCTGGAGGGAGTTTTCAGAACATGTAGGGTTGTTGGAACATAGGGGTGTCGGAATATAGAGCAAACACACTACATAGATAAGACCAGATAAGTGCACACCTATTTTATTATGAATCAAATTGGTTTGAGAGTTCAATTACATTAGAAAGGTGTTGGTATCCACACACCTACACCATAATTGGATCAACACCTGTACTGTAGGTTAAATAGCATTATAAAAAAATCCAATTACAGTGTAACTCCATCTTGGTGCACAGTGATCCTGATGTAAATGTACAGAGGAAGTGACCTCCCATGAGGTTAGCCACTTCCACAACAAGCAATGTCAAGTATGGCGTAAATATAACTCACTTCCATGTAAGGTTGACTTAAATCTTACAGTCCCAACCAATTTCCAAAGTGAAGGATTCAGAAGGGCTTGGGCCAGTAGGCCCAGACAACAGGTGTTTATCACAGGCTGGTATACCAATCTTGTCTAAGTCCAAACAATTTGGTGTGAAAAAGAAGAAGAGGATATTTGAGGAATTGGGCCACACACTAGCCAAACTTCCTAGTCTTTCGGATGGGATGCAAAGCCGTACATTGTAGGTCCCGTGTGTTGTGTAATGCACATAAAAGAATCCAGTGCACTTATCTTATAAGTGTGCTTGGAGAGTGCCTCCATTGAGGAAGCAACACCTTCCTCCATGATGTGTGCAAGGACAAAATGTGATGGATCTGACTTTGACCAAAGCAACCATTAGGCCTACTAGGTTATCTTGTTGTGAAAGGGCAATTCAATGCAGTTTGAATTCAATTCAGTGATATTCAATTCAATTCATTTCAACAATTCATTTCAACGCAACTCACGGACGATTTGCAATTTACAGTGTACTCTCTACAGTTTGCCCAAGAGAGGCCGTTTTCGCATTGAATCATTTGAAAAGGTTTTGAAACAAGTTTTCAGTCCACTTCTATTGCCCACTACATGACCCTGATTGTTTACGGCATAAGATTTTATTTTATTTTAATGCTGGCGAAAGCTTGTCACATCAGGCATTTTAAAGATCCCAAACTGCCCATGCCATGTTGAGTTGAGAGTGTGTGAGTGTTTTTAGTCGAACGTTTTTGGGGAAAATGGCCTCTCCTTTTTTGCTTTAAAGGTATCGTACACGTTTGGTAATGACTCAAAACAAATGTTAGCATAAAAACTTACTTGGTAACAAGCAACGGAGAGCTGTTGATAGTATAAAACATTGTAGGAAAGGACTCCCTCTGAAGTAACGTAGTTTTTGAGAAAGAGGTAATTTCTCACTAAAATAATAAAAGACTTCTTGCAAGAAGCCTTTTATTCCTATCTGAAAGCACACAAATTTGTACAATTGGAGTGTTTTTTCTTTCATCATTTTCTTGCAACTTCGATGACCAATTGAGCCCAAATTTTCACAGGCTTGTTATTTTATGCATATGTTGGGATACACCAAGTGAGAACACTGGTCTTTGACAATTACCAAACGTGTACGATGCCTTTAAAGCAGCTCTATAAAATTGGGCGCAGAGCCCTCTACTATCATTGACAACATTATTGAGTCAATCCCTGTAGGCCTACAGTACATAAAGAAGTGGGGACTTGATTGATACTGTCAAGTCAGTAATTCACAATTCTCCTCTACCCCTCACCCTGACTGTCTTCAGTTGTATAAAGTCTTTTCTCGGGACAATCTTTATTGGGAGTATCCTGCGAGGCAGCACTGATCTAATGGCAGATGCACTGTAAAAAGTCCATAAATTGCAGTCTGGTGTGTATGATACAGTACAATAGTGGCAGCCCATTTCAAGTGAAACATATTTTCTTAATATGCAAAGGAGAGCGTTTTGGCGACTCCGACCAGAAGCATGTTTGAGCTGTTCCGGCTAAACAGTAACCAAGGTGTTGGCTTGGTAGCAGCTAGCAAGGGTTAAACTTGGTTTTAAAATGGTATTTTACTTAAAGGCACTGAACACGTTTGGAAATTGCCAAAGACCAGTGTTCTCACTTGGTGCATCCCAACATATGCATAAAATAACAAGCCTGTGAAAATTTGGGCTCAATTGGTCATCGAAGTTGCAAGAAAATTATAAAAGAAAAAACACCCTTGCTGTACAAATTTGTGTGCTTTCAGATAGGAATAAAAACTTCTTGCAAGAAGTTTTTATTATTTTAGTGAGTACCCTTTTCTCAAAAACTAAGTTACTTCAGAGGGAGTCGTTTCCTACAATGTTTTATACTATCAACAGCTCTCCGTTGCTTGTTACCAAGTAAGTTTTTATGCTAACATTTGTTTTGAGTCATTACCAAACGTTGCTCGTTACCAAGTCAGTTTTTATGTTAATTATAAGTAATTACCAAACGTGTACAGTGCCTTTAAGAACAAAACAATCACTAAGCACAACAAAATTATGCTTACCAGAATGAGGTTACCAGCCAAAATACCCTGTCACATATGTACCATCTGTGACTGGTATCCTGCTCATTTTTGCTTGAAATCAGAGCTATGATTATGAAATTGGGCCCTTGGGGTAATGTAACCGAAGGAACCTTCCACCCTCTATGAGTGCATCTGAATCTGAGTAACTTACCCTGGAAAATGGGGTCCTCTAGGCAGTGAGTGGGAGGTGTGAATGTACTGCAACATCTTTTATGCAATTATGACTGGGCTGAAATTTTTACTTTTGGAATGGAAAGACGTTTTGTTTTTCAGGTGAAGTGGACTTCTTGTGCACCTCAGGCAGCTGATCCGGTACACAATTTAGGAGATCAGACTACACAATACTGGTGCACTTAACTATAGTGAACTCCAACTTTGTGCGCATTGCATGAAATTAGATCGTGAAATGCGTGAAAACACAGCGATATATTTTCACTATGTGGGGGAATTGTGATAAAACAAGCAATTTTCAAAGTTGTCAAAATGGCTGACTGTTATTCGACCTATATTTTTTCAAGGATAAATCTGCGAAAGTCCTAGCATTCTCATGACATTCTTGACTGTGTGTCAAATTCTCATGCTTGTATCATCAAAGGCACAATCCCATCATCTACCTACCTGTACATGTACAGTTCAGAGTTCTCAAATGCACAAGCTAGGGTATCGTGCCGATACGCTCAAATTATGTGCCGATATGCTAATTGCGGCCGATACGCCAAAAAAACAAATAATAATTATTATTTTTAGAAATAATTGATTTCATATCAAATTCACAAAACTCATCAGAATAAAACCATTTAGAAGGCTCCAGATTCCACAGAAGGGCTTTTAAAACCAAGAAAAACACCGAGTAGTACACAGTCCAAGGACCTTGTTTCAATTCAGCGTGCTTTGGCCAAACAGCAACAATTTTGGTCCAGAATGCCCCTCATTTTTTTCATATCCTGGTGAGAACCTTGGTGGTGTACATTATGAATTTGTTTGTACAGAATATGTATCTTGCACTTTAATTAGCAAAATTGACATTTCTATTGCAATCACTTAAGGGCTCACAATAAAGCCCAAGGCGGAGAGCACCTGTATCAGTTGTGTTTTTACTTAAATGCTGAGCAATTAGGGAAATTACTTTAAAATGGTCATACTGGCCAATTCTGGCAAGTCAGGTTACATACTACATGTAGGCCTACTTGCCTCAAAATATTTATTCAAGAGAGCAGCCGAACTGTATGTATAAAGCATTTTGACAAGAGTTTTTAAAAGTATGGCTTTAAATTCCTGTCCCTGAAGCCCCTTTCGCACAAGAAGATTTTCCCAGGAATTTCCCTGGAAAATTTTGTTGAACTTTTTAACACTTGATTTGCTAACCCTGGTAAACTCCTGGGAAATAGCTATTTCCTGGGAAATAGTTACCCCTGCTTGGGAGTAGGGTTTTAAGCAAGACAACCCCGGGATTAGCATGCTGAGTGTTCATTCTTTACAGGAAAATTGTGTTGAGTGTAAAACCAAGGGGTTAAAATTAAGTTAAAATTTCACAGAAATTGTTGGGTTTTTATTTTCCTGGGAATTGGCTCTGTAATTTGAAAAGAGCTTTATTATTATAATATTATTATAATAAAACAATAGGGGTCCAATTTAGAGGCTCTATTTACCACAGGATTTGTGCTTACAGAGTGCATAATTGGCTGTGAAATTGTTCCCAGATCAAAAACTAGCACCCATAATTCAATCTTACTCTTTGCAGTGACCCAGTAGAAAGTGTTTTGTTAAATAAAATGTGAACAAGTAAAAAATGCTGGCCGGCCAAAGTGGCAGATTGGTGGGAAAAGACAAGCTGTAACTGCTCCATCTTGCCAGCAGGCAAAATAAATCATAATATTATAGGGTAAGCTCTGCCGAGGGCACGGTGGGGGTTTGTTTACACATGGTGTTTCAAGTACGTAACCATGTACATAAACACTGTCTAAAATGAGTTTGCACAAAAATGTCAGTGACACACAAGATGCACTTTGTGCATGTAATTCAGGACTGTTCAATTTACAGAAAACTTGTAATTGAGCTCCAACTTTCATTTTGACAACCGTGACTGAGTCATTAATGGCCTCTGGATTTCCTGAACACATTATGTACAGTAGGCCTATAATCTTTTTTTCTTTTACTTGTTTGTCTTCTCTCTTTTTAAAGGGATTGTATACGTTTGGTAATTGGAACCAACTGTTTGTTTCAATCCTATAGTTGTAGATACATGTATATACCATAAAACTAACATGTGAAATTTCATTTCAAAAGGTGGTAGCGTTTTTTAGATATATTGCCGAAAATATGGAGTTGTTTGTCCACGCAGGAAGCATAACCTGCAATTGGAATACACAATCTGAGAAACGTTACTGCAGTAACACTTCTCAGATTCAAATTTTGGGGGATAAAATTGGATAACTTTTTCCATAACCGCAGTGCTTCGAAGAGAAAAGTTTGTCAAAATGTATTAAACTATCCAAAGCTGCTGTACTTCTTACCAAGTAAGTTTTTATTGCCATTAATTTTCAGAGTCATTACCAAACGTATACAGACCCTTTAAAATGTGGTTTGAGTGGTACTTCCCTGAAAAGTTTACTGTACTTGGTCATACCATGGAGCAATAAACTAGACTCCATGGTCATACTGTACAAG
Organism: Plazaster borealis; assembly: GCA_021014325.1. Classification (NCBI taxonomy): domain Eukaryota; kingdom Metazoa; phylum Echinodermata; class Asteroidea; order Forcipulatida; family Labidiasteridae; genus Plazaster; species Plazaster borealis. Next base: position 16,446,291 of record CM037457.1, on the reverse strand, counting down.
TCAGACTTTGTGATAACAAGTTTGTTACCCAATGATTTCTTTGATATAGGGGGAATTTTCAGGAATGCTAAAATCTATTTATGGTTAATCTATTGTTCTCGTTAGTGTACACGTTACCATTTTCAGTGTACAAGTAAAGTGCTACACATACACTACAGAGCTGCCAACTCTTTCTGATTCTGCAGAGAGTTCCCTGAAAATAAAACATTCTTTCCATGTCCTGCTATGTCAAAATTTGACAATCTTCCTGATTATGGAAACATTTCCCCTACAATGTTGAATATAATTTTAAATATCTCCCTGATTGTTGTACAAAAACTCCCTGATTGCAAGATGAAAAATGTTGGCAGCACTGCACCATTATGTAGCATGTCAATAGTGTTTCTATACCCTTTGCAGAGCTGCCAACTCTTCCTGATTCTGCAGAAAGTTCCCTAAAAGTAAACCAATCTTCCCATGTTATGATGAACAAATTTGAAAATCTCCCTGATTGTGGAAACTTTTTCCCTATTATGTTGAATGTAATTCTAAAAATCTCCCTGATAGTTGGACAAAATCTCCCTGATTGCAAGATGCACAAATGTTGGCAGCTCTCATGCCTTTGTAACTGAAATATTTTAGTATAACATGTTACACTTTTATGTTGCTAACTAAAAGGAGTGTCTTAAAGTCTGAACGTTAGGAATGTTCCAACTGGATCGGGTAGGCATTTAAGCACACGTACATGGACCGGTCCATTGCATCACCGAAACTTATCGTTGTCAGAGCGTATTCGCTCGTGTAGGATTCTTCCCAAAGTTCGGAACAATGTCGCGGTCCAGCAGAATTGTCTAGTGTTCCAATGGATTGCGGGCATACATGTATATGCCTATGGATCGTTCTTTTGTGCCTAGAATGTGCGCGACTTTTTACTTCCTAATTTTAATACTAAACAAAAAACAGTACCTAAATTAGAATTACATCTTACTGCTTCTTTCTTTCTGCAATATTTTACTCTATCCACACCCTAATCTGTTCTCTCCGTTTTGTCTCCTGCATGTTCAGCTCCAACTATGGGACACGGCCGGCCAGGAACGTTTCCGCAAGAGCATGGTGCAACACTACTACCGCAATGTCCACGCAGTGGTCTTCGTCTACGACATCACCAAGATGTCGACCTTTGAAGGCTTACCCAACTGGATCGACGAGTGCGACCGGCATTCCCTGTCGCCAGACATTCCCCGTATAATGATCGGTAACAAGTGCGACATCGAGGACAAGAAGGTGGTCGCGACGAGCATCGCTCAGAAATTCGCGGACGCCAACAGCATGCCGCTGTATGAGACGTCGGCGAAGATGGACGAGGATGCCGATAAAGTGGAGAAGATTTTCACAGATCTCTCCGCGCAGTTGAAGAACTATAGACCGATTATACCCCTGCCATCCCACTACGGGAGTAAGGGTAAAGGAGGCAGCAGGGAAACGGTCAGGCTACCATTAACTGTGAGCCAGAAAAAAGATGGCTGCTGCCCATGCTCCAGTTGAGGTTCAAACAGCCGTCAACTCTAAGTGTATTTCTAGATCAAGATAAAATATACGGCTCTAAAATTGCCTGTACATAAGTTGCTCAAATCTTATCATAGTCTATGAAGCATGATTGATACATCTCCCCCCCCCCCCATCCAAGTGTAAAAAGTTTTTGAACGCGGGAGAGTGATTAAAAATTATTGGGGTTTTTATTTCTATGTTAACTTTATTCTATAGGCCTAGTTCATATGTACATTATAATAGCTACAAATACTGTTCCCAATACTTGAAAAATCTTATTATCCTAGGTGCAGGTTATTCTCTGAGGTTCAGGTTATTGACTTCAAACTGTAGTCACTGTATTTTTGTTTTCAAAAATGAATAGTGTACGTATGCCACACCCTGTCATTACCTGCCTTTTAATATTTAACCTTAAAGGGCAAGGCAGTGGAGAATAGACCTTATGCATTGACGTCACCCCGTTGCCATCTTAGAGGTAAAAGGATGTTGAAACAAATGCTAAGCCTAGTACGCACGGCACACAGGGTGAGCCTTTGGACCTTTTCTTTAGGGTGCCACACTGCGGTGATGTCATAAGGTCTATCAAAAATTTACAAGGGAGAGCGCCCCCCCCCCCCCCCCCCGGCAGGGTTGTCCATTATGAAGAGCTTAGATAACTGGTAAATTAACAATTTATCTTCACAGAGTGCCACACGTGGTAATTTCCTCAAGCTGAAGTTGACATACATTCTGAGGACAGAAAAGAAATAAGGAGTGAATAAATTCAATAGGCAGTGATATACATTTACTGTTATACGAACAGACAGTGTACATTATGTATGTCATTTTAAATTTTGGATGTTCTAGAGTTAGGCATGCATGGCTTAAGTGATGTCAGAGGCAGTGGAATTAAAACTGGTGATGGAAAAACAACAATCGCATTTATTTTTCACATCAGTCAAGCAGCTCTTTGTCAGCAAGGAATAAAAATATGCTTCCACTTATAGTGCATGTGTAATGGCGTTTACATGTTCAGGGGTCGATTTCACAAAACTCTTCCTAACTAAGGACTAGTCCTAGGCAATGCTAAGAGATAGGACTAGTCTTAAGTTAAGACCAGTTACTGGTCCTAACTTCAGATAAGACTAGTCTTATCTCTTTGTGAAATCGGCCCCGGGTACATGTACCTATAATTGGGGTGATGCACAGGCCTGGAATTTCATCTTGGAGAGAGTAAGGCCATTTTCATTTTGCAAGGGGCACTTTCATTGGAAAATCTTAAGCCTATGGGGAACTTTTGAAAGGGCACCAAGGCCAAGACCAGGGCAACAGAGGTCATGGCCTCCGTGTAATTCCAGGCCTGGATGCACATGGGGTCTACACTGTACAATGAGGTAGGACGTATCAGAATTGGCTACGGCTAAAACTGTTGCTAAGGGTGTTGCTTAGCACGTACTATACGTCAACGCATTATGACACAGAAGTCTAGCCGTAGCCATTTCTGTATAGCTACCAATTCAGACACGGCTGATGACTCAAGTCAGCTTGTCAAAATGTAGTTTGCCAATGTTGGCCTTATTGAATAAAAATCACATGCTGCAGTTTTGAGGTCACCCACCACACAGTGTACTGGAAAGTTGAAACCAATATTGATTTTCCATCATGGACAGCCTGGGGCCGGGTGTGCATGACATTGCTGAGATTGAAGAAAAAAAAAATCACAGATTTATACATAACTTACATGATAAAAGAGATGGTCATGGGGAAAAACTTCCCTTGAAATATTGTTGCAGTCGTACATGTATTTCTCACTTTAACCCTTTAGAGACCATTCAATTCTGTATAACCATCACAAAACGCCCATACATTGCTGATATTGTTCATTTCTTAAATCAAATTTTGTCAGTAAGAATGTCAACATAAATAACATGAAACAGAAAATTTAGTTTTGTGTTTAGAAATTGGGAGACTATTTTAACATACTATTAGAAAATTTCATATCCCAACATGACCTTAACTTTGACCTCTTTATGTGCATGGAAGTAGGTTACACCTTGCGGTCGCTATGGGCATTTTGGTACAAGCCGCTTGTGGCCGCTATGGTCTCTAAAGTGTTAAGGTATAAAACATGGCCTTCATCGTTGAAGTGAGACCGTTTTCATTTTGCAGAGGACACTATGGTTAGATAATCTTAAAGTCCATGGGATTATGATTATTTTAAAGGGGCACCAAGGCTAAGATTATGGGCAACAGAGACCATGGCCTCATTATAATTCCAGGCCTTTCCTCTACACTCATTCCATATTCTAGTGGTGTTACTCACTTTACACGTTCATGGCTTGTATTTCAAAAAAAAATTCCACTAGGAGCAAGTTCGAGTGCTATTTTTTCAGTCAACTTTGCCATAAATCACACATGTGTGGTCTGTGTTTCATGCAAACGTGTCTAGTCGATTGACTCCTCAACTAAAGCCAGGTATTTTAAAAGCAAAGGTGACGTCATTAGTGCGGAGTGCTATTTTTGTGTCATTATCAAAATGGGTCTTACAATCTACATCAATTTTATTTAATACCATACACATGTATTTGTTTTTTGGTTTTTGGTGTGTTTTGGGGGTTTTTTCTTTTTTTCTCAATCTTTGTGCTCTACTCAAATGTAATGTGTCCGACCTTATGATTCTAAAAGCATTCAGTGATTTGCACACTGCATTTTGAAACCAAAGATTAGATTTTGTTTACTTATGGCATGTGAATGAAACAACAGTTTGTTTGGCTGCATACTACTACTGTTTGACTGTAATGTCAAACTGGTCAAGTTAATCTAAGAGCAGAGTCCTTTCTCTAGAGGCAATCTCTGTGATCTAATCAGCAATTTATACCATGTGCGTGTTAGCTTTGATCAATGTCTGGTACAGTGACTTGCTTGATCACAAGTTCCGCTTAAATTTGAATGTCTCAGACTATCGAGACAGTTGCTATGTCGGGGCAAGCTTTTGCGTAGTTACGTAACAGACGACGAACACCCATACACAATTTGGAATGAATGTGTATGTCACAATGGTACAGTGCTTCAAACACCACTTTACTGTCAGGGTTTGCTCATGTGGAGGTTTGTTGAATCCTTTTCAAAGCAACTGTCTCTATAGTCTGAGGAATTCAAATTTAAGTGGTAACTTAAAGGCACTGTACACGTTTGGTAATTACTCAAAATATATTTTAGCATAAAAACTGACTTGGTAACGAGCAACGGAGAGCTGTTGATAGTATAAAACATTGTAGGAAACGACTCCCTCTGAAGTAACGTAGTTTTTGAGAAAGAGGTAATTTCTCACTAAAATCAAAAAAATTTCTTGCAAGAAGTTTTTATTCCTATCTGAAAGCACACAAATTTGTACAACAAGGGTGTTTTTTCTTTCATCATTTTCTTGCAACTTTGATGACCAATTGAGCCCAAATTTTCACAGGCTTGTTATTTTATGCATAATGTTGGGATACACCAAGTGAGAACACTGGTCTTTGACAATTACCATTTAAGCAAATGGTTGTACCAGACTTTATTCAAATCTTGCAAATGGCGTATTGAGACCACTGTCAAGTCTGCATGCACTCTGCACTGCAATAGATACCTGATGGTACAATGTATGTACATACCAGCCTCAAGGGAGTCTGGTTGTCTTTTGGACGTCCTGTTTTGAACTTGAACTCCTTACAATTACATGCCTGTATGTACTTGTACTTTAATACGTCAATCTAATCGTGGGTAGGTTGTATGATCTAATCAGAAAACCAATCGAGACTGATTACTAGGTCAGTATGTGCTCTGCACTGCACTTATTAGTAATTACAACATGTACATGTGCGTGTACATACCTCTATACCATCGTGTTAGTCAGAAGGGCGTATGATCGTCTTTCATACACTCTATATTTAATTTCATTCTACTTTACCGTTCATTTACCGGGGAATTGATTTTTTCAGAAACAATTTATTACAGCAAATCTAGACACCCTATTTCTATGTTCGGATTTCAAATCCAAGATGCTAGACAAGTTGAGCAGGAGGATGTTGAGGACGAGAAAACAATCAGGGCCCAGATTTCATAGAGCTGTTAAAGAACAACAATTTATTCAACAAAATTATGCTTACCAGGAAAAGGTTACCAGCAAAAATACAATTTTACCTTTGACTAAAAGAATGGATAAAGTAATCAAGATTGTTGTCAATCAAAGCCCCCCCCCCTGCATATTGCCTGAATTTTGAGATGCCAGCAGAAAATTATGTAATGTTTGTAGTGAAGCTGCACTTGTGAAACATGTACAAATGCACATTGATTGAATTCACCTGACGTCATCTATTTATTTATTCACCTGATAAATCTTGCTAGCCCCATTTTGGGAGTCGGATTTCCCACTGTGTAGTAATGTTTTGGGCACATTTTAGGCGACAAGCTTGTAGTTAAGACATATCTCTATATATATCTCTATATCTCTATATGCATTTTGACTCCCCAAATGGCAACCGTGGGCAGAGAGTAGGCGCATATGACGGTTAGTGCAAGGGGTCAATGGGCCGAATGTTACCCCACTGCCACGGTTGAAGTCTTCTCTTAATGGTTCATAGAATCACACACTTTACAGAGCGCAGAATTCTGTAGTAGGCAGTGCCATGAAATTGGATCCAGTTCTGCCATTTGTTGGAATTGTCAAGATTTATTTTTGTATAGACCTTTCTATTGCAACAGCCCAAGTTTTTGCCATCGAGGTTGGAAAACTATGGAAACCCATAAATGCAAAACAAAAACAGTTTGCCACAGTTTGTAACAATGTTATACAAATATTCAAAAATAGTGTTGAATTTGTTGGAAACAAAGCAACCAATCATGAGCGGTGATTTTATTTAATTGTAAGTTTGCAGATAATGATGAATTTGGTCACAACATCTGTTTTACACGATTGAATGTTTTGCTAACATTCAGCCGTCCATGCCAACCAGCGCGGTTTGTTTATCAACAACAGAAAGGTCTATCTCTCTCTGTCTGAACTAAAGTCTTGAAAGAAGTGAACTGACCATCAATGGAAGAAAGACCAAATTGTAGTTATTTGCAAAGGAAAATAATTACAGGGCACCAATTGCAGCAATGTGAATAGTAATGCTTCGTCCTTCAGATGGGACATTAAGCCGTAGGTCCTGTGTGTTGTGTAATGCACGTAAAATAACCCAGTGCACATATCTTAAAGAGAAGAGGTTCGCCCCGGTGCTCCTGGTTTGATTGGCTGCATATTGCGTCACAGCACCTTGTAAACCATTACATGGTGCTATGCAAAAGAATAGGTCTCATACCTCAACACGTAACTCCACTTACCTTGTAGGAAAAATACTGAGCGCTTTGAGACACCCATCGGGAGTATAAAGCGCTGTATAAGAACTGCAAATTATTATTATTATTAATGCACTTTGGTTGGTAACCTGTGTCTAGAGAAGCAAAGGTTTTGGCTGAGAAAACTTTGACCCATACCAAACTTATAAGATTGGGTCCAGGCTCGATTTCAAGAAAGCACGGATTTAAGATTTTAAGATGAGTTGTCAGTATCACCAAAGTGATATGTATTGTGACATCACACTTCGCTTAGCATTTTAAGATTTATTTGCACTTACAGAGCTGCTAACTCTCCCTGATTCCGCAGAAGGTTCCCTGAAAGTAAACCAATCTTTCCATGTTCTGTTGAACAAAATTTGAAAATCTCCCTGATTATGGAAAAAATTGGCCCTGTTATGTTGAATGTTATTCTAAATATCTCCCTGATTGTTGTACAAAATCTCCCTGAATGCAAGATGCAAATGTTGGCAACTCTGCACTTAAGATCAATTTTAGCTCTTTATGAAATCAAGCCCAGATCTTTTCCAGCATTTATGTATACAGTTTGTTGGGGTGTTTTTTATGCAAGTTTGCCCAAACCAAGGCTAAAAGCCATTCTTGGTAAAGGGGCTACAAGAAGAAATATTTCAAAGATGAAAATAACACATCAGGGGAGCTGAAGGTAGGAATTGATTTACTAGGATTATCTCTCACTCTAACAAAATCCAACACCATATGGTAACTCAACACCCAAGCTGCCGGACTCTGACTATGGCGGTATGCCTGATCCCATGTACAGTATTTCAGTTTGCTAGTGCAGTCCTAAGTCCAACAGAATTGTAAATGAAAGATGCAGGTGGGATCATTTCTCCAGCTTCTCGCGATTGAAGCTTGAATTTTTTATGACGTTCACCATGAAATGGCAAAATAAATTAAATTACTCTAACACATTGCATTGTTAAGGTGTTTTGTTTTTTCCTCCATTTTTGTTTTGTTTGGCGTTTTTTTAAGTTCTAAATTTGATCAAGCTTGAAAAATGTTCCTGTTTGGTTTTCTACTTTGGTTGGATGCACAAAATGTGAATCTTTAATGTGCACAAGGACCTAGTCTAGTGAGGGCAGCGTGTTTATGCTGGTATGTAAGCTAATCTCGTAACTGGATGCAACCACAAACAGCATTTGATGCTATTACTATCACTCACGGACTGGGCGGTTTGTCTGGCATTTACGTACTAGTGTAATGTAAAATATATGCGTATAGCTGACCTACTTGATTGTGCATGTCATGGTAGATATAGGATGTTGTGCAAGGAACAGGCATATTTTAGAGGTTTGGTCCCACCACAAGACAAACCCCAGGGTGATAATTTTGGTTTGATAGTAAAGCTGGTTATCTGCTTAAAAAAAAAAACTGTTTATCAAGCAAAAAATACATGTAATTTCTTCACATATATAAGGTTTTTTGCCAGTGAGCCCATCCTGTTTTTGTTTATTTTTGTTTATTTTTTTTCTTCTATCGGTTGAAAGCAATGTTGTCAGCTGGTAATTATAGGTATACATGTATATGTACATGTGAAAATTTAACAAAAAGAATGGAATTTGATTCAAAGGGCTGCCACAATTTTACTTTATTTATGAAAATAACAACATGTGTGTTACACACAACATAATGCATGCAGCCTATTGTGAAACACATGCTAATTTCAACCCCACGCATTGTGCACTGTGTGCCAGAGTGTACGTCAGAATGTAGGAATACTGTGTCAAAATTTGCTGAATTTGAAAATTGGTGACTTAGAAGTTACTTACATTGTACAATTTACTTTTTATATGAAACGAAAGAGTAGGGTGCCAACGTTCTAAAAAACAAAGGCCTGCAAAACAGATGTCTGGACACATTGCTGGATTATTCATTTCGCTTTGTCGAAAGTGCCATTTGGTATCAATCAATATTAGGACTTTGTCACATTATTAGGATATTGTCACAATATAAGGACTTTGTCACAATATTAGGACTTTGTCACAATATTAGGACTTTTTCACAATACTAAGAGTTTGTCACGATATTAGGATTGTCACAATATTAGGACTTTGTCACGATATTAGGATTGTCACAATATTTGGACTTTGTCACAATATTAGGACTTTGTCACAATATTAGGATTTTGTCACAATATTAGGATTTTGTCACAATACTAAGAGTTTGTCTTATTAATATTAGTACTTTGTCACAGTTCAGGAATTTGTCTTATTATCAGGCCTTTGTTACAATATTAGGACTTAATAGACAATTTATACAGGCAGCTTGATGTCACCAAACTGCTCTGAATGCAAAGCAAACACTTTACTACCACAGGAAGCATTTTCCAACATGAACATTAACTAAACATTGACTGTAAATGTTTGGGGGTTTTTTTCTGAATGCATTCTTCTTGGGGACTGGTTACCTGTGTGGCCACGGAGCTATAAAAGATGTGACAGCCCTAACTGTACAATGTATTCATCAAAACATTCTATCTATAAAAAACAACCGATGGTTATCATATATATTGTAATATATTCACCAGTAACTAAATTACTTGTAAGACTTGCAATACAACCATGTGTAAATCTCTTTTGGGAGGAGTGGTTGCTCTGAAAAGCTCTGAAAGAGCTGTTGGTTTGTTGGTAGAGCTGCCAACTGTCTCTGTTTCTGCAGAAAGTTCCCTGAAAAATAAACCAATTTTTCCATGTTCTGATGAACAAATTTGAAAATCTCCCTGATTATGGAAACTTTTTCCCTATTATGTTGAATGTAGTTCTAAATATCTCTCTGATTGCAAGATGCAAAGGTTGGCATCAGCTCTGGTATGGTCTTGACGTTTCAAATGGTGTACTCTGCTCATCTTATAATTAATTTTTAATAATAATAATAATGGAAACTTTTAAAGCGCCGGTATCCGCTGCAAGCGGCGCTCATGGTGCTGCTCTGCAAAAACAACCAACATAAAAGAGAAAGTAGCATTACATAAGTAGATAATAGAGTTAAGAAATGCTTATTTATGCAGGTAGGATTTTAAACTGTTCTTGAATATGCCAAGTGAATTTGAAAGTTTCACAGTTTCAAGTAGGTTCCAAAGCCTTTGTACTGCAATCTGAAAACTTCTCTCCCCCATTGATGATTCGCCATTTTTTCCTGAAGGAGTTTTTGTTGTGCAGACCGTAAGCCACGATGCCCTGGGGCATATAATCGCACAAGATCACTTAAATATGCTGGGGCATCACCTTGTAAAATCTTGAAAAAAATGAGGCAGACACGTCTTGATATCATTAGCATTTCTTGATGTAAAACTGATTACATCGTACTCCTCCCCCGAGGCAGAATTAATCTTCATGGTATTCTTGGTAATGCCTTCTAATGGGAATTATCAGTCTTTCTTTCAGACTTACAGGCAACGTATACCTTTGGTTTTTGGAACCGTTCGATTGTTTTAATCCTATATAAATGTAGATATCACCATAAAACTAACCTGTGAAAATTTCATTTCAAAAAGTGGTAGCGTTTTGGGGATATTTGCCAAAAAATCTGGAGCGGTTATGTCCACGCAGGAAGAATAATCCGTAACTGGAATACACAGTCTGAGAAACGCTTCTCAGATTGAAATGTTTTTGAATACCTCTCTCTAAAACCACATTCCTTTGAAGGGAATTGTTTTTTCAAAACGTTATACATTATCAACAGCTGCAGTGCTTCTTACCAAGTAAGTTTTCATGGTCATTTATTTTTTGAGTAATTAACAAAGGTATCCTCTCCCTTTAAGTCAAGTCTAATCTAAGAGATTCAAAATGGGAGTGGGAAGGCTGCAGCCTTGCCTGGATTCTTCTGATGGTAGAGTCCCAGATGTGTTTGTTGTTAAATGAACGTTACAGAACTGGTAATTAAAATTTTCTTTAAGATCACAGATTTACATAAAACTTACACGGTCTAATGATGATGACAGTAGAAAACATCCCTAGAAATATTTCTGTCTGAAATGCCATATTTGATGAGAAATAAATAAAACTAATTTCCGATTGGAGTTTATCGCTCATGAGCGTTTTATTCATGCATATAACACATGCAAATGTGTAATCGGTTTTTCACTATTTTCTGGTGACCCAGATGGCCGATCGATCTCAAACTTCTACAGGTTTGTTGGTTTATGTATATGGTGGATTATATAAAGTGCTTACACTGTTTTGTTAGCAAAAACCAATTCTGTAATGTTCCTTTAAATGAGTACGGGTTTTGAGGCATTGCATGGTGGGGTATCAATGTATATTCGGTTTGCGGTAACACCATGTGTATATTTACTTTGCTGTGTAGATTTTTGTCCTTTGAGAACTTGTCTTGCTATTTATTCTACTGCCGCGGAGTAGATTTCGGAATTCGGGAGACTGTTAAGTTCTGAAAAGAACTGTCCTGCTTATTAACTACTACCTGGGAGGAAATCGGCCGGGACTACTACTTTCGCTTAGTAAATCGAGGGGACTTGTTGTTGAATGAACATGTATGGTAACTCATCTTATGCTGTATGTACAAGTACAGTGTACTTGTACAGTTTGTTTGTAATTGAATAAGATTGGAATGCTTGACCCTGTGTACAATTATGATGCAAAATTTCTTTAAGTTTTCAACACTTATAATTGGCTTGCTTGCCTTGTCATTATTTGATAGTGTACTTATAAGCAGAGTAAAATTATTGAAGAAAAAGCCACTTTAAAAGTAGCACTCCACACTAATGCTAAAAAATAAAAGCTCAGTACCTGGAACTCAGACAACGAATTCACTAACGTACGCGCACATACATGCCCAGCCGTAGGTCAACTTGCGTGAACTGACTGTACTTCTGCAGTCTGGCCTGTCGAGTTAGGTGGTAGAATGTCTGTCTGACATATGGGTATTTTGAGCAAAAGTGGCGTCATAAGTGCTATTAAGCAGAGCTGCCAATTCTCCCTGATTCTGCAGAAAGTTCCCTGAAAATAAACCAATCTTTCCATGTTCTAATGAACAAATTTGGCAATCTCCCTGATTATGAAAAACTTATGTTGAATGTAATTCTAAATATCTCCCTGATTGTTGTATACAAAATCTCCCTGATTGCAAGATGCAAATGTTGGCAGCTCTGTATTAAGTTGTCTTATGTTGCAGGTCTGTAAAACATTGCCTACATGTATGGAGCTACAAGCATCCCAGGGGAATCCTGTGGATTAAATGTAAACAACTGTAGTACAAATGCACACATAGAGCTATATTATACATTGACTAGAGCGGAAATTGTTCAGTCCACGTGCACACATTTTGTAAAGCCTCGTGGATGCAGACATGTTTGTGGCATGTGCGTGGCTGAGGGAAACAAAATTTCATAGAATTTGCGTTTGTGTTGCAATTCAATTGACGCATGTGCGTATGCGGGTTTGCGTTACACATCCAAAAGTATGAACACTTATTGAGTCAAATTTATAGATTCAATAATGCACTGCAAAAGAATATAAGTGCTGATAATGCAGGTACAAAATTTCACCTAAGTTTGTGCACAAACAAGGATGCACCCCGAAAGCTTCAAAATGCAGGAAAGATTTGGCGCTCTTGTCAATATTTATATAGCTCGAAATACACAGAATACTTGTACTCAATGAAACAAATGTTCCATAAGGTTTTTTAACAACCTACACAAATTATAATGGCACATGCACTGGCAATCGTAATACTGCAGACGTTGCAACTTATAGGTTGCACCAATTTTTTTGAAATTATCATGTCGTTGGCTCAGTGCTATTATAAGGTCATTAATTGTAATTGATCAAAAGATATATTGATCAAAAGATTGAAAAATGCGTATGCATTTGAAAACAAATTTCAAAATCAACAAATAAATGTTTAACTTAGAAAACGATTGTTTCTTTTTGCCAAACAAATACTTAGATAACCACTCTTGATCAATAAATCCCATTCACCAGGAATTCCAAAATATGCAAAAGCAATTTTATTGCACTAATGACCTTATAGTCCTGAGCAGACGATTTGACCTTTATAAACTAAAAGAGTAATGGAAGAGCAAGTGTCTAGTCTATCATCTGCCAATCAGGATTAAGCACTGCCAGCCCTTGAAGGATTGTCTGAAATTCTATAAATTTTAACACCACTGCAAAGTGACTAAACAATTTTTGAAAGAACAGATTTTATATTGTCTTGAAGAAACGCATCTAAGGTAAATAATGTTCACTACCTTTAAATAAGTAAGATTTGAAGCTTGGTGGGGAAAGGTTTGCAGTAAGACCATTGTAGTTTTTACTCTAATGAGTTGTGGTGGTTCTGAAAAGAACATGTGGTGTAACAAGTTAAGGTTTCAATCAGAATACATTCAATAAAGTGATGTGTCATACAAACATTAAAGGCAGGGTGTACTTTTGGTATTTACTCCACAAGTTAATGACCATAAAAACGTACTTGGTAAAGAGTACTGGAGAGCTGTTGATATTTGAAACATTGTTAGAAATGAGGTCAATTTTCACAACAAATTTGAATCTTAGAAAGGCTTCAGGCAGCATCTGAAAGCACACAATTCTATGCAACAAGGGTGGATTTTTCTTTTTAATTATTTTCTTGAAGCTTCGATGACCAATTGAGCCCAAATTTTTACAGGTATATTAATGCATGTGTTGAGATACACCAAGTGAGGATACTGGTCTTTGACATTTACCAAAAGTATACCCTGCCTTTAATGATGTAATGTACATGTATGTGTATTACAGGACCTTACACTGGGCCCAATTTTCATAAAGCTGTTGTGCAGAAAAGTTTGCTAAGCAGTTTATCTGCTAAGCAAAAATGAGAATGGGGCACCAGTCACAACCATGTGAGTGTAGCATGGCATTTTGGCTGGTGATCTGTTTCTGCTAAGCATGCAAATACATGTAGGTGTCTAAACCATCTTGAATGAGCATTCACACAAAGCAATATTCCTGGGTCCAGTTTCATGACTCTGCTGCCTACTGCGAAATTCTTTGCTTACGGCACCTGTACAAAATTCCTCAGTGAGCAAATACATGAAATTGGGCCTTGCAGATTATTTAAAAGATCAAGTAATGCTTACACTATTTTTAATTAAACTATATTTAAAATATCAAGTAAGTAAGCCATTAATAGGGAGACCGCCAACATGAGGGCTAGATAGCTCAGTTGGTAGAGGGCCGGCACGTTATTCCGGAGGTCACTGGTTCAGGTCCTGCTCTAGTCAATTTGTCGGAGTTCAATTCAAAAACAAAATGTTGCTTTGCAGCAAACAAAGTTATGGGGCTTTTTCCAAACCTCAGCTCAGGCTCCGTCTCCGGCTCCATCTGGAAAATCCATGCAAAATGTGCACTGCTCCTTAATTGGTGACGGAGCCCAAGCCGGAGCCGGAGCCCAAGCCGAGGTTTGGAAAAGGGCCCTGGAATCCTGCCCGGGTCCTATATTTCTTTTCCTCTATCTGTCCAACCTATTTGCTACTGCACCTCTGCTAGCACCAAAGGATAAGACAAATGTAAATGTCAAAGAAAATGTGTGAACACTTCACTACATGGTACCATATGTGTACAGATGTATTTCTACGATCCATTTGAATTTATTGTGTGAAAGGTAATTTTTAAAATTGACATTTCGTTATCCGGTTGCATGTGACAGCTTCTAGAAAAGATTTATGATTATAATGTAAACAGAGCTCTGTAAAGTAATATGTAAACAGATATGCATTATATTTTTTATATTTAGCAGGTGTGATAAGTATATGCTAAATTTATGCAAAATGCTTTATATATATAATGGAGGCGTAGGGATAGTGTTACCAAGTTTTAAAAAAAATATTAATAATGAGCTAGAAGCCACACTGTATGGACACAAATATTGTTTGATTCAAAATCAAGAAGAGTTTATTACCAAAGCGGGATATTTATATGTATATAATAATATTAGTCATTTTGGAAATGTTTGCGAGGACGAAAAATGGGGCTTGGCAAAAGGAAACTGAATGGCCCAATGTCATCAAGTCTGTAAGCAGACATTTTCTTTCGTCTTAACTTAGTTTCTATTTCATAACCACTGCTTACTGTATAAGAAAAGCAAAAGCAGGTGTACTTCAACCTCGTCCCCATGGTTTACTTTATTTCCAACCATGTTTTCAATAGTAAACCCTGGGAGGGAAACTCCTTACTTGGACCCTGATTGGACAACGACTGGTGTACAAAAGTCTAACGTAAACATGTTAAGTTGTACTCATTCAGTATTCACCATGTTCACAGCCAGACTATTCTAATTTGCATACGTATCCAAAAAAATTGGACATGCAAATACCAGGGTGAGAGAGCGGTCAACCTCGTACTGCTCGACACACCTTGGGGACGAGGTTGGGTGTACTTAGCTGCGGATCTTACAGCGTCCTTCCTTAATAGTGGTCCGCTAGCCAAATGCCATTTAAAATACCCAAGGACCAGTCAAAATTCACTCCAAGTGGTCCGGCTGGCTCAGTTCAGTGTTGAACAACATTCCTAATTAATATAAATTATGGACCAGTGAAAAAGCTGGTCGAGTCGTAAAATGACAAGCTAAATGGACCCCAGTCTCTAAAAAAGTTGAAGGCAAATTCTGTCTTGTATGATGAATGACCAGTATGCAAATATGGAGTGAACGCTCGCACATGAGTTGTAAAAACGCCTCGGTCATTTCTGAAAGATTTTGCTTATAGAGGTTTTACAGCTGACGTCACTATAGCCCCGCCTACCGCAACGGCAGCCATCTTGCCGGTCAGGGTTAGAATCTTGCCGCTGGTCATTGACCGGCATGGCGTCTCAAACACATAGTCACGTCATAACATCACGTGACTGTAAAACCTCTATATGCAGGTTTTTCTGCTGTAGTAAGCACAATTATTTGCTTACCGGTAAACAGCTTTATGAAATTGGGCTCGGTACATGCACTGTTTACAAGTTTGTGTGAAGGGGTAAGGCAAGGCAATTTCAAAATGATGACCAGTTATTTCTCTTAAATGCTTCCTGGTACTTTTGTGCATATTTTCAAATTTAAACTCCATTTTGTATTTTATTTAAAAAAATTCATTTGCAAGTGTTCGCGTTTTTTCAAAATGATGTCTTGTCATTAAAGAAAACAATTATTTATCAATCAATCAATTTCTTTTTTATTTTTATTTTTATTTTTTATTATTATTATTATTATTTAAGCAGTATAAAAATGTATTTTAGGGTTTCTCATTGGAATGCATTTTGGAATGCTAAACCAATTAGAATTTCATCTTCCTATCATGGCACACGACCCTTGAATTATTTGATACAGCATTCCCGACCTATTTCATAACTGCATGTTGCATTAGTTATTTCATTTAGCCTTCGAGAAAGACTCTGCTAGGGTCGAAACGTCAGGCCATTAACTATTTTTTGCATTAATTATAAGATTTACAAACAATCACATCTGCCCTTGGCCAACTTTTTCCTGCAGAATTACCAACCACAATTCTGGGTACAGGGGTAAGAAATCCATGCATTAAAATGTTCAGTGAAATGAAACTTGAGACTTATGGTTACATGTAAAGTCGCCATAATATGATTATGGTCATGTCGTGTCTAGCGCATCAAAATCAAGTTCTTGTTGCTGAGTCATCCGGATGTGGGTTTGAATCCGGTCATGACACTTGTGTCCTTGAGCAAGGATACTTAACTGTAATTGCTTCTCATCAACCAGGAATAAAAGGGTACCTGTAGGGGTTGAGATTGTTGGTGTGGTTGATTTAGCTACCTGTGCACCCATTTGGCTCCTGGTGCTGCATACTCCTAAGGAGTTGAGATGGTTTCAGGAATGCTTTTGGTCCGATAAACAGTGGTAATATATTTTTGTAAGGCACTTTGAGGTGCCTATACTTGGTAAAAAAAACACCATAATAAATACACACTATTCTTATTCCTATTATTACCAACTATTATTATATTGTTATTACTATAATGATTGCACCATAAACTTGCAATCTAAAACCATTTGATGTCCATTTATTCTCACAAATATTGGATTAAAAACTTTTCCCAAATTAAAATGTACACCATACATTTTAACAAAGTTATCAACTTTTTTTAGTATGCCATTCCATTCAGCCTGCCCACTAAATCAACTACCGATCATCAATTGGGTAAATGTGCATCTCTGCCCATACCACCACCAGGGCACAATCTCATAAAGCCTACAGTGTGTATAAGCACAAAAACTTTCTAAGCACAGAAAACTCTTGCTTAAGAAATATAGGTTACCAGCCAAAATACCATACAGTTACCATTACTGTGACTGGTACCCCACGTATTTCTTGCTTAGCAAAGAAATTTGCTGAGCAGAAATTCTGCTGAACAGCTTCATGAAATCGGGCACTGGGCACAATTTCATAAAGTCTATAAGCACAAAAACTTGCTAAGCACAAAAAACGCTTAATGTACTTAGAAGAATCAGCCAATATTCCATAAACTTTACTTTGTTTGGACTGGTGCCCGACTCATTTTTTTGCTCAGTAATGAAATTTGCTAAGCGATCTTGTCTGCTTAACAGCTTTGTAAAATTGGGCCCTAGTAATGCATGCGGCCCGATGGACACTCAAAATACGCAGGGATCAGCAATGAGGGGGTGATATTTTGTTTACATTCTGTTATGGACTTATAAGGGTTATACTTTTGTCTGACTTTTGGTGCGCATTTTTTGATGTGATTGGTCAGACCATTATGGGGCGGAGCTTAACGAATTGTTGGTCTAAGTTTTTTAAATAGCTTTTCAATTGAGAAAATTTGTTTCAGTATTCTGTTACTCTGCTTCCAAAATTTCTTTTTTCGTTTTCTGTTTTTCTTTTTTAATGATTTTGCAAGCAGAACATTCCATTTATGTGCTTTCAGTTTGTTGACATTTTGATGTTGTGGGATTAAAAACTTTGTTTTTCAAACAGGAAATGTGAGTTTTGTCAGTTGATTTCCAGATCATGTGTAGTAGTCCTACATGAATATGTATTTTTCTACATGAATATGTATTAATCTTATGTTTTGATCTGCTGAGTGGTAAATATTAGTTACATAACCTTGCTCTATGCTTCCAATGCCCGATACCATACTCCATCGCACGCATGCCTTACGGAGAATACATACACACATAAGGGCTGGCCAGCCGGTCTACCTGGCCAACCAGGCTCATACGAAAAAAAAGGCATCTCACAGCTTATGCTGGCCGTCCGACCACACCTTGGTGCTGAATATGAGCACCGACAGGCTTGATGGGCGAATTTGAAAATAACTTTTTTTTATATGCATGTAAACTAAAAGTAGGGGGTGCTTTAGTAATTCCAGCACCCCGATCCTAAAAGTTGGGGTTGCAGCACCCACAGTACCCCTGTTCTCACTGAAAGAATACAACACAAACCTGCTGTTTTCCCAAACAACACTCTCAGTAGTTTGGGGGATTACTATAGGGCATTCCAAAGTAGTCTTTTATGAGCACAATTTGGCTTAAAAAGGGAGGGAACATTCAGTTTCAAAGCCCTCTTTAAATTTGACAGTCAGCTTTTTGAATCAACCTTGCCAACTGTTCATAGAAGAACACTTTTAGATGATATTTCGTCCAGCGAAATAGATTGCATTTCTTTGTATGATTGCATATTGGAAAAAATAATATTTCAACCATAAACACATGTGTCATTGTTCATGCATTGTTGCAGCCTAACAAATGACATGTCATCTGCATTTAGGCCTAGTGTGAATTGGCCTTAAATTACATGACCTTGCCTTCAAATCCCAGGATTTGTGGTTTTTCAAAATACCACAACCAATTGTGCCTTTATCTAGGGAGAGCTTGGTAGGTTAGTGAAAGGTGATCTCTTTGTTGAGTATACAGTGCTTATCACACATTGGTATTGGGGTAAAAAGCATAAAATTATTACTTTTGTATCACCGATGTAATTAAAGGCAGGGTATACTTTTGGTAATTGTCAAATACCAGTATCTTCACTTGGTGTATCCCAACATATGCATAAAATTACAAACCTGTAAATAACATACCAGTATCTTCACTTGGTGTATCCCAACATATGCATAAAATAACAAACCTGTGAAAATTTGGGCTCAATTGGTCATCAAAGTTGCAAGAAAATTATGAAAGAGAGAAAACACCCTTGTTGAATAGAACTGTTTGCTTCAGATGCCTGAGAAAGGCCTCATGCCTGAAGCCTTTCTAAGATTCCAAGTTTTGGGTGAAAAAATTATCTCTTTCTCTAAGACTACATTACTTCAAAGGGTGTCGTTTCTAACAATGTTTTATAATATCAACAGGTCTCCATTGCTCTTTACCAAGTACATTTTTATGGTCATTAATTTTGGAGTAATTACCAAAGGTTGTTGGGTACTAAAGACAAGATTGGAACTGGTCTCTTGCCACCTAGTTTGCTCTGGGCCCAATTCCATAGAGCTGCAAGGCAGAAAAATTATGCTTGACAACTTCTTGCTTAGCAAAAATAAGCAGGATACCAGTCATAGATTGTACATATGAGATGGTATATTGGCTGGTAACCTTATTCTGGTATACATAATTTTGTTTTGCTGGGCTAGTACTTTTTGTGCTTAAGGCACTCTATGAAAATGGGCCCTTGTCTAGTGCTTAAGACATCTGCTCATTTAGAAGCATGGGATCGTGGTTTTGAATCCTGTCAGAATGGGGACTCTGAAATCTATACAGTGTAGTAAGGGTAAAAACCGGAAATTAATGTTCTTTATCCCTGATTTAAAAAGACACAGAATTTAAAAATTGGGGACCTACCAAACATAATGCATAATCTCCCTGATTCTGCAGAATGTTCACTGAAAATAAACCAATCTTTCCATGTTCTGATCAACACATTTTGAAAATCTCCCTGATTATGGAAACTTTTTCCACTATGTTGAATGCAATTCTAAATATCTCCCTGATTGCTAGCTGTAAAAAAATCTCCCTGAATGTAAGATGCAAATGTTGGCAGCTCTGATAATGAGGGATTAAAGACTCCTGGCATAGTGTTGTGAATGGGATCTCGGTTCCGACCGCTAGATGATGATGATAATGATAATGACATTAATTATAATCCCTTGATGAATAGTTAATAAGGCACAGTGTAAATAAAGAATGACAGGGGGGGTTGGATTCAGTCTATACTCGTAAAAAATAAACTGGTTACCAGCTGTGAATTCTTGTATCATGTTATGGGTGGCTAGTGCGTAAAGCGCTCGCCTCTCGCCACTGTGACCCTGGTTCGAGTCCCGACTAGGGCCATATATGAGTAGATATGCGATGGTTCTATCCTGTGCAATGAGGATTTTTGTCAGGGCCTTCCTATTTTCTATGGCTGTGCTCCGTGGTCATATATGGGTCGATGTTGCTGGCTGCCAAAGGCACCTTTAAATGCCGATGGCTTGTTTTAGCCGCTTACATTGTAATTAAGGAGTAAGGATGATTAGCCTCCCAAATTATTGTTATTATTATGTGGAGGAATTGGAACCACCTGCTATATTTTTATAACCAGTTCCAAAATTCTCCATGAGCAGCTTCCTGCATTAATTTGGACCCCCTGCACTATGCCATTGGTAAAATATTGTGGGCCTTTTTATCAATATGAAAATATGCAAATTGAAAATTTTGTCGGATGGATATGAACATATATTTTCAGAAATTCAGAGTTTTTGAAAAGTGGCAATTTGAGTTTTTCATTGAAGGCTACATGGCCATCCTTTGTTTACCCATCACCTTGCACATATCAGCTATTTGTGTTTTGTTTTTTTCAAGCTCAGCCTAACCTCTGCTCTTTAAGTGAAAACCATGTTTGCCCTGAGGCTTTTATTATTGTCATTTCAGCTGTCACACACTGAACTATTTCATTTTGAAGTACATTATTAAAGGTGCAATAATGTTCATGTCCGCTTCCCATGCAGCAAAGATTACTACATCAAATTCTTACCACATGACCCCTCAGAATAAGTTGTAAGAATGATTAAATCCACAAATAAACCATTTGCGAGTTAATTTAAATAATGTCTGGTACAATGACTTGCTTAGTCACAAGTAACTGCTTAAATTTGAATTCCTCAGACTATAGAGACAGTTGCTATGTCAAATGGGTCGGGGCAAGCTTTTGTTTTAGCAACCTCCAGATGAGCAACCCCTGGTACCATTGTGCCGTACACATTCATTCAAAATTGTGTATGGGTGTTCGCCATCTCTTATGTAACTACACAAAAGATTGCCCCGAATCATTTGATGTACAGCAACTGTCTCTATAGTCTGTGGAATTCAAATTTAAGCAGTAACTTGTGACGTAGCAAGTCATTATACCAGACAGTATTAAAATCTAACTCGCAAATGGCTTATTGTCAATCCACCCAAATTAGAGTAACACTCTGCACTATTTGCCCTTAACAATTATTATCTTCAAGCAGGCTTGGATCCTCGATTCTGATTGGTCGATCCATAGCAACAAGGAGTGTGATATAAACTTATATCGCACGGCCCATATCACACCCTGCGTCTTGTGTGTTCTAACTCCGCGTATTATGCTTTTGTAAGCTATACGCAAAACGTACAGCTTATAAGAAGTTAATGTAAATTCAAAAGTGGTGCGTTTGCTTGAAGATAAATTCATTATCACACAAGTGCGAATGGAATACGGAAAAATATAGCGCTTCTGCGTCCCATATCCAACGAGGCCGTTATTATAATTTATTTTGTTTTTATCAGGAATAAGGTCATATTTAAGAATTGTTTTAAGCCCAATGTGCCATCTGCAAGTTAGACATGAATGATGTGTGGTACAGCTTGTTTGTTTGGCCACAAGTGAATTGCTCAATTTGGAATTCCTCAGACTACATGTTCTCTAGTGCTGCCATATGTCTTGTAGTTTGGAGCAAGCTTTATGTGCATTGCAACCTTCAGAGAGACTGGTGTCCTTGTACCAACATGTTCCATTGTGAACTATGTATTGGGGTTTTTTTTCGTCTCCAATGTAACTAAGAATAAACTTGATGCTAAACCATGTGATGTAGCAACTCTGGATCTAGTCTGATGGGAATTCAAATTGTAGCATTCACTTGTGACCAAACAAGGCATTGTACCAGACATCATTCAAATCCAACTTGCAAATTTGTTAACTGTTGTTTTTTCATGAATAAAGCAATAAATTCATCAAAACCCAATCAAAACACACAAGGAAAATGCTTGAAATGCTATAGTTTTTGAGAAATTAGCAAAACAATTAGTTTTGATCTTGCAAGTCCAAAACCTGATGTTTGAAAACAGTGACAACATATAACGGTCTTTTTCACTATTTTCCTGTGACTCCAATGGCCAATTAAGTTTAAACTGTTCACAATTTTGTTATTTCATGTATATGTTGGGTCACACAAAGTGCGGATGATGGTCTTTTAAGTAGATAATTCATATCTTTAAACTAACTTTACAAATTTAAACAAATAGTACTCACTTCAGACAAAAAGAAATTACTTAATTTGACTCAATGTTTATCAAAAAAGCAACCATTGAGCAGGCCAGATACTTTTCACCTGAGACGTCTGTAATGGAACTACATGTACTTAACATGCAAAGCACTAATGCACTCTGACCTTTTAATGTCCCTTTGTCAAGTAAGGCATTCCGATACTCCATTATTCTTGTAAGACTCATATCATGTTCACCAGCATGAAGTTAAATAAAATACACATCGACTCCGTAAACAAGTATCGTCTATTGCTATTATATCATAAATCCCACATAAATCCAAATCTCAAATAGCAAATCAAATAAAAATTGTTTAGAATGGAAAGCACTGAGTATACAGTGTTCAGCCCCAATGCAATTCTAACATAATTTAAATTATATCAACAGCTGCATAAGTTTTCAGATGCGCCCCCTTTCTTTATACCAAAAGTTCATAAAATGTCACATATTATTCGTTCTTCTATTGAGCTGTGGATACTTTGTGCCCACAAGGAAGTCCAGGCTCTTTTGAAAGCTTGTGATCTGTCATGACCCTTCACATTGTCTATAAGACCATTGTCATTTTTACTCAATTAATTATAATGTACTGAGCATAAGTTAAAACTATATGAAGCCTTGTGCCAAAACCAGGCACTTTCTGCCAAAACTCATAACTTTTTGTTCATGATAAGAGCTTTCAAATAACACCTAATTGGGGCATATAAGCTAAGCATTTCTTAGCAGTACAAAATGTTGCAGATATCACATCACATTGGTATCATTGGCTGATGTTTCGGTTGTCTTTACTTTTTAATATTAATGCCATTTCACTATTTCCGAGAAGTGACTGGGCCCAATTTCATAGAGCTGCTTAAGCACAAAAAGTAGCTAAGAACAACACAATTTTGCTTACCAGAAAAAGGTTACCAGCCAAACTACCATGTCACATGTAAAATTATTGACTGGTATCCTGCTAAATTGTTAAGCAATATTTTCTGCTTAAGCAGCTCTATGAAATTGGGGCCTGGTTTTGGTGTGGGGCGCGTCACATATTTAAATTTTCTGGAATTAAATCAAGATAATCAAAACAATTAGTTGCTATTTGCACATTGTAAATACCTTCAAATTTGATTTTAAAAAAAATTGTTCTGTACACATCTCTTACCAGAGTTTTATTTTTGTAATAATCAATACATACTTTCTCTAATCCAAAATCAATACAAATACTTATAAATAATTATAATTCAAAATATTGTTTGATGCTACAATTCCTCCCTAGCAATGGACAGTTATAAGGATTTACTTTACTGTGTAAAACTCTCAGATAAGCAGTCAGGTTTTTGGACAAAAAAATTGTAGCAATAGATGGTCTTATGTGTGAGATAGCTTGGTATACAGCTAATGATTCAAGTCAGCAAAACAGTCTGGATACAAGACTTCTTTTTTGTTACATAAGGCCAGGTCCGAATTGGTGCCTGTGGCTGCAGCTGTTGCTAAAGACATATTTAACATATTGATCTAGCCGCAGCCACTAATTCAGAAACAAATTTAGTCAACTTCCCTTTTATGGAACAGTCAAAAGGCCTTCAAAGTTTTGATGCATGCCAGGGGCTTACCCGGAAACTGTTTGCAAGGCTGAGGTACGTTGTGATAAACTCGGGGAAGACTGATTTAGTGACGAGCTGTCTGAAAATATCGGCTGCCATGAGAAGACGCTTTCTCTGCTCAGTGGTACTGAAGTTGGCATTGTCTTGAAGCTGTCCGTCCAGGAATTGAAGGCAGAGGGTCTTGACAAGGGAGAAGGAAATGAGTTGGTTGTTGTCCTCGAGATGAGCTCTGTGGCGTATCCACTGCCACACCTAACATAAAATAGAGTGTGCTTTTTAGTTTTGAAAAAGGTTTATGTTTCATCTTGATAACCGTATCATTTTAAAAAGAAATCTAGAGCTTTATGTAGTACCAGAACTTGTCTATTATTTCATAACACATCCAATAGCGTAATATTAGCACCAATAACAGGATGAATAGGAGAGGATGAAGAAATGTTAAGTTTTTCGATTTGGGAGGACAACCCTAATG
The DNA here is from genome assembly GCA_021014325.1 of Plazaster borealis. NCBI lineage: Eukaryota > Metazoa > Echinodermata > Asteroidea > Forcipulatida > Labidiasteridae > Plazaster > Plazaster borealis. The sequence continues at coordinate 16,421,829 of CM037457.1, read as the reverse complement.
GAGAAAACCAATGCAATCAGGGCCCAATTTCATGACGCTGCTTACCACAGAATTCTGCACTTGCCATAAGCGCAGACTTCCGCGGTAAGCAGTGCCATGAAATTGGGCCCAGGTAGGGACTGAAATCCCAATCCACATACGAGCACTGAGGTGGGCTTCGTACCGGGCTCCACAAAGGTGAAAGGCGGACTTAAAGAGACTACTGCGCCAATGTGACCCCCAACCTGTCTTGCCCAAACTTGATGAGTGTTTCAACTAAAGTGATTGGAATGAGTTTAAAAAAAATTCCGTTGTTTCGTTGTTGCCAAAGCATAACCCACCTGAGATCTTGAAATTTCGGCAGTTGCAGAATCCTCAATTGCTCCTTTGTAGAAAAAGTGTCCTTGTCCTACGTAAAAAAAAGTAGCCAAAGTTGTTTTTAGACGGTGAAGATTTTGAAGGTGAAAACAAGTGACTGTTGGTGTGGGAAAAGGTTTGCAAATGATGCATTATCAAAGCATTTTTAACCCTTGGATGGTGAAGCAAGGTAGTCATTTTGCACAGGGTCCATGCAGCACCGTAATTAGGGTAAAACTTTAGGGGGCAAAAGGGGGTGCACAATATTTTCTAGGGGGGCACGTCTGGCCAAGTTTCCGTTTGCTTTTTTCTTAAACAAGCCCCTTTTCAGCACCTTTTTTCTATGCAATTTAATATTTTGTATAAGATAATCTGCAGATAGTGTCAAAACAAATACATTGTCTGCATGTAAATGGAAAAAATAGCTTTAAAAACATCGAAATTATCACATTAAAGCGTATAAAATGTAATATTTTACTCTTGAAATTTCCAATCCCAAAAGTCCAGATTTCAAATAGGACATCAATTGGGCCCCCACCCCTCCCTTAGTTATGGGTCCATGTGAAGGATATACTGTACCTTTCAACCAAGACTCGATGAAAAGAACAGCAACTGCTATGTTGTGTTTAAGTCCTGCTAGAGTCACACCACCCTGAATCAAATATAAAATGCTGAAAGTCATTGAACTATGTTTTGATACTTACAAATGGAAGAAGTTCAACTGTTGACCTAAAGTTAAAGATTGTCTGACTGTTGACTGATAAAAACATCAATGGTTGGTTTGGTCTGGTCATCTTTTCTAAACTAACTTTGTGCATTGTGGCTAATTAAGTTGGTACTCTATCCTTGTTCTTATCTTTATTCAGAGACAATGCATTTCTGTATAGTCTTTGCAACACTCCAAGAAATGTCTGATTTGGCTGACTTTTGAACCCTGACTTTTTCCTGAAAAAATGATATGAAACAGAACTTTTGTTTGGTTTCATACAATTATGGGTAGAGTGTTAACTCCGGAAACATGGGTTAATTGTCAAGTCAGGACATGGTCTTCTATTTGACTGTTTTGTTTGAATGGAAGTGGGTTTAAATCTTGCAGTCGTTTGCAGCCACTATGAGTATTTTGGTACAAGCAACTTGTGGCTGCTATGGTCCCCAATGCTTTACTGTGTTAAAGAGAACAGCCGGACAATTCTGACTAATCAGTCATGTGCCCTATGTGCAACAACAATAATGAATCTCCACTCTCATTATACCAAATATGGATCAGACTATATTTAGCCCTTCAAGATTCACTTCCATTGTCAGTGTGTTATGACCGAGCAGTCTACATTAGTACACTGGATTCAAGTCGTTAGGGTGTGGGTTCGAATCCCAGTCATAACACTTTTGTCCTTGAGCATGTCACTTCACTAGAATTGCTTCTCTTCACCCATGAGTAAACGGGTAACTGTGAGGGCGGAGATGGTTCTTGTGATTGTTTTAGCTTGGTGCGCTACATACTTGGCAGAATAGGTTGTCTACTTCCCAGGAAGCCGAGATGTGGTTTTAAGAATGAAATGACTGGCCCAAATGGACCGTGGTAATGTTTATGTGCCATGAGTAGCAAAATTGGCGAATAGCTAGAAAAATGTCTATTATTGTTATTGTTCATTAATAGAAATAAGTGACTGAATGGAATTGAATGAAGATGATGTTTTACCAAGGGTATCATTAGCAAGTCATCTCTTGTGACCTTAACATCAGGTCGTAGCACATGGTACTGGTTGGCTGATGGAGCATACGTCTCAAAAAGCTAACAACAATGAAAAGGAGGTAAAGCACAATGGTTTACTCTGAAATTCAACATTAAAGTAGTTCGCGCTGACGTTCTGCATTGACGTCATTACGCCGCCATATTAGAGGTAAAGCGATGGTGAAATAATGGAAAAAACCCAGCCATGCACGCGCGGCGCACGGGATAAGTCATGAGCTATCGTCATTTGTCCTCTAGCCAAGGGGGCCCTACTCAAATGACGTCATGTGCATAGGTCTATTGGGGTTTTGGGTTGGTCCCACATGGGTCTTTGTTTGGGATGTGATTTGGCAGTCATGGCTTTTATTACAATAGTGGTAAGATTTGTGTAATTAGCCGATTTTTCTTGTATCTTACAACTCTGTTTGTATTATTATTTATTAATTTTTACTATTGGTAGCATTGTTATACCTGGGCACCTTTTGGTAAACTGTGTCACTAAAAAGGTCCCCCACTCCACCACTTCAATTTGTTCTAAAATTGATAAATAAATTACATTTAAGCATTAAGCAGAGATCGTAACACAGATCGTAACACTGGATGCAAACTAGCAGATGGAAGAAAAACTACCAACCTCAAAATATCTGGTGGTACATTTTTTAACATACAAATTTGGGCAGAATTGACTCTACCTGTTGCATTGGTTTGAGCAGGCGCACATCATACACCATGAATCCATCGGCGCCCGCAATAATCTCCGCCAACTTCCCCCTGAAAATAGGTACAGTTATAAATCAGTATTTTTTATCAGAATTTCAAATTATTTGAACCAGTGTTTTAACTTGGAGATTAGCTCTCAAGAATAATGATAAGACTGGTTTTCCAGTCTAGTTTTTGTGTGTCGTGTGCGTCCATCAATAAATGTGAATTAGTTTTAGCTTGAATTGAATTTATGTAGCTGTGGGGTCAAGTGGCAATTGTCAAAATGTCCGAGTATAATAATGTATTTTTAATGTAGCTGTCACTGTATGATCCCTTCGGGTCCTGGGCGATCCATAGCAACAAGAATGTGCAACTTACCTATATTGCAGGACCAGCATCAAACCCTGTTCTAATATGCTGTTCTAACTCTACATATTGCACTCTTTTAAGCTGCACATCATAGTTTGCTTGAAGATAAATTTGTTATCACACGTGCACTCTCATGGAATACGGAAAAATAAAGTGCGTCTGCATTCCATACCCAAGTGTCAAGACCTGGACTTGAACTGTGCTGATCAGAAACAAGAGAGCTTGAGTCTGGTGCACTAGCCACTTGGTCACAACAGGTTATAATGCCTGAATAAACTTCATAAATGAACTTCTGGGGTGGTGGGGGGGTATTGAAAATCTTCTCAATTCGAAATAAAAGGGGGCTTTTTTAGAACTTTCAGATTAGACTCAGGAAACTTACTTGCATGCTGCATCCATCTGTTGGTCATACTCTGAACCTTGTGTCTGCGGCAGCAACGTAGCGCTCATCCCACCTGTAGCATGACACCCTCGGCTATGGCATGTCTTGATCGTCAAAGCCATGTAACTCTTTAGAAAGTGACGTTGCATGTTGACGTACTTGCTGCGATCGGGGAGCACAAACTCAGGTCTGTTTCCTGTTGAAGTGCAAACCAACAGGTGCAAACGAAATTCAAGGCATAAGTAGACAGATTTATGTGCAAGTAAAAGCAGTTATTTTGTTTGGGACAGGGCGGTTAGCTGAAAGTGATACTGCTCAGTCTGGCAGGTCTTGAAGACCTCCAGGGTTTGCTTGAACAGGCAGATTGTGTCTAGGAAGAAGGAGCCTTTCAGTAAGAATGTGCGGGTGGACAGAACTAAGAGTTTCTGGCTATTGCCTCTGGTGGATGAGTTGGCTGGAATATCAATGACTTTGTTGATGATCCGGTACATCATTGTGACTTTGAAGATGGCTTTCCGATGTTTTGAAGAGACTTCCAACCATGCAGGTTGCTTAGCAGGGTGTTGACACATTCACACATGCTCACGAGATTAAACAGTAATCTATCCAGCTGGGTTCATGGCAAGGACACCTTGAAAACTTTGTGAAATACTCCCTGAGATTAAACCACACTACACAGACACCCAAGATAGCCTTGGGCTGTTTTAAGCAGTACAGCACACAGTGAAAACAATGTGAAACACTTATGCTCTGGCTAATTAGAAGAGAACTCCGTGAAAACAAGGTGAAAGGAAGAATTTACAACTTCATGGAGAAAAGTGGACTTTCACTCCATTTAACAGACAAATATTTTCATAGTGTCAAAAATGTATCAAACTAAAGAACCCTATAGGTACAATACAGGAATACATTGCCAGCTTGCCCTTCGCTAATGGTTTGTCTCAACGCTATAGTACTCATGAAAATGTTTTCAGAAAATGTACCCACCTTTATTCTAGATAGTTTAGACATGTGGTACTCATTGATCTGGGAACTCATATAACTTCTTGCACTTGAGTAATTTTGTATACTCATACTGGTACTCATACTCATGCAAATATATTTTTACCAAACTAATAAATATCTCCAGGTCTTACGAGTTCATACTCTACTTGCATTTAAGTAATTTTTTTGTACTCATACTTGAACCGTGAGGGCCCAATTTCACAAAGAGCTATGATTGATCTTAAGATGTGTATCGATCTTAATTGCTAAGCAAAGTGTGATGTCACAATACAATCACTATGGTGATACTGACAACTCATCTTGAGATGATTCTTAGTGATTTGTAAAATCAAGCCCTGAGCTTTGATCAAATGACTATCAGGTGTGATAAAGCATAGTATTATTTTTATTATTATCATTATTATTATTTTTATAATCACACTTAAACTCAGGATAATTTTTTTCTCTCTTCTGTACTTGTGCCCTTCATTCTCCTAAAAATGTACTCAAATTTGATTCATGGTCTTACCAAGTTTATTAATGAAGGATGCCGAGTAGTCCCAGATACCACAGTTGAGTCCAGCAGAGTGACTGCGCAGTTCATATAATATCTCATGCATCTCAAACGCTGCAAAGATATTCTCGATAAGAACCGTGGCTTTGATTGTACCAACTCTCAGTCCAAGCTTTGAAGAAAATAAAAAAATAATACGACTCAAAATTAAAAAGTATACTCTTAGTGCTTATGGTTGATAGAAACGGAAAGTTCTTAAAGAAATAATGTGTATTTTTCTCTTTCTTATCAAGTAATAAACCACAAGGGAAACTGACCGGGTCAGATCTGACTAGATCAATTTTGGGAGAACAATTTGTTCTGAAGTTAATTACCAGAGCAGGATTTGAACCTGTAACCTCTGGCTTTGAGTGCCGGTGCTCTACCAACTGAGCCAAGTAGCCCTTTGGCCCAATTTTTCTTGTGATTTTTTATGAAACTTATTTGAATACACCATAGTTGCTTTGTAAGGATCATTGACTAACGCATCAGAATTCTGGGTGGGTTTTTTTGTGTTTTTTTTTCCTTTTTCTTGTTTGTGACAAATTATTTTTATCATCATACAACAACAAATGTCAACATAATCAAGTCACAAAATCATTCAAAATACCAGATTCTTGGTACCTGTGCTGGTCAATGTAATGTGACTTAAGTCCGGTTCATACTTCACAGGAATTGCAAAAGCGAAGTGAGTTTTCTTCACAATGAGAAAACAGTGCGTACACTAGTTGTCTGTTCTCAGATCGCAATTGACAAGTAATGTTTTAAAACAAAAACACAGCTAAAAGATTTAATGGGCGTCTAGTATACCTTTTCCTCTGCAAAAACAAAGATATCTTTCCATAGCCTGGCTTCCTTGTATCCCTCAAGCTGCAAAACAGTTACAAAACAAAACAAAAATATCAAAGTAAGACCATGTAATCTGTGTTTAAACTTGACTTCCTGCAGGCACAATTTATACACAACTCATGGATGAAAACATAAAATCTTACATTATATTAAATTTATATTAAGCTTTCTGTTTTTATACTTGTGTTTTTGCATAATTTTGATCAGAGTCACTGTGTGACGGAATTTTGCGCTGTATAAGAAGCATTATCATTATCATTATATGGAAGTTGCATCAAATACAATTTTTATCAACTTTTTATAGAATGAAGAAAAGGGCTTATCTCAAAACTTGTGGAGCTGTTATTTTTACACTTCTTGATTTATTGTGGTAATTATGATACAAAATGTAACCTCATATGAAAAGAGTAATACCTTGCCTGCCCAGAAATGCCCAGGAATAAAGCAGGTCACTCGTTTTGTAAACATGGTCTATATAAAAGTGAATTGTAAACTATTTTCTGAATGTGTTAGTTCACTACTGCTGATATTTTTTACATTCACCACTCTTTTTTTTTACATTGCTGAATGCACGTCAAATATCTCTCATAGTAAATAGGATGTGAAGCTTTCCACATAGGAGGAAACTACATTATATGTATTCCATGTTTGAACCATGTTAAAGTAGAACCATATCATAAACAGAACCATTGGTGAGATTTAAGTCTCATCTCTGGTTTAATTCAGAACCACTACTTTTTAAAGGTCTGCTATTAACACTGAAAAGAATATTGAGTGTCGTGCATAAACATTTTTCTCAGAGTGTGTAAAATACTGCTCAAACTTCACACAAAGTACACAATTTCAATTTGTTTCTTTCTTACTCATTACTAAGTCATTGATTCAGGTTGCATTCAATTCAATTCAATTCAATTCAAACTCATATTTATTACCATACCAAATGAAAACTAATAAATCAAACGGAAAATACATGAAAAAGTAGATGGAATTATCAACGAGATGTAAGAAGCGAAAACAATGTTAGTTTTTGTTTGTTTTGGGAGGGTTTTTTTTATATGAGGGATCGCCTAACATCACAAGGCCAGACGGCCACTTCAAGGTGAGGGCTACACTTAACTGATTTGGGCTATCGACCCAAATCAACTGCCACAAGAGGCTCCTGGCCATGGTTAGTACAGAGGCATCTTTTAGAAGCCTAGGCTTGTGGTGTGATGCATTGGAAGGACTAATACAGAAACAGAAACGACAAGAACACACAGACAGTTGGATCAAATGAAGTTGTAGTCTCAAGGTTTTGTTTGTGTGTTGCGCCTTGAGGGCCTTTTGGTTGAGCGGTGGGCATTATAAATCCACATTATTATTATTACCAATAAAATGCTCATTTCTGGGTCTACCTTGGATAAGTAGAAGAAAGGTCCGCTTTCTTTGGCATGGAGGATCTTGGCTGTATGGAACATGAGAAGTCCAAAGTCAAAGATTGGACCTGGAACCTCCTTACCATTCACCTGGAATAAAAGACCAAGATAAAAAACCAAAATAATTAGTTCTGGTGTTGCTGATTAGCAGAGTGTGAGTTCGAGTCCTGGTCATGGCCCTTGAGTAAGACACTTAACCATTTTTGCTTTGTCCTTCGGATGGGACGTAAAGCCATAGGTCCCTTGTGTTGTGTAATGCACGTAAACGAAACCAGTGCACTTATCGTAAAGAGAAGGGGTTTGCCCCTATTTGGGGGGACATGGTTGGCTGCAGATTATGCCACAGCACTTTGTAAAACTTTAGAAGTTGCTTCATAAAATGGGTCTAACATTCATAACTCTGCATACCTATCATATAAATAATGCAAATATCAGTGCCATGAGCGCCCATCTGTGGCAGATACTGGTGCTTTAAGTTCATCATAATCATTTTCATTAATTCTTTCCAAATGGTCCAGTAGCAGGCTAGGTCAGAAGTGCGAAGTCAATTCCTGCAAATACTGAATATGGCCCGTAAAGCTATGGTTTCGATGGCTTGGGCTTCAGCTTGGGCTCTGTCTGCCTGATTGAAGCCCTGAACGGAATGCGCACATTTTCAAAATAACTAACGGAGCCTAAGGCCAAGCCCACAAGCCCAAGCCATTGTTTCAAAAATGGCCTATGTAACATCAAAAGCAAGTCCCATAACAATCCCAACTCCTAATTTTGAAAGAGTTTAGAAGAATCAAAAGCAAAGACAACCAACCAGCATATTATGTTCCACCATGTTCCATGCTCTGGGCCTCAGCATCAATACTGGTAGCTTTTCAATGGATGGCATATTGTTATACAGCGTGCCATGGACTGCCTTGTAGATGTTGAACATCCCACCAAGCTGCGTCTGCCATGTTGGACAGTGGCCGTCATCAAAATCGGTCTGTAAACAAGGAGAGTACGTCTCAAGACTTCAACTTGTGTCATCATCTCAATGAGCTGATTTTCAAATTTCCTCTCCTCGTTAAGTCTCATGAGATAGCACCACAACGGTTGAACAATTTTGCATGAATATACTTAAATAATAAAAACTAACTAGACTTGCGCGTACAACCATGTGTTAATCTCTTTTGGGAGGAGTGTGGGCTCTGAAAAGAGCCGTTGTAGTCTTGACGTTTTGAACAGTATACTCTGCTTGTCTTTACAAGAGCATATACTTAAACATGTTACAATCATGCTAACTTCAATGATGGATCAAAGATTACACACAAGTTTTAGCCAAAAACCATTAATACTGAATGGCCAGCGAGCCTTGCATGGTAAACAATGGAGTATGTCCCCCCAAAAAGTTGAACAATGAACTTTAAATAGATGTTATTTATTACATCAAGGATAAAGAACAGTATTGTTTTGCACCCCCCATTTTTGGTGTCAAAATGTACACAAAGAAATTGACCCAAAAAATGTGGGAAACGGTAGGTGCGCATTTTGCGGAGGTGCGTTCCGCATCTGCAAGGGTTCAAACAATGCTTATCAGAGAGCAATACTAAATCATAAAGGGGCTTTATTCTCACTTTCCAAAGATGCTGTCCATCTTTGCATCCACTTAACGTCCACAATACAGGGTACAGTTTTCCACAACAAGCAGTGAATAAATAATCAAATGTCCAACCTGTATCCCTTGAGCGATGGATTGTAATGCCACAGTGAAATGTGTGGTATTAGCCGGTGAGACATCTCCAAGATCCAAGTGTCTGTTTCTAAGACGTCTTGGGACCGGGTCCACCTTCCATGACCCCACCCTGATGTGGCTTGTCTCGGGTGAGAAATCCGGTAGACCTCGCGTCTTGTCCAGATGAGCCTTCTTCAAAATCCTCTCATTCAGAAGCTGTTGAGTGAAATTACAAGAACAAACATTCTTTACAGAGGAACAGCAGAGTACATTCTTTTTACTTGAAACTTTTCCCGCCTATCAAATCCATCTCAAAAAGATGTTATTTTCTAAAGAGTAATGATAGAAAAAAGACTCTTGTTTGTCTTGAACAGGCTGTATGGATACGAGATGCAACTTCGGTGTCCATAGATTTTTTTTCTTCTAGTTTTCTGTAAAATGTTTACGCCACATCCAGAGAATCAAGTTGCCATAGGGCACTAAATAACAGTGTCCCCTTTTCACCATTCTCACAAACTATACTTTAATTTATGTACACGCTCTGTAATTGTACATGAATATAATACAATCTACTTGTAAGTCACCACTTGTGGTATTTTCAGGGGTGTTGTACCCCCACTGTGAAGGGGTGCTTTGGGGGGGGGCACGGAGTGAGGGGGGGACTATTCTATTTGGGATCTACGTTAATATCCTAATTAAAAACCTGTTTTTCCAGTGCGGAAAACAATCATAATCAGCGATCAGATGAGACAGTGCTAATTACCTGTTCGACTCTTTGGTCAAAATGGCTTGCGATCTCAGAGATGAATATGAGGGCTGAGGGTGTTAGCAGTGTATTATAGGCCTCCTCTAGACCAGGAGGTGGGTCTGCCAGACTGATAGTAGGAGCAGCCTAAGAACAAAAATAAAAGACAGTTGTTAATTTTTACTACATGATTTTTACATCAATTCAATCATTACATGGATCGGGTGGTCGGGTTGGCGTAGTGGTATCTTTCCTCTCCTTCCACCTCTGGGACCCCGGTTCGAATCACACTGGGGTCACTTTGTGGATTGGGTTTTCAGTCCCTACCTGATTGCGTGGGTTTTCCCTGGAATAATTCTTTGGGGGTTTTCCTCCCACATCTTAAACTGAAACTTCCTTCCTTGTCTTCTCTTCATTGGGTTCTTGGCAAGTACAAAGATTAACTTCGCTTTTCTGAGAGTCCTTGGCTTCACAACCAATGAAATGAAAAATGAAATCAAATCAAATCGTTTGTGGTCCCGTTGCTAATTACAGGATGGTTTTGAAACCCACCCGGACTTTTAACCAATAGGACTCAGAAAGCACCCCCGCCATTCAGTCTTTTATCACATTATCAGTGTCAGGGTAGAAAAAAACTATGACCTCTTTGACTTGAATATAAAAACAAGTACATGTACCATTCAGAAAAGTAAGCAATCTGTTGTAATTAGGACTTTGAGAAGTTCATTAACAGCTTTTATTTAGTCTAAATCTGAATGTAGTGTGCATGACCAATTACCAGTCATAATTTGGTGGAGAGAGGGAATGGTGCTAGGAACCCATGCCGTCTCCCACCCCCAATGTGATAGCTAGGATTTGGTTTTCGCCAAAGCTGTGTATTGAGAGAGTTTGTGACATGAAGTGACCAGTTTTCTTTGCTCACGTGATTGTTTGATGCCATTTTCAGTTCAAATGTACACTAGTCTAGCCTGGCACCCTTCGTTTCCAAATGCATTTTTTTAACCAAAAATGGCTTGTCATTGCAAGTTGTCACAACTTTCACAACACACAGTTCTGTAATAAAATAATATTTCATGCATAACAGATAAACTACTAATAATTGTTCGAAGCTTACATAAATGTAGGGTTTAAGGACATCAATTGTACGTATAGGCACGTCTTGTGCTTCTTGAAAATGGTTTCTCTTGGGGAAAAAATGACCCCCCCCCCAAGAACAAAGTTTATTGTGTGCGTATGCGCGAATTCAAGGCTTGTGTGCGTAGTAAGTAGATGGTAAGTGATGTTTGAAGCTTTGCATGGTGTGGAAAAATACGAAGTAACTATAAATAAATAGTAAACTTGCGGGTACAACCATGTGTAAATACTCTTTGTGGGAGTGTTGGCTCTGAACAGAGCCGTTGTGGTCTTTTCAGAGCCAACACTCCCACAATTTTTTTTTTACACAAAACCCCCAAGTTTACTATTTATTTATAGTTACTTCTTATAAGTAGATGTGTAAACAAACAAGGATTTTTTAAATCATCACTGTTAGCGCCATTATTCATGATTGTATCAGTGTATTGACCCTTATTATGTTAACGTTTGAGCATGGCATTCCCAGTGATTTTCCAGTGTAAACAAAAATTAAAACTTTGCAAAAATTTTACAAATTTAACTTGAGAGAGCAACAAAATATAATTCAATGTAGTGAAGATTAAAAACTCAATTTCAGAGGGTTTTTTGGGGATCCAAAGGACAAATTTTTAACAACTTCTGACAACATGACGGTTTTCAAAGTCATACTCGTAAAGGAATATTTATTTGCAACACAGAAGTAACAAACTTAAATTCAAAAAATCCAGAAATCTGAAGAAAAATATATCTACTATATATCAACTTATAATTAAAATAATGCACGTTTGTCAAATGTTAAATCAACTCAACTTGCCATTTTAAACATTGTCAACGATTTTGTTAACAACAGGAATATAAATTTGTTGCCAAACATTTGTAAAAACACACAACAATGTGGCCAAAAGTAGTATTAAGCATGCTTTCAAAAGAAACTTCAATATAAAATATTTGTTTAAAATTTGAACCAACAAAAACTCTTAAAGCACAACTCTTAGTTTTTGTAATACCTTTGCTGCTTATGATTCTTCTTGGGGCTCAAATAAAGAGAACAAATAAATTCAACCTGTAATTTCTTTTACTTCAGTAAAGAGCATTTTGTATCATTTTACTAGTGGTGTAGACTGTCTATAAGTTAACTCTGAACATTTTGTCAGTAATTTTGTCAAGCTTATTTTGATCACAGCAACTGAAAAAGCCGGTGATTCGTGCCTATCTTCAAATGATATTTCCTTGACTCTGACAGTATTTTAGACTGAAATACTTCTCTGGAGCATTGGTACTGGTATGACCTTTAAAATAATTGATAATGTTCTTGTTTTTTCATTATTGTTACCAATCCTGAACTCTGTTTTTAAAAGGCAGTGTATACTTTTGGTAATTGTCAAAGACTAGTATCCTCACTTGGTGTATCCAAACATTGCATAAAATAACAAACCTGTGAAAATTTGGGCTCAATTGGTCATCAAAGTTTCTAACAATGTTTTATTATACCAACAGCTCTTCAGGGCTCTTTACCAAGTAAGGTTTTACAGTAACTACCATAAGTGTACCCTCCCTTTAATGCAATAAACTGCAACTTCCAAATGTCAGCCAGATTTGGAATCTTAGTCCTGAAGGGCAAGACCGTGGAAAGAGGAAAGATGCTTCTCTATTGGAATTTCTGTCAGAAATTTCATATTGCCTCCCCAAGCAATGCCAGGGCCAAAACCAGTGCCCAATTTCATAGAGCTGTTTAAGCAGACAATGGTGCTTAACATTTTTCTGCTAAGTTAAAAATAAGCAGGATACCAGTCACGAATGGTACATGTGAAATTGTATTTTGGCTGGTAACCTTAAAATGGTTAGCATAATGTTGTTGTGTTAGCTACTCTGAAAATGGACCATGGCAACAAAGCCAATGGTCTGTGTGTGTGGGTAGGTATCCACATTCAAACCGTGGACCTATAACAAAAGGGACAATGTAGGTCCACGGTTGCTATCACGGTTGCTAGAATTATGGAATAGTCTTCCCGACAACATAAAGCAAGCAGAAACAGTCAATTCATTTAAGACAATGCTCAAAACACATTTATTTTTTCAGTAGCCTTCAGTATTTTTCTTGCTGTATTAACTAAATTTTCCTTCTTGTACTTACTTATCCCTGTATAAATATAACTTCTTTTTTTTCTTTTTCTTTTTCATCTTAAAGCGCATAGAGACTTCTCTGTGAATGTGATATGCGCTATACAAGAATGGTTCATTATTATTATCACAAAGGAAAACATTGTGGTCCACGGTTGCTATCACAAAGAGTTGAACAAAAGAGGATCCACAAAAGAGGGTCCACGATTGCCGGTGTTTACACACGTGGGTGTGAGCATGTCTATCCATTGAAACCGAGGACTTTAACAAAAGGGATCCGGGTGTTTGACAGAGCGAGGACGTCCTCGCTTCGTTTTTGTGTACAAACCCAATGGGGATGTCGCTAAAAAAAACAAACAATGGGAGAACAAAGAGAAGTCCTCGGTAAGCGGGATTTACAAACGTGTGTGTGTGTGTGTGTGTAAATTCCAGGCCTGATGGTAAGCGTATGTAAGCCTACCCTGTGTGAGTTCATTTAGAAGTCCCCTGTTCCCAAATCTATTCCCCAGCAATTGAAAAATAGCAACTTGTGACGTGTTCGGCAAGATGAGCTTTTGTAAATTGTACTCTGTGAAAGTACATAATATCATATCTGTGTTACCACAAACTAATACCATATCAATACTCCACCATGCATTGTCTCAAAACTTATACTCAGGCATGCAACTTTTCAGCTGATCAGCTGATTTTCACTTTTTCTCTTTAATAACAGTGCCGTAGTAAACTGAAAAAACAGTCACAAAGTTAGTGTAGGTTTTGGCAATTTCCTTTTCATACCATACAAAGTTGCATGTCTGTATATTAGAATCTTGTAATGCATATTGTCCATGTGCATAACGTACACAATTTTAGCAACAGTGCACAACTGCCTGTATAATGTTTTCTTGAAAGGTTTGTTGTGGTCTTACAATTATTATTATAACATGTCGTTGCAGTTGTTGTTGTCATGGTTGTTGTTTAGGTAGCATTCCTCAAAGCAACATAGTAGCTTTACATAAGAAACCTAAGGAATCCTAGTGCACTCGTTCTTACTATGATCAGGGCGTAATTTCATAAAGCATGTAAGCACAAAAAAACTTACTGAGCATAGAAAACTCTTGCTTAGGAAAAATAGGTTACCAGCCAAAATACCATACAGTTACCAATGCAGTGACTGATGCCCAACTCATTTCTTGCTTAGAAAGAAATTTGCATTTTCTGCCAAACAGCTTTATGAAATTGGGCCCTGGTAACAAAAAGGGGCCCAAATATATTGCTGCTATGAGTATAGTACTCATCACCCTTTTTATTAATCAAATAATATTGAAAAATACTATAATAAATTCATTCAATATCTAGGTGGTCTTAAAGGCACTGAACATGTTTGGAAATTGTCAAAGACCAGTGTTCTCACTAGGTGTATCCCAACATTATGCATAAAATAACAAGCCTGTGAAAATTTGGGCTCAATTGGTCATTGAAGTTGCAAGAAAATTATGAAAGAAAAAACACCCTTGTTGTACAAATTTGTGTGCTTTCAGACAGGAATAAAAACTTCTTGCAAGAAGTTTTTATTATTGTAGTGAGAAATGACCTCTTTCTCAAAAACTATGTTACTTCAGAGGGAGTCGTTTCCTACAATGTTTTATACTATCAACAGCTCTCCGTTGCTTGTTACCAAGTAAGTTTTTATGCTAATATTTGTTTTTAGTCATTACCAAACATGTACGTTACCTTTAACACTATAGCAAGGAAAGTAGGTTTGTAAAAAAACTTCAAAATTAAATTTAAAGAGACTATTAGGGGAAGTTAAAATCATCCCCTCAAACAAAGTCAATTTCAAACAATTCATACGCATAGTATTTCAAAAAAATTAAATCAGTTGAAAAAAACAGAATTCATAGAAGCTGAGAAATCTGAATTATATAAATATACAGTACAATTGATGAAACTATTTACAAATACTACTTTACAAATCACCCACAAAATATACGAATTTCTTAAATAATTATTTACACAACAAGTTCCAGTTAACGCAATAAGCTACCTGCCGTTTCCTTAAAATACACTTTAGACCAAATTAAAAGTTACAACTATAGGTGTGGTACATGGCCTTGGCTGCCCTTGGGTAATGTTTTCTTTGTCACAGCTGACTTATTGACGTCATGTAGTGAAGTGCATAGTTGATGGATGATGACAACCCTGACCCCCTTCCCCGCCATCCCCCCACCCCGGCTCACCCATCAATATCAAATTCAGTATGCTCTCCAAATTCCTCATTCTATGGAAACAGCCTTGCTGCTCCTAATGTTCGAAAGCCACAGCAAATCTAGTAAAAAAGTTCAGTGTTTTTGATGGAATTTATAAATTTGTTTTTCCAACAGGGATGACCTTTGCCCAATCCATAGAGCTGCTAAAGCACAAAAAGAAGCTAAGCGCAACAAAATTGTGCTTACCAGAATAAGGTTACCAGCCAAACTACCATGTCACATGTACAATTTGTGACTGGTATCCTGCTTATTTCTGCTTAGCAGAAAATTGTTGAGCAATATTTTCTGCTTAAGCAGCTCTATGAAATTGGGCCATGGGCTTTGTTGTTGAGACCTAAATATTGGTTGAGTCCAAATTGGTGGCTACGGCTACGGCTTGGTCGCAGCATCATCTTGCATTGAAGTACAGGACCTTAGGACATCCTTAGCAACAGCCTTAGCAACAGTCAAAGCCATAGCGGTAGCCGCCAATTCAGATACAGCCATTGCTTAACTTGGCTGAACCTGATTGGTAACCTGGGCCAAATTTCATAAAGCTGAGCTGCTAAGCAAAATTCAGCAGGAAACCAGTCACAGACGGTACATGTGGAATGGTTTTTTGGCTGGTAACCTTATTCTGGTAAGCACAGGTCTTTTTTCTTTAGCTACTTTTTATGCTTTTAAAAGCATTTTTATGAAATTGGTCCCTGACTTTACCAACGTTTGATTCATGTTGCACACTCAAAATGATCATTTATATTTTAACATCTATTTTGAGTTTGCACATGCCTGAGTCCCTTTGAATTCTGATCCAATAAGATGGTCCATAATTTTAGCCATCCGTCAACTGAAAAGATGAACTTTGCGCATATGATGAAAATTTCTTTAAAATGATCTATGGTTCAGTGAACACCAACTTGATGTAGCCGACTGATGGGTCCGTTTCCACAGGAACCTCCATCGATGCCGTCGGAGGTTCAACAATCCCCTCCAGAAGATGTTTCAAACGTTCATGACTCCTTAAGGCACTCCGAGATGCAAAGATCTTGTCACAGAAGCTGCACGGGAACCGTTTGTTTTTCCCATTGTGAATTAGTTCGTGATCGCGCAGGCCGGTGGTGCGCGTGAAACCCTTGCCGCAGGTGTTGCAGAGGTAGGGTTTCAGACCCAGGTGGCACTTCTCATGTCGCAGCATTGCCGAGCTTGAGACGAATGCCTTATCGCAAGTGTTGCACTTGAAAGGTTTTTCTCCCGTGTGGCGTCGCTCATGATTCAAGAGGTCTCTCTTATCTCTGAACATTTTGTTACAGTAGGAGCAAGACCGCGTACCGACAGTGTGGATTTTCTTATGTTTCTTGAGATACTTTTCCTTCTTGAATCTTTTCGTACAAATATTACAGCAGTACTTGTAATGGCCTTTCTGATCAAGAGTGGTGACCTTCTTGAAGACACATTGCCTTGAGTGCAAAGGCTCTAGTTTGCCCACGTTGGGCTTCTCTCCTGGATGGTTCTTGACTCGGTGCCTTCTAAGGCTGCTCCTAGCCAGGAACACCTTGGGGCAGCTCGTGCAAGCAAATGTCCTGTCGTTGATGTGAGTCCGTTCATGATCTGTCAGATTTGTTGGTTGAGTGTAGGCCTTGCTGCAGATCTTGCAGACGTAGGGTTTCAGTCCGGAATGACTTCTCTCATGCTTGTTGACTCCAGCCTTCGAGGTGAATCCCCTTTCACAGATGCGACAGGTGAAAGGTTTCTCGTTAGTATGGGTTCTATAATGAATAACAAGACCTCTCTTGTCGCCGTAAGCCTTCCCGCAGACGTCACAAGTGATGGGGTTGATGTGGCATTTCTCGTGAGAGCGCAGCCTCTTCCTTTCAAAATAGGTCTTGTCGCAGTACTGACAACCGAACACCGTGTCTGAGAAATGACTCTTTTTATGAATCTGGAGGTATCTGGGACGCTTGAAAGCACTGCCACAAACATCACAAACATGAGGTCTCTCATCTGAGTGGGATATCATATGATTCTTTAGTTTGAGTTTACTGCCAAAGACTCTTCCGCAGGTTTCACACCGACAAGGGTCCTCAGCAGACTGCGATGTATCACCACTGTGGTTGGCGGCTTTTGCTTTTTTCTTCTTGTGCTTTCCTGACTTGTGCTTTTTAGACTTATGCTTTCCAGATTTTACCTTGTGCATTTTGATAATTTTCAGAGGGGGTTCCAAGTCCTGCTCTATTATGGGAGTTGCTAAGCCTTGGGGATTCTGTTGGGCCCAGGCATTGAAAGTGTTTGATAGACCTGTCAAGGCCTCCAGAGCCTCAACTGCTGATGCTATTTCCAGCTCTTTGATTGTATCGGACTGATTGTGTTCTGCTGACTCAGTTTGGTTGGGGTCTTGTGGAGGTGCTTCCATGAGCAGTACAGTCTGTTTAGGATCAGAAGGAAGGCTCTCAACCAGCTTCACCTCGGCAATACCCTCGCCATTATGGTTGTGGGCCATGATGATCTGATGATGAGGCTGCGAGTGGTCTGTGGTGCTCACAGGCAAATAGGTAACCATATCACCAGTGACTATCTGATGGTGCGACATCGCCGGCAGCGTGGTGTAGTGATCAGTGCTGCTGTTGAAAGAGGTCACCATCAGGTTCTCCTCCATCTGCTCAGTGGTCATCCCCTGCGACACGTTCATGCCATCGTTGGGTTCATCGGTGATCACCTCGACCTGGACGTCATTGGGTTGCACCTGATCAGACACCATGTGTATGACGTTCTCCTGGTCCCCTACGGAATACCCCTCTTCAACGAGGCGGATTTCCACTGTGTAGGCAATAGATGAAGGGTCAACAGTCTCGTCCATGACTGGAGCCTCGTGTCCTGAATCCATTATGTTTGGTTGGCTCATTTACGCAATGAGGGTTTTCTCCGTTTATGATTAGTACTCTTCACGATCCCTGCCTGGTTGGCTCTTCTTGTTAACAACACAACACATTCCCAATATTTGTCACTGTGCATGTGTGGTTAAATCGTCTGAAATTGAATAGAAAATGAACATGTTTGTTACTACAGGGTTGCCAAATCAGTTAATGTTCAGGTAAAACCTTGTTATCAAATCTCAATAGTGAATTTTATTATTGATTAATTAATAAGACTACATTTTATTATTAAAATGTTGTTTGTTTTTGATGTACAATACACACATTTTTCATTTTGTAATTTTTGTTGTTGTGGTTCTTTATGTTGTGTGTTTTTTGTTTGTTTCTTCATTTTCTTGAAAAATATCACACTAAATCAGGCCTGATGCTTTGTTTTTGAAAGAACATGAGCACCAAGGCGTTTTCTCCTTTGTAAAGGGTACCTCCATGAGGAAAATGCAAAAAAAAATTCTATTGGCCCATTAAAGGGTTACCAAGGCAATTTCGGCAATTGCCTCCGTTGCCTCTGTGAAGTATTAGGCCTGCCAACAAATAACAAGAAAACAAATTTCTGTATGATTACCAGACTTGATCCACTTAATTTCCTGCAATAATATTTTGTTTGAAATTATGCATCATTTCTCAAAGCATTGCCCTTCTTCCAAGGGATACATGTAGAAATAAAAAATATCAGGTAGAAATTTGAAACAGTTTGTATTGAAATGGCAAAGGCCCGTTAGTACAGAACCAGTACATGCACACAGATTTTATAACTTATTTTGTGGGAGATGCAAAATGTTGCAGTAAGTCAAGCGAGCGCTGTTTTCATTCGTCAGTTAGATGCTCATTCGTGGAATCAACTTAAAATGCAAAACTTTTTATTTATTTATTAATATCCGTTTTACATTTATAACTTTCTACAGAAGATGTAAATAATAATGTATTTGATATTCCGTGTTTCATTGATATTACTTGTTAACAAGCGTACATATAATTAACACTTAAATTTTGGAATACAATGCTAAATTTAAAATATACTGACAACCCTGTATGGACAAACATGTACATTAACTTCTACTTTTTCATGACTTCACAAACATTATCCTTGTTTGTTATTTGTTGTTAATCGATAATTGTTGTAGAATGGACTAAGGATGATCACAGCCCCTTCCTTATGCATCCCCGTCCTTCAGCGGTCGGTTGTACGTGTTCCAATAAATTTGAGCAAAGTTACAATAATCATATGGGATCGATGGGTGGAGGTTGCATAAATAAAAGGGCAATTTGGGTCGTCAGGATCAGGGTGTGTGATCACTGCGAAGAAACTGAATTTGATTTTGAGTCTTCTAAAATTTAACTTCTCATCATTCATAGATTGCAAATACGGAAATTCTGCCAGGTTGATTTCACACCCAAAAAAAACAATGGTCGAAATGCACTGCACTGGGACTGTCTTTGGGAAGGAAAAGGGAACACTATTTATTACTTAATTTGTGCACCTTTTTCCTGCCCACGCTGCCTTTCGATCATTGTGTGAAACCAACCAGGTAGTACCAACTTGCGATATTAAGGTCTATGACCATGATGATGACGGAACAACCACCATCGACATCGTAAAAAAATGTTAAGTTTAAACTTGACTTCTTAAAGTCAGAAAGATGATCATAGATAAAGGCCCATCTCACTGACTCAGCTCAGCTGAGCTAGCTGGCGGTTAACGGTTAAAAACTTAAAATCCCATATTTCACAGCAATCTTACAACGAAAAACATGCCTACATATCAAAAGCTTAGCTCTAGAGTCTGAAGTAGATGAGACTTTTTAAGTGACATTGATCTGTGTCCCAAGACAACACAACAAGCAAGAGAGATCGGGAGCAGACGAAAAAATACCGGCGACTAGCAGAAGACGGACATACAAGCCGTTCACCAGTCTTGAATCGGTCACAAGACACGGGACAAAGCAGCAGTAGGAAGAGGCGGGAAAGAGACTAACCATTTCTCGACTCGATATCGTCTACAAATCGAGATTTTTGCCGTACTTACCATTGCTACGTATTGGGTGGCACACTTTGGTATAGATAAATATCTTATGAGTAGATATTTTGGATGAAAAAGACTAAATTCTCGCTGTGATCGATAGGAGGCGGGCGGAAACTTCGGCCATTTTTATCATGATGAACGAACTTTTCGCCGAGTGCGTCATTTTCACTGGTTCTTCATTATTGGTCTTTGCGAGTGCTATAGCAAATGATGACAAATTG
Source organism: Plazaster borealis (assembly GCA_021014325.1). NCBI lineage: Eukaryota > Metazoa > Echinodermata > Asteroidea > Forcipulatida > Labidiasteridae > Plazaster > Plazaster borealis. The sequence continues at coordinate 16,401,424 of CM037457.1, read as the reverse complement.
GAGGGTACCAGTGAAACAATCGATTAGCCCCCCCACCCCCCCCCCCCACCTACCAACCGCGCAGCAACGGCCAAAAGCTAGCAATCACCCAAAATAGAGGGCGCTCCTTCATAACTTTTGAATCGATTTAAAGGTATCGTACACGTTTGGTAATGACTCAAAACAAGTATTAGCATAAAAACTTACTTGGTAACAAGCAACGGAGAGCTGTTGATAGTATAAAACCATTGTAAGAAACGACTCCCTCTGAAGTAACATAGTTTTTGAGAAAGAGGTAATTTCTCACTAAAATAATAAAAACTTCTTGCAAGAAGTTTTATTCTTATCTGAAAGCACACAAATTTGTACAACAAGGGTGTTTTTTCTTTCATCATTTTCTTGCAACTTCGATGACCAATTGAGCCCAAATTTCCACAGGCTTGTTATTTTATGCATAATGTTGGGATACACCAAGTGAGAACACTGGTCTTTGACAATTCCAAACGTGTTCACTGCCTTTAAAATTCAGTGGTTTTATGATTTTTATCATGCTATTAATTTTTCGTTTTTGCCAATTTTATTTCAGATGGAAATTTGCGATCGCTTTGTCCTATTTTATGTAATCGAAAGTAAAAGTATTGTGCTAGTCGAAAGTGACGTTGGTTGCTTCCAAGTATTACCATGGAGGTACCTCCATGGTATTACTACCCGATGTGACCCGTGTAGTGTAAAGTATTTTTTACTAATCCATGTAGCCTACATCATGGCACATGGAGGTAGAAATACATCCATGCCTCAATGACACCTAAAATGAACGTGAACACGATTACTGTCGACGCAGGAAACTTGACATTATTGAAAGATAAACATAATTTAGCAACAATTGCTTGGTTGTGATTAGTGTTATTAGTATAAAAACGACATGTTCTTGACAAATAATTTTGAAAGATAAATTCATCGGCTGAGGACTATAAGGTCATTAGTGCAATTTGTATGGATTTCATCAAATTGCTTTAGTACATTTTGGAGCTCCTGGTAAATCGAGTCTATTGATCAAGAGTGGTCTTCAAAGTATTTGTTTGGCTAAAAGAAACACTCATTGTCTAAGTAAAACATTTATTTATTGATTTTGATTATTTTTTTCAAATGTTATACGCACTTTTCATTTGATGACCTTTTGATCATTACGGGTGTGTGAAATTGCAGTTGATGATCTTTATAGCACTGAGCTGACGAGTTGTGCCCGATGATAGCATTCAGTTCCTTTCCAAATCACATAATGACCCTTATTAAGCGCCCTCTGTTGGTGAAAGAAATATTTGAGCGAGAAAGGGGGTGTGCACAAACTGATGAACTATTATCTTCTTCATTTTTTTTATTGGCATATTATTCACAGTAAGCTTAGATCATGGGAGGGGGCTGTGGTGAAAACTTCACCACATGTTGGACCCCATTTCATGACCCAAATAATTATTTCCCTGCAGCCGTATGCGCAGAACTCTGGCAGGCTGTTCCTCGTGGGCCCACTGTACTTCACAGAAAATACTGCTTGACATTTCTTTGCCAAGCAAAACATTAGTGGGGCACCAGCAGTCACAACAATGCAAACTTAATGCAATTTTGGCTGATGTCCTGTTTCTGCTAAGCAATACTTTTCTGTGCTTAGCAATTTTTTTCTTTCTGATTACAGGCTTTATGAAACTGGGCCCTGGTGAACCCCCGACCATTCAACGATTCAACATTTCGAATATTTCCCCGGCCGTTCCGCCTCCCCCTGTTGTTGTTGTTGTTGTTGTTGTTGTTGTTGTTGTTGTTGTTGTTGTTGTTGCTGCTGCTGCTGCTGCTGCTGCTGCTGCGGCTGCTGCCGCTGCCGCTGCCGAAAATACCCTGTATTTTCCTTTCAAAAGAAATAAGGATCTTTGCAAAACGCCGGTTTTCAGGCTCGGAAAACAACTGGAAGCTGGGTAATTCCACTGAGCCGTTTCGAAAATATCCAGGTTTTTCCTTTGGGAAAAAAGTCGCATTAGTTTACACTGTTGACAGCTATTATTTGTAAGTTTTGAAACGAATCAATCGGTGTCTCTGATGCTTCTTAAGTGACATTTAAGGGATTGATTTTGACAAAAATAAAAGCCTACAAATTCCTCAAATCTATAAAAATGGCCATTTAAAATCTATCAAGATGTTTGGGTTAAATCGGCCCAAAATTGGACCTAGTAGTAAAGGCGATTTGACAATAAACATAATGAAAAGAAAATGCTTTACAGTGTTATTAATAGGCTATCTAATGAGTTTTTCGAGGCAGTCTTCTCTTTAAAAAAATCACATTTTTTTGTAAGTTTTGATGTCCACAATATATTAACTGAGCTTTCGGAATGAAAATAATTAAAACAACACCGAATTATCACAGTTCCTGTATTGTTTCTAATTAAACGTTGTTATTGAGGGAAGTTGAGGCCTTCAGGAGGGGGCTGGTCATCTCGCCCCCTAGCAGCATTCCTTCAGGATGGTAAAGGTGTCATACAGCTGATTATAAACACATGGAAAAATAATAAAAACAGCGCGAGTCGATTTACTCAAACTCCTGGAGTAGACAATATCGCCTTATTTGGTGGAACCTCAGTCCGGAGCAGGATTTCATTTCTAAGTTCACACATTTTTCCTAATCGGTTTTCGTTGCGAGGGCAGGGACCGTAACAGAAAGGCCACCGGGATGCGCGGCTCGCTGGCCGGCCGGCCGGGGATGGATAGCCTCAGCCCGTAGAGCGCCCTCTTGCCTAATAAGGAAATCAAAAGTTGGGCTGTGAAATTGAACTGCGCTTGCGCTCTTGAGAACCATCTTGTTCTTTACCACGCGGTTCGGCACCGAAATTGTTCAAGAAATCGTCTTAAAATTGTGACTTCTGCTGGAGAAATTGGGCTTTATGACGCAGAGTGTACCATGCCATCGGCTAGTCCACTACCTCCGAAGGAAAACACTCTTTTCAAGAGAGTTTTAGTGAGTGTATACTTTGTTTTTTTGTTGCCGTTCTGGTTTACGACGATAACAATTTTCTGCATGCTGTATGGTCATTATGACGTTTTTCTTTACAAAATACGTCTATTTCCGACATATTAAATTTTAGTTTTAATTTTTTGTATCGTGGTTGTGAGATATTAATCATTTTTTAATTTAATCAAGACATCTGGAAATATTCTGTTTACTGTTGAAATTAATTGGGGTTTTTTTCTTTTTCGGCTAAAACAACAATTTCTCTTAATTAATTAGTGCTATTCTGACAAACATTGACAACAGAACAAGACAATCTTGTGACTAGACTTATTGAATTTGAAGCTGTTGAACAGGAATTTTCCATTCTCAGGCCTCAAATTAACCCATGGCACCCCCACAGCAGTTGCCGTTATGCCCTGGGCTTTAGCTTTGCTTTTGCTGTGGTGCTCTTTGCAAAGTTCCAATACAAATTTACAAAAAAAATGTCCCTCACAACAGGAAAATTGCCGTGCCCCTTCAATCAAGTAGTAGGGAGAGCAAAGTTCAAGACAAGGCCTGCATTCTTGTCATTATTTAGTCTGGCCTAGAGAAACCAGTCAAAGTCGTCCACAACCTGACAACAAAGTTTCCCTCCGTCCCTAGCCCTATAAAATCGTGCCAATACGCTGGACTTCCTCATAAAAATTTCACCAAAACGAGCTTGCAGTTGCACATTCGTTTTAATGGCTCTCTTCAGCAATGGTGAGTGACAACTGGGGCTATGTGGGTGTAGGGCCAAGAAGCGGAGGGAGTACAGCATTTTGGCACTATTTATGGGGCTGTACCCTCCCCATCAAGATCGTCCACTGCAAGAACAATTTTGCCCCTTAAAAAGGCGCTGAGTGGTCATATTCAATTCAGTCAACCTTCCAACAAAGTCGCCTATGAGCATAGTGGCCCCCCTCTGCTGATCTCAAGTTCAATGAGATATAAAAGATAATGTTTTTAAAGTAAGGTTTGAAATACTAGAAATCGTCTAAAAAAAGTGGCATTTTTTTTCTTCATTTTGTGTGTGCAGTCTTTTCTGGGGAATAAATAAGAACATTGCCGTACTTCAGCCGTGCTGTTTAATTAGTGTGGTGATCTAGAATAGAGTCAACAACTTGAAACTTGTAAAAAGAAAATGTAGATGCTGCCGTAATTATGAACACAAAGTATTTTTAATTCCACCTCGTTATGTTTTGTTTTTCCATTTTTCATATTGATGTTAATTATTTTTATTTAAATTTTGGTTGTTGTATAGCTACCCTTTGCACAATTTTTTTTAGTGTGTATCTCATTTAACTTTATTTGGCAATTGACATTTTGTACAGGGGGGCAACTGTCCAAACTGGATCCAATTACTCTGCATGTAACATGTTAACGTTCTTTCATTTCAGAAATGCTATGAGCAGAAGCTGTATAAGAATGGGTTGAAATTTGCAAAGCAGATTTTGACCAACCCCAAATTCGCTGAACATGGAGGTAAACATTTAGTGTAGGAAGTTTGAAACCCTTGGCTTTCTCAATCAAAAAAGAGTTATATTAATATATAAGTGTTTTGGAACCTTAAAATCATATTTTATATCAGATTTGTTGGTTGAACTTGTGTAAGAATCATCAAAGTGTTTCTATTTTTCAGCAATTTCGCTTCTTGGCTGCAGTTGACAGCGATACTATTAAAGAAATGTAGTGTTTGTAGTGATATAGCGGTCCCTGCAGCCTGAGCCATTAATACAGACACAGGTGTTGTGTGATTTTGGGACAGCCTGTGTCCATGAGCATGTTGTGCACCTTGATAGGCTGATTTTGGTACTATACAGATTTGTTTTATTATCATAAGTATGACAAATCATTACCATTTTGTTTGTTACTATTGTTTGTCCGTGTTCAGAAACACAGTCTATGAAGGGTCTGATCCTAAACTGCCTCGGCAAGAAAGAAGAGGCGTACGACTTGGTGCGAAGAGGACTTCGAAATGACCTTCGGAGTCATGTGTGTATCCTTGACAAAATAGCAACATCCTTGACTCTTTCAGGCGCCGACCGATTGCTAGGGACTGGTTTAAATCCCTATAGAAAGATATTTGTAAAACTAAAAATAAAGATTACACAGCCACACAGGTTTCAGAATGGGAAAGAGGACTCTTGAGGGCACTATTTTGACCAGTTTTTTCGGGGGGTGGGGGGGGGGGTCGTCATTTGCAAAAAACAAGTAAACACCTAATGTTCAATTTATCACTAAAGTAAATAGTGCATGAAAGGGTTAACTTGGAAGTAACTATATAACTAGTGAAAGTGCGGGTACAACCTTGTATAACCTCTTTTGGGAGGATTGTTGGCTCTGACAAGAGCTGTTGTGGTCTCGATGCTATGAACAGTATATACTCTGTTCATCTTGAGGAGTATGCTGGACTTCTGAGGATGCTGTGGCTTAAGTTTTTGGAGAAGAAGAGTATACCACATCGGCTCCTTTGAGAGCCAACACTCCTCCCACAAGAGATTTTTACATGGTCGTACCCGTATGTTGACTGGTTATAGATGCTTCCCTGTTATCCTCACCATGCAAAGCTTCAAACATCACTTATCCTTGCTCAATACATCAAGATGCAACAGATGTAAGAAGTTGTTGACCTTATCACCTTAGAGAGCCACCCAACTTACTTTGTTCTAATTGCTGGATTTGTTCTGCGTTCAGCAGGCCATCCATCTATCTTGCACCAGCAGGCTCGTAATTTGAAAGGATTTTTCCTGATTTCAAGATTTTTTTCACATATCTCAATTGGCCCTTCAAACTGTTTTGGAAGATGTGAACCTGCCATCATCAAGGGTTAAAAGTCATAGCCCTCTTGCGTCCAAATCTCTTCATTTATAGTGATGTTGGGAGTGCCTGTAATTTCTCCCTTGCATCTTTCTTCTTGCTGTTACATTCCATTTTTTACTTGGTGTGTGGGTATTTTGCTTTATCCTGATGTGTTGGTATTTTGCTTTTTCTGATAATAATAATAATAACTAGTTCTTATATAGAGCATTTTACAATAATGTATCGATGCGCTTTACATTAGTGCTCTGGTCATTGGGCCAATAACAACATTCCTTTAATCTTTCTCAGCTCCCTGGGGAGTACACAGCCCCGGGCTGCAATAGCGCTCCGAAGGCTTTTTCAAAAACAATATCAACCTCTACCCTCACAGGTACCCATTTATACCCCTGGGTGAAGCGAAGCAATTATAGTGAAGTGTCTTGCTTAAGGACACACCAGAAACCACCAGAACTTGAATTTGATGCTCTAATCTGCTCGGCCATGACACCCTACTATGATGTGTTGGTATTTTGTTTTAAATCCATCATGATGATCGAAAATTTTATTTTGGGGGTTTATCATAAAGCACTATGCTAACTAATTATAACCCGCAAACAGTAGTTCAGAGTTGTCCTTAATTAGTTACGTCATTCAGGTTGGCACGTTTACGGACTGCTACAGAGGTCAGACAGGAAGTATGACGAAGCTATCAAGTGCTACAGGAATGCCCTCAAATGGGACAAGGTATGGAGATGTTTTTTTTGATGTACTGCGGGCACCCATCAATCTAGCCAGCTAGGCCCAGTTTCATAGAGCTGCTTAAGCAGAAAATATTGCTTAACAAAGTTCTGCTAAGCAGAAATGAGCAGGATACCAGTCACAAATTGTACATGTGACATGGTAGTTTGGCTGGTAACCTTATTCTGCTAATCAAAATTTTATTGTGCTTAGCTACTTTTTGTGCTCAAGCAACTCTATGAAATTAGGCCCTGTTATTTTTTCAATGGATTTGATAATAGAGCCACATTAACCTTTTGAACTTTGATTTTGAATCAAAGAGGATCATCTATTTGTGGACATGAGCCGAAGAAATTTAATCAGTTTGCTTCTGAGGACACCATTACAACTTCTAGATGCCTTGATAATTGTTGTGTGGTAGATTCCTGTCACTTTATCCAATGATTTTTATTCCGTTCTCTTTGCAGGACAATCTTCAAATTCTGAGAGACTTATCTCTGCTGCAGATTCAGATGCGTGATCTGGAGGGATATCGGGTGAGTTTTTGAACTATTTGACATTGACCTTCAAAAACAAGAGGCCCAAATTCCTAGGAAATTCTCTGCAGAGGAGAAAAAAAAAGTGCCAGACATTTTTGAAAGCTAAGCAAATTGCAGTTGATGAGAAAGAAAATGCTATTCCTCATGTGGCATTTTGGCTTATAATGTGCTACGTGGCAATTTGTCTTTGGAAAACAGATACATGTTAAGAAGCTGGGTCATAATGGCTCTGTGCCCTAACATTACCAAGCTGTTATGCAGGCAATAGTTCTTATTGATGTTTTTATTTGCTAAGCAAATTTTTATTTGCTAAGTAAATGTTTGTAGGAATACAGTAAATAAACATATACCTGTTTTTGATTAGAAAATTAACTTTGGGAACCTACAGCACAAACATGTGAAGTATTTAGATGGTTAATTTATACACCATGTCCTGAATGTGTACAAATCTTTAAAGGAAGTAATTAATACCTAAGTGATTGTTAGGCATAGGCTTTAATTAGCTAATTTAATTTACACTCCCTTTCGTAACATTTGCATTGAGGACCTTTCAAATGCAAGGGCTGTTAATGGTAGAACAGAACTATCCATACTTCACCACAAAATCACCAAATGTATTACAGGCTGGCGTTGTGTTTATCCATCATTCAAAACTGCAGTGGATAATAATGATAGGTCAGGCAGTAGGAGGGTTGACTGTGTACTTAAGAGATGCATTCACCAAATGATATAATGCAGGTTGGCATGGTTTATCTATAAAGACAATCAGAATCACAGTGGATGAAATAAAATGGTCAGATAGTAGAAGGGTTAAAGGTATCGTACACGTTTGGTAATGACTCAAAATATATATTAGCATAAAAACTGACTTGGTAACAAGCAACGGAGAGCTGTTGATAGTATAAAACATTGTAGGAAACGACTCCCTCTGAAGTAACGTAGTTTTTGAGAAAGAGGTAATTTCTCACTAAAATAATATAAACTTCTTGCAAGACGTTTTTATTCCTATCTGAAAGCACACAAATTTGTACAACAAGGGTGTTTTTTCTTTCATCATTTTCTTGCAACTTTGATGACCAATTGAGCCCAAATTTTCACAGGCTTGTTATTTTATGCATGTGTTGGGATACACCAAGTGAGAACACTGGTCTTTGACAATTTCCAAACGTGTTCAGTGCCTTTAACAATGAACTATGCATTCACCAAATGATATTATAATGTAGGCTGGCATGGTTTGTCTATAAAGACACTCAGAACCACTGTGGATGATAGTGAATAATCAGACAGTAAGGTGGTTGACTGAGTACTGTGTAGAAACTGTAGATGCATTCACCACATAGTTTCACATTATTAAAACCTCAATGGAACATTGAATGGTCAGACAGTAGGGGGGTTATTTACATTATTATGAAAATGTTAACTTTACGTTGTGGTTTGTTTTTGCTATTTCAAATAAAATAAGTAGTTCAAATTTCTTTATTGAACATGATTTAGATTACCAGGGATCTTTCCTAATGTTCAAATAATTTTAAAGACAAAGTGTACGATTAGTCATTATCAAAAACAAATGTATTTCTTTATATCTGAAAGCCCGCGAATTGATTATAAATCTTATACCAGCCTCAATCCTCCAGAGAAATTTCTTTGTCAGAAATAGTGTCATGAAGTCAAGGAAGTGGCATTAGAATACCTTGCAGATCACTATTCATGATTGACGCAATCGGAATAAAATCAATATGAACATGAATCTGTAAATCTCTGACAAAACATAAACAGGTTTTTGTGGCGCTCACTAAAAGCGGATCATAGAATTTGAGGGAATTACCACATGTTGGTTGCAGGGTGTTTTTTATTGAAAACTGAAGGATGGGAATGCATTAACTCTTCCAAAAGCCAATGACGTATTATACCTTTAGAGTTGTGCATTAACGTTTATTTTCCGAAACGGTTAAATGGAACTTGTGACTTCCGGTTAACTGTTTAACCGTTGCTACCGATTCCCATCAGCCCACATGCAAAAGGAGCAGATGTCAACACACTTTCTAGGATGGATCAGGATTTAAAATAGAACACTACACCCAGTCTTCACAGTCACTAAACCACAAACCACAGGTGTGGCAGTATACAAAGCAAAATGCATATCAAATTTTAGGGGATAGAAAAATGGGTAAATTAGTTAAGCGGGTTAACTGGTTCAACGTCCTAAATCCTAAATCCCAGATGAAATGAGTTTATTAGGGTTTGCCCTAAACCTTTTCTGTGACTAGCCAACAGGACCAGTAAGCTTTTCATTTCACTGGTCTGTCAGCTTTTGCACTTGTCCATAATTCATATTAAAATAGGGATGCTTTTTCAACACTGAACTAGCCAGCCGGACCACTTGGAGTGTATTTTAACTGGTCCTCGGGTGTTTTTAACTAGCATTTGGCCAACGTTCCACTGTTAACCCTAACAGTCCTTATCCCCTCAAACTCCAACAGTTCGTTTTGTTGGGATATGATGGGTTGGGTACTGTGTACTATAGATAAAGTGATGGAATGCGATGGAATGGGTACTGTAGACTTGCAGTTCTCTGTTGGACTTTGTTGGATTGGGTATGGTGAATTGCAAGGAGGAGGAATAAACAACTGACAAAGGCATATGATGTACATGTGGTGCATTGTTGATCCCTTTGTTGTAAGCGCAAGGAGGAGGAATAAACAATTGATAAAGGCATGTGATGTTATTGTATGTATGTGGTGCATTGTTGATCCCATTGTTTCTTACAATGGCAGACCCAACCATTCAACCATGGTGCAGTAACAGTTGTTGGATTTTGCTGGGTTGGGTTATGCCAAACCCCCCTCTTCATACTTTGAACAGGACCAAGGATACACACTCCACCAATATCCAACAGTTGGACTAGGTACTGTTATTACAACTGCACTGTTGGAGTTTGATGGGTTAGGTCCAGTGAATTAGCAGTAGCACTATTCATGTTGGAATTTGATGGATTGGGGAAAGTTTTTAACAAAGGTCGGTTGGGAGTTAGGGTTAATGGGAGAACCCTGTTTATGTACATACATTTCTAGATCAAATTCATTTTTCTGTTGTGATTGTGAAGCAATACCCCAGGGAGTTACGACCCATGCACTTTGGGGAGTTTGCCTGACACCGCTATACAATGGACTCGCTCTTAAAATACATATTTTTAAAAGCAACACTTTCAGCTCTGTTTGTCTGGATAGATCAAACAACTCAGAGGGAACGAGAGGAAGCCTTGGCTTGTTGCCATGGCAACCTGAATACTTCACCAATGCCCCCCCATGTGTATATGACTCATAGCACTCCTGACGCAGTTTGTACAAGTGAGGTATTGTCGGAGTGTTTGTAGGCTCCGCCCCCTCCTCCTCCTCGTATTGTTTTCTTATGAGCTCTCATGCCAGATTTTTTATTTTTTAGGAGCAAGCAATTCATAGGGGGCCCATTTCTGTTGCGCGGGTGAAACCTGATGCATAATGACCCTTTGTTAACGCAGTGTGTGTATTAAATCAGGCCTGATACTTAGTTCTTTATAAAGGAGAAGCAGTTTGTCAGTACAGAAAGGCACCTCAATGAGGAAAAAGTCAATTTTCTATGGGAACGTTTCTCTAGGCACCAAGGCAAATGACCAGTGGCATTGCCTCTGTAAAGTATCAGCGCTCGATTTCACATAGATTTATCTTAACTGCAAATCAATCTTAATTGCTAAGCAAAGTGTGATGTCACTCTACAAATCACTATGGCTATACTGACAACTCATCTTAAGATGAATCTTAGTGCTGTGTGAAATCGGCACCAGGCCTGTCAAACCACTTGTCAAGCGCGGAGTTACATGGAGGATGTTACCCCCTAGTCTTGGCATTAATGCAACCTTAAAAATATTCCCAATGGGAATAAAGCTGTTGGCAAATATTACCATGTAAAAGAAATATGTGCATAAACAATAGTGTTTCATAGAAGGTTGGTTGACGTGGGTGTGCATTCACAATGGATTTGAATAGTTGTGCCACTCATCTGCTTATGGAAACCACCTTTTGCTTTGCTTGTAGTAAACAGCGGTTATGAAATAGAAATTTATTTAAGGAACACTCTAATCCTTCTGTAGAAAACATCCGTTTAAATGCTGGTTTTTTTTAAAATTGATGCTTGACTATTTTTCATAATATGACTTTTCCGCTGATCAGCTGATTTCCTCGTTTTTTGTTTTCTCAGCTACATGTATGCTGTTGAAAATTGAAAAACACAGTACAAAGTCTTACTGTGCCTGGCACTATCCTCTTTTTCGTTAAACTGCCGTTGCATGCCTGCCTACATTATATTTTATGGTATCTCTCATTGTATTTCATGATATCTCTACAATCAATATGTGGAGCTAAAACCACTGTACATGTAGATGGTGTAAATAATATATTTACTAATTTTTATTTACTTTGATTCCCCACAATGTATCTTCCAAAGCCCCTATGCCTCCTTCCACATCCTTATATTGTTCTATCTTTTCCCACGTCTGCAGGACACACGGTATCAGCTACTGTTATTAAGACCTGCCCAGAGGGCATCGTGGATCGGCTATGCTATGGCTTATCATCTGCTCAAAGAGTTTGATATGGCACTCAAGATTCTGGAAGAGTTCCGAGTCACACAAGCTGTGAGTTAACGATTTCCAGTCTTTCACCATTTTGTGAAGTTTTTCAGTTTGTCAGTTTCCAAATGTTCAAACCAGTCAATGAAATATGCTTACATAAAATAGGATTTTTCTCTAACCTGGGCCCAATTTCATAAAGCGTTTAAGCAGAAAATACTGCTTATAAAATTTATTTGCTAACCAAAAAATGAGCGGGGCAACCAGTCGCAACAATGTAAACTTTACAGAATCGGGCCTGGTAACCTGTTTCTGCTCGGAAAGATTTTTACCAAAAATCTTTCATTGCATAATTAACTCTTTCAGTGCCCGCTTTTTTTTGCGTTTTGAACCTAAAATGTCCAGCTTCTTTAGGTTTTCGAAACTATGTAAACAAAATTAAAAGTCTCTCTCACCAAATAAAATGTATTTTGCTGGTTTGTGTTGTCTTGGTATCCCAAATTCAATAGTATTCCATGAATGATAATGCCCTCTTGTGATAACATGTATGTTATGGGTCGTACAATTACGATTGCTAACACTTTTTTAGTACATTAAAAAGATTGTACATGTACGATAATTACGCTTTCGGAATACAAAAGATAGTACATGTACATGTACGACCTTTGCACTAAAAGAGTTAAAAAGCATTTCTTATGACAGAAACTTTTAATTCTGAGAAGACCTTGAGTCTTTGAAGAACAAAATATGTAAAACCCAAGTCCAATATTATTTTACTTTTCTTGCATAATTCCATCAAAGAAAAACGAGCTCATTGTAACTCCTATATGTGCTTCTGGTAATTATCGGAGCCAGTTTGTGTGAAGTGGGCGTGGCTTACAGTGGAACAATTTCACACTTGCGAACAGGACAGTATTTTGAATTGATAGTAATATAATAACATTATAAATCAATTGAATAACAATGGAGGATTTATGAAGTGTAAAATTAAAAGGATACAGGGCAAAGAGAAGGAAGACGAGCAACCAAGCCGGGCCCAATTTCATAAAGCTGTTTAGCAGAAAATTCTGCTCAGCAAATTTCTTTGCTAAACAAGAAATGAGTGGGGCACCAGTCACAGTAATAGTAACTTTATGGTATTTTGGTCGGTTACCTATTTTTTCTTAAGCAAGATTTTTCTGTGCTTAGCAAGTTTTTGTGCTTACATTCTTTATGAAATTGGGCCCTGGACAATCAGCTACGGTCAGTTTCGGGATTACTTGGCTCTTGAGAATCATTTTGCCGTCTGACTAAAAATGACACGTAAGGTTCTTTGAAAATCATTTTGCATTCTTGGCCTTGTCCAAAGTAATGGCTTCGACAGTGGCTACGGCTGGATCGCTGAAAATGCCTATTCTTCGGCGTTGTCATTGCAGCCAACAGCCATAGCCGTAGCCAAAGTCGCTTGATTCGGGACGCGGCCCGAGAACTAAATTTGCTGTGTTCTGTTTCTGTTTAAATCCACAGGTCAAACCCTATGACTACGAGCACAGTGAGTTCCTCCTGTACCAGAACCAGGTCTTGCGTGAGTCTGGGGACTACGAGAAAGCACTACAGAATCTGGAGAAATATGAGGCCCAAATATGTGACCAAGTATCAATATTAGTAACGAGAGGTAGGTGTCTTGTATGGGTTTTATCATTCTAATGTAGCTCCACATTCATGTACCTTGTAGAAAGAAAAAAGTTAAGTGCTTTGTGATGCCTTCAGGTGTGATAAAGTGGTGTGATGTCTTATTGCATTTTTGCATAGTTTATCAATCATTCAAAACCGCAGTGGATGATATCGAATGGTCAGACAGTAGGAAGGTTGACCGTGTAATGTGTAGATGCATTCACCACATGATATCATATTGCAGTCTGGCATAGTTTATCTATCATTTAAAACCACAGTGGATGATATTGAATGGTCAGACAGTGGAAGGGTCGACTGTGTAGATGTATTCACCACATGATATAATATTGCAGGTTAGCATAGTTTATCAATTATTCAAAACCACAGCAGATGACATCACACGGTCAAACAGTAGGAGGGTTAAAGATGTATAGGAGACTCGGGTACCTGCCTTGTATGTTTTTGCCAGTCCCACATAAAAAAGCATAATTTACAGGATCTAGCATCAATGATTTTTTTTCCCTTTCCTTTCACTTTGTAGCTGAGATTTTACTGAAGCTAAACAGGGCCTCGGAGGCGACCAGCATCTACGAGGAGTTAGTAGAGAGGAACCCAGAGAGCTGGAGTAACTACGAGGGATTAGAAAAGTGTAAAAACCCTCGGACTGAGGAGGAGAGATTAGAGATCTATATACGGATTGCCGAGAAGTTTCCAAGGGCGGCTGTACCGAGGAGAATGCCACTCAAATTCACAACAGGTAAGAGTATCCTTGCATGGTGCTAACCAAAGGGGGGTTCAGGTTGGGTGCTAAGTTTAGTGAGTTTATTGGACTGGCACTAAAATCACTAGCCTCTGGCCTGCAGATCTGTGTTAATTTCGAGCCCTGACAAAATAGATTTTCATTCATGGTGTTACCGCAAACCTCCATTTTCTTTTACTTTCATCATGCAAAACATTCAATGTTATTTCCAAATGTAAAGATGATACAACGTTTTTTTCCACAAAATCAGGCATGTGAGACTTCCGTGTTTATGCGGAAATCCGCGTTTTTTATTTTCCCGTTCTGCGTTTTTTCTTGCAGGCTCCGCTTTGTTCCTGTCTCTGCCATGAGTTGCCTGCCCGCTTTTTAAATTATTTTTTTTACCTCCAACATCAAGCAGCAAGTAATTTTAACACTCACACAGAGAATGGGAACCTGGCATCAGGAAGAACTTTAATTGCGATTTGATTTTGAAACATGGGTCGGGGGCTAGACCTGGTAAAATGGTCCGCGTTAGTCTTTGATTAAAGCCACTGTTGTTCGTTTTTCGTTGGGCGATGTCCCATTATACTTACCCATGTCGTCGTCGCAGTCCACCAAGAGAGGGCACTTAACTATAAAATTAACACCTTGAGCCAAGATTAGGCGCACATGGACACGTACAAATAGCGCTGGCCCAAAATTTGGACCGTACAAAACAAGTTTTCCTTGTTTTTTTCCATGACCCGCTCACATGCCTGCAAAATGCTTCTGGACTTACATCTTTTTTGTCTTCTTTGCCCAGGTGAGAGATTTGAGAAGCTTCTAGATGAGTATCTACGGCGGTTGCTGAGGAAGGGTGTCCCTACAGCGTTTGTCAGCGTCAAGGGGCTCTACAAGGAGTCCTGGAAGGGGGAGGTCATCGAGAGAATCGTATTAGGGTATCTGGAATGCTTAGAAAGTGACAGCAGGTTCAGTAAAGGTAGGTCATAATTCCCTAGACTTTAAAACAAATATTGTTTTTAAATACATTTGTGAGAATGTAAGTATTGGGGTGTTTATTTACCTTAAACATATTCAAAAATGTTTAGCAAGGTGTAACAAGTGTATACATGCCAAATGTTCTGATTTAATCGGAATCATCATGACTTTAAGTTTTAGAACCCTGAGATATTGGAACAACCTGATTTCTGAAAACAAGTAGAAAAAGGAAAAAGAGGACACTATTTTCACTGACAGTTGGGAAAAAGTTAACAAAAGAGGGTGCTATTTCCTTAAGGTCGCATTGTCATGTTGTAACAAAGGCATGAATTTCTCTTCTTTCGAGATACAACTTTGACACGATTTGTCTAAGCAAGACAAAATTGGTAACCCCCCCCCCCATAAAAAGGAATACATTCAGCGATTTCTGCGTGTAATGAGATCAATAAAAGGTGATAACTTTACTTTTTGCAAGGTCTGTCTTTTTTGCAAGGTGTGACTTGCAGAATGTCTTAAGGTGTTCCGATTTCTGTCTTTTTAATGTTGGCAGGTATGCAAGTGGTCAAACTGTAGAGTTTGAAATCCCTGCAAGAATGTTGGCCTGATTCAAGTGTTTTTTTAAATGGAACCAGTAAACTTCTAAATGAGCAGGCGTAGCAGTCCAGTGTTTCTTCTTTCACACTTTCTAGTGCCCGCTTTAAAAGATTCCTTAGTTTAAGGCCATGTAACAAAAGTAACGAGTTTCTAGTCCCCGCCCGCCTCCTTTTTGGCCGCCGCCTCCTTTTTTTTTACTATTTACTATTCAGAAAAAAGCAAAAAAAGAAGAAGAAAACAATTGTAAAATTCGAAGAAAAAAACCCTGAAGTTCCTCGGTTTATTTTTGCCTTAGAATTTGTCTAGACTCTTTTTCCACCTTTGCAATACAATAGCCGTTTGATGAATCGATCATTTTTTTTTGCATCATTTTTTCATTCATATACATAATATATAAATAAAATATAAATATAATATATCCAACCATAAATATATTGTAGTATATTTGCCATCTAAAAAAAAGAAAGCAAAATAAAATATAATAGTAAGCCCCCCCCTTTAAAAAAAAAAAAGTCCGGACGAGAAACTCATTACTTTTGTTACTTGGCCTAATCATGAGGGGATTTGTAAAGCATTTTTGCAAAAGACCAAACCTCATCCCAAATGATCAGAGCCCAATTTCATAAAGACGTTAAGCAGAAAATGGTACTCAGCTAAATTGTTCTGCTCAGCAAAAATTAGAAGGGAACCAGTCATAGACATGGCAACTTGGCTGGTAACCAGTGTTTATGCTGACAAAGATTTTTCTGTGCAAAGCATTTTTTTTTTGCTCAACAGCTTTATGAATGAAGGCCGGCAACTGAACAACTTTGAGCAAACAAATGATTGCAGATATTTTGTTGCAATTCATGCCCTGACTTGTTTATTTTGAATTAGTCATCACTAATTTTCTGTATAACTAATGAAAAACTTGGGTTTTTTTTATCTGACCATTAGATGACGCAGACAGTGATCCAGAGGCGCCCACCGTATTACTGTGGACGTTATACTTCCTAGCTCAACACTATGATCAGCAAAGGAACATAGAGAAGGCCTTAGAGTATGTGAACAGGGCTGTGGAGCACACGCCGACACTCATTGAGCTGTTCATTATCAAGGCCAAAATATTAAAGGTAATTTTTATATTATTTTTTATTAGAGATCGCCCAACTCACAAGGCTGGACGGCCACTTCATGGTGAGGGCTACACTTAACTGATTTGGGCTGTTGACCCAAATCAACTGCCACCAGAGGCACATTGTCACCTACTCCTGGGGCTGAAACAGGGTTACCCCCTTTACAGTCCGTAAGGATGTGGGCATGGGTATCATCCAGTAGAAGCCTGGCTGGTAGAGCAGAATGCAATACCTTCCAAACTTTTGATGAAGCAATTATGGTTAAGTGCCTTGCTCAAGGGCTCAAGTGCCATGACCGGGATTCGAACCCACACTCTGCTGCTTACCACACCAGAGCTTGGGGTCCGGTGAACTAGACCGCCCGGCCACGACACGCTGATGGAGGATTGAAGGCAGGGTATACTTTTGTTAATTGTCAAAGACCAGTATCCTCACTTGGTGTATCCCAACGTGAAAATTTTGGCTTAACCCGTTGTGTGAGTCGGGAGAAAATAGTGAAAAACCATGCACAATTTTCAGCATGTAAATACATTGTCCTTAACTTGGGTTGTAAAAACTGAAATCAGCTGTTGTTTTTTTTTTTTTAAGGTTTTCAGATTCAGTTTTCTCGAGTATGACTTCATTTTAGAGGGAACTATTTCACAGAAACAAACGGTTCTAGTATGAACTTTCATAATCAGTAAGCTTTCAGACTAAAATTAAACAATGTTTTGTGTCCTTACCAATCCTGTATAATGCCTTTAAACCCTGACATTTCTGTATCCAGCATGCGGGTGACATAAAGAAGGCAGTAGAATGCCTAGACGAGGCACAGTCCTTGGACACGGCGGACAGGTTCATCAACTGCAAATGTGCAAAGTATCTCTTGAGGGCAAACCAGGTCAAGGCTGCAGAGGACATGTGTGCAAAGTTCACGAGGGTAAGTTTTCAATGGAGGTCAAGCATCGAAAGGGCCCCTTTGTTTTATTCTGAACTATAAAATGTCTGGGATTTCCAAACATTTTTCGGGCCTACCAGCAAAATTGATTTTGCGGACACAATTTTGTTTTTATCGAATCGTTGTCACAATGAAGCCGTGACTAAACCAAGGATAGACATCAAACGTCCTTATAAAATGCAATGGGACTTTGTCTCTTTTTTTGTCAAAAATGTTTTTTGTTTTTGTTTACCATGAATCTGCTGGACCCTCAGCCTTCTGCCACGACAGATACTCGGCCATGATCGGCCATGATTGCATGCTGAAATCTTGGACTTGCCTCACATGGCGAGTGCAATGCAAAGCAATCCTGGCAGCCTATTGGTCTCTTGTAATCTGTGTTTGTCAGACAAAAGGACGACGGTCTGGAACAAGGGATTACACAATAATCCTGGGTAAAGGGAGATTTCGAGCAGGGGTTCCAGTATCCTTTTAATCAGCCCTGCAAATAAAACAGTCAGAAAATTGGACCAATTTAATCCGCTTAGGGACGTTGCCGGGGTTGAAGTGTTTACTTGTCCTTCGCCTGAACTTAGATGACAAATTACTAATCTTGTACGGGAATAAATTATCTTCCCTGAATTGTTTTCACGGAAAAACTTAACGCAGTCGAGGAGGATTTCAATTAAACTCTCCTACAATTAATCTCTCGACTACTCATAACAAAATTGAGTTTGAACATATTGTAAGGTAGAAAACAACCCGTTCCTAAGTCTTATTCCTGTTTTTTTTTTTTTTGGGGGGGGGGGTTCCATTGAGTATAAAAACTTGTCGTTCGTCGTTGATCGTACTCGTTCAAGTTTTGACTTGTGTTCCCTTCTCTCACAGGAAGGTGTTGGTGCAATGGAAAACCTCAATGAGATGCAGTGCATGTGGTTCCAGACGGAGTGTGCTCTCAGCTTCCAACGGCAGGCAAAGTACGGCGAGTCCCTCAAGAAATGTCACGAGGTGGACAGGGTAAGGACTAGTCTTGGCCCAAGATGTCAGTGATCGATAGTGGACTGTGTATGTACGCTCGTAGTAATTTGTAATAGCGCCTCTCTTACCGCATGATTTAACCAACTTGACGAACTGTTACTAACGTCTTTGGAATCCTGCAGCATTGGGTTAACCTTTCTTTGTTTTCTCCTAGCCTTTCCTTGGGATCCAATCAGCGCAAGATCACAGAAATAAGTTTACATAAAATGTTATTCACAAACATGACGCTGGGTTTACATAATAGTTGATGTTATTTTATTTCTGTGATGGCATGAAGATTGGTTCCCTAGAATAGGCTTGGGAGAAAACAAAGAAAAAGTTAACCCAATTCAACAGGATTCCTAAGATGCCAGTGGGGTGGTCAAGTTGGTTAAATCATGCTGTAAGAGGGCGCACTATTACAAGAGAGTAAATACACAATCCACTATTGATCAACAATGTCTTTGGCCAAGACTAGGTAAAGACAATCGTTAAACTTACTCTGAGAACACATCTGTATTGATTTGAAAAGTTATTTTGTAATGCAAAGTTTGACTAACAGTGATATCAGGCATTGACGTTTCATCTGATCAGCTGATTGTTATTTTTTTAAATTTTTTTTTTTAATAGTGCCAGAGAAAGCTGAAAAACAGTATAGAAAGTTTACCGGGCTCAAACATTTTCTCTTTTCTTTTGCAATAAAAAATTGCTTGTCTCATCGGGGTTCTCCCCATGCACAAGCTAGCGTATCGTGCCGATACGAGCGATTTGCGTGCCGATATGCAAAACATTTGGCGGATATGCACAAATTTTGTTTCTCTATTTAAAAAATAAAAAAAATCACAAAAAACAAAGAGAAAACAACATGGAATGCTCCAGATTGCACGGTAGGGCTTTTAAAACCAAGATAAATACCAAGTAGAAAACATTATGAAGACCTTGTTTCAATTCAGCGTGCTTCGACCAAACATCTCAAATTTGGGTCCAGAATGCCCCACAGTTTTGAAAAAACCTGGGGAGAACCCTGCTCATGTTATAAAATATAGGAATATTATGTACTTTTTTATTTTGTTCATTACATGCTTTCTTTTGAATTTGGGTTTTAATGGAAAGAGAAATTACATACAAATCATGATTTCAAAAGTTATGAGAGGCTTAATAATATTTTTTTCCCCGGATGCTTTTATTACATTTATTAAATCGTTGCTTTACCCGCTGCTTATTACAGGAGTCCAACTTGCAACTTGTCACCGGGGTTGCTAGGTGGTGTAGCGGTTAAGACATCTGGGGCTGGTTTCACAAAGCACTAAGATTCAATTCAAGATGAGTTGTCGGTTTCACTATAGTGATTTGTATTGTGACATCACACTTAGCTTGGCGATTAAGAGTGATTTGCAGTCAAGGTCTAACTGTTTGTGAAATCAAGCCCGGCTCTAGAGTGGCGGGGGGGGGGGGTAAATCTCATGGGAGTAGTATGCCTTTGGATTTATTTTCCGCAGGGCTTGGGGTAAAGCACTGAGTATACAGTGCTTATCACTGTAATTTTTAATGGAATTTTATTGTAATTTGCGCCTTCGAACATCCTCGGGTGGAGAGGGCGCACAAGAAATGTAATAACTGATTATTATTATTATCATCACACATCAATGTAGAGTTAAAACCCAAATAATATTCTTTATCTCCCGATGTAATTATTACATCTGGTAAAGTTTGAACTTGTTGGAATTGTCCCTAATAAGTGGTTTCACTTTTGCACCAAGTATGAAACTTCACTTTTTGAAATTTGATGGATGAACAAACTCTTTTTTCCATCTTGCTTTTCTGCAGCATTTTACAGAAATTATTGAAGATCAGTTTGACTTCCACACGTACTGCATGCGTAAGATGACGCTACGATCCTACGTGAGCCTCCTCAGGTTGGAGGATGTCATCAGGACCCACATTTTCTACTTCAAAGCTGCCAAAATTGCAATAGAGGTGAGTGAAAAATGTGTAGCAAATAATATAGAAATAGGAAGTCATGTCTTAAGCCCAGGCACCTCTGTAGGTTCCATTTTGTTATGAGGACACACATCTCTGACTTTATTATTATTTATGGTTTATTTAAAAATACTGCGATACAACGGCTAAAGGCCAAATGTACAGTTTACAAAAACAGTCATTAAAAAACTGATAAAAGCATCAGCAATATATATTACATTAACACATTGAAATAGTGATTTAGAAATGTAAAAAAACTCTCTCAACAAATTTGAGACTGCACAATACTTCAATGTTTTGCCTAGATAAGAATTCACCCATTGCTAGTGATCCAGATAGCCTGTCCACAAGATACAAGTATTGAAGTGGAAAAAAAAAGGTTACCATTTTAATTGGGGTAACGTGGTAGGAACAGGCGTGCAACTTTTCAGCTGATTTTCTGTAATACTAGTGCCATAGAGAACTGAAAAATACTGTACATAGTTAAGGGTGGTTGATCATGTAGTCTGTTTTGTGTCGTGGCTGCGCGGTCAAGCGCACTGGACTCAATCTCTGGTTTGTCTGACCTGCTGAGTGTGGGTTCGAGTCCTGGTCTTGACATTTGTGTCCTTGAGCTAACCATTTTAGTCATTCGGATGGGACATAAAGCTGTTGGTCCCTTGTGCTTTGTATTGATGCACGTTAAAGAATACAGTACACTTATCATTAAGATGGTTCAAAATGTGACAAATGTTCAAATCTCTCTGTCTGACCAGGTCTACGTCCACGTCCACGACAAGCCCCTGGAGGACCTGGACAAGCAAGAAGACCTCGACATGGAGAACCTCAGCGACAAGGAGTTGAAGAAGATCCGGAGTAAGCAGCGGCGAGCCCAGAAGAAGGCCCAAAAGAAAGAGGAGGAGATCAAGGGCAAAGTGGGCGGAGACAACAAGACGCAAGGAAAGAACAAACACGACCCGGATCTGGACGGCCCGAAGGAAGAGGAGCTTGTACCGGACAAATTGGCCAGGGTAAGTTTGAATTGAAGCGATTGGAATGGTTGAGTGGTGTTGCACACTGTACTGAGTTCTTGTGGAACAGGAATGTTAGCCCGTACCTTCCCAAATCCGTCTATATCCTCTTTGACAAAATGAAGTATTTTGAATGACTGAGGGCCTTAGGCCCAAATGACAATAAGCCTTTTCCATGAAATATGCTATTTACATTCACGCATGCTCAAATTTTACACTGGACCGCAGGCCCAAGGCCAGTGGTTTTAGTGTCGGGCCACTAAATTTATGACTGGACAAGTCTGACGGTCTTGTGTTTTTCAATGAATAACAATAACTCACTGTAATACCTTGAACAAAAACAAATTTGTTCAAATGTTGAACATGTCTGAAAAATATCTTTTATTTCTATTGAGTAAATGAAGTATTCCTAATATCAAAAAAGACAGATGCACAAACACGTATGCATCACGCCACCATCAGCCCCAGACAAAAAAGTACAATGTTCTCTCATTTTGCCAACCAGTAATATTAGTGCACACGCACAATGTGCAATTCGTGTGCTGGTGGTAGACCAGCCTCGCTACCATGAGCAGCGCGCCATATTGATACCTCTTGTCGCTAACCATTGGCAGGGGTAAATGGGTACCAGTGAGGGCAGAGATGGTTCTTGTGATTGATTTAGCTTGGTACGCTACACAATTGACAGCACAGGCTGTGTACTCCCCAGGCTGTGTACTCCCCAGGGAGTTAAGATGGTTTAAGGAATGAAATAAATGGCCCAGTGATCAGGGGGTAATAATGTTGGAGCGCCATGAGCGTCACTGAGTGACGGATTTGAGCGCTATATAAGAAGCCACTATTATTATTGGTATGTTGGCAGTGTTTGAAAAATGCAATTATTTGAATTTTACAAAAATTTAAATCATTGATGGTACATGTATCACACAATTTAAACAGAAGAATAAGTAAGCAGTCTTGTTGGATGTGTAATTAATTTGATTAATGTCTTTTCTTGTCAGTTAGAACTGTATTTACCTTTTACGCTTTTGTGCACCTGTTCTGAATATCCTGTCCATAATTGATTGATTCCTCGTCAGGTTGACAAGCCTTTGGAGCAGGCCATCCACTTCCTGAAGCCCTTACAAACGCTAGCCAAGAACAGAATACAAACACACCTCTTAGCTTTTGAAATCTATTTAAGAAAAGGTAAGAGATCAATGGGCCAATTTCATACAGCTGCTCCAGCACAAAATATTGCTTAGCAAATTTCAGCTAAGTGTATTTTAGCAGGACACCAGCCACAATTTGTATTGTGAAATTTTGGCTGGTAACCTATTTCTTGTAACCAAATATAATTTTTAAGCAATATATGTGCTAGTTATCTTTTCAAAGTGTTACACTTTTCTTCAAACTTCACAGACTTCAAGCATAAATATGGAGAAAGCAACTGGTATCTCAGTTTTTTTGCAAATTTATTTTGATAGTAATTTTTTACCAGTTCAATGATAAGAAAATCCTTCACCCGGTTCCTTTCAAAGCCAACACGAGTTAGGAGACATATTGTTGTAGTATTTTAATTAATTTATTTTTATAAAGCGCATTTCAGAACAGATAGAATCCTCAATGCACTATTCATTAGTTACAATAGCAATAAATAACACGGATAATTTTGTTACAGTTCATACAAAATCTGAAAATTGTAGCTGTGTTTTCTGTAGAAATTTGTGGCTAAATCATTCACGTTTTTGTTTTTCACAGACAAGCTGCTATTAATGTTGCAAGCAGTCAAGAGGGGGCACTCATTAGAACCAACAAACGCAGCACTACATGAATGCTTAATAAAGTTAGCCCTTAAAGGTAAGACCCATGGGCCCCTTGCCACAGGAACTGCAGTCATGTCATTGCTCTAACTCAACAAGAGTCTAAACAAGACAACAACAGATAAATTAATCGTCGAGTTCAATTTCAGAGGTGCAGAACGTCAGCTGCAGAGTGTGGGTTTGAATCCCGCATGACACTTAAGCTAGTGGATGATACCCATGCCTGCATCCTTACGAACTGTGAAGGGGGTAACCCTGTTTCAGCCCCAGGAGTAGTTGGCAACGCGCTTCTGGTGACAATTGATTTGGTTCGATAACCCAAATCAGTTAAGTGTAGCCCTCACCTTGAAGTGGCCTTGTGATGTTAGGCGATTTCTGATATACAAAAAATTTAAAAACATCAATTCCATCTCCCGCATTCAAGGGTTGTGAGCATTCTTTTCTCAAATGGAGGGAAATTCAGCCGAGACCGTTGTGACCAGCCAGACGCTAATTTGAATAAGCTGCATTCAGCACCAAATTGCAGGCTGGCATAGCTTGTCAATTATTCAAAACCATAGTGGATGACATTAAACGGTCACATAGTAGGAAGGTTAATGTGTACTTTCTTTATGTTGCAGTGAATGAAAGGGCGGACATAGCAGCGCCAGTGCAGACGGTACTTTCTGGTGAGTTGGAGCGACTACTCCAATGTAAAGACTTGAAGCAATTCAATGAAGATTTCATCAGTGCTCACCAGCAGTCACAGGAACACCGCATCATCGGTACGTCAACAATCCACCTCGTTCCCAGGGGTGATCGATCTCACTGCACCATTTTTTCCAAGCATGCCTTGCTCGCTCAAAACCCCTGGAATTTGTTCATTAAAATGTTTCATTAAAAACGTGCTAGAATCTGGCACGTTTTAATTAGGCCTGTTGCCGATCCACTCTACGCACCCGCTCAAATATGGTAACCCGCAAAATAGGCATCAAGTCAAGGAGCAACTGGTCTCCTCTCAAAAAGCAATAACTGATACTGAAATTCCTTCATACCAAATTGGCATCAGACTATTTTTATTATTCAAGCCTCTGTTTGGGAACATTGATTTATATGCTCCAAAATAAATATCCGTTGTAGTTAGACCGTATCTGAATTGGCGAATAGAGCTATGACTACGACTATTGCTAAGGGTGTGCTATACTTCAACGCATGATGATGTGGAAATCTAGCAAAGCGGAAATCTAGCAGTTGCCATAGCTGTAGCCGCCAATGCGGACACAACCTTATACTAGGTCTTCATCACTGCCTAGTTTGATTTATCACGCCAGCCCTGATTTATTTATTTTCTTTTTCTTATAGCTTGTTTTTTTTCTGCAGAAAGTTCCCTGAAAATAAACCAATCTTTCCATGATCTGATGAACAAACTTGAAAATCTCCCTGATTATGGAAACTTTGTCTCCTATTATGTTGAATGTAATTCTAAATATCTCCCTGATTTTTGTACAAAATCTCCCTGAATGCAAGATGCAAATGATTGTCTGGTGGCTGAGTCATCAAAGTGTTAGTTTGTATCCTAGCCACAATATTTACGTCTCTTTAAGTTTAAGAATAAAGGATTTAAGGTGATTGTGATTGATGAGCAACATTTATACAAATTTTCACCATTGCTGCATGCTCCTAAGGAGTTGAAATTGGTATTGGTATTTATTCACATTCCACTTATGGCCCACAGGCCAAATTACTAGAATGTTACAATATAAAAACATTGAAATAGTACATTTAACGATGCAGGTAAAACATTAAAACACTGGTAAAAAAGTCCTTAATATGAGAAAGTGAGAAAGTTATGGTCCTGCCATAACAAAATGACCACATTAAAATAAACCGAAAATAATAGGAGAAAGGTAGACACCAACAATTTGTGTAAAAAAACCATCAATGCTAAAAAAGGTTTGATGTTTGCCTTTAGTCCATTGAACATTGTAAATAACAGTGTGAAGAGATGCGATACCAGGGGCTGATTTCACAAAGAGATAAGATTGATCTTAACTATGTATCAATCTTATTTGCTTGGCAAAGTGTGATGTCACAATACAAATCACTATGGTGATGCTGAAAACTCATCTTAAAATGAATCTTGGGGCTTTGTGAAATCGAGCACAGGTTTAGTTGGTCCAAACAAATACTTGAAAGAAAAAAAATAAAATTGTATATAAGCCTTCACTTCTGTGTTTTCTGTATCTTCAGGAGCTAAATGCCTGTTCCACCTGGACCCATCAAGCTTAGAGAGAGCAGTAACCTTAGCAACGTACCTTGGTGATGACCTCACTAATAGAAATTTGCAGGTTGGTAAAACAGTTTAGTTTCCATTGAAGCTTCAACTCTTTACTTCCAATGAGCTCTGAGTAGGGAAATAATCGTAGTCTGTGATAATTCAAAAATGAAAGTTTGTACTCTGACGAGATTGTTTGTATCAAGTTCATTTTTGGTGGTGAAATGACTGTGGGATGTATGAGCTGTGCATAGTTCTAACAACCAAGCATGTAACTTTTCAGCTAGTCAGCCGAATTCCTCTTCTCTTCTGAGTGCCATAGAAATTTGAAAAGCACAAAGGTCTGTTTTCTGAACTAGAATATCATTATGGCTTTTTTTTTTAAACTTAAAAATGGCATATCAGAGCAATGAGCATGTGGATTTAAGAACCACAAACCGTGTGTTGATACTCCCCTCCACCTACCTGTGCACAGCAAGAGACTTGGCTAACTTTACTGAGATTGCCTCTGGGTGACAGCGATTTATCTCATCTGTCTTTTTGGATATTAAGAATACTTCAATTTAGTCAATAGAATTAAAAGATATTTTTCAGACCTGATGGCCCATTCACACCTTGACGTTTTAGCCAGCGTATGCCGACGCATCAAAGTTTCTCTTAAACGCTGGCATATGTGAACTATCAATGTTTTTTTTCTTCAATTTTGGGCGTGTACATAGCGTATTCATAACGAGTTGGACAAAAACATATCGTGATAGCAACTTATATAGAAAGTTTTGATAACTTATACCAACGAATGTAAGTTAGAAACACGTTCAGTAAGTTCTGTGGTCGTCCGGAACACGTCAATATGCGTTGGAGATAAGTTCAAAGCACGTTACTCATAGGTTAGAAATAAGTTTTGGGTACGCTAGACATTATCTCGACGTATGACACCTTATGAGTAACTTACAAGTAATGTGTGTGAACGTGTGTCAACGATCACATAACTTACCTAAAACTTGTGGCCCGCGTATGCGTTTGAGCCATCTTGCAGTACTACGACATACATCAGCGTGCTCTTAACTTATACAAAACTTACCCATAACTTATTTGACGTACGCCAGCATATTCGCCAAATTTTTCATACGTCGGCATACGCTGGCTAAAACGTCAAGGTGTGACAGGGCCATAACAATTTGAACATCATTTGTTTTTGTTAAAGATATTACACAGTGAAGTATTGTTATTAAATTGAAAAACACAAGACCGTCAGACTTGTCCAGACATAAATTTAGTGACCCGACACTAAAGCCACTGGCCTTGGACCTGCGGTCCAGTGTAAAATTGGAGCCCTGATGCAACTTCTCAGCTTATCAGCTGATTTCCTCTTTTTTCTTCTCTTTTCAATGCCATAAAAAAAATCTGAAAAACACTGTACAAAGTTATATACAGGGCCTGGTTATATATGCTAGGCAGTTTCCTGCTTTATTTTGCACGAACGAAAGTTTTTTACCTTGATATAATATGCGTTTATTTCTTACATTCAAACCACTAGAGCTCCTCCTATGCTCTCAACCTCCTCCATGACTTCTTCAAGTCGGAGTCGGCCGTGCCGGCCTACCGCGCCCAGTGTCACCAGCTCTTTGCCTATGCAACCGTCTTTGCACCCACCACGGAGAAGAAGCAAATCGAGGCCCCTGAGCTCTGCAACAGCAATAAGGCCAAGGAACCCGTGACGGCCGTTGAGAACACGCAGCACACCAAGGAGAAACCGCTGTGTAATAACACGCACGTAGAAGCTGAGGCACAGCCTGCATGCTAGGTTTGGGGTTATTCATTGTCTCGCTTCAGGGTAAGGGGATCAGGGATCAGGGCTGGGGGGTGTGGGAAGAGGGGGTGTGATTATCAGAGGAGGTCCAGCTGTTACATACTCGTTGTCGTCATCTGTCGAGATTGTGTCATGAAAACACACAAATCTGTTTCTTTCTTCTAGCAACATGAGGGATATCCTTGGTTTCATGTCTAAATTATATCTGATCTCATTTTGGACAGATGGATCCATTGTTGGGGTTTCTTTATTTGCCATAATGCTCTTTTTTGAAAAAACGAAAGCCTCTGATTTGCAACAAAAACATGGTCTCCTTGGCTCATATTATGAGCACAGATTCATTTTGACAGAAAAAGGAACAAACGCGATCTTCGAAATACGTCCTTCATTTGATTAAACCAAAGTTGATGAAAAATTGTAACTGAATAGTGGTAAGCAATATATATGTACCTGGCTACAAACTGTCTGCTTGAGCCTTAGTTTTTTTGTTTTGCCTTGTACTGCCCCAATTTTCACCTGAATCTTCTCACAAATTTTCTGGTATTCTCTGAAAACCCATCTCATTGTTCCTTTGACCGTAATTGCGATGTAAATCTTGACATCAAAAAGTTGTATTATTTGTCTTTATGACATGAAGTTCCATTCGGCGTTTACGAGTATTGGAGTGGAAACAAGACTTCACTTTTTAGCACAAAGCAAATTCATCTTAAGATGTGTTCAGTAATATTTGAAACTTTGCATTGTGGGGACACAATCTAGCGCGGTTTGCTGAGACACTATGTAGATAAAACTCTCTCTTTTTTTGGTATTATGAGAGATTTCCTAACATCACAAGGCCGGACGGCCACTTTAAGGTGAGGGCTACACTTAACTGATTTGGGCTATTGACCCAAATCAACTGTCACCAGAGGCACGTTGCCACCTACTCCTGGGGCTGAAACAAGGTTACCCCCTTCTCAGTCTGCAAAGATGTAGGCATGGGTATCATCCACTAGGAGCCTGGCTGGTAGATAAGAATACAATACCTTCCCAACTTTTTTACGAAGCAATTATAGTTAAGTGCCTTGCTCAAGGGCACAAGTGTCATGACCAGGATTCTAACCCACACTCTGCTGCTGACAACACCAGAGCTTTGGGCCGGTGAACTAGACGCTCAGCCACGAAAGGCCACTATGAGTTGTGGTGGTTCTGAACAGATCACATCAATCAATATGCTTTGATTCTACAGAAGACTGATTGAAGCGTCAAGTTGTTATATATACCACTGGTTCTGAAGAACTGCCACAACTCATAGATTTTTTATGTACATGGTGTCTCCGCAAACCTCACTAGATTAATGTGAGTGGTCGGAGTGTTTTGTATTGTGACATCACACTTTGCTTGGCAACTAAGACTGCTACACAACTTAAGAACGATCCTAGCTCTTTGTGAAATCGAGCGCTTGGGTACATTTTAAGCTGCAACTCAACAAAGGAATGTATTTGAGAGATAAACTTCCATTACTGCTGATTGGTTTAGCTCGATGTTGTTTAGCCAAACTTACAAAGACAATATTGGAAGGTTTGTGGTGTGTTTTGCCATTAAGTGAGTAACATTGTTACACGAATGGAGGAATGTTGTTACAAACAGAAGTGAGGATCCAAATTTCACAAGTTTTTTTTATTGCATTATAAAAAGGAAGAAAAAAAACTGACAGAGAAAAGAATGTTTTTAAGAATGAAATTACGTTAATCACAGATTTAAAAAGGGAAGTTTAACTTGCAAGGGTTTCACCCATACTTGCCGATAATTTCATCTCGTTTGTTGTTTGAGTTGCTGTTTGCTGTTTTCTTGAAGGTCCTCGGTAAAAGATTCTTGGGGACTGAATAAACCCTGCTTATACATTGGTACCACAGACTGCCCTTAAAAAGTACCAAACCTTCCAGGCTAGCATTGGATACGGGGGTTTATGCTGTTTGTACAGCTGGTTTTATCAGGAAACCCCCATGGCTTATGTACTGTGGACTTAGTCTCCACAGTCTCCTGTGGAATTTTGTGGCAAGGGCCATTTGGGTAGGAGAGTATCTCCCTTTGCACTGATCCGCCATGTGCGTATAGAGCCTTGACTTCATGCTTCATTTGTATTGTATTTATGCATCTGTTTGGATGAAAGTGTCATTACATTACCGTGACAATACAGAGTTATATAACGCTTCTATTCACTGCTGTCCCCAAGTTGAGGCTCTACACGCTAATGGCTGACCGTGCAAAGTTCGAATACCGATAGTAATAGGGTTTTAATATACATCTTAATCTGATTTGGATACCATATTTTTCCTTGCATAATCTAGTTATGATTTTCGCAGCAATGATGTTTGTGCTGTTTCAGTTTATATAACCTCAGCAAATTGGTGTTAAAGGGGCCTTGTCATCACGATCATAGCAGGCCTATGGCTGTGCATGGATCAATGAACTCTTATAATCCGTAGAAACTTACCTATTATGTCTGCTTCCACCTCTTGTCTCAGAGCTCCCCCATTTGCGTTGCCAGACATACTATTTTTTAAAATAGTGTGGAGCTACACTACGGAGAACTTTGATTTTAAATTGGGGTTAGATTATAGAGAAAGGTGTACCAGCCTTAACGCCAAAAGTAACAAGAATGGCATGAACAACCAATGCATACGGACTGCCCAACAGGGCCCAATTTCATAAGACATGTAAGCAGCAAAACTTGCTAAGCACAGAAAACTCTTGCTTAGGAAAAATAGGGGACCAGCCAAAATACCATACAGTTACCATTGATGTGACTGGTACCCCACTCATTTCTTGCTTAGCAAAGGAATTTACAAAGCAGAATTTTTTGTTGAACAGCT
This sequence comes from Plazaster borealis, assembly GCA_021014325.1. Classification (NCBI taxonomy): domain Eukaryota; kingdom Metazoa; phylum Echinodermata; class Asteroidea; order Forcipulatida; family Labidiasteridae; genus Plazaster; species Plazaster borealis. The sequence continues at coordinate 16,371,027 of CM037457.1, read as the reverse complement.
TTATGAAATTGAGCCCAGGAAACTAAAAATGTGAAAATCCCTTGATACTGTAAGTGTGTTTTGTTATCCAACATAGTTTTTTTCAATACAGTAGTTGCATTTAATTTCTTTTGTACCTCATATTAAGAATTCCCACCATCCAGAATGAATTGATTAGTTAATTAATATTTATTTTTTCTCGGTTTACCCCAAAACTATTGTGAAGTTTCTGATGTCCTTCCGCTTTTTGGGTTTAAGCCCACAAACCAAAATGTAACCAGGCATGATATTCGTCCTACTTTAGTCTGATTTCCAATTTGTCTTTGCCCTTGGGAAACATCGGACAAATTGTGCCTAAATAGCTTGAACAGTCTATTAAAGCCTACACCATGTGTTCATGTAGGCCAGCCCTTGTACTCGATCGATAAAATGTTCCTACTTTTTTCCAAGGACCAAATATCATGCCTGATTGCAACATGGTTTTAGTTAAAGAAGAAGGGAAATGACCAACACAGTTTTGCAATGTACTAATTTCCAATAGATAGAGTCCTCAAGTGATCAGGGAAAAAATTACGAGTCTCTCACATCACGCTTAAATTGTGTAAATTGCCATTGAATTTGATACCCTTCAAGTGCAAAATTTGTCAACATCCAAAACATCTGACGACATCATTCTGAGAAAAATGGGACTGTACATTTTTGTATGGGATGTTTTGGTTCATTCCCGACTTTCGATAACATGTAATAAAAATGGCATTGAATTTGACATTTTGACTGCCGACAAATTCCTCCTTGGAATGTAAAGATCCAATAGTTGTTGAAATCCAATGGCAACACCTTTTTCAGGTTAGAGAATTGAGGACTCTATCTATTGGATAATCAGTACCGGTACATCACAAAATTGAATTGGTAATTTCCCTTCCTCTTTAACTTGAGATTTTTTGGAAATGCTGGCTGTTGAGTTTGACTTATTGATAACCCAGAAAGTTTCCATCAGTCACTTCAAAGCTTTTCCCCCCAATAAGAGTACAGAATTGCTATCAAACACATCCAATCCTGTTTGTAAGTGTGAGCTGAGCCCACTTCACATAAACTGGCTCCGATGATCGTCAGAAGCCCATAGGAATTCCATTGAGCAAAATTTTCGTTGAGAATTTATGTACGCAAACAAATAGTTTTTGGACTTTCCTTCCAGTAATGTCTTGCAAGGTCTTGTCAGAATTATCGGTTTCTGTCAGAAAAAAAGCCTTATGAATGTTAAAAATACTGAGCGCCTTGATACGCCCCTAGGGGCGTGATATAGCTCTATATAAGAGCCCAGTATTAAAAAGGGTGATTTTTTGTAAAATTACACACAAACGTATGCCAGCTTTGGAGCCTAAAGTAGTATAAACCTTACAGTGGATGCTCACACAGGTGACGTATTGACAGACCAACAGGATAAAGGTACTCTGCTCGGCCTTGTGGTAGCTTTTTCCAGAAGACTTAAAAATTTATTTAAGTCTAATCTAACCGTGTCATGGGGGTGGTGATTTGATTACATATTACATGTACAATGAAATCTAAACTAACTTTTAATCTATTTTCACTGTCATCTCGTAAACACGGATACAAAAATATACTCAAATTGTTGGTCACATTTTGATGTCGTTACACAACTCTTGAATTCAAATGAAATTGTGAAAGAATCTAGGGACATTTTATCATCATCGGTTGACACTTCTCTAAAAGCAGGTTTCTATTTTCAATTTATATGAAACCTGTGTCAGTGTAAATCTAAATCCCCATGTAAATGACATCACTTTGTGCTATGGACTATCAGATTGCCCTCGTGTGCATTTTGACTGCAGAAAAATCTTGCACGTATTTGAACACTGTCTCGCTAAAGTGCGTGATTTATTTTGTTTCCCTCATCCAAGGTCCCCAAAACGTTTTGAATACATGCAAGATTTGCTTGGTGTATTTCGAGCCACACACTCTTGGGCATAACCACTCCTGGAATACACATCAGGCTTGTTGCCCCTGGTCTTTGCCTTGCTGTCCCCTTCAAAAGTTTCCCACAGACTTTAAAAGTTTCCGATGGAAGTGCCCTCAGCAAAAATTAAATTGGTCTTGCCCTCTCAAAGATGAAATTCCAGGCCTGGCACATTATATTTTGTTCATGTTGACCCCGAGAATGACCGATATGAGTGACACATCTACAATGGGGTGTAGCATTAGAAAGAAAAAAAACCCAAGAGAAGATGACCCTTTTTCCAAAAAGCAGGAATTTTTTTAGGATTAATAAAAGTTAACAAAAGGAATAACACTGGTTCCAGAGGTGGCGTAGATGTATGCAAAATATGTAAAGTGTAGAATAACTGCTTGTTTGATAAAGTATTGTCTCTGTTAAGCTATTCATTGTTTTTCTTTTCTACTTTTAAGGGTAGCTGATGTGAAAATTTGACTATTTCTATTTGAAATTTGAAATAAATTTCTATAATCGAATTTGAATTCTGGCAGAAATAAAGCTTGGAATAAAAAAAACCAGTTGTCTCAGATCTCGGAAAGTTAATATACGTGTTGCGTCACTTTTTGGAACCAGTAGTTACATTTCCTGTTAAAGGTATCGTACATCATTGTATTTGTAAAAGTATGTTTGTTTTCAATCGTATCCAATATTTTTATTTTTTATATTTTTTTAACGCAGTATAAATAAACAAACCTGTGAAAATTCCATCAAACCGAAATATTGAAGTGCGGTCGCAATTTCTTCATGGTTGAGAAATTTTGCCCAGGACTGTGGTTGCACAGTACTGTGGTTGAATTTGAATTTTGTTAAAATTGACAAACTTCGTGACCCTAAGGTCAAATGTTTTGCACAGCACTGTGGTTGCACAGAACTGTGGTTACCCACCCATTACTGTATAGGCAGCGCTTCAGATGGAATTATTTCTTAAGCATTTGATGCCATCGTGCAAGTTTCATGCATATTTAACCCTTTAGAGACCATTCATTTTTGTTTAATCATCACCACACACCCAGACATGACTAATATTGTTGATTTTTTAATCCAATATTTTCTTGTAAAAGTGCCTGACAAAAATATAATGGAACAGAAATGTAGTTTTGTTTTAGAAACATAGAAAACATTGGAAAATGTCAATTCAGGATGTGACCTTTACTTTGACCTTTGTGGTTTAGTGGCAGTCAGTCAGATCTTGCAGCCGTTAGCGGCCGCTATGTGCATTTTAATACAGGCCGTTTCTAGCCGCTGTGCTCTCTAAAGGGTTAAACCCTAACCTAATTACTATAGTAAGAGTTTGATATGTTTGTCCACTTTCACATGAAGACGATTTAAGCATACTGATCGAAACGTTGAGTTGTTACACCATCGGTTCTTTTCAGAGACACCACAACACTAAGAGGGTTGTCTCGGGTACATGATAATACTGCAACCCTTACTAGATTGCCTACTTTCATCCAAAGCATATGCCCTTTTAGAAGCGTCGGTTTCTGCTTAGGCTCTGACTTGGGTTCAGAGCCAAATATCATGGCTCTGCTTACCGCGGAATTCTGCTCTAAGGTCCCATGGAATTATGTGCTTTACAGGGCTCGGTTAAGCACAGAATTCCGCGATAAGCAGAGCCATAAAATTGGACCCAGGTAAATAGTGCCTAAGCCTTGTTTTCGAAAATGGCCATAATTTGTTCAATTACCGTTTTTACTTTGACCACTTTGCTGTATAAGCCGAGAAAATCACTTTTAAGAACAAAAGAGTTTTTCATAACTTCAGATAGTTATACAATATAGTACATGTAAACAAAAAGTTACAACATTTGGATCAAAGTTTTAAGGGTGTGTTTTGTAAAGAAGGGAACATTTCTTACTGATCTTTTCCTCCTACAAATTGGCATGAAATACATTTCTTTTTAATGTGTACATTGTAACCAGAGACTCTTTTGAGATTGTACATGTATAGATCTTATTTGTTTTTGTACAACTTTCTTAGCTTGTTGTACATAATTGACATGTAGTTAACCAGTCATGACGCTTCGTTCTTGAAAGCGAAAGGGCACCAGGAGGTGATTTCTCTTTTGTAAAGGGCACCTCTATGAGGAAATTGTAAATTTCTGTTGGAATGTTTCAAGGGGCACCAAGGCAGTGACCAGGGGCATTGAGGCAATTGTCTCCATTGCCTCTGTGAAGCATCATGCCTGCTTTAAAGGCATCGTACACGTTTGGAAATTGTCAAAGACCAGTGTTCTCACTTGGTGTATCTCAACATATGCATAAAATAACAAGCCTGTGAAAATTTGGGCTCAATTGGTCATCGAAGTTGCAAGAAAATGATGAAAGAAAAAACACCCTTGTTGTACAAATTTGTGTGCTTTTAGATAGAATAATAAAAACTTCTTGCAAGAAGTTTTTATTATTTTAGTGAGAAATTACCTCTTTCTCAAAAACTACGTTACTTCAGAGGGAGTCGTTTCTCACAATGTTTTATACTATCAACAGCTCTCTGTTGGTCGTTACCAAGTCAGTTTTTATGCTTATATATTTTGAGTAATTACCAAACGTGTACGATGCCTTTAACTATCCACAATTTGTTGAGTAATTTTCTACAGCAGGGACTCTTATGTTAAAAGCGCCATTTTTCTCTCTTGAGTTGGCCAAGTGCCCCCTCCCCCCACCAACACAGTAAGTTTGTAGAGCAAATTTATGTTACAATAATTTACTTTTTGCTGGAGAAAAAAGCCATGTACATATTTTTAAGAAGAAATAATTGAAATTGGAGGATTGATGTGATTGTGTCATTACAATTTTTGCCTTTATTTTAAAAGGAGTTCTTGAACAATTTGACTAAGTAAAATGCCCTTTTTCGAAACCATTGCTTTAGCAACAGCTTCATCAGTTATTTTTGAAAATGTACTCATTCAGTATATGTGGCTTCAAATAGACAGACAGAGCCTAAGCCAGAGCCGGAGCCAGAGCCATGGTTTCAAACAGGCAGACAGAGCCTAATCCAGAGCCGGAGCCAAAGCCATGGTTTCAAACAGGCAGACAGAGCCTAAACCAGAGCCGGAGCCAAAGCCATGGTTTCAAACAGGCAGACAGAGCCTAATCCAGAGCCAGAGCCAAAGCCATGGTTTCAAACAGACAGACAGAGCCTAATCCAGAGCCAGAGCCAAAGCCATGGTTTCAAAAAGGGGCTGTGTTACTCAAACCTGTGTCTGAGTTGTGTATCTTTGGCTTCCTGTCAGTTGGCTTTAGCAGTAATGCTGAAGCATAGGGCCTTTTCCAAACCGCGGCTTCGGCTTGATTGAAAAACGTGTGCCTTTGGCATGGTGCTTCTGAAAGAAGGACGAGACCTATGGCAGAGCTCAAGATGAAGCCAGAGTTTGGAAAAGGCACATAGATTGACAGATTGCTGTTGCCATACCCGTTGCCACGGTTGTCAATTTAGACACTTTCTGTAGATTTTGTTAAACAAAACTCAAGAGAGACATTAATTAGCCTTTCACATGAATTATGCTATTTACCTTCATGATGCGTATAAACACTATTGGTTGGCAGATGCCATAGAGTTGTGCATTAGGCAGACGCACAAACACGTATGCATCACCACTATCAGCCCCCATACGAAAAGGCGCAACGTTCCCTCATTTTGCCCACCAGTTGTGCACGCGACGTGCAATATACATATTTCATGGGAAAGTTCCATTACCTGATGGTGAAGTTTGGTGTGTACAATAAAATGTTGAAGTTTATATACTTTTCTTTCTTTTTTCATTCTGTTGAAACAAGTTTGTTAGGGTATTCATGTCGAACTATTAAACCATTTTGACTGCAGCCTCTTTTATATTTTCCCTTAGCACATTTTCTTCCAGAAATCCTCTTGCTTCAACCCTCCTTTGATTGTTTTTCTACCTTGTATCATGAAGTTGAACAAATGATTTAACAGGATATGTGTCTTGCTGTCTACTTTGGTATTTTTTTTAAATTAAAATAAAACTTGTTCAATAAGCCCTACAGAATTGGCGATTATATTAAATAATGGCTAGTTTTAGATAAAAAGCTCATTGATTATAAAGTTCACACCAGTACTGATCCTCGTCCAGAGAAATACTTTTGTCTGAAATGTTGTAAAAGTTGAGAAAATAGCATTTGAAAGCGCCACAAATTATCATTGCTTTTTGTGATTACCGCAATCAAAATAAGCCTAATGTGATCACACACAAAATCTGGGACAAAACATAAACTATAATTTATTTTGTTAAAATATACTAAAATGTAACTACTGATTGGGATGAAATTTTCACAGGTTTGTAAGCTATGTTTTTATTGGAAACTGGAGGATTGAAATGAATTTACTCTTCCAGAATTCAATGATGTAATAATTAATCCTTTTAGTGTACGCTTGAAAATACAAACAAACATCATTTTCAAGTTGTCCCATTTGTAACACTTGTGTGTTAATTTGATTCAAGTTTTTTTAAACTTTCTTTGATCGGATCAAAGTGGGAAAGAGCATGTTGCATACTCTTATTAATTGGACAAATGAAATAAATTTCAAATTTCCCAAAGATTAATCAAGTAATTTTCAAACTCATTTCTGAGATGGTGAAAATACTTTGAAGATATGTAAAAAATACAAGGGCTTTTTGTATTCAAATGTCTTGTGTACAAATAATATTCAAAGTGGAAAGTATGGCCGTGTCAGCTGAGGCTGTTGCTAAGGGCAGCCACTGCGTCAACACAGGTTTCCATGGTGATCCAGCTGCAGCCGCTAGTTCGGAAACTGCTAAAGGTTTGCAGGGAGAAAAAAAAAAGACTGGCGCCTTTTATTTTCTTGTGAATCAGTGCTGTGGAAACTATTGACAAGTCAGGGAGTCTGACAAAGATGGCTTCAGCGTGATTACTGTCTAAAATGTAGAATTTACTAATAACAAAACCAAGTCATATAATAATGCATTGTTGCGGTTTTTCATTGATATTTTTGGCATTTGTTTTTGTGAAATATAATAAATATCACATCAAGATTTGAAATACACTGATTGTTAATGTTTGTATTTTTTTTTCCCACTTTCATTAGTAACCACAGGGCCAACTTTTATCATGCTGTTTGCACAACAAGAACAAGGTTGCCACCCAAAATACCATGTCTTATGTACCATATTTGACTGGTAATTTTTGCAAACAAATTGTTAGGGAACTTATTTTCTGCTCAAACAGAGCAATGCAGTTCGGCCCTGGGGTATTCTGGGTATAATTTTAATGAAGGTTACTTAGATGCAAGAAACAAATGTTACAAAAGAAACTAGTTTGACTTAAGTATTGATCTTGATAATTTGGCCAATGATTCAATCTGCTGCTAATAACAAATGTTCTTCCACAACAACAAATAATAATTTTGTGATATTATAGGCTATGTATACATAAACAAAACAATTAAAATGGTAAATCATAATTGTCCCCAACTCTACACCAGTCTTAAATAATGATTTTAAGAAAAGTTATAAAGATGGTCATGGTAGAAAACTTCCATTGACTCTTGCTGGAATTACAACAGTCTTGGTGAAATAAGAACAAATTATTAGTTTTTATCTTTAGTCCCAAACCCAATGTTTGAAAATAGTGAAAACATACTTAGTTTTTTCCATCACTATTTTCTTACAATTCTGATGTGCCGATTGAGCTGAAACTTTCACAGGTTTGTTATTATGGTTAAGTTGGGTCACATAAAGTGTGGATACCGGTATTAAGTTATACAAGAAATGCATTAGAGAACAAAGTGTTTGTTTGTTTATTTGTTATTTTGTTCGTTTGTTTGTTTGTTTTTTCTTTAAAACTTTTCTAATAACATTAAACCTATTTTGGACAATGAGGGCGATATAATGCACGTCGTCTGTCGTCTGTCTGCGGAAAATAATTTTGTCGGATCTATTTTACGGAAAAACTATTCCGCGATTTAAATTTTGAAAAATATCACTTATAGTCGCAATTAGTTAGATTATTAAAGATTCAGACCTAAAGAAAATTGGTCCAAAGAACTACACTTTTCAATTTCACCTCATATAATTTGGAGAAAATATCTAAATTTAGGGACTACTTTGATGTGGAAGAACCAAATAAGTTTGTCCGACCGAGGTTATAAAGCAAGATGGCGACCATGGTCGGCCAGTCGGCGATGACGAGTCGATCGCAGATATCATGTAAATTTCTTCAAATTTGTCAATCGTTATAATACTTCAGAAAGGTGAGTAAATAAATGAGATTTGATTTTATTACATCCTGTGATTTGAGGAAAATTCAACATTTAGAACTTATACATATTCGATTTGTTTGTTCGCTGGCTAAACACGAAACGAATCCGTAATCTGTCATTCATCCTGCGTAGTGTAGACGCGGTGGGATGAGCCGCGCTTTACGTTGAAGACATGGGGACCAGAATCGTGAAATGAAGGTCGAGTTGGTCATTCGCACTGACTGTGTATGGATGATTGGTGAAATCATCTAATTGCAGTTGGCCATAGAAAAACACAAAACAAAAACAACATCTTTATTATATAGAAACACTAATTCAAAATTAATTTTTACCTAGCTAGGCCGGGCCTATCAAGTCAACGTCAACTGATCAAGTATCTTTCTTCGGATGCCCTTTCTTCACATGCTTCATGAATCATGATATCGATCTTGTTTGTTTTGTTGGAAACAAAATTGGGAAGCAAAATTAGCAATGACTGACAAATTCTGTCTTTCTAAATAAACTCTGCCTTTACGGAAAAATGTCCATATCCGACTGCCACTTTCTAAGGCATTTTTGAATGAATGTTGGACTTTGTTGTCCTTTTTTTCTTTTCTTTTTTCCTCTTTGGGAATTGGTAGCTAAAAAGTAGAATTTAAAAAAGCCGTCATTTCATTGTGCGACCGGAACTCTCGTGCTCTCATGCTCAAAGGAACCAAAATGGTTTTTAGCGAGTAAGTTGCGTTGTCAAGACCACCGTAGACCCAAAAATTATTTGATTTCCACACTTTGTAATAAATCAAAGTACCTGTTCCTCTCTGTAGACATTCTATCAAATTTTCTAGATAGGTAAAGATTACTTCTAGAAACTATAAGGCTCCCCCGTGAGCCTTATAGGGGTCTAACATTTTGGCCCTCCTTAACGCTAAACGTTTCTGAAATCATCGTTGATAGGTGAAAGTTTTACGATCGTTCGCCATCAATAACTGAAGTTTCCTTTGTACTCTCCACCAAAAACTTTCCCCACACACTTTAATATACATTCATAATACTTGTATGGCCTTTTTTAAAATTACGTTCAAAAATTTCTTCAAAAAAGGCAATTTTCTACTCGGTACTCACGGTTGTTTTGCTCTTCATTGCGGCACTCACGCGGCATTCACGCATTGCGCAAAAATTAAGACAGCGCGGTGTTCCTGGCACACACCGTGCTGTCTTTAGGCTCTGCGCACACCGCGCAGTTTTAATTTTCCCCTATCAACGATGATTTCAAAAACGTATAGCGTTAAGGAGGGCCAAAATATTAGACCCCTATAAGGCTCACGGGGGAGCCTTATAGTTTCTAGAAGTAGGTAAAGATATAATTTGACCTAAATTAAGGAAGATAAAGTGGCAGTTGTAGTTGGCATTTTTGCCCACTGTACATGTATTTACTTTAGTTCCTGACTGCCATATTGTTGCTCCGTTTTTGCCTCGGGTTATTACAAGTTTGTTTTCAACGATGTGTTTAACCTTGTCAGTATTGTTGTAGTTGAAATAAAATGGTTAATTGTTTTACCCACAGGTCCCGTCCACGGGGCACAAGGACATATTCATGGACGAGCAGACCATCTACAATCTCTTAGAATGCTCGGTGTGTCTGGAACCGCTGGACGTCACAAGTCGTGTGCTTCCATGCCAGCACACGTTCTGCATGCGATGTCTGCAGCAGATAATTAACGCCCGAAATGAACTCAAATGTCCAGAGTGCCGGGATGTGGTCCCCTGCCGGACGGTGACGGACTTGCCCACCAATATATTGCTGGTACGACTGTTGGATGGGTTGAAGAGACCTGGACCTGGGAAGGCCCCCGGTTCGCCCCCACCCAGGACGAGTAACACCGGCATTGGTGGGGTAGGAGAGACGGTGGTGAGCACAAGAAGCACCTCATCCAAGGTGGGTTGTTTTTAATGTTAAGTTTTTGAGTACCAAGGAAATGGAGAAGGTGGGGGGGGGTCAAATTTAAAGAGTGGAAATAGCTTGTTTGCTTCACAAAATGAAATACAGTGGTCTCAGAGTAATTTATGATTTGAAAGGCAATAAATTGAGGATGTATGAAAATTAGTTTTTCTGCTCTCTAAATACCTTCAAATCTAGCCCCATAAATAGTGCCAATACGCTGGACTTCCTCCGTTTCTTGGCCCTACACCCACATAGCATCAGGAGGTGAAATGATCGAGGAGACCAACATTTTCAGCATGAACTTATCGTTTGAAAGGAAATGTTAACACTTTCTGTGGTGTGTGTACTCGTGAATCAATGACCAGTGTAAAATATTTTTGTCGTTCAAGGCTCAAATTTGGGTGGAAAATCCACAAGACAGTTGGGCTTGTACTTGTAAGTAGCTCAACATTTTTACTGGACCAGCAAGACCAGAATTGAAATGAGAAAAAAAAATATGTACATGGGTTGACAAATAGACTGTTTTTTTTTTAACAAGCGCTAGCGAAATGTTATTTCATTCTTATATAGGTAACACTTCGATACTCAACAGAATTGAAAGATATTTATCATCAGACTAAAAGTCAACATTTGTACGTCATTTTTTATTTTAATTATATTTTTCATGTTGTAAAACACTGTTCTGGTTGTGAGTTTACTGGCCTGACACTAAAATCACTGGCCTCGATCCTGCGGTCGGTCCAGTGTAAATTTTGAGCCCTGTTGTTGCCTTCTTACAGTCAACTAATGATTCCTATCGTTTACAACGGTGATGCATGTTAAATTTTTCACTAAATGATACATTATATTTTATTATGGTTGACTTTCAAGGGTAAGGAGTAAATAGTTACAGTGGTAATAAAACAAAATTATGTTTTATTTTATTTTATTTTGTTAACCCTGTCAAACCTCATAATTTATATAAATCTGAAATTGTCCGTTCAGAGTTAGAATGGTCACTAGGTTGTACAATTTTTGTACATTTCAGCCTTGACCAAAAACCCACATGAAAACCTCCAGATTTGGTGGTGATTATTTTTTATTCTTTCTTCAGGCATTTGGAATTTTTTGTTGGTGATTCAGAAATCAGTCATGTGTCTGGTTTGGTTTGTCATTACTATGTTTTCTTTGTCAGGCACACGCACTTGCTATTTGTGTTCAACTTCTTATAATTACGTGTGGTTTTGTGATTACCGAATCCCTAACCTTTTGAATAACACTATCAATGCTCTACTTCTGAACAAATGAAATCATTGTGTTTTGCACAGAAAGAGAGTTTTGCGCAATATTTTTTAAGTAGTTGGATTTTCCAGGTATTTTCTGTTTATTCGGGGCCCACCTCATGTTTCTGTTTAAAACACAATCACTGTTGTAATAAGCAAACAATAGTGGCATACATCTCAATATATGGGTAGCCTGGAGGTGCAGTGTGTGGCGGGACCCCTCCGTGCATTGGTTAATAAAGTGGTTAAAGGTATAATATAGTAAACACATGATTGGTAGATGGAAAATATAAACAAACAAATGATTCCTGTTTATGACAGCCCCTTCCTTTGTACATGTAATCCTGATAACTTCTGTCCATGTGTGAGAAAAGTGTATTTGGTCTCATTTGCCAACTTGTTGTGCACAAACACTGTGTAGTACGGAGCCATTAAAGAGACAAGGGTTTTGTTTAATTTTCTTTTCCTCAAGAGATTATTTGGTTCCCTCAAAAAATCATTGTTTTCCCTCAAAATAGTATTTTGTTCCCTCGAAATAGTATTTTGTTCCCTCTGAATATTAATTTGTTCACTTGAAATAAGGTTTGTTTCCTCAAAATATTGTTTCGTTCCCTTGAAGCATTATTTAGGGGTAATGAATTCTATTTCCTGGTAACAAAATATTATTTCAAAGGAACAAAATATTATTTTGTGGGAACCAAATATTAGTTTGGAGGAAAGGAAATAATTTTTGGATATAATGAACAAATATTTCGAGGAGCGAAACAATATGTTGATGGATTACGGGCTCCATAGTGTAGTGTGCACTGTATACGTACAAAATCCCTGAAACAGCCACCCCCTTCCCACATAACACTATTATTTTGGATTTTCTTGTAAATGTGACCCATTTTATGAAGTGCCAACAATTTTTGAATGGTGAGATTGTTGCAAATTTGAAAAAAAAGGAATGAGTGTACTGTTACAGAAAATGAATGATGTGTCATGCATTGTTAAGGCCAATAGAATTTCTTTTAGTATGGTTAGGTCCGATTGTTTGCTAAGGGGTAGAGTAGTTTACTTTCGGTGGAAAGGGAGTGTTTATTGTTGTCATTTATCCTTTCTCAATAAATTTATGAAGTGGGGCAAGTTCATTTTATTATAAATCATCTTTTTGATTAATGGGCAGCATTTTATTTTCAGACTTTTATTATATCAGTATTTTGTTCAGGTCATTTTCATGATCCTTTCTTGATTTCCAAAAATATTTTGTTAGTGATCACAAATGTTCATCTAGGGTAGGGTCTATGTGTTTATTTAGGCAGGCTTGTTTTGTAGGTGGTGCCTTCATGCTTAGTGCTTAAGAAGTGGCTGGACAGTGATTTAGTGTGTGTACATAGTAAATACAAGTAGATTGTCTCAAATCATTTTTGAAAAAACCTTGTGATTTATGGTTGAGATAGACATTGCCCTGCGTTTCAACTTTTTTCTTCTTCAATTTCTTCCACATTTTAGCCTTCCAATGGCCAAGTGTATCACTTCTATGAAGTCAAGCTAATCTTGTATTTATTTCTCAGAATTTTTCCTGATTTCAGGATTTTCTCAAAATCCCCTTGAGCCTTCAAATTTTCTTGAAAGAAGAAAAGCAGTCACCAAAGGGAGAAAGAAATAGTCTACATTGTGTCCAAACCTGTACTTTGCTATTTCTGGGGATGTAGAAAGTCTGTATGCTATAATAAACCCTCTGAATTGTAACATCTGGGATGTACAGGGTCTTCTAGAATAATTGGGATTCAGGCCTGCAAGTCATTTTCAGGAATTTTCACAGATATCAACTCTCATCCCTGAAAAAAATGTAGTTTTTTGTATTTCTGGTGATGTAGATAGTCGGGAACTCAGGCCCACACAAGTCGTTTTTCAGGAATTTTCAAAAGTCAAATCTCATCCCTGATTTAGTGGTACAATTCAATTTAGTGCCAGTACATCAAGTTTAGTTGATCTACAGTATATGATACCACTTTCCATTTTCCTTCCTCCATGCACTAAATCTAAACCACAAGACACAATGGCTCCACAGACCATGGAGGAAGGACCACAGACGAGCTGATTTCCTTGAAATCCATAATGGGTGTAATAAGCCAGGGAGCGTGGGTGAATGATCTAGCAAGCTGGTATTTCTTCCTATGCCTGGGGGTGGTAGCATTCTATCCAGCACTAAGGAAGGCTGATGATGGGGGAGATCCTATCTCTAAGTTCTAGGGTTCTTGTTTTGAGTTGTTCAAATACTTGTGATCAGGCCTGGAATTTCATTGTCGAGAGGGCAAGGCCATTTTCATTTTGCAAAGGGCACTTCCATTGTAAAATCTGAAAGTCTTTGTGACACTTGTGAAGGGGCGCCAAGGCCAAGACCAGGGGCAACGGAGGCCATGGCCTCCGTGGCCTCTGTGTAATGCCAGGCCTGCGTGATGATAAGGCAAACGTGCATGATTCTTATTAAAAAGAAGTAACAGGATTGAATATCATCGGGAGGGGAAAATTTGACTTTAACTAATTATAAAGAAGTTTATAGAACCATCGCCAAAAATGACTGGCAGTGACAAAGTGTTAAAGCGCTATATAAGAACTGCGTATTATTATTAATATTATTATTATTATTATTATTATTAACTAACCCCCTAAGCATTTCTACCAGAAAGCTTCCACAACCCATCATACTCCAACAGTTTACTTTTGGAACAGTACACAACCCATCATACTCCAACAGTTTATGTACTGGAACAGTACACAACCCATCATACTCCAACAGGTCCTGTGCTTCTGGACTGTGATTTAGTCGGTACTCTTCACAGGACTAAACCATCCAAATTCCAACAAAACCAGCTGTTTGATTTTGGCAGGCCTGGGGTGGTTTAATGCACAAATGTAGCATTCAATTCAAACTCAAGATTTGATGTTGTACTATCACCCAAAAACGGATTCATTTATACCGGGAAATGGATAATGACCTCAAGTTTGCATTTCTTCACTCAAAACTTCCAATTTACAAGCTGTACTGAAATAAAAATTTGGATCATTTTCAGGGTTTTATTTCTTTAAAAAGTGCATACTGTATTCGGGTAAACTAGCTTGACTCCATGGTGATTTTTCCACTTGGCCTTTAAAAGTGAGCCAGCATGTTTTGCATACGTGTCCTACTGCAATTGTCAGAACTCATTGGACTTAATCAGATTTGCTTTCTTCAATCCATTTTGTTATTCAATGTCACGAGACGACAAGTCCTTTAGCTTCCCTGCAGAAATATAAATTGTTCAAAGGGTTGCAATTTATTTTATTATTTTTTCGCCCCCTAAAATTTTCAATTCGATGGTAAAGAATGAGAACAGATTCAGTTTCAACCTTTTCAGAAATTCGCTCCAGGCAGAAATGGAATAAAAGTATTGACGTGGCATCTGTTGAAAAAATATATGACTTTTATAAAGAGATTCATTTTGTAGATTTCACCATGAGGTGAAGCTGTGAGCTGTGGCTTTGTGTAAAGATATAATAGGATAAAATCAAATTCTGCAAGATTAGAAAAAAAAGTTATAAATAAGGTTTTTTTTCTTCACACATTTGTTTTGTTAGTTTTGAACTGAAAGTTTATTGCTTGTTGCTGAGGATTTAGCTTTGTATAATGGTAGACTTAGTTTAATCGGGATTTTAGTTTAATCAGATAAAAATTGTAAGAGGATCAATGAAATTGATATTTTTCTTTTTACAAATGTGAAACATATAACAAGTTTGTTTATTGTAGTGTACCCAAAGCAAGCTTCCGAGGCAAAGAGTTTATGAAATTTCTACATTAACTAATTGAAGTTTGGATGAAAATTAAGGAAAAATTTTATTTTGAAGGGCACCAAGGCAAAGTCCAGGCCACAGTTGCTTTGTTATATGCAACAAATTTAACGTTTGAAAATTCCCATTTGGAGTAACAGATTTGTGTACAAATAGTCCTTCATGTGCATGAATTAAAATGGTGTAAGTTTTTTTGGAATAATGCTATCACTTTTAATCAGTATAAAGATTGAATTTTTTAATGATTTCACTTTGTGAGTTTCAAACCAATAATTGTCTGGCCTCTGATCTCAAGAAATGCCTTGACCACTGAATTATCAATAGGCAAAACAAATTTGGGCAATTTCTTGTAAAAAACAAAAATCACAGGGTTTGCAGTGACAAGCTAGCTGGACCAGTCAGCTTGTCTTTTCACTAGTCAGCCAGCTTTTTTACTTGTCTATACTTATGCTTTTCAACACTGAACTATCCAGCTGGACCAGTCAGCTTGTCTTTTCACTAGTCAGCCAGTTTTTTTAAACTTGTCTATACTTATGCTTTTCAACACTGAACTATCCAGCTGGACCAGTCAGCTTGTCTTTTCACTAGTCAGCCAGCTTTTTTACTTGTCTATACTTTATGCTTTTTAACACTGAACCATCCAGCTGGACTAGTCAGCTTGTCTTTTCACTAGTCAGCCAGCTTTTTTACACAAGTCTATACTTACGCTCTTCAACACTGAACTAGCCAGCTGGACCGGTCAGCTTCTCTTTTCACGAGTCAGCCAGCTTTTTTACTTGTCTATACTTTATGCTTTTCAACACTGAACAAGCCAGCTGGACCCGTCAGCTTGTCTTTTTAGCTTTTTTACTTGTCCATACTTATGCTTTTCAACACTGAACTAGCCAGAGTGAATTTTGACTACTAGTCCTCGGGTGTTTTAATTGGCAATTGGCCAGCGGACCACTGTTGAGGGAGAACGCTGTAATAATCGTTCATAAGTTAAAAGCTTTCAAGATTTCATGTAGTTTTTTAACGATAGGTTACAACATATACAGTTTGTTTTGCCAAAACATAACTAAAGGTTTGTTATGGTAGGAACATTTTTACTTCCCATGATTTAAACAGCAACCAAAATAGTAATCCAATAAGTTAAAGCTGGGCGTAAATTTATAACTCCCTTGCAGAAGGATGTCTTGCTTTCAAAGGCATACATGCGTAATATTTCGCTATTATGAGATTATTATTATTTTCACGCAGGATTAGGTCTAATCCCAAACCGCAAACAGATAATCCATTGGTTGATATTCAGGTCAAGGAGATATGGTTTATTGAAGAATATGCACAATCCACAATACAGGGGCCTAATAATAATAATAAATAGTAAAATTTATAAATAAAATAAAATAAATACAATTAAAAATTAAATTAAATGAAATTAAAAAACAAAATAACAATTTATAACCATAAATAAATAGTAACAATAAAGGCTCTGAACCCAACTGTAAATAATCATTAAAAGTGTACAAAGTACAAAGCATCCTGTGAACTTTTTCCATCCAAAGATTTTTCTGAAAAAAATCAATCTTGTTTTAATTTGTTCAATTAAAAGTTAAGAATTAAGCATGAAATAACAACTATTTTAACGCTATTGAGACATCAAATAATTGTACACTTTTTACTTGTGATCAGAAAGGTACATCATATTATCATCTCTTTTTTGAGAGCCAGGAAAAATATTTTTTCTCTAGAATGCTCAAACCTCTCAATAAAATGCCCCCATTTGTTGAGTTATTAAACAATATGTCTTGAAAACTAGAGGACTTGGAAAAATCTACTCTTAAATAGTAGTGCATCCTACCTTTAAGCGGTCTCTAGTTGTCAAACTTTCCACTTAGTTGGGTGTATGTATACCCTAGAACCTGGAAATATGTGAACACCTCAGGATACCATTGTTGTTGAAATGTTGTAAACATGGTTTACAGACTTGGTACAACAATGTGTTAATAAACTAATTTCGCAATAGTTAGACAAGTAAAATTAAGAAGGGGGAGGGAGTACTGATGGTACAGTGCTTTGACACACACCGGTCTATGGGTAGAACAAAATCAATATTGTTTATCCCGATGCAAATTTTACATATTATGATAATGCTTAGCAGCTTTCTGCTTAGCAAAAATAATCAGGAAACCGGCTATAATCAGTACCTTTAACATGGTATTTTGGCCGTTAACCTTTTTCAGGTAAGCACAATTGTTTTGTGTTATGCTAAGTTTTAAATGTATTTTAAATGCTTTAAATGAAATTTGGGCACATGCTTTTTAAAAGTGATTGGTTTTCCATGCAAAAAAAAATGATTTGAATTCATTTTCTCTTACTCCACGTAGTTGTGAAGAGCTAAACATTTCCCCCAGGGCCCTTGCTTCATATCTTGACATCAAAGGTATTATTATTGAATTGAGTTTGACAGCTTGACATTACATTCAAGTGTATTTCAAGCTATCCAAACCTTCATTGAATGATATCAGCACATTCTCAAGGCCGCAGCCGCTAAACTAATCCAATGTATTTTGAAAAGGCAGTTTGTGAAATGAGTTTAATTTCGCATTACACTATGATATTACAGCGCTGTGTATGAACACCAAGTGCTTTCAGAGTCATGGCTAAAACAAATTTAGTCACGTTGGGTGGGAATTGAATTTAAGACAATTATTTGCCTCCTAGAGCCGATGTCATAACTAATTGAGATGTTTCTTTGCAACTGTTGTTTTGTTATGGAGTACAGACTTGGGACCAATTACATAGTGTGCTGAGCTGTAAAAGCAGACAATTTTGCTTAAAGGCACTGAACACATTTGGAAATTTTCGAAGACCAGTGTTATCACTTGGTGTATCCCAACATATGCATAAAATAACAAGCCTGTGAAAATTTGGGCTCAATTGGTCATCGAAGTTGCAAGAAAATGATGAAAGAAAAAACACCCTTGTTGGACAAATTTGTGTGCTTTCAGATAGGAATAAAAACTTCTTGCAAGAAGTTTTTATTATTTTAGTGAGAAATTTCCTCTTTCTCAAAAACTACGTTACTTCAGAGGGAGTCGTTTCTTACAATGTTTTATACTATCAACAGCTGTCCGTTGCTTGTTACCAAGTAAGTTTTTATGCTAATATTTGTTTTGAGTCATTACCAAACGTGTTCGATACCTTTAACGATTTGATACTTGGCCAAATCGTTGCAGGACACCAGTCCAAGATTGTGCATGTTACATGGTATTTTGGCTGGTAGGGGTGTCCTGGTTTTAGCATTATTTTGTTGTGCTTATTTTGAAAGTGGGCCCAGATTTTCAAGAATGGTACGTCATTATTTTTGAAACAGTATGTTTTTTCCAATTGTATAGTTAAGTGCAAATCACCCCCCAAATACCATGGGTTTTTTTTACATTTCCGTAATTGAAAAAAAAAACCACACAAAAAACAACAGGACAATCTAAAAGTTTAAAAAAACAAATTGAATACCTCTTTTTACAATTCTACATTTTTGTGGTGATTTTTGTATAGAAAAGCCCTGGTATCAACTGTATTGTTCCTTTACCCCCCCCCCCCAACCCCACCCTCATGCCTAATTTGGGAAATTGTACTTGATTTTGTGCTGTTTAAAAAAATATTATTTACTGTAAAATCTTGTGGCACAATGGGTGTAATTTCTTGGATGCAGAATATTGTCACTCCAAACAGGGTTTTTTTTCATGGACAAACCGCCTGCAATCCTGCATTGAATGCTAGTGTGTCCATCCCACTCCATCATAACTTGGTTGTGTAATGTCCGTTTGTAAGGACACTGGCATTCCTGAATTGTGTTTCATTATTTTAAGGACACATTCTTTGAATTTTGTGCAGGATGGAAGGACGCAGTATTTTGCAATCAATGAAGTGTTGATTGACAGGCTTACAGAGATCAGCGTAATAAATAGTCATCATAAAGTACAGTTGACAACAATTCGTGAACAAAATGCTTTTTACAGTCAAAACCCCCCCATAGCTTCTTATTGTGAGGAGTCAAGCACCATGATTGTTTGATTCAGGCAGGTTGGGTGCATGTCATGGCCGTCTGTGTTATCACAGTACCCTGTGTTCAAGCACACTGATAAATTGCAGTCCTCCAAAGGGACCAGACTAAAATGTTCTTCTTAGCCTTGGTGTGGTCGTACATGTATGGATATCCAGGGGCCAATTTCATAGCGCTGCTTAATGGTAAGCAAATTTTCGTGCTAACTATAGCAGTATATATAATGTATTTCACAGGTAAGCAAGAAAATTAGCGCGTTCACCATGAATTTGCATTGTTACGTCATTCATTTTTGTACAGTAAGCACTGGAAGGTTAGCATGCCTTTTCGTGTGCTTACGGTTAGCAGCGCTATAAAATGGAAACTCGCGCAGTAAGCACATAACCGGGCATTAAGCAGCTCTATGAAATTGGGCCCAGGTCTGATACTTTGTTCTTTGTAAGGGCAAGGCAGTTTTTCCTTAGTTAAGGGCACCTCCATGAGGGAAATATAAATTTGTACTGGAATATTTCATTAAGGCAATGACCAGGGCCATACATAGAGGCAATTGCCTCCAGGGCCATACATAGAGGCAATTGCCTCCAGGGCCATAGATAGAGGCAATTGCCTCCAATGCCTCTGTGATAAAACAATCTTTGAAATACATGTCTGCTACCGGAGCTTGAGTTTCGGAGAAAAATCCAAAAGACTGCAGGGTTTGTAGCTCAACATTTTTACTGGACCAGAAATTTTTGTACATGACCAGAATCAAAATGAAAAAAAAAAAACCTTCCTGAGTCCTGATACAGTTTAACATGCATTTAACTGTTTTTATTTGAACCATTAAGCACTAAGAAATGTAAGAGAATATTGATCTCATCTGTCTTGTGGGGTACTAAGTATACTTCATTACTCAACAGAATTGAAAGGTATTTTCCAGACTCAAGGTCAGCATTTGAACATAATTTGTTTCTGTTCAAGATATTACAAAGTGAGGTATGTTATTCAAATGTAAAACACAAGACTGCTGGACTTGTCTGGTCATATGTTTACTGGCCCGACCCTAAAACCACTGGCCTTTGACCTGCGGTCCAGTGTAAAATTCAAGCCCTAATGCTAAATACTTAGAAAGGGTGGGAAAAAACCCACCCCAAAACCCCCAAAACAGCAATGGTGCATTTCTAATTGCTGTTATTATTGGTTGAGCTGCATATTGAACCACCGGTGAAAATGTCCCATAATGTGCAGTCATGCACATTTTATGAGTGCCACAGAATACAAGGACCTACAAACAAAACTATTGACCCGTAACAAATTGCTTACAAATTTTATTTTTTCTATGAAATATTTAGAAAGTTATACCCGACCCCCCAGCAGTTGTAACCAATAAACATCATTAATAATAACTGTTGACTGAATCAAGCAATATGTCAGTTTCGTGTAGGCTACAAATGTACATGTAGGCCTACTTGTAGGCCTACATGTACATCTCTTGTTATTCAGAAGTAACTTTTGAAATTGTTTTAGAAGTTGGCGCTTGAGTGGAGGAATAAGTTGTATGCAGATTACAGTTGCTAGTCCCAAAGCTTCTATGTAAATTTAATTTAGGAGTCCCATACAAATGACAATGTTGAAAGGAACCCTGAAAATATGGACCAGTTTAAAATCTGGCGGACAAGTGAAAAGCGAGATTGGTCCTGCTGGCTAGCCACTGAAAAACCCTGAGGTACGTGTCTTGTCCCACTTACAACTTTTTGTTGAATATATGTTGATGTATGTATGCATGCATAATGCACAATGTTTCTGTTATTGTTTCTCAAAGAATAGGTACTAGAACTAGAAGTGGTTACAAACCTATGTTCCGACACCCCTATGTTCCCACACACCTAGTGTATTTTCCTATCCCGCACCCTAACCCTAACCCTAGCATGTAAATTACGAGAGGGTTTTCAGAATATAGGGTTGTCGGAACAGGGGTTTCGGAATACAGAGCAGTCACCCTAGAAGTACACTTATAACTTTAAAGGTAGTGTCATAAATTGGTTTTTGTCTACGTAATGCCGATATATACATGTAGGCCGAATTATTAAAAAAGATACAATAATAAAAGTCACTTGTGATGGTTTCAGCTGAATACAGTGGCTACTTAATGAGAAAACGGCTAAAAACTTTCCTGGTATCTTCATCAAGAACGTCAAATATATCCGGTTTAGGGAACTGACAGCAGGTACCAACCTCTGGCCACAGCATTCACAAATGGACACCATGGAAATTTGAATCTCCAAAAGTCGCCTGAAGGCAATCTTTGGAGATGCAAATTATTCGACATACTTTTATTGATTTCTAATCAACGAGGGCTCTTCAAAAATTTGCAGATTTTTACTACCACTACATCTTTATATCAAATAGGCTTTCAGATAAAAAATTACACATGTTTTTGTCAAGGTAACTACCAAAGTATGAACCTACATTTAAAATTTAGAATCTGAATGGTTCAGACAAGTGTTTTAAGTTTAAGGTTAGAACCATCACCGATGATGTACAGGTAGGATTCCCGTTCCGATTTGAACTTCCCGAGTGACTAAAGAGAGCACTTCAATACATACATTTTTCTGAATGGGACCACTACAAACCCCCATTTATCTGATGACTAGTGAATTACATGTTGTTCTTTTTTTCTCCAATGGAATTGGGGGGGAGCAGCCAGCCACCATGTTTGTTGACTAGGCTCAGGGATCACTTTACCCTGCAGGCGATACAGGGGTAAACAGGATTAAGGCTAGACAGTCTGGCTTCTAAAAAAGGCTCCCGGGGGTGGCAGGCAGGCGGGGGACACTCCTAGTTGCCAGTGCATCTGCACTGAAGGGTCTCTATTATTGTGGCTTTTTTTGTTTTCCCTTCACACCATGGTACCCACCCTGACTGATTCAGGGTATGTTTTTTACCTAGATGTTATTATTGAAGAAGCGAGAACTTTCCTGGGTCAGACTTGGTGGCACAATAGAACTACAGTGCTTGGATATTAGGTTATTACTTATTAGTGATATGCTCAGTACCCAACACCTGAAATACACACAGGTATAAGCATGAACCCCTAACTGCATCAGATTCTCAACAACCTCTCAATTTGTTATCCCATTTAAAAAGAAATTGAAAGAAAAAGTCTCATCCCTTTAAGGTGACCCCTCTGCTGCCACTTCACAGGTTGTATCGTAAACTTGGGTGTGATCCCTGGCTATACGACAGTAACAGGTTGAATGGCTTCTGACTGGCACCCCCGAACAAAGATATTGACGAAATAGGGAGACTGCCAACATATGGCTGGATAGCTCGGTTGGTAGAGCACAAGCACGTTGATCCAGAGGTCGCAGGTTCAAGTCCTGCTCTAGTCAAGTTTTCTTTGTTCAATCCAAAATTATTTAAATATTTACCCAGTCAGTTTCCCTTGTGGTTAATCACTTGACATTTTTTACCCCCTTGAATTAATGATTATTTAGTACTTTTGTTAACCTCCCCACACCAGACCCACCCTGAAGAAACAAGTGAACTTGACTCTCTGGCATGGTGGAAATGCAGCTTGCTTAAAGATTGGCTCCAACCTCCAAGGTCAAGTTCAGTTTTGTGATACTCTTATTTTCCAATAGTTAGAGTCCTTATGAAATTGTGGGAGAAAATTACAACTCACTAACCTCACATCAAAAATGGCGTAAAACGTCAATTTATTTGATACTCTTTTGGCAAAATTGGAACATGACGTCATTGGATGTCAACATTAAATGCATCTGTACATTCCGCACACCGAAACATTATGGTATCTTAGACCCTGTTATTAGAACCTGGAATCTTAGACCCTTGAATCATCTTAGACCCTGGAATCTTAGACTCTTGAATGCAGTTTCAAAACAACCCAAATGTCCACCACAACATGAACAAACAGGATTTTACAAAGTCTGATCACTGTTCTTTTGTACCATCTGGTTGAACTCTGAAGTCATTGCATGGCATAAAATCACATGAAAAGCTAATCATGAGGCAATCTTCTGAAAAGAGTTAAACCTCACATGACCTTTGAAAATACTACTCAATGTGGGTAATTTATCAGCGTCATGAAAGAGAATCCTTAATACACTCTGAAGGCTAAACCTTTCAGAAGTCCTAACTTGAAATATGTTAACCTTGATGAAGCCATCTGCCTCTGTCTGACTATAGTGTTTGGTCCCTTGCCATGGAGGAAGGAGACTCACTTGGTTGTAGACTGCTATTGTTGTATAACTTGTTAGGTTTTGGAAATGATTTGGAGGTTTGTGTGGTGAAGGCACAGTGAGATTTGGGGAGACACCAGGGTTCTCCGCATGCACAAGCCAGCGTATCGGGCTGATACTTGCGAATTGGGGCTGACATGCCTGAACTACAGCCATTATGCAAAAAGAAACGCCACCCCCCAAACCCCCCCCCCAAAAAAACAAAACAAAAAAAAACAAAAAAAAACAAACAAACAAAAAACAACAACAACAACAATGTATAATTATTGTTTTTGACTAAAGATAAAATTCACAAAAATCATAAAGATAAGACCATTTAGAATGCCCCAGATTGCATTGTAGGGCTTTTAAAACCAAAGATAAACACCAAATAAAAAAGATTCCTAGGACCTCGTTTCAATTCCAAAATTTGGGTCCTGTCCAGAATGCCCCACAGTTTTGAAAAGTCCTGGGAACAACTCTGGACAGCCATGTATACAATATCTGATGTGAGTTTGTGTTTCTAAGAAGAACCAGGGCCCAATTTCATAGAGCTGCTTAAGCACAAAAAGTAGCTAAGCACATCAAAATTATGCTTACCAGAATAAGGTTACCAGCCAAAGTACCATGTCACGTGTACAATCTGTGACTGGTATCCTGCTTATTTTTGCTTAGCAGAAAGTTGCCAAGCATAATTCTCTGCTTAAGCAGCTCTATGGAATTGGGCCTGATATTTATTCAGAACCACATGTATCCATAGGAGATTAGTGTCTTCCAATACCTGCCTCTCATTGTTAGTTTTTGTTCATCTGATTTTGGGTTGAACAAAGAAAAAATTGACCAAAGCGGGATTTGAATCTGTGACCTCCGGATTAACGTGCTGGCGCTGCACCAACAGATCCATCTAGCCTTTATGTTGGCCCTCTCCCTATTTTGTCAATAGCTTTGTTTGGGGCGCCATTTAGAACCCATTCAATCTGTTAAACTGCTGCAGAACCAGGATCACACCAAACCTGGAAGGGCAAGAAAGGGATCAATGAGGGATGTGACTTTGTGTTTATCTAATAAACTTTTATGCCTGTTGTAGCTGGAAGTGTGGAGCAAGTGTGGAGCTGTAATGTTGAATACTATAATATGAAGTTAATCATTCAAATTCAAATGTTGATATCAAACAGTTTGAACTTAAACATATGTAAATTATTAACTTTTTTAAATTATTAAACATAACATTATCGCGTTTTTTTAAGACAATTTTCACAGACAACTACTGTACATGTACTGTATACGGTGTAGTTTAAGGATGACCTTTTGACCTTTGAAAAGTAATTTTTTTCGAACAAGCCCAGGAATGTCCACGGTCAAACCCCATATCGTTAATAATATAGAGTTTCCCGGCCAATTTCAACAAAAATTCATTCAATTTAACACCTGGCTCATTCAATTTTGTTTGAAAATGAATGCTCTGTTGCATCAGCAGTCAACAGTCAAAAGGAGTAACTCAATTTAAACAGTTTAGCATTCACTGGTCAAATAAGATTATTCAAATTCATCAGGTTGTAAAGATCATTCAAATTCGTAAAAGCCAATAGCGAGAGGCTGGTCAACCATTTAATTTCATCATTTGTTAAATAGGTAGTAGAAATTCAACTGAATAATAGTGAAAATGTAGACTTGAATGTCTATAAGTGAAATCATGTGTGCACGAAAACAAAATTGAATGCAATAGTAGCTAAAAAAGAAACCCTGGTTTGAATGAATTAGGGAAAAATTTGTCAACTTGAATGCGTAAAAAATAAAAATAAAAATAAAAAGTTAATGGCTTGTCGTTTCAACCCTACATGTAGCAGAGTCTTTCTCGATTTAGCTTTCAAGAAAGACTCTGCTAGAGTTCAAAACTTCAAGCCATTTTGCTTTTATGCTATAGGTCCTTTTGGTTGGTAAGCAGTGTGCATCAGCTAAAATCCTATTTTCTCATTGAATGAAATTGAGTAAAATTTTGCTGAAATTGACCGGGAAAATCCATAGTAGAGCATCTGTACTAGATCATCGGTGGTTTTAATATCTCTTTAAGAAAAAAACCTAAAGTCAGCCATCCCGAAAATTTCAGACAAGAATGAATACTCAGGTGGACAAGTCGGTGAAACACTAGAGAGAAACCATGTGAAGCTGAACCCTGATCTCCCCCCCCCCCCTTCTCTGTGTACTTGAGTCTGTCGGGAAAACAGTGACAGATGGCCATTTCATTATCTAGCTTATGGGGGCAGCAGTTATCCTGACATGCATTTGTTACTGTACTGAAGATCAGCGACTGTAATTACCTCGCTCAATCCTGAATTATATTGTAGCTGCATGCCACACTTGTACTTTATGCATCAACTCCCAAGTCAGTAAATTATTTGGAACAGCTTTTTTTTCTTCTTTTTTCCCTTCTCTTTTTTTGGTACACAGGTACTTGGTTGTCTGTGGGTGTATCTCCCCACATGTGGTGTCAAGGTGAAATTTGAATCTCTAAAATACTTTTCAGATAAATATTTTCAAATGCGATCATCCCAAGAAAACAGATGTGTGTACTTATTCTGGTTGGATAGATTCCACCGTATATACATCTATTTTTTCTCCTGTTTGATTTCTTTCAGATGCCTAGTATTTTATTTCATTTTTATTTTAACATGTGTTCTCCTGGTTGATGAACTGATACAAGAGGTGGTACATTGTGTGTAACTTAAGTTAAAGTCGGTCATTGAACCAAGAACTACAAGTGAACGCAAAACGTGAACTTAAAAAAATGACACTTACTCCTTAATATTTAAGTTGGACTTAAAACATAATTTTCTACACAGCAGAAAATAAACTTGCAATATGGCGTTTATTTGCTTTGATCTTAGAAACAATAACAATTCGCCAATCCTGCAATCGGGTAAGCGCATTTGAATTGTCAAAGGTACTAGCCTTGCTCAAGGGGGTAGCAGTTTTCACTCGAGGCCGTAAACCCACCCGTATACAAGTACTGTACACTAGCACTGTGCGTAATGTGTGTATCACATCGCACGACGCCCTTACTAGTACTATGCGCAGGTCATCCGCACTCGTATTACTGTCCCCATTTAGTGGGCCTGCGTGCCTGTTCTGGGTTTCCCTTTCGCACCGCATGTCGAATTCTGGTGTTTTGTACGATAAAAGTAATTAACTAAGCTAAAAACCCCAACAAGGATCAAGAAACCAATAACAACATAAAAGCAGATGAACTTTCCGATCAAAAAATAAGAAGGTCTCTTTACCAGGCTTCCTGTTCCAATTCCTAGATTGAAACTTGAATACCATGTTCAAGAGGGCTGCTTTTTCTCACTGGCTAAAAAAGGATGTAGGATAAAGTAGTCTGATGATAAATGGTAAATGCCCCTGATCCAAGGCACATGCTGGTTCAATGGCGGTCAAGGCTAGTAAAGACACTTGTGCTTAAAGAGAGCGTCCAACACTCCATTTAGCACCAAGACTGTCAACAGGAAAAACACAATAGACCTTATGCATTATACTATCCAAAGCTGCTGTACTTCTTACCAAGTAAGTTTTTATTGCCATAAATTTTCAGAGTCATTACCAAACGTATACAATCCCTTTAAAGGTATTGTACACTTTTGGTAACAGCTCAAAATCAGTGTCCACATTTTGTATGATTCAACATATGCATGAACAAACAAACCTGTGAAAGTTTGAGCTTAATTGGTCATCGAGGTCACGAGAAAATAGTGAAAAGATACCTTATGTGTTTTCTGTTTTTTCAAATTATCGCACGTGATAAAAACTATTGTTTTACTCATTTCTCAGAAATGATAGCATTTTAGGCAGAAATATTTTAAGGAACCCTTTCTACCATTACTTACTTTAAATCATGTAAGTTATGTATGAATCTGTGAACATTGTGTTTTTTCGATCTTACCAATAGTGTACAGGGCCTTTAAAGATGCTATTGCCTTTACCACAAGCTGAGCTACCAGCAGTCAAGTCACCTCCATCCTGGAAAGTGCCAACCCAGAACAATTTAATTGAGCCCCTGATGGATGACACTCCCTTCATTTTATGCAGAAAATCCTACAGGAAACCCCCCAAAACTGCATTCCTTTTGTGGTTTTTCGGTATCCCTGGAACTCATTTCCCCCACTTTATAATGGAATTATTGGTTGCCTTCAAGAGGATTTCCGAAGTGTTTATCAGGAATGCTGTTTCTGGTTTCATGGTGGGTGAATCCAAAATAATTTTAGGGCGACCCCAGGGATTGTTGTAGCGAAACCACCCTGTGATATTTTTAAATTTTATTACTACATAACCAGGGCCAAATTCTGCTAAGCAACAATAAGCAGGATACCAGTTACAGATGCTACATGTGAAATGGTATTTTAGCTGGTAACCTTTTTCTGGTAAGCATAATTTTGTTGTGCTCAGCTGGTTTTTGTGCTTATGCAGCTCTGTGAAATTGGGCCGTGAGCCATAAGGAACGCTTGAATAAGCCTGTTACATTTTTTGTTTCACTTGCTGACCTTTTGTAAAGGGGAGATTCAGGCTTGCAAACCTCATCAACAATCCTCCACATTTTTATTTTATTTTAAAGTGATCACCACAGAGATGTCTCGAGTAATCTAATTTATGAATAATCTACATGTAAGTCTTGGATCATTCCAGATGCATTTGAACTGTTGGTGTTTCTCCAGGGAAGGATTTTATCCAGTAACTTTGTATACACATCAAATGGTTTAGAGTGAACATGTTTTTTGTGCACACTGAATGCTAATATTGAGTTGCATATTGTCGACTGTTGAGTAGAAACTGATACATTTTGTGTGGCATTTTGATATGCTATACCACCAGGGAAACTGTTCACTGTTCTCCATATTGATATTTATATATTTATTGGTTGATTAAAAACTCCTTATAGCAGCCCAACAGGCTGAATTACAATACAGATGAACAAGCAGTAAAAAAGGAACATCAAGATAAAACTGTAGTGAAAAGCATTAAATATACAATAAGAAAGGACTAGCCTCTAAAAAAACATTCAAGCAACGAGGGAAGCAGCGGGCAATACTCAACAAAGATGAAATCATCCAAGAGTCAAGGTCTCACAAAGGGTTTATAAAATGGGGTTTAAAAAGGCCTACAAATAGAGCATTACCACATATCACACAAGTTTCCATTCCGAAATGGCAAATTTGTAGACTGCATTCTTGGTTTATGCTTTTTCTGACACAATGGGCTATTTGACTGAAGTGTTTTTCAGTGTTCTCCGACCTTCAGAAAAGACGTGGCGCACCGCCACGCTTTCTGCGGTGCGCGCCACGCTTTCATAATCGCCGCCAAGCTTTTAAAAAAAAGAAAAAAAAAGAAAGAAATGCGGTCGGGCTATCGGACACATACGTTTCCTCTAGTGGGTGCCTAAGATAAATTGGTACCAATAAATTAAATTAAATTGGTTTTTATTTCAAGTAAGTGTTTAGAAAACCAGTATTTTACTTTGTGTTCTTAAAAACTGTGAAAATATTTCCTCAAAAAAGTCTGAGGAAAGTGACCAGGATTCACCTTAGAATGCACCACAGAGCATCTAGGATCAATTTTTTTCGGGGCCCGCTCAAGGGCCCCGAGAAAATTTTTGATCGCATTGTACGTACCCCCTCGCAGTTTTCACCACACCAAGCACGGACCTTTAATTTTCAAAGTTGGAGAACACTACTTTTTTACCAAGTTGTTCTGTCTTTTAAAAGCACAGATCATATTCACAATGGGATGTGTGTAAAGACAAGAAGTGTAACTGTACTGTAAAGACAAGAAGTGTAAATGTGTAAAGACAAGAAATGTAAAGCCCGGTTCATACTTCCTGCGAATGCAAAGCGAATTTGACGTGAATTTGACATCACAACTCTGTTTTCGCTGTGAATATTCGCAAAAGTTGAGCACAGCTCAACTCTTGTGAATTATTCGTTGTGAATTTGTGACGTCAACATTCGTATCGCATTTGCATTCGCAGGAAGTATGAACCGGGCTTTACTATACTGTAAAGACAAGAAGTGTAACTGTACTGTAAATACAAGAAGTGTAATTGTGTAAAGACGAGAGGTGTAAATGTGTAAAGACAAAAAATGTAACTGTGTAAAGACAAGAAGTGTAAATATGTAAAGACAAGAAGGGTAACTGTGAAGAAACAAAGTGTAACTGTGTGAAGATGTAGGCCGATGTAGCTGTGTAATGACAAGAAGTGTAACTGTTTAAAAGACAAGTAGTGTAAAGTTTGTAAAAAAAAGTGGGAATGTGTAAACACAAGAAGTGTACATGTAAGTGTGTAAAGACAAAGATTGTAAATGTGTAAAGAAAGACGTGTAAATGTGTGTAAAGACAAGAAGGGGAAGTGTAACTGTAAACGGAAGAAGGGTAACTGTAAAGACAAGAACTTTGTGTAAAGACACACAGTGTAACTGTGTAAAGACAAGAAGTGTTGCTGATTCGTTTTGTCAGGTACAAGGTCTGGATATGGTTTCAAACCATACAGATTACAGAGGGTTTCATCACGTAGCGGGAGTGGTGGGGGAGTGCAAAGACCTCAACCAGCCTGAACTTTCACAGGTCACTTTGTGGCATGTTGCTTTTAACCCTTGGAAAGACTTAGGTACACATGCACATCACATTCTCTCCTCTGCCTGTGTCAGCTGTAAAGTGTAAAGTAACACCCAAGATTTGCATGGGCAAGGTAACGCTACACTCTTTGTAGGTAATGAGCCAGGTAAAAATGTGGTCATTGGGATATAGTCAGAGGCCGGCCTATTATGTTTCATGTCAGGAGACTCACCACTAGAAACTGCAGGATGCTTGAAAGGTGGTATCATGCCTTAAACTGTAGACCTATATGGTAAAGCTGCCAACTCTACCTGATTCGGCAGAAAGTTCCCTGAAAATAAACCAGGGTTCTCCCCAGGTTTTTTCAAAACTGTGGGGCATTCTGGGCCAAATTTTTGATGTTTGGCCGAAGCACGCTGAATTGAAACAAGGTCCTCGGAATGTTTTCTACTTGGTGTTTTTCTTGGTTTTCAAAGCCCTACTGTGCAATTTGGAGCATTTTATATGGTTTTCTTTTCATGTTTTTTGTAAAACTTCCACCCGTATCTGCCTGATACGCTAGCTTGTGCATTTGGAGAACCCTGTAAACCAAACATTCCATGATGAACAAATTTTAAAAATCTCCCTGATTATGGAAACCTTTTCCTTATTATGTTGAATGTAACCCTAAATATCTCCCTGATTGTTGTACAAAATATCCCTGATTTGCAAGATGCAAATGTTGGCAGCTCTGCACTAATGCAGGATTTCAATAGAACGAGTGTTCCTATAGGCATACCCTTTGCAGAGTTGCCAACTCTTCCTGATTCTACAGAAAGTTCCCTGAAAATAAATCAATCTTTCCATGTTCTGATGAAAACAATCTCCCTGATTTTGAACACTTTTTCCCTATTGTGTTGAATGTAACTCTAAATATCTCCCTGATTACAGGGTACAAATGTTGGCAGCTCTGGACCTGTTATTGCCCTATACACCTGTGCACCAGCATTCTTTGTCTTGTTAACTTCAAATAATAAATTCTGATTCTTCTCTTGTCAAGGAGGTCCTGACTGGTTTTTCCTTCCAGCCTCAGTTCTGGGACAATATTTGAAGGAAAGAAAAACCAACATGGCTGCACTATGATATTAATTGATTGATTGATTGATTGATTGATTGATTTGGTTTATTGCTATCTATATATAAGTATACAATAGAAATTGCCTTGGCTCTCGTGCCTAGAAATACAAAGAAAATGCAATAGTAAAATAAGAAATACATAATCTGTTTGTTCACCTCATCTTACGTATTATTTTCCCATGGAAAAAAAGTAGTTGTTTACATCGGCTCAGTGCCTTAAGTTCATTAATTGCAATTTCATATCCATAATGATCAAAAGGGCATTAAGTGAAAAAATGCAAATAAAGTTGAAAAATGTAAATCAAAATCCACAAATAAATGTTTGTCTCACAAAATGATTGTTTCTTTTTGCCAAACAAGTACTTTGGGGACCACTCTTGATCAATAAACTCCATTTACCAGGAGCTCTGAAAATATGCAAAACTTATTTTATGAAATCCATACGAACTGCACTGACTGCCTTAAGTTCTGAGCTGACATGATGTACATTTGCATAGTATCTGCCATCCCACCACATTATGTACAAACTGAATACACCTGTACATACATGACACCTTATTGTGAAATTGGTGTTGCAGACCTTGCTCTATGTACAGACCAACAGTACTTACTCATTTGATAAGAAATAGAGAAGAGGTTTATGTGTAGTTAATTTTTTGGTGTTGATTCAATGGTGGCTTAATGATTCTCGCTACCTTGTTGTCCTCTCTGTGCTCCCTTGTAAATAAGGAAAGAGTCACAGAGGGAGTAATGTAGGATGATAACAAATACAGGGTGTTAGGGTACGTTTCAAGGGGCACCAAGTCAATGGCCAGGAGCATGGCAGGCAATTGCCTCTGTTGCCTCCCAAGTCTGTGTAGTTACATACATGTACACAATGTAACAGTACACAGCACCTGGGCCCAATTTCATAAAGCCTGTAAGCACAAAAACTTGCTAAGCACAGAAAAGTATTGCTTAGCATAGAACATGTCACCAGCCAAAATAAAGTTTGCGTTGTTGTGACTGGTGCCCCACTCAATTTTTGCTTAGCAAACCAAAGAAATTTGTCAGGCAGTATTTTCTGCTTAAACTCCCTATGAAATTGGGCCCTAGTTTTTGACAAAGAGGTACTTGACACTTAAATAATACTTCTTGCAAGGGCCCAATTTCATAGAGCTGAAAGCACACAAGTAGCTGTACAACAAGGGTGTTTTTCTTTCATGATTTTCTTGCAACTTCGATGACCAATTGAGCCCAAATTTTCACAGGCTTGTTATTTTATGCATATGTTGGGATACACCAAGTGATAACACTGGTCTTTGACAATTACCAAACGTGTTCAGTGCCTTTAAAACAGCTTTATGTAATTGGACCCTGCACAATACAAGCACACTTTAATGCCTGTCTTCCTGAATGTGTGTATATTGAGAATGCAGTAGTTGGCTTCTGTGGGTCGTGACTCCTAGATGTGAAGTGAACTTCATAAGTAGACATGTGTGTGAAAACGTGGGTGTTGTCATAGACAGGTAGTCTACAGTGTCAATAGTTCATGTACACTAGTAATGTAGGGCAGGTAGGCTGTGCAGGCCACTCAAAGTGGAACAGAGTTTTTTATCCAGGACAGTTTCTCATGCAGTAATTGAACACTTTTGTTTGGAAACACTTGGGAAAAACTCCATGCAGGCAAGACAGACAATTTTAAAACAAAAACTATAGACATCTTCATACTACAAACATTCTGCGTGACACTCTGAAAAACTGTAATAAAGGTAGCATGGATTTGTTTGTTTGTTTGTTTGTTTAGATGATATTCCTAACAAAGGAGCCCGGCAAAGCTCCCACAAGGGGATATGCATGCAAAGCTGGCAACAGCAAATCTCTCTCCTACAAAAATTGGTTTAACCTCTATGCTTTTGAAATTGTACAAATCAATAAATTGTGATTCAGTAACTAGACAAGTTTTAAGATTACGGAAGAAGAAATGAAATGTCTGTTTGAGGTCTTTTTTCTTTTGAATCTATATTAATATTAATCAGATGAACATTCTAATGAACCTTCAACATCCTGATCCTGATCTTCCCCATGACTTTGAAAAAAATGGGAGGGAAGGTGGGCATTCTGGACCCAAATTTTGCGAGTTTGGCCAAGGCATGCTGAATTGAAACAAGGTCCTTGGAATAGTGTTTACTAAATGTGAAATCTTGATTTTCAGATTTTTGTGAATTTGATCTTAACTCTAAATCGGGCCTGCAGTTCGCGCATATCGGCCCGATACGTTAGCCTGTGCATGGGGAGAATCCTGCTGCCGAGTATTTCTGAATTCATACTCATCACTCTTGAGGGTAAATACAGAGCTGCCATTTTCCGTATTTGCAATACAAACAATGAGATCGTAATAAATAAAACAGAGCTTATAATATTATTATTAGGTACCATAACCTATTGCGCTGAAGGACTTAACTACTGCCAGAGTGATCTCCGTGCACTGAACGGAGACACAATGCACCTTGTACAGCATACATTCTGTAGTACATGTCTCACAACGTCACCCACACGCATGGCTTTTGTAGAGAGTAATGCTCACCAAACAGACACTGTGATAAATTTTACTTCTGCAAGGAACAAGCGTGTTATCAATTGAAATAAAAATGACGAAAAGGAAAGATATAGGCCAAGATCTGATGCAAAATAGTGATAAAAAAGAATGCAATGGGTGGACATGGAATTGGTTGAAAGCCAAGTTGACAAACTTGCAAGTCCTTCAAACACTTGACTGCCCTCCACTGTGGTATTGTAATGGTGTGTTTCTGTGCAAACGTGAACATTTTTATTCATTTTAATAAACGATGGTACAGAAACTAAAGTATTTTGATATCATTAATTGGAAAGAATTGCAGTATGGCTTCTCCCCATGCACAGGTTGAAAACTGACATAATTATTGGCTTTAATACATGTAATATGAGCAAAGCATACGTAAAGGTAATTCAATTACCAGTGGGTAGTCGAGTACAAGAAGTGTTACTGATTTCATTGGCAAAATACTGATTTTCAGCCTAAAGAATACTGAAATGCCCAGTTTAAGGTTGGCAGCTCTGTAAATAAGTTCTGAGAAGTCCAACCATGTCTCAGACCCGACTTCTGAAAAGTGCCCGTGGATTTCAACCTACTTTAGTTGTACAATTTTGACTTAGACTCATGCGTTTGACTCAAAAGCTTGACTTTGGTTTTAGGTCAAGTACAACAAGCCTAAGTGCTCCGACTGCTCCCCCCCCCCTGCATTAATTTGATAGCGGCACAGCTGTTGGTCATCAACTCCAAGTCAAATCAGACAGACTTTTCCCCTCCAAACAAAATAAATAACCTCCAAAATTGGCCGCACTTGATCGCTAGATAACCACTTTTCTAGTTAATAAGTACTTGTTAAAATCCATGACCCGCCCACAGGGTATTTTGTCAAATGACAGGGGGGCCTTTTTTTTTTTTTTTTTTTTTTAGGGGTTAATATCTTAGTAGGTTGGATGAAGCTGAAGGGAGGCCTATTGTTAGTGGCCATAAATAGTTAGAAATGGGGTCAGGTGAAGGTCAAAGCCCTCTGGTTCTGATCAAATGGATGGGATAATCCTGACTTTTTTTAAAAGTTATTGTGGTGGTTTTCTTTTTTAAATACTGCAATGGGTATTTTGATTGCTCCGTCCAGTCTAGTTTTACATTCAATAAAACAAAATTACAAATAAGTTGTTGTATACCAGGGACCATAAATTACCTGGTGGGTAACCCACAGACATTGGCCAGCTTAAAGTGAAGTGGTTTCTCTTTAAAGTGGCAGACTGAATATCTGTAATTGTAGTCACAATGTACTGTTGTGTGTGTTTTTACATTTGAACTAGAAGTGCAAGTGTATTTAAAAACAAAAAAATTATTGTCAGTTTTGAAAACTGTTGGTTGGAAACAAGTAGCACTTGTTCTGTGAAATTTTAAGCTTACCTTTTCTTCTCCCTGGTCATTTTGGTTGGAAACCTACAAGTTTGTACAGTATTGTTCACAATTTTTGTTCATACCTGTACATCAATTCAGTAATACATGACATCAAAATCCAACTGCAAGTTTTGATTGATTCTGTTAAACTGAGGAATGCATAGTTAGTAAACTGATTGTGCTTTACATGGAATCAGGTATACCACACCAAT
The DNA here is from genome assembly GCA_021014325.1 of Plazaster borealis. NCBI lineage: Eukaryota > Metazoa > Echinodermata > Asteroidea > Forcipulatida > Labidiasteridae > Plazaster > Plazaster borealis. The sequence continues at coordinate 16,335,653 of CM037457.1, read as the reverse complement.
TAGAGTCCAACAGTTTGAGTTACCATAAGATGTTGGATTTTGTTAAAGAGAGGTAAGGATCCTGGTAAATCACTCAAAGGAGTGGTGGTTAATATATAGGGCCTTTATATATTTTTCAAAAACAGTTGGGTTTTATTCAAAGTACTGCTCTCAAACCATTGCAGTGCCATGAATTAATTGGTGACGATTTATTTCAATTTGTTGCAGTATTTCATGTAATAATTGTGCACTAACCCCGTGTACAATGTGCAATAATTATGTAGTACAATGAGTTCTGGTATATAAACCGGGGAACAACTCCATAGATCAGCTCAAGCAGAAAGTATTGCTAAATAAAATGAGCAGGATACCAGTTACAGATAGTACATGTGACATGGTATTATGGCCGGTAACCTTTATCTGGAAAGCAAAATTTGGTTGTGCTAAGCTACTTTTGTGCTAAGCTACTGTTTGTGCTTAAGCAGCTCTGTGAAATCAGACCCTGGCTTCCAAACTTACTTCTAACTCTCCAGTAGTTTTTAATGTTGACATTTATTGTTTTCTTGCAGAATTCTATACAGAACCAACCTTGTGCTATGGCACTGTATAAATACGAAGCACAAGAACATGGGTGAGTCCCGAATGTTACAGTGTAGGCCTACTTCTTTTTACGTCAATCAACATATTATATTAAAGGGATTGTATACAATTGGTAATTGGAATCCACTGTTTGTTTCAATCCTGTATAGTTGTAGATATATACAATAAAACTAACCTGTGAAAATTTCATTTCAAAAGGTGGTATTAATATTGCCGAAAATCTGGAGTGGTTTGTCCACGCAGGAAGAATAATCTGCAATTGGAATACACAATCTGAGAATCGTTACTACAGTAATGCTTCTCAGATAAAAAAAATTGGGAATAAAAAGTGATATCTTTTTCCATAACCGCAGAACTTCGAAGTGAAAAGTTTATCAAAATCCATTATACTATCCAAAGCTGCTGTACTTCTTACCAAGTAAGTTCTTATCGCCATCATATTACCAAACGTATACAGACCCTTTGAAGCAATTATTAAATTATTTTAAGGGAACATTTCAAAAGTTGGGCACGTTCTAGGCGCGAAAGAATGTTCCTGTAGGCATATTCCCGCGATCCATTGGACCGCCACAACAATCTGCTGGACCGCAACATTGTGGCGAGCTTTGGGAACAATCCTACACGAGTGAATTTTACTGTTCACATGAAACGTTCCGGCAGTCCAACGAGCCAGCCCATGTACACACGAAGGTTCAATTAGAACGTTTCTGCCTTTGGACTTTTGAGACACATTTTATGATCCTTTTTTCAAATTTGAACTGACTGGAACAAACAATTATTTTACAAAAAAATGAAGAAGGGAGAAAAAAATCTTCTTAAAAACTGATAAAACAACTGGTCTCGCTGGCTAGTCACTGAAAAAGTTAAGGGCAAATCCTGCAAGATTAATGCAACAAATATTCAGAAAAATAATTTGCTCAATCATTAACCCTTTCATGCACCCTTTATTCTAGTAATAAATTTATCATATGGACACGTTAATTGTTTACTCATTTTTAGCAAATGGCAACCCCCAAAAATGCAGGCCACAATAGCACCCTCAAGAGTCTTCTTTCCAATTCTGAAAAACTGTGTGGCCTTGCGATCTTTTGTTTGTTTGTGTTACAAAAACATTTTTTGAAGGGATTTAAACAGGTCGCTAGCGACCAGCCGGGCGCATGAAAGAGTTAATACACTTTTACATTATTCTGTACCACTAGGGACCTGTCTTTTAACAAGTCGGACATCATCCTACTACACAAGAGGATTGATGATAACTGGTACCAAGGGGTGATCATGAGTACCGCAGAGCAGCTCACCGGTAACACAGAGCAGATCGGTTTCTTCCCAGCCAGCTACGTACAGGTGCTAACCCCTCTACCTCCTGACCCACCTCAGTGCAAGGCCCTCTTTGACTTTGAGGTTAACGAGAGGGAGGAGAAGGACTGCCTCACGTTTACCAAGGTGATCCTCACAAACCTTAGTGCTCTTTAAAGGGACACGTTGCCTTGGATCGGGCGAGTTGGTCTAAAAAAAGCATTTGTAACTGTTTGTTATAAAATGCATATGGTTAGAAAGACGTTATAAAAGTACAATACAATGATCAGCACAAATATGCCTCGAAAATTGCGTGGTTTTCCTTTTACTTTGCGGACTAACACGGTCAGCCATTTTGTGGAGTCAAAAATTTGACCCCACAAAATGGCCGACCCTGTTTGTTCACAATGTAAAAGGAAAACCACGCAATTTCAAGACATATTTGTGTGGATCATCTTTCTAACCATCATTTTATAACAAACGGTTACAAATGCTTTTTATAGACCAACTCGCCCGATCCAAGGCAATGTGTCCCTTTAATTAATGTTTATTGTTATTATTATTTATTATTATTATATCTTTCTGCTAGTGAAACCAAGGAACCCTCAGAAGTCTTACAATGTAGTGTAACCTGTAGGCCTGAAGATACCTATGTTGAAGAAATCCTCGTTTGTAGATATGGGAGGAAAACCCCAACTGGGTAAAACCCACATAACAAGGTAGAGACTGAAAATCCAAATCCACATTTCCATTGTTTGACCTCGGTGATGGTGGCAAGGGTGTCTAGTCCTTTTTGTTTTGTTTATTTGCCAATCATCTCATGTATCTGCCCCACAATTCGCACGTATGTATTGGCTTGATTGTCTTGTGGTGTTGTGGCCGATGAGTGGTCTACTGCATCAGATTCAAGTCCATATGGTTGAATCATCAGAGTGTGGGTTCGATTCCCGGTCATGACACCTGTGTCAAGGAGCAAGGCACTTAACTATAATTGCTTCTCTCAACCCAGGTGTTATAAATGGGAACCTGAGAGGGCTGAGACAGTATTGTGTTTGATTAACCCCTAGGTGCTAATTTAAGCAGCTTGGGGGTTGTATGCTCCCCCAGGGAGTTGAGAAAGTTAGAGGAATGGTCTAAAAGTATCCCTGATGAACAGGGATAATAATGTTGTAAAGTGCCCTGATCTAGCTACTAGTGTGCGTTATATAGGAACCAACTATTATTTATTTTTGCGTGTCGTGGCTGAGCGGTCTAGTTCATCGGACCCAAGCTCTGGTGTTGTCAGCAGCAGAGTGTGGGTTTGAATCCCAGTCATGACACTTGTGCCCTTGAACAAGGCACTTAACCATAATTGCTTCGTAAAAAGTTGGGAAGGTAGTGCATTCTGCTGTACCAGCCAGGCTCCTAGTGGATGATACCCATGCCTACTTCCTTAAGGACTGTGAAGGGGGTAACCCTGTTTCAGCCCCAGGAGTAGGTGTCAACATGCCCCTGGTGGCAGTTGATTTGAGTCGACAGCCCAAATCAGTTAAGTGTATCACTCACCTTGAAGTGGCCGTCTGGTCTTGTGATGTTAGGCGATCTCTCATAAAAAATACAAAATAAATACAAAATTACTACTGTATATACATTGGAGTTTTTTTCCCTTGCGGCTTCTGCCTGTTCACACATACTCATATGATGGGAGAGAAATAGATAATAGCAATGACTATGATGACAGTTCATTGGCGCTGTGAAAAAATGCATCCCAGCTGGTCTCGATTTGTCCTCATCCTCTCTCTCACTTCCTCCTCGGCCACTCAAAACATCTTCCTGTCGGTGTCGGACACAAGCTTACTGATGATATTTCCCATCCTCATGAAACGTGTGGCCTTATCATTCGGACGCCATCTGGCTCACATGAATTGACGAAATGGCAATCAGAGGGGTTGACTGGCGCCCATGACGGGAGAGCAAGGGGCCTGTCTTTTCAGTCCGTCACGCTTGGCCTGCTTTGGACCGGAACATCCAACCACATTTTTTTGCGGTCATCTGCAGAATGGACTTACAGTAACAGCAGCTATTCTAATGAATAAATGATTGGAAGATTTTGAAAAATTCCTTGTAGTCCAGCACTCCATATGTGTTGATGCAGGCATCCCATCATTATCTTCAGGCCTGATATTTCGTTCTTGTTAGAGCAAGGCAGTTTTTTGTCCTCAATAGTAAAGGGCACCTCTACGAGGAAAATTGAAAAAATTAGAACTTTTTTGCCCTTTAAAATGGGGGTCAATGAGAGTCCAAATGTTGTGAACTTAGCACAGAAATATATGAACTTACATGTACTAATTTATAATCCTTGCACTGAAATACACGGTGCTTCAAATCGGAAGTTTTTTGCACTCATCAGGTTTTTTCGTTGAGTTAATTACAGGTCAATATTTCACGGCCTGTCAAACCTTGTCACACTTGTTTACAATTTGGATGTCCTTTGGGGACTGCAGCTTATAATGTGATTACCGTCGGTAATGCAGTAATGCAGTTTTCAACTGCGACATCTATGTTTGCACGCTATGTGCACTTAAATCATGGATCCTGGCGGTAGGGGTAGTGTACCGTTTTGTGGTTACATGTATGTCTCGTAATGTATGTTCCATGTGAGTGGATGGGGAACATTTTATGGAAAGCGTTATGAGCTGAAATAATCTAATTTACTTTGCGACCGACAAAAGAATACCGCCCAGTCTGTTTTCTAATGTAACTTTGTAGTGCATATATGAAGGCCTAGAAGCAAGAATGCATTGATCCATGCTGGAGGGTACATCCATACAAAGAGACAACCTTGTTTTAATTACATTAGTATCGAGTACTTAAAGGTATTGTACACTTTTGGTAACAGCTCAAAATCAGTGTCCACATTTGTTGTGATTCAACATATGCATGAACAAACAAACCTGTGAAAGTTTGAGCTCAATTGGTCATCGAGATCACGAGAAAATAGTGAAAAGAGACCTTATGTGTTTTCTGTTTTTTCAAATTATCGCGCGTGATAAAAACTATTGTTTTACTCATTTCTCAGAAACGATAGCATTTTAGGCAGAAATATTTTAAGGAACCCTTTCTACCATTACTTACTATTAAATCATGTAAGTTATGTGGGAATCTGTGAACATTGTGTTTTTCGATCTTACCAATAGTGTACAGGGCCTTTAACGCACATGTACTTAACGCACATGCAGTAATTACTTAATACTTCCTTGATCGTGAAAAGCATTTTGATAACAGAAAACTGTCCTGCAGTCAGACTTCCCAATATGATACAAAACATGGAGCTACCTGGTCAGAGTTGCAACATACATATACATGTAGGCCCGATGCACCGACATCACATACAGCTACTAGGTGCCTATGGTCTGCCATTTTAGGAGACAAATTGTATGTAAAGATATGGTGTGCGACTGACTGAATGCACATCACCAATGCACAGTGCACGGGAATCCGCCTCCCAAAATGGCGCAACCAAGATTCATCATCTGGTTGATGACGTCTGATGAGTCAGGTCAATAGCAGAAACTGTTAGGTTGATTTCACCACGCTCCAGTGCCATTAGGCAATGGGAATAATATTGATTATCTTTCCATGGCAGTGAACCAGTTATTGCAACTCAATACACGTGGCTCTAGATAGATGAACTAGGGCGGTTGGGTTGGCATTGTGGTAGCCTTCCTCGCCTTCCACCTCTAGGACCCCATTTCCAATCCCACCGGGGGACACTATGTGGATTGGGTTTTCAGTCCCTACCTGATTGCGTGGGTTTTCCCTGGAATATTTCACTGGGGTTTTCCTCCCACATCTACAACTGAAACTTCCTTCCTTGTCTTATCTTGGGTTCTTGGCTAGTGTAGTGATTAAGTTCGCTTTTCTGAGAGTCCTTGGCTTCACAACCAGAATTAATAAATTAAGAAATGAAATGAAAACTAATGAACTAAAATAACAGCAACAGTTATTTTTCTTTGATTCTTCCCCTCCCCCTTAGGATGAGGTACTGAATGTGATCAGGCGCGTCGATGAGAACTGGGTGGAGGGCAAGAAAGGAGACAAGATTGGGATCTTCCCTCTCTCCTTTGTCGAGGTAAATTAAAACCCTTCAATTATCAGCCTATTTCTGGAGACAACCAACCCATACCTCACTATGCCACGACGATGGCATTTTGAGGCACAAACTCACTCATGTAGAGAGTAGAACCATTGCCCAAAGTGCTTCAAAGAGAGTGGTAAACTGGAGAAGCCACTGGCTGTGCTCAATTTGCCGTATTTTGGACCGCGCGAGGGCGTATGTGGACCAATTTCACATGATGAAAAACAAGTAAACAAACTGTGGGTTTTTTCTTCATTTTTGTTATTATTATGTTTATGTACTTCGTCATTGATGCAAGAAAACTGCATACAGGCAATTAAAATAAAATAAAACTGTACTTGTGATGCAAGACATTCCCTGAAGAAAGCGCCCTCATGCGGTCAAAAATATGGTCAAGCGCAATGGAATTAGGGGCCACTGTTGGAAGAGATAAGGTTCTCAACCTAAGTACATGTAGGTCAATTTCTGCAGTGGCAATCTGTGTCACTGATCGACCAAACATACATGTACAAATACAGATGACTGGACAGTATGGCATGCGTTACTTCACCATCATGTGCATTGCATATCATAGGAGATTTTGAGGCATCTTGGAGTGTGCACCTATAGGAGAGCTAGTCATTTTCAGATTTGCCTGGGGTTTTTTTTAATACAATTTTTTGGTTGTACAAAGAAAAATTGACCAAGAGTTGGATTTGAACCTGCAGCCTCTGGATTAATGTGCCGGCGCTCTACCAACTGGGAACAATCCGACACGAGACTGTACAGATTTGACTGCTAGCTCAGCTGGTACATGTGGACTGCCGGCACGTTAATCCGGAGGTCATAGGTTCAAATCCCACTCTTGTCAATTTTTCTTTGTTCAACCCCAAATTTTTTTGTAATATACCCAGTCAGTTTCCCTTGTGGTTTATTACCTTTTTTTTTTGGATAAAAAGCAAACATTTGACTAAGTTTTTTATTCAAAACGCAGTTCACATTAACAGCGACACAGATAGCGTAGTCAATAATTCAGCACTTTTATTCAGGCATGACACTTTTCAGTTGATCAGCTGATTTCCTCCTTCCGGGTTTCTCAGCTGTGCCAGTGAGAATTGAAAAACACAGTACAAGGTTTTGCTTTAATGGCCAGACACTGTCCTCCTTAAAAAATATTTATGACAAGCGGCAGTGCGCATGCATTTTTTATGAACAATGTCCTAATTATTTTTGTATTGTAACAGCAGAAATCCAGACTGTACAGCTTTGACTACCAGTAAAAAAATACATAAATTCATCTTTACACCAATTTTACATTCAGTATTTTTTGTTGTTATCATAATGTTCATCCAAGGCCACAACGATAGCGTGCAGTTTTTTTTGTTTACCTTTCATTGTCGACTCTTTTGTTCCGAGTCGCTGCACTTCTCGTCGTCAGTGTCTTGTATATAGCAGTTTGTTTTGATGGTCCATTTAGTTCGAAAAGGCAAGTATAAATCAAACGTAGTGTACACAGCCGAACAATCAAAGAAAGGACAAGTTTATTATCGGGTTTTGTGTGGAGACGATAAAATGTTTGGATAATAGTGGCATTGTTACTGAGTGGTAGCACCTGTATGTCTTGCTCCACGTTTATGTTCAATGCATGGAACCAGTAGTTATTTTTGCCTGAAATGACATAATTTTTGAGAATGAGTAAAACAATTAGCTCTTTTCTCATGAGACCGAAACTCGATGTTCTAAAGCTGTTCAAACATAAAAGGGTTTTTTCTAATATTTTCTTGTCACTCCAACGACCGATTAAACAAAATATTTTCAGAGGTTTGTTATTTTGTAAAAATTAGTTAGTGGCCTGACGTTTTGACCCTAGCAGAGTTTTTCTCAAAGGCTAAACAAGTTGGCTAAAATCGGTTTTATGAAGGCTAAACATCGGTTTGTTATTTCATGTATATGTTGGGTCGTCTTTGTTGTATGCTTTTAATGGCTTCAAATTCAAGGCTCATAACATTGACAATGTTGTAGGCAATCCTTAAAGGTAGGGTCATAGATTGGTAAAAACTCCAATAATTAATTACCATAAAAACTTACTTGGTGAGAAGCACTGCAGCTGTTGATAGTAAAACTATTTTGAGAAAGGATTCCCTCGAAAGTAATATAGTTTTGGTAATTTTTCACCCCAAAAATTTGAATCTGAGAAACAATTCATGCATGAATTGTTTCTCGAACTTCTGAGGGTTGGTGTGCTTTCTCGAATGCTGCGGCCAAATATGCGGTTGGTAGCCGCTGTCACCTCGCTAAACATGGATGGATGCAACGTACTTGGGAATGTACTGGACAGTTTTTTGCTCTCAAAAGTAGACACTGTATCCAGCTGAAACTTTCACATTTGACTTTTGTACAGATCTTTCTTTATAATAGACTGTGCAAGTCTCGCGCATATTTGAACTTCCGGGACCATTGTGGTCCCAACCATATGTAGATTTACGTTGGCACGATTTTGTTTTGTCAATTATTTTAGTTTAACGAGGTATATGCCCGTGAAAAATACATATGTTGTTGGGAATGTAAAACTTAGTTATAAAAAAATATGAAAGTAAAATCATTTCAACAATATAACGAAGAAAACCCGATAATTAAACTTGACCTCAACTTCCGGTTGCTGCAAAAAATGAAGAATTTTGTGCTCACCTCCGATCACAAAACTTATGTAAACGCTTGTTTTAGATGAGCGATGTTAATCGCCAGATACTGTAATCGCAACGCGAAGCCTTTTCATTGCAGTCTATGGTTGTTGAGGCGTCAGCGTCCTCTATAAACTGTGTCAAACGTTAATTTTACGCCTGTGTGACCTTCGCGAATCCACGTAAGTGGTTTCTGAAAAGTTAAGATCGAATAAGCATCCTTGTCCCAGAGTTTTAATTTTTGCTTCACTAATAATTAACACATTATTTGTGTATTTATTATAAAAACTAAAACTGATTTTATTAACATGTAATGGGTATTTTTGTTTTTCAGATTTCGTCATTAGATATAATTTAAAACAAAGATTTGATTTCAGAGAAAAAAATGTTCTTCTATTGACGTGTTTTCTCGTTCCGATACGCGCGAGACTTGCACAGTCTATTGTGCCTATAAATCAGCATTACATTGACTTTGACAAAAACCAACCTATGACCCAACCTTTAAGGTACGGATCATTCAAAAAGCTGGCAGCTGGCTCGTTACTGAGAAAGTTAACGGTAAAACCCAGGTATGCATTATCACATCCAGAAAGTTTTACATGTAGATTAGTTTTGTGGGGAAAAAACCTAGGAATTTTAAGGAAGTAAATTTCCACGCAAAGTGGATTATGAGAAGCCTGTATTTCAATCAGTGAAACTCATGTGGAATCAGCTCCCCACAAGTGTAAAATAGCGCTTTCTAAACATGGTACAGACAACAAAGGATGGTTCTGTTAGCCATAATTTCCACTTGATTGATTGCATCTGCTGTTTAATTTTGTATGTATTTTTTTATGTATTTATTTTTGGATGTGGTTGACCTTCAGACCCCAGCGAACGTGACTTTTGCCCAGCCTGAGTGTTATTGAGATTGTAAACATTGGATGATGTAAAAAAGGCGTGTTCCCTGAACATGGACAAGAGCCTAGACAAAGGAACCCTCTTGGGCCTTGACTGAGATCAAGAAAGGACCCCCCTTCTACACACATGCACAAAATGATACAACCATGTCATTGTTAACATACACAGTCACTGGCTGTGACGATCACATGACAGTGTTTTTTCTCAAAAGGCTATGTTTTTCTGGACGCTGGTTTAATTGAACTAGAAAGCATTTAATTTGACATATCTTTAAAGTTTAAATACTCATGTGTAATGTATACATAGATAAGGGAAGGACAAAATAATACCACAGTGAACTCCTGTTAATGGTTAACAGTCACACTTGATAGTTGTTTAGATCATATAACCAATGTAACTAATGAACGAAAGGGAGGGGGGGTAGATTAACAAAAATGTTTACATTATTTGTTTACAACTTTAAGGTGATGTTTAACTACACTCTACATGTGTGCCCATGAATTTTTAAATGACAGGTGTACAATAATGCTAATTTTGGGTGGTTTTTAAAACTATTCAGCTTCTGACCATGACGGTACTTAATTGTTAAACTGAATGTAAGAACAGTCACATTTTCTCCATCAAACAAATGACCTTTCCAAAAGGTTATTGTTAATTTTACAAATAAAATTTAATTTTCTGGTCAATTAAATTCAACTACATTTTCACACATGCTTACAAGGACGAAGTAAGTTTGACCATTGGAAATATCAGTCAGGGTGTTTACAGATACTGGCTAGATGCTTAACTTCCACTATTGCTGTCAGAAAACCAACTTGTGTGATCTTCTCACTTTGTATCAACCGGGCAGGGCGGTACTCAGATCTTCTACAGACAAAGTTCTTGTTACAATTCCTTGAACTTCCAAATTCCTCGGCGATAAGTCTTTCTCATAAGCTGGCCCTTAACTTTGGAACACTACACCATTCGCATCAGCATCAGGAACACCCCTGTCTCTTACTATGTTCAGGAAGCGTCTTTAACACTTATTCACACCGCCCTAGTTATTTCTCTATTAATGTTTAGCACTTTGATCTCCCTTGTAAAAGTGATTTATAAATACTTATTATTATTATGATTATTATTATAATAATTAGACCTTATGCACATGACATCATTTGAGTTGGGCGCCCAGGGCTAGAGATGAAAAGAATGTACCTCATTTTCCCATCGGCTAGAGGTCAAAAGACGGTTGCTCATTGGCCCGTCTTGTGCTCTGTGCGTACATAGCTGTGCGATTCCATTGTATCATCATCGTTTTTCCTCTACGATGGCTTTGTGACGACGTCAATCCATAAGTTCTATTGGTGCATTTGCAACCAAGCTTCTGTTAAAAGTTATTCAAACTTCTTTTGAAACTATCCCTTTCTGTTTCTCTTTGGACTTGCCCCTCCTGTCGTTCACTGGACGTTAAGAGTCATGACAAAAGCACAAGTGGAAAAGACTGTTGGCATATCAAATATGAGAAAACAACTCGAACGAAGACTCTGAAGTCAAACCTTTTTTTAAAATTCTATTAAATACAAAATTATTGAAAATAAAAGTACCCACAGCAATTTCAATTTTTTTATATTACATAATGCTTATTTTCTAGAAACCCCATTTGCCAATCATGCCCGAATTTGTGCCACCATTACATAGGTTTAATGATAACATGAACGTCAGTCGGGCAAAATTCTGAATTTTTTACAAGTAAGCGGAAATGATAAGAAACTCAACATTATTTTCAACATTCGATTTTGCATTTTTTCCCCCACCCATCAGCTGAATGGTACAGCCAAGAGTCTAGTGGATGCTCATGCAGGCATTGACAGAAGCTCCGGACCGTCCCATCAGTCACAGGGGAGTGGAGATGCGAGCAGCGGTAGCCCTGACCAAGCTGGTTCGTCCTGTCCAGAGGGTAGTAGGTAAGTGTCAGGGCAGCTAGCCACATTGATATGATCATTCTTGGGAAATGGGGCAAGTGATTCATCAAATCATTCCTCTAGAAAATACCTTGATAGGAATCAGATGTGTCATATGATTCACATAATTTTTTTTTTTTTAAATATATTTGTTCACAGGTGACTCACTGTTTTTGGATTTGCCAGGAATATCAATGAGGCCAATGCCTCCTCAAGCAAGCCTTGGTCCTGACCTTTGTCCCCATTCAATAAAACCTCAAAACGTGGAGGCATTTTGATTCTCACAATATGTAATGATTTTTTGGTTTGATGTGGTTGTTTTTGGACAGCTTCATTTATCAAAAATAGACAGCTTGGAGTTCCTTTTTTGTCAATTTTGGTGTTGTGTCCAAACCAAAAGAACCAAACATAACAGTTCCTTATTTGTTCAGGAGATTTTAAATACTTCGTCAGATTAGGGAGAATGCCATTATAGATCATAGGGCTACATAGCTCAGTTGGTAGAGCACTGGCCCGGGTTCAACTCGCGTTCTTGTTTATTTTTCTTTGTTAAAATTGATTTAAATACTTTAAATACTTTGGAAGGAAATGATTGTCGGTTAAAAATTGTATGTCCATAGATGTTCAGTCCCAACTAAAAAAAAAAAAGAACGAAGTAAGTTTTTTTTCCAATGGCAATGTACAAATCCATTGTTATAGAACTGCTGATCAGAAAATATTGCTTAGCAAATCTTTTCTGATCAGCAAATTTAGCAGATCAAAAGTCATACAATGTACTTGACTAAGCACCATTTTGTAAGAATGTCACAAACGCTGATTGTCACTTCTGATATGATGTTCATATTTCAGTAAAAACAAAGCCAAGAGACATTCTTTCCCGTACCTACTGAACAAGAACAAAGATGCCCCGCCCACAACCAGCACCACCACCACTAGCACCAGCAACAACAGCAACAGCAACAGCAGCAGCAATAACAACAGCAATAGGCATTCAATGGAGATCAGCTCCCCCGTCCTGCTGCGTTCAAGTAATCCGACAGCAGCGAATCTCATCGATAGTAAAGCGCCGCCGTCGTCCCAAGCTGCAGCTGGTCCTGCAGCGGTTTCGACAAGTGGAGGTGCAGCATCTACTGCATCAACCACGACAGTGTCGGCGGGTGCAGTGGGTGTCAACTACAGGAAGAAACCAGCACCTTTGACTGGTATCTCACAGGTACAAGCTTTCGACTCTTTGTTACGACTAATTATCTACAGTGTTTGGAGTGATCAGAATGACCCTGATATTGGCCCTTTTACCTTTGTTTTTTGAAATAATGTTGAACCATAGTTGCTTCTCTCCGTCCAATCATAGTAACCATGAGGTTGAAATTTTATGTTCAGTGGGCCGCTTAGACGGTAAGGGAGTCTTCATTTGTCAATACGTTAAATGGATTTGGAGTCTTTTAAACAGACTAGCTTAGTGTTGGAAAATACTTCCGTATTCTCTCCCCCATTGTTGTGATCATTTAAAAAGTATTGAGCCAACTATTAAAAGTAAGGCAATGGATTATTGAATGGTTGATATTACTGAGTTAAGATTGCACTGTAGGCCTGGGCCCAATTTCATAGAGCTACTTAAACACAAAAAATAGCTAAGCACAACAAAATTAGGCTTACCAGAATATGGTTACCAGTCAAAATAACATCTCACATGTACCATCTATGACTAGTATCCTGCTAATTTTTGCTTAGCAGAAATGTTTTAAGCACTGTTTTCTGCTTAAGCAGCTCTATGAAATTGGGCCCATGAATTACACAGAGGCCACGAGGGCCATGGCCTCTGTTGCCCCTGGTCTTAGCCTTGGTGCCCTTCATAAGTTTCCCATAGACTTAATGATTTTCCAATGGAAATGCCCTTCGCAAAATGTAAATCTCAAACATTAATTTCCAAGCCTGCACTGTGCAGTGTCGAATGATCAATTACAAAGGTGTAAAAATCAATCTTGAATCATATAGAATAACCAACCAAAACGTAACAATTCTCATCATAACCACACCCTCTTTTTCAACCACCCCGTTTTCGCAGATCTATCTTGAAAATGTTTTATCTGCTATTTGTCTCCTTTGATTTAGAACCCAGCGATCACGTCTCGAGGTCCTAATTCTCCCAGCCTAGCTGCGTCACCGACGGTCACCCAGGCCGGCAATGTGGAATTCAGATTTGGTGGTGAAGCGCCAGCCTCTCCCAAACCCAAAGTAGAAGTGTAAGTTTACAGATAATAATAATAATACTGAGATCTTATATATAACGCTTTATCAAACCCGATGGGCTTATCAAAGAGCTCAGTATTTTTTCCTGCAAGGTATGCGGAGCTACGTGTTGAAGTATGAGACCTATTCCTTTATAGCACCATGTAATGGTTTACAAGGTGCTGTGGCGCAATATGCTGTCGATCAAATCCAGGAACACCGGGGTGAACCCCTTCTCTTTCTGATAAGTGCACTGGGTTCTTTTATGTGCATTACAAAACACACAGGACCAACGGCTTTATGTCCCATCCGAAGGACGAAGCAATAATGGTTAAGTTTCTTGCTTAAGAACACACGTGCCATGACCGGGACTCGAACCCACACTCTACTGATCAGAAACACCAGAGCTTGAGTCCGGTGTTCTTATCCGCTCGGCCACGACGTGCCAGAGATCCTCTGAAGCAACCTTTTAAATCCAGTAGGATATATTGATTTACATAAATATCTCTTGAAATTGTGTGGTTTCGGTATCATTTTATGACTGAACACGGTCTGCTATTTTGTAGAACCAAATTTTTGACTCCACAAAATGGCGGACCGAATGCTCCGCTGGTTGTATTTCAAGATGCAGGCAAATTTATGTTTTTTTCAATCACTACTTACTAATCACAACACACTGTAAATTAAATTATTTAATAACGATAGCATATAGTAATTATTGCTTATCTAATTTGAAAACTCACGATTGTAACTAGATGTTTACATTCTTTGAGAAGAGGGCAGACCTCGTACAAGCGTTGACTTCTTGTCTGACCTCCCCATACTATTATTAAGTTCCGTCAAAGTTTTTCCCTTGTATTGAACCGCCTTTTAGTATGGGAATACACCTGAAACCTGAAAACCACTGTAGGTGTTTTTGTGCATGAACAACCCTTAACCCTTTAGAGACCATAGCGACCGGAAACGGCTGCAAGATTTGACCTACTTCCACTCAACCAAAAAAAGGTTAAGTAAAGGCCATGACCTGAAATGACATTTTCCAATGTTTCCCATGTTAACATAAAATCTATGTTTCAAAAAAAAAAAATTATATTGTATTTCTTTCCAGAAACATTTACAAGAAAAATTTGTTTCAAAAATCACCAATAAAACCCATGTCTGGGCGTATGGTGATGATTATACAGAAAAGAATGGTCTCTAAAGCGTTAAAAAGGATAAGGAGTAATTCCAAACAGCAACATTTTTTAGAGATTTGAAGGTAATGTGCTCTTTCATTTTCTGCTCTGTGTAACCTGTCTCAGTTTTGTGGCCATGTATTTCTACCAATGTAAGCCCACCAAAGGGGATGAGCTGAAACTCGGGAAGGAAATAAATTAATCTACATATAAACAAATTTATGCTGAAACATTCTTAATTCTCTGCTCCGTGTAACCTCTCTCAGTTTTGTGGCCATGTATACCTACAAGCCCACCAAGGGAGATGAGCTGGAACTCAAGAAGGGAGACTTCTACACGGTGACAGAGAGGTGCAAGGACGGTTGGTTCAAAGGGATGTCCGTCAAGACGGGAGACCTAGGGGTGTTCCCTGGGAACTACATGCAGTCTTACAGGTGAGGCAACCTCTAAGAACCCAGTCACTATCCAGTATTCTCCCTGGTCTGCTGGCCAAATGCCACTTAAAACACCCGAGGACCAGTCAAAATTCTCTTCCAAGCTGGCTAGTTCAGTGCTATTTAATAAAAAGTATGGACTAGTGAAAAAGCTGACAGACTAGTGAAATGCAAGCTAACTGGTCCTACTTGCCAGTCACTGAAAAAGTTAAGGGCAAACCATGTAAAATCTTACCCTTTTTGAAGATGTCAGTGTGCAATGTTTATAATAATAATAATAATAATATTCATAATATTGACTCTTATATAGCTCAATTCTAAAGAATGATCATTGCGCTTTGAACATTATTACCCCTGGTCACTGGGCTATATATTTCATTCCTTAAACCATCTCTGCTCCCTGGGGAGTATACAGCCTGTGCTGCCAAGTATGTAGCACACTAAGCTAAATAAATCACAAGAACCATCTCTACCCTCACAGGTTCCCATTTACCCCTGGGTGATGAAAAGCAATTATATTTAAGTGTCTAACTCAAGGACACAAGTGTCATGACCGAGATTCGAACCCACACCCTGATGACTCAGCAAACTTGAGTCCGATGCACTAAACTGCTAAGTCTCAAAACTCAAGCAAGTTGTTAATAATAATAATAATAATAATAATAACAAGCATTTATAGAGCGTCCTTACAGGAAAGGTATCACAGTGCTTAACAGCAGAAAAAAGTTGCAGAAACAAAGACTCAAAATTAGTGAAAGCATTTAACGATTGTTTTGTGGCGTGTCGTGGCCGAGCGGATAAGAACACCGAACTCAAGCTCTGGTGTTTCTGATCAGCAGAGTGTGGGTTCGAATCCCAGTCGTGACACTTGTGTCCTTAAGCAAGACACTTAACCACATGCTTCATCCTTCGGATGGGACGTTAAGCCGTAGGTCCCGTGTGTTGTGTAATGCACGTAAAAGAACCCAGTGCACTTATCGAAAAGAGAAGGGGTTTGCCCCGGTGTTCCTGGTTTGATCGGCAGCATATTGCGCCACAGCACCTTGTAAACCATTACATGGTGCTATGTAAAGGACTTGGTCTCATACTTCAAAACGTAGCTTCACAATACCTTACAGTAAAATAATGAACATTAAAAGCGCCTTGAGCGTCACTGAGTGACGGATATGTGCGCTATATAAGAAACCACTGTTATTATTATTATTATTCAGTTTAAAATGGTTGAATCTTTGTGGAAATCACATTGTGAAATCTAAAAGTTTCTATATGCAGTATCTCGCCTGCCAGGAGATGCCCTGGAATGTACAAGGTCCAACTTTTTGTTGACGAGATGACATGGCCGATGATAAGAAAAACTGTAGTAGTAAACTTGAGGGTACAACCATGTAAAAAACTCTTTTGGGAGAAGTGTTGGTTCCGAGAAGAACTGGTGTGGTCGCAACGCAAGGGGAAGAGTTGTACCTGCAAGTTTACTACTATAGTTTTTCTAATGATACACCATGCGAAGCTTCAAAAATCACTTATTGCCAATGATGTAGAGCATTCCATTCAGACATTGACGACTCAACAGAAACGGGAATTTTTCCTGTCGCTGGAAAGCATTGTTCTCTAAAAGAACATTCAATGTGGAACATTAAATCTATTCTGTTTAGTAAATTGTTTTTTATTTTCAAAATTATTTTGGTATAGGCATGAAAGATCCACGAGGAAAACTCCAACCACAGTCAGCAGTACATCTGATGGTCGTACAAGCAACACATCCTCGGACTCCCCACGGCAATCTACGTCTGCCCCTACCTCATCAAGCAGTCAGGGCATCAGACCAAGGTTGCCTAGCGATGCTGCATCCCGTGCAAACTCCCACAGGGTTCCAAGCAGCGAGGCCCCGGCCAGCCCGTCGCCCCTCCAAGCGATGAGACCTCGAGTGCACAGTGATGCTGCATCCCGCATGTCATCTCAGCGGGTAGCAGCGGATACTTCGGCAGCCAGCTCAACGCCAGTGAGCCAGAGCTCGGCAACAACTCAAACATCTGGTTCAAGGACTTGTGCAAATGTGTCCCGAGCTACGGGGCAATCTGCTCAACCCAAGTCGCCGTCCCCGATCCAGACGGACAGGAGAACCGTTTCATTAATTCCAGATGGACAGAAAACTGTTGCGCAGTTGCAAAGTGAGAGGGCGGCTCAACAGTCGCAGTTCCGGCCGCCTCCACCAAACCAACCAGTACGCCCAGGTCTTTCTGCGACCAGACCTGCCGGACACTCTGAGAGGAATACCAGGGGTGGCCCTCCTACTGTGGGGACACAAACTGCTGCTGTGACAGCAAGGACGAACGCTGGACAGTCCCAGCCCCAGAGTAGACATTTACAGGGACCAAGTGCACCCATCAGTGTGAGACAACGAGTGCCCGTTGGACAAGTGGTTGCAGGTTCTCCACCCACTCATAATGGTGTAGTGCAACGGGTGCGAAGTCCAAGCTCGCCCCAGCAGGTGCTGCAGGATGGTGCTGTTGCGAGTGATGGGGGAAGCGTTGTGAAACCCAGGGGATCTCCCGTGATGGGGCAAGGGTCTCCAAGAGGGGCGGCTACACCCATTGCAACCCCGCCACTGTCCACGCCTCCTCAGGTAGAGCACCACATGAGTGCCAAATCAAAACGTTATTCCGCCACAGAGGCTCGGTTGCAGCAAGTGCCCAAGCCCCGGCGGCACAGCGAGAGCGACAACGACCCAGTGCGATCACGCAAGACACTGCTTGCTAAAACAAACTCCCACCAGCACCCGCCTCAATGCAACCCTCAAATGCACCCTGTTGCTTCTGGCTCTGCTACACAGCAGCAGCAGCAGTCGGGCAAATCTCTCTCCACCACAGCACAGCCACACCCGAACAGCAAGCAAACCATACCGTCTTCCTCAGGCCATACTGCTCAACAACAGACCAAACCAAATAGTCCTAGTGTGCACAGGGTATTTGACCTTTCACCTTTTTCAACCCCACCTAATTCCACTGCTCCTGATTGTAGTGCACCCTCGCTTGGCAATCCTGGTAAAATTGACAAGGTAAGGGGGCTTGCAGCTTGTGCTGAAAGCTATTGTACAGCATTGGTTTTTGAATATTATATTCCATCGCTTAGCTTCCTGATATATTTACATAATGTGAGATAGAGAAAAGAAACTTAGGAAATGTTATCATGAGGGAGTGTCTCAAAAGTCGGGCACTTTCTAGGCACAAAGGAACGTTCCCGTAGGCACACGCCCGCAATCCAGTGGACCGCCAGATTGTTCTGGTGGATGGTGACTTTGTGCCAAACTATTGGAACATTCCTACACAAGTGATAGGCGCGCTAGCATTTTGAGCGTTTGAATGGAACGCTCTGGCGGTCCCAACGGACCGGTCCAACGGACCGGTCCATGTCCGCCCTGTGGAATACTTCACCAATCCAATTAGAATGTTCCTCCTGTTAGGAATTTTGAGACAATCCCTAAGTAATTTTGTTTCGGAGAAAACAGTCATTTTCAATTGAAAAAAGTGTTGCCTTCAGACAAGTTTTTTCCATTTTGGTGATATCAACAAACACTACTATTACCTCAAAGTTCTTAAAGCAGGAACGTTTGTAATTATATAACGACATAATCGTTGTATAATTATTTCACATTTTGAATTAACCTCTGAACCAATGCTGTACTGTATCTTTAAATTGCTTCATTAGATCTTTTCTTTTGCAATTTATTTACATTTCTTTTTTTGATTGAAAATGTTTTAAGATCTTTCAATGCAGAAAGGTTTTTACCTCATCGCCACAGTATTGTGTTTTTGTTTTTTATTTTCCTATGGACCTTATGCATTGACGTCATCATGTCTCCATCTTGGAGGTAAAACAATGATGAAACAATGGGAAAACATGCATCTATGTATGCGTCTTTTGACCTCTAGCCGAGGGCGCCCTACTCAAATGACGTCATGTGCATAAGGTCCATTCAGCAGAGAAGAGTAGTGCCCATGTTGAAAGCTGCAGTGTGTATGTACATGTAACATGTGATGATTTTAAATTCTGGCTGATTGCATCAAAGCTTTTTTTCTAGAGTATTCGATACTAATTTAGTTGTTTCATCTGAAGAAGACACTTTTTCAAATATCAACTTTTTTTAATTTTGGGCGAACAATTTTCCTGCATGAAACCTGCTGTTTTGTTTTGTTTTGGATGATCTGATCTTAACATGTTATCGGTGTCACTGTCAAATTGCATCCTAATCCAGGCCTGATACTTCATGGAGGTAATGGTTGAACCCATGCCCCTGGTCATTGCCTTCGTGCCCATTGAAATAATGTCAATTTCCCTCGTAGAGGTGCCCTGTACTAACGGAAAACTGCCTCGCCCTTACAAAGTATCAGGCCTGCCGGTCGGGTTCCCTGTGCACACAATGATTGCATTACATGTACACCATGCAGCTCCAACGCTTATTTATAATAAGGTTAACAGACTCATCGTCGTCTGTGCCCCCCCCTCCCCCAGTTGCAGTTTGGTAAATGCAGATTTTCGTGGCAAAAACAAAACATATCAGATGGGTTGCAGTTCAGGTCAAAATTCATCCGTTTGCTGAGCAGGTGGTATCTATCAATGGTATTTTGGCTGGTAACCAGTCCTTCGAATTGTCAGGATTTTTTCCTGAATTGTTTTTTTTTGTTCACTGACCTCCCTTCAACTTAGATACTCTTGTAAGAGGTGAAGTTACCAACACAGGAAAGAAAGATGTGACCTAGCCCCTAGGGTTATAATACTTGTGGGGATGTGGGGAGTCTAAAAAACTCTTAAATTTAACATCCTGTATATTCAGGGAGCTTCATCTCCACACTGATACATACTGCTAAGTGTTTTTTTAGGATTTTTCATTTTCATACAATCACACCCCTGTGTAACTATTTTTTTCATCAGATATTGTGCTTAAGCAGCTCTATTAATTAGCAGCTCTATAAAATTAGCCCTTTAAATCTACTCCCCTTCTTAACTCAGAAAGAGAAAAAGGACCGCAAAGTCTCCAAGAAGCGCCCTCAAGGTAGTCCCGAAGACGGTGCCCCCATCCCCCTCACACGGGGCAGTTCCCTCCCTACTGACGGACAAGAGGTGCAGCCCGCTGAGCCAGGCCGTTACTGCCCCAGCCCAGGCCTGACGGTACCCAGTACCCAACCGCAGGGTGAGGGTAGTGGGGAAGAGACCCCACCGGTAGTGGTGGCTGCTGGGGTCAGTGACGGTGCTAGCGGAGTGACAGAGAGAAGGGATAAACCACCTAAGACAACTCCTCCACTTATCAGAGAAAGGTAAACCATCTTATCAATTCCTGTTTGAATCTTTTAAAACCCCCTTAACGTGTCTGGTTTGTTCAGGGATGTGAAATTTCATACTTTCATCTGAATTACTTTGGGTTTAACAAAGACAATTTGACTGGAGTTGGACTTGAACCTGGGACCTCCGTATTATCGTGACGGCACTCTACCAACTGAGCTATCTAGCCCTAATGTTGGTGGTCTCCCTATTTTTGTCAGATATCTTTGCCCGGGAGTGCCAGTCAGAAACCATGCAACCTGGTACTGCTGTATAGCCAGGGATCACACCAAAGTTTACGATAAAACCTGCCAAAGGATTAAAAAAAAAAAAAAAAAGCAGTTGTGGCGATAAAAAACCCACATGCTCTTTGATCTGTTTATGGACATTAATAGAGACTATTAAGTAACATTTAAATCTTTTCAAGGCGTGGCAATGTCGATTTAATGCATTTCCAGGAGTAACTTCATGTACACCGTTTCAGTTCAAAGTTACTTGCAGTTGACGCCCACCTATATAAAGCTTTGTTGTGTTTGAGTAAAACCACAGTTTAAAATTTGTACAAACAAATCCCTTCACACAAATATTGATGCCCAGGAGACCTGATACTTCATTTTTGAAAGAGCAAAGAAGTTTCTCCTTGATCTTTACCTGTCTCATCGTCAGACATTTATAATAATAATAGTGGTTTCTTATATAGTGCTCAAATCCGTCACTCGGTGACGCTCATGGCGCTCCAACATTCAGAATTTTTCCTGCAAGGTATGTGGAGCTACTTTTTGGAAGTATGAGACCTTTTTCCTTTATAGCACCATGTAATGGTTTACAAGGTGCTGTGGCGCAATATGCAGCCAATCAAACCAGGAACACCGGGGCGAAACGACTTCACTTTTCGATAAGTGCACTGGGTTCTTTTATGTGCATTACACGAAACACGGGACCTACAGCTTTACATCCTATCCGAAGGACGCAGCAATAATGGTTAAGTGTCTTGCTTAAGGACACAAGTGTCACGACCGGAACTTGAACCCAAACTCTGCTAATCAGAAACACCAGGGCTTGCGTCCAAATTTCAATGTGGCATATATGAGTTTTGAACTGGAGCATTTCTGGGTGCACCAAGGCAATACCAGAGGCAGGGAGGCAAGTATCTCGGCCTGGTCCAGATTGTTGTTACAAGAAGTACAAGTAATTATCACAATAAAACTCTGAAAGAAATAACTATTTTAGTAACCTGATTTATATCTTTACATCTCAGGTACCGTGTCGTCGTGCCGTACCCTCCCCACAGCGATGCCGAGCTGGAACTCAAGGTCGGCGAGACCGTCTTTGTCCACAACAAGCGTGAGGACGGATGGTTCAAGGGCACGCAGCAAAGGACCGGTAAAACTGGTCTGTTCCCCGGCAGCTTCGTGGAGAGTTTCTAGGCGTCACCCTCCCAAAAGATGTTCACAACTACGGTAAGGGGAAGATCCATCTCTGGTGAAAGATATGTTTCATTTATTCCCCCTGTATCGCGTGAAGTGATTTTCCTTTTTTCATTATTGATCATCTTATAACTGCTTCCAGAAAGCATGAACAGAATTGGTGTTTTTTTATGTGTAAGACTCAAACAAGTTTTCCCTCGCTGTATTTCCATTTGAAATCTTTGAAAACAAATTGCAATCCCTCTGCACACGAAACTTGATGCTTGAAAAGTTAAGTGAACCATTTGTTCCTTCTTGAATTTATGATATTTATCAAAGTCCCGTATTCACTTTTTAAAAACTGTGTTTAAAATTTGTGGCATCCATTGTTAACATTGTAGATTCATTGCACAAAAGATTTATCTATTAATCGACTTTTGATGGCTTGAATTTGTGTTCCAAATAACCCTCTGGGAAGACTTCTTGATATTCTTAAAGTCTTTGAACTAGTCACTGTTATAGATCGTCTAGTTGGTCAATCACAGACTGGTCAGGATTTAGCAGGCTAGTCAAACTTACACTCCATGTACCCTGGTGGTCTGGTAACAAAATTAGCAACCTGGCCGTTTTCAAAACAAAAAAATATTATCAAAAAAAATCACACGGACTGGTCACAATTTATGCAGGCTAGTTAAATGTACAGGTGACTTGTCCTGGGGGCTAGGTAGAGGGGAAAAAAACAGTACAAGAACTGACTAGGGTCAGATTCTTAGAGCAACAGAGACGTTACTAGCGCATTTGTGCATAATCAAAATCAAACAAAGCTGCGTTTGTAAACCTACCATTGATGTCAAATTTCAAGCCGAGAAGCCGTAATCTAGCATCTGTCGTGAGCCCATAGCTTTACTGTCTCATGTTTAAGGCTTGTGGAGCTTCAAAAGCAAACAATCTTTTCAAACAAAAACCTAATCCTGATTCTTAGTTTAGAAAAACATGAATATTTAAGTGGTTTGTTTTTTACAATTTAGTCCATTTAAGCCAATCAGCACTGTATTCAGAGAGATCATAAATTTATGCGACAAGCTTGTCGAAAATCCAGAAAAACAGAGGAAGCTTTCTTAAAAGAAAACAAAATATTTAAAACAAAACTGATGTGAACTTAATTTTTGTAAAACCCTGTAAAAAAGAAAATGGTGGTGGGAAAAAATTGATGACCCAACGATCATCTACTATGAGGATATTGATAATCATGTAGTTGAAGAAACCAAACTCTAATATAGAAATAGTAGCGCGATTTGTAACACCAGCTATATATTTTTTATTGTAACGGCTGGTCATTTCTGAATAACAATTTAACAGTATTATTACTATTAATAATGTACGTATGTTCTTGTAATTGCAACATACAAATTGTCTAATAGCTTTAAATGCTCAAAAAACAAACTATTTATGAAAGAAAAATTAATTAAAGTAAAACAGTACGTCTGATGTGTAAGATGATATAAAGATAAGAATTAATTATATTCAAGTAATTTTTTAAAAATCACTTCAAAAGTAATGAATGCTTTGAAATTCTGCATTTTGTCCAACAATTTCATTGATGGAAATCCAAAAGTTTGATGCCTTTTTTGTGGAATGTAAAGTAAGGACACTTGTGCTTTGGCTGAAAGTGTTCCATCTTCAAACAGTAAAACTCATTCATGTTTTTTTGTTTAATCTTTAATGTTCTCTTATTCAGCCTTTCATAATAATCTGTTATTGATTTGAAATATTTATGAGCAAATGTTGCAAGGGCAAATTTAACCATCATGGCATAATTCAGGGAAGAACTGTCGGTGAAAATTGATAAAACAATGAGTGGATATGTTGAACAGTGATCAGAAATTATGATCAAATACAACTTAGCAGTGAAGATGTACCATCAAATGTTACAATTACCGAAATACATACTGGCCTGATAATTGTTCTGAATTGATAGCAGAAGTCAATACACCTGTTAAATTATTTACAGGTGTTAATTTTCTTCTTGGATACATTTCTTTTTTCTCCAACAACGAAAGTCATGGCAGTTCGAATTAAAGAAACTTGAAGCATCACTTTCTTTTCCTGGTGGCTCCCAAAATGCAACTTCTCGTTAAATCCGTGTACATGTGACAAGTTTTGGGGGGAGCTACTTGTAGTCACCATTTTTAAATTCATCGCGCTAAGATTAATCTTAGCTGCGAATCAATCTTAACTGCTGAGCAAAGTGTGATGTCACACTATTGTGTAATTAGCAACTCGTCATCAGGTGAATCTTAGCGCTTTAAGATATCGAGCCGTAAGATCGAAGAACTTATTTAACCAAAACAAACCAAGATTAAGAATAACTGTGTTAAACCAAACCTAACAAGTCTTTCATTTACTGTGCTTATTGAGTTGTTAAACTTTTTAGGTTATTCCAAAGTACTACCTACATGTATTCATGTTAACGTAACTACCTAAATGCAGTTAATTCAAAGGATCTGTGTTTTTAAAGTAGGTACTGTAAGCCCTCACTTCAAAGATTATGTAGCGGTATTCATTAATAATATTAATAATAGTGGCTTCTTACATAGCGCTCAAATCCTTCACTCAGTGACGCTGATGGGGCTCCAACATTATTACCCCTTGATCACTGGGCCATTTATTTCATTCCTTAAACCATCTCAGCTCCCTTGGGAGTATACAGCCAATATGCTCCCGTCACCTATAGTGCTTTTTGTTTGTCAAACCCTGTTGGTAACAACCTCTGATTCTCCAAAATCCATTTCTGGTTTTGCCTGAGTTTGATTTGAATGCGGCTAAACCAAGAGTGTAATTGTAAATGATATCTCTACATGTATCTGAACTGATCCCTTGCACCAATGTCACACATGGCTTCGGGAGCCAAATTGCACATAAAAATGATGGTAAGCATGTAAAAATGATGGTAAGCATGTAAACAAGATGGTAAGCACATGAAGTGCTGCGTCGCCTAAAATGCACATTACACTGTCTAACACCCCTAGGGACATTGACTTTAAAAATGGAACATCCAAGATTATTGTGATGATGACAGCGGTTGAATTGGGTCAAGAAGTAAATTACACACATTGTTTGTTTTTTTCATTTGTCAGGGGGTCTGATGTAAATCCTAAATCTTAAACTTCAACAAGCTCAGAGAGGCAATCTGATGATTTAATCTGTGTCCTGTCTCGTTGAAAATTGAAAAAAACATTGTACAAAAAATATGAGTTGAGTGGGTCCTCTTTTAGTACAATTCCAAGTTGTTTGTCATGGCAGTGAAATGTTACAAAAGAAATTGATAGAGTTGTTATTGAGGTTTGTTCCCTCTAGCTAAGCTAGCTCCTCCAGCTAAGCTGGGCCGTGTTAAGTTGGGCCGTGTGCTATGGCTACAGCCATTGGCAGCAGCGACAACGGTGATAAAAACACCTTTTCAGTGATCCAGTCATAGCCATGGTCATAGCCATCAAATCAGAATCAGACTCGCTTTCCTTTGCAGAAGGAAGTTCAAGGCCCAAGCCTGTCCACAAAATGAGGCAATGCTTCGCTATTTTCATATTGTTTCAGAGAGTCTTAGCCTTGCCTGATAGAAGCTTTAAGTGCCAATGTGAGTTTAAAGAACCAGTGTGTTCTTCAAGTTTGTTATTGACCCTAGCAGTGCCTTGTATTAAGGGATTGTATACGTTTGGTAATTGGAATGCACTGTTTGTTTCAGTTCTATATAGTTGTAGATACATACCATAAAACTAGCCTGTGAAAATTTCATTTCAAAAGGTGGTAGCGTTTGTCCACGCAGGAAGAATAATCTGCAATTGGAATACACAATCTGAGAAACGTTACTCTCAGATTCAAATTTTGGGGGATAAAATCTGATATCTTTTTCAATAACCGCAGTGCTTGGAAGTGAAAAGTTTCTCAAAATGCATTATACTATCCAAAGCTGCTGTACTTCTTACCAAGTAAGTATTTATTGCCATTAATTTTTAGAGTCATTACCAAACGTATACAGACCCTTTAAGTACATGTAGCGACATGAGTTTTAAACGGTAAATTACTACTTTGTTTTTAGAAATGGCAAATAACAATTCTAGAGACAATCTCTGCAGTCAAGACATACACATGCTCAGAGCTGACTTTCCAAACATTATTTGGTCACAACTTTAACGTTCACAAAGGTCATACGGTGTGTTGTAACCAACACAAATGTGTTATAAATAGGGCCGATTGATAAAGTCCGAAATTGTAGCCAGTTTAATCGACACGGTACACTGCTAGGGTTATAAAGAGGTGTATTGAAAAGAAAATGGGGTTCATTTTGTTACTCTGGAAAGTTGTTGAATGTGGCAATAAGCTAAGCAGGTTAAGTTGATACATGTAGCAATCAACATTTGCCTTCCTATAAGCCTTTTTGAGATATGGCGGTCACAATGCTACAACACTATAAGGTTTGGGTAAATGTGTGTGTATACACCCAAACCAAACAGTACACTCCTATTACGTCCGCCATACCTCAAAAAGGCTTATTGCTTAGCCAAAGTATGATGTTCATAGAAAGTGCTCTTAATAGCTTTTGAAATTGCTAAAATTGAAATTGATTTGGGAAAGAATAGGAATTGTGTTGATTCATATCATCACAGTAACTTCTCTTTCCTTGCGGTCTTTACCAGACTGTTACTTCCAATTATCTGACATTGTTACCAAAATACCTGGGAACTATTTTTGTATTGTCTTGTACTGTGTTAATGATTTGCTTAAGGACATGTCTATTCTCAACGCAAAGGTAAATGCAAAGGAAATTGGACTTTTAAACTGGTTTTCAGAGAGAAGATAATTTTCCCGGTACACTCAAAAGTATCATTTTAAACTATAATATTGCACATTAATTTTGACCTAAATTTTAAGAAAAAAATGCTGGACTTAACCCTTGTGATTTTTTCAATTTTTGACAAAAATTTGAAATAATATTCTTGACTTACCCCTTGTAATTTATTCACTTTTTGACTTTAATTTGAAAACAAATTTGGACTCACCCCTTGTGATCTTTTCAATTTTAGACCCAAACTTGCCAAAAAAATGCTGGACTTACCCCTTGTGATTTTTTCAATTTATGACCCAAATTTGAAGGTTGATTTTGTGCGAGCACCTCTTATGATGCCACAGTCATGATTTACTTTGCCTTGATATTTGCATTGACTATGAACCTGCCTTCAAGGGTCGTGTCACACCACAGCAATTTAAACAGGTAACCAGTTTCAGGCTATATCCAAGAAAAAAGTAAAAACACATTTTAATTTCCAGATAACTTTTCTGTGGATATAAAGATACTGGCAGGGAATTGTCTCTTGCGCTTTCTAGGTGTTCCTTCTGCATGCAGGACAGTTGGTTGCCTCAAAGTTGCCTGTGTAAAATGCCTGGTGTGACACGACCCTAACGCTGCTGAAAATTTGCACAATGATTTTTCTTCACAACGAGAGGCTGAAATATTTTATAATTAATTTAATTGTTGCTTTCAGTTGGACACTAGCAGGGGATACAAACACTCCTGAAGGTAAATCTTTCATTCAACATGAGATGTATTTATTAATTACTTTGAAGTTCATGGATGGACATGTAACGATGCAAAATATACTCCTTATCAACCTCGTTCCCGTTGTTTACTTTATTTTCAACCATGTTTACAATAGTAAACCCTGGGAGGGAAACTCCTTACTTGGACCCTGATTGGACAACGACTGGTGTACACAAGTCTAACGTAAACATGTTAAGTTGTACTCATTCAGTATTCACCATGTTCACAGCCAGACTATTCTAATTTGCATACGTATCTAAACATTTTGGATATGCAAATGATCCAATACCAGGGTGAGAGAGCGGTCAACCTTGTACTGCTCAACACACCATGGGGACGAGGTTGACTCCTTATAGACTGTTTCATGGTGCGGCCATTTTGATGTTATCGTCAACACAACTATTACTTTTGTATCTTAGCAAATTAATGCCCCATTTTTTATTTTGTAGTTTAACCAACCACTTGTACTTATCTTTTGCCAAGAAATGTGTCGCTATTAAAAAACATACTGTACATGTATGATATATTATATAGACTTATTTTTTAAGCCAATGTATATAGAATGAATATAAGTATACAAATTATACTCGGTGACAAATGCACTACAAATAGTGGCCACTTTGGAATGTTTTAAAAGCACATGAAGTATTGAGGTTTGTAACCAATTTGTCCCCAAAACAAACAAGCCTAATGAGAGAGAATGACAGACACCAATATTCACCAAAAAATTATGTAGATGATAGTTCATTTGGTTTAATCGAATGCTCATTTGGTTTAATCAATTACTCATTTGGCTAAACTGATTGCTCATTTTGTTTAATAGATTACTCATTCGGTTTAATTGACTGATATTCAACAAGTTGATAGCTCATTTGGTTTAATCGACTTACAATAACTCAATCCTATTTAATCTGAAGTAATAAATAGTAGGAAACCATGTGAAACCCCTTGTGATTTTATCAAACTTCAGCAGAATTTTAGCAAAATTTCAACAAAAATGCAGGACTTAGCCCTTGTGATTTTATCCGATTTCAGCCCAATTTCAACAAAAATGCAAGACCTTGTAACTTTTTCTCAAATTTTAGCCATATTTCAAGAAAAATGCAAGACTTACCCCTTATGATTTCATCCGATTTGAGCCCAATTTCAACAAAAATGCAAGACTTACCCCTTGTGATTTTATTCGTCACCCCTTGTGATTTTATCTGATTTCAGCCCAATTTCAACAAAAATGTAAGGCTAACACCTTGTGATTTTATCAATTTCAGCCCAATTTCAACAAAAATGCAAGACTTACCCCTTGTGATTTTATTCGTCACCCCTTGTGATTTTATCCGATTTGAGCCCAATTTCAACAAAAATGCAAGGCTTACCCTTTGTTATTTTAATCTGATTTCAGCCCAATTTCAACAAAAATGCAAGACTTACCCCTTGTGATTTCATCCAATTTGAGCCCAATTTCAACAAAAATGCAAGGCTTACCCCTTGTGATTTCATCCAATTTGAGCCCAATTTCAACAAAAATGCAAGGCTTACCCCTTGTAATTTCATCCGATTTGAGCCCAATTTCAACAAAAATGCAAGACTAACCCCTTGTAACTTTTTCTCCAATTTTAGCCATATTTCAAGAAAAGTGTAATGCTAACACCTTGTGATTTTATCCAATTTCAGTCAATACGCTGTGCTAGTCATGAGCAAAATGTTCAGGTAGATCAAAATCAGTTAACCATAAATACAAGACAAGCAACAATTGCTATTTGTTGTCTTTAAAATTAAACCTTTGATTTTGGGTAGTCAATCAGCTGCTGGTGAAAGTTTATTCTAACCAAAGTAACAATAATGATAGAGCAAACTACTCAACTGCACAAATAAAGCGTAAATCTTCTTAAGATTACATCATTTAATCTCCTACTATCTTACCATTCATTGTATGATTTTAATGATAGATAACATACGAAAGCCTTCAATATGGTATAATGTAGTACAAATTTAGTCTTGTACACAGTTCTGTACAGTAGTGCCCTCGATACAAATGGTTGGTCAACTCACATAAAAATGGTCCCAATAGTAGGAGGGTTAATATCATTTTCTACACACTAACTCAATTCCCATTTGCTTTGATGCTATCAGAGTCAATGTCTTAAATGTTTCAAAGAGAATAAATTTGCTGAGGTCGGGAAAAGGTTTGCTAAAAGAAAAACAGAATACCAGCCAACATGTCATGTGACGTGTAAATACTTGCATATGCATGTAGTTTCAGTGGTCGGTTAATTTTTTACCAAAAATACTGCAAATCAAATTTATTTACTGAATAATTAAGTCACAGTTAACTTAGTGCATCATACACCTTGTCATTTTGGCTGGCAGTCTCTTTAAAGCAATCTTTTTCTGTCCTTGGCAATAGTCCACCATATACGATGTAAAAGCCCATTAGAATTCGTCCAGCTAAAAAGATAAAAATCACGCTCAATATTACCATCTACATAATAAGATAAACAGTTTCCACATACTATCAAATACAACTTTAGATTTTGCCTTCCAGACTTTCTTTACGACTTTAACTGGTAATAATAGTGTTAACTTAATAA
Source organism: Plazaster borealis (assembly GCA_021014325.1). NCBI lineage: Eukaryota > Metazoa > Echinodermata > Asteroidea > Forcipulatida > Labidiasteridae > Plazaster > Plazaster borealis. The sequence continues at coordinate 16,305,417 of CM037457.1, read as the reverse complement.
TACAAACTATACAGGGTGGATCTATAGAAGAATGCCTTAAACTGTACTGTGTTTTGCTAAAACCTCTGTTAAAGTACTGCATTATTTTGTATCCCGAGTTAAGAGAATGTTTATGTCGTGGTATTAATCAGTTGTTGATACTCCCTTAAACTAAATTCTGTTTCAGACTCTTGTAATTTTTGGTAAGGAACCAAAATTAATATTCAAAGCAATTACAGGCAAAGCAATGATTTCAAAGATGGCCGATACCCAAAGGTAAAGCAGGGAACGATGTGGGAGTTACAACAACTGATTGATCCATTATAAAACCACTTTTGTATTCATTATGATTTTTATTTTGTTTAAACAAGAATTTCGTGCGTAACGATCCGAACTTAGGTAAAGGAATAAATGTGAAAATATTAACCATAATGGAAAGATAACAACAAAATTGCCTTTGTGTTGATTTGTTTGTGTCATTGGGAGGTGTGGTGAGCCAGATTATTATTTAGATATAAAGTATTTAATGTGTAAGTAATCAAATTGATGTTGCCCTTGAAATTTCACAACTTTTAGAACTTTTTAGAATTGTTAACTCTTTCAGTGCTAAGGTTGTACATGTACGATCAAAAAGTCTCATCAATCGTACATGTACGACCCATAATATACATGTTATCACAAGAGGGCATTATCACGAAATGCTGAGTTGGGATGTACCAAAGCAACACAAATCAGCAAGATACATTTTGTTTGGTGAGAAAGACTTATTTATGTATTTTTAATACAGAGTTTCGAAAAAGCCGGGCATTTTAGGTTCAAAACGCAAAAATATAGGGGGCACTGAACGAGTTACTCCTAAGTCACTTGAAACTTTAAAATCACAATTGAAGCTTCGGCTGATTTTGAACAACAAAAAAAGGGGGGATTTTCAACGTATTAAAACTAATTTAAAAATTCTTCAATGGCTGTACATGTACGCCTCAAATGGTCAATTTCAGTTAAGCTGGGAGGGAGCGGTTGAATTCACAATTCGGAACCAAATGGTGTCCCAAAATGTGTCAACAGCGACAGTTGTTTTCTCCTTTGACTAACAAAAATTGTGCCATCATAAGATGCTTCATGAATAGAATGTCCAGGCTGAATCTTGGTGGACTCAAGGCTGTACCAAGTGACTACTTATTATGGAGAGTCCTTTATGGATGCTCTGTTTGTACATTGCTCCTCAGCATCTGTAGTCCTTGGAAGAGTGCGCTTGGGCTCCTGGATGCTGAATGTCAAATACAGAGGTGTCCACCAGAGCCAGATTGAGAATCAGGGCCCATTAAATAACTTAACAGCTTTGAAGAGTGTGCTTGTGAGGTTGGGCTCCTGGATGCTGAATGTTAAATATAGAGGTGTCCACCAGAGCCAGATTGAGAATCAGGGCCCATTAAATAACTTAACAGCTTGGAAGAGTGTGCTTGTGAGGTTGGGCTCCTGGATGCTGAATGTCAAATACAGAGGTGTCCACCAGAGCCAGATTGAGAATCAGGGCCCATTAAATAACTTAACAGCTTGGAAGAGTGTGCTTGTGAGGTTGGGCTCCTGGATGCTGAATGTCAAATACAGAGGTGTCCACCAGAGCCAGATTGAGAATCAGGGCCCATTAAATAACTTAACAGCTTTGAAGAGTGTGCTTGTGAGGTTGGGCTCCTGGATGCTGAATGTTAAATACAGAGGTGTCCATCACAGCCAGATTGAGAATCAGGGCCCATTAAATAACTTAACAGTTTGGAAGAGTGTGCTTGTAAGGTTGGGCTCCTGGATCCTACATGTCAAATACAGAGGTGTCCACCAGTGCCAGATTGAGAATCAGGGCCCATTACACAACTTAACAGCTTTGAAGAGTGTGCTTGTAAGGTTTGGCTCCTGGATGCTGAATGTCAAATACAGAAGTGTCCACCAGAGCCAGATTGAGAATCAGGGCCCAATTTCAGATAGCTGCTAAGCAATAGCTGTGACTTCAATCATGCTTAGCACAAACAGGTTGGCAGTCCTAATGGTGTGTAATTGTACATTGCTTGTGATGGATTGTCTCACTTTCTCCTTCACAGTGTATTGAGTTAGATCCCTCATGTAGGTAATTGGGTTGTGCAGGGCCTCAATTTTCAGATTCGCAATGAATATTCCAAAGTCACTCTCACCAAAAACACTTTCACAACTCCATCTTGGACTCAACCTAGACAAAAAAATTGTTGAAAAAAACATCTTTCACATTTCAAATTACATTTCAAAGTTACCCTAACCCTTCCAAATTCCTCCCAAATCCTCATTAGGAAGTTGTCTAATTGTGGAGGATTGAGGACTCGGGGCCCAAACAAGCTGCTTATCATTGAGCCTGGTATACCAATCTTATGAAAGTCCATGCATTTTAGTATGGAGTAACATAAGAGTGGAGGATAGTGGAAAATTGAGGTTACCTATGGGCAAGTGGGCCAAGGGAGTGAGGGAAGAGAAATAGCAAACTTTCTCTTACTCTTAAGATCAACCACACACACAAAAAAGAACCAAATCTGAGAAAAAAGAGGCTTTGCAACATATCCTCATTTTCAATATTAAAGGCAAAGAACTAAATTTGTAATTAATAAGAAATATTTATTTCTAATTTGAAAGATAACATGTGCTTGGCATAGAAAATATCTTCAGCTACAATTTTGGAATGGTTTTTATTTCATGTATCTGAATGATACTATACCTTTGAAATGGCCTATTGTTATTAATAATTAGTTTTTGAAAATAGACATATATTGGGTCTTTTTTATACCACACTATATTAAAGCACCTTATACTAGTACTACCCTTGTTCATTGAGCCTTAATCATTACTGAATAGACCTTATGCCAGACGTCATTTGAGTCGGGCGTCTCGGCTAGAGGCCAAAAGGAGTCTGCTCATTGGCCCACCCTGAGCGTCACACGTACAAAGATGTGAATTTTTATGTTTCGTCATCGTTTTACCTCTAGAACGGGCGCACAGGTTGCTCATAATTCACACCGACAACGGGTACAATTTTACTCCTGGGTGAAGAGAAGCAATTAGAGTAGAGTGTCTTACCCTAAGACACAAGGGTCAGGATCAGTATTCGAACTCTCACTCTGATAACTTGGGCATCAGAACTTGAGTTTGATGTGCTAGACTACTCGGCCATGATACACTAAATAGCTTCAGAATTTTTAAATAGAAAACATTAAAATCTCCTGAAGCTATTTTCAGTCTCAGAGCTCCTGGTACTGTACCTTATAATAAGTCCGTCTTCAGATCTAGGTAGCCTTGTCTTCAGGAGATCTAGGTAGCATGGATGTGAAGGTAGCAGGGATGTGATTTCTCTGTTTTTTACCGGAAATCCAGGTTTTTTGCCCCGCCCCCCCCAAAAAAAAGAAGAAGAAAAGAAATCCATTTATATATTTTTTTATTACCTAAGATCAAATTCATAAAAGAAATGAAGATAAAATCATATATAATGCCCCAGATTGCAGAGTAGGGCTTTTAAAACCAAAGACAAATGTTATTAGTGGGCTTCGTGCTCACAAGTTTTCGCGCTTTGCGCTCAGAGTTCAAGGGGTTTTTTCAACAGCCTATCACATCCCTGAGGATGACAGTTCCTCTTCTTCTTCAAATACTGGTTCTGTCATGGATGAAGGGGAGGAGATGATAAAAAGATTCAGCCAGATGCAATAAGATGTCCAGAAGGATGTTTTCAAATAGCTACGGGATATAAGCTTTGCTGTCACAACATCACTAAGCAACCACAAGAGTTGTCCCCTAGGTTGCTGTCCCAGGGAGACGTATGCCAACATATATAATCATATGTCCAGGGTGCACAAATGCAAATTGTCATCTGCATCGCCTTCCCGGGCAAGCCGTTCCCGGGCATTGCCTTTGCCTTCACAGGCAAACCGTTCCGAAGTTTCGCCTTCACCTTCCCGGGCATCGAAGAAGGCTCAATCTGCATCACCTGCCACTCACAAGACCCACCAGCCTTCCAGTTCGAGAAGCAAATCCATCCTTGACACAATTTCGCCAGAAAAGGATGTCTGTCATACAGCTCGAATTGCCGCCAAGGTAGGCGAACTGAATGGTTCGTATTCAATGGCACTATTGGTTGATTTAGTTATCTTTTCGCTGTATACATATAGCGCCCTCATTCGGCCAAAGTTAGTTAGAGCCATGTGAGAGGAGGCAGCCACGTTGTTGCATGTACCGATAAGTTCGTCTGTGTAAAAACAAAATTATCTTTTCGTTGTATACATTGTGTTTAATATGATGAACCATTAATAGAAAGTTAGTAAGGAAACCCTATCAGAACATTGGTGTTCATATTGAGTAATTGTTGGCTCTCAGGTGAGCGTAATTAAAGGTTTAAAGGTAAATAATACATGTGAGTGTTATAATTATAGCCTGTGTTGATAACGAGTTAATGACATGTTTATGGTTTTGAGATATTGTTGCTTATGGAGAACCATTTTTAATATTATTGTGTTTCACTTTAGTTCATGTGGAAGTCTAGAAATATTGCCATGTATGCAGATATTGTGTAAATTTCTGCTTAATAGATTCATTATTGTCTATTGCCCTTTTTAGATATACTTCATGTGACTTTTATAAACTTAAGGAAATGCCTTTTGTAGAATATACACTAAGAAAATGTGTGTTTGCTCTCAGTTGCGACACAGGATTCGAGAAAGACGCTCAGCCATGTTCTATCTTCTTGCAGTATTTCAGGCGGGAGGAAACTTAGGCCGTTCTCAGGTGCTACAGTACCATCCAAGGATGAAGATCCATTTGACACTTGGATTGAAGTAGTTACAGGTCAAATGGAGGAAGAACCAGATGATGCTGAACGACGTAGGATGTTACGAGAAGCACTTTGGCCCCCTGCAGCCAACATCATTTGCGGAGTGACCAACCCCAGGCCACTGCAGAAGAGTAATTTTAGCTGCACTTGAATTGGCTTTTGGTAGCACAGAGTCACTGGAGGAGCTGTGTTGTGGCGTGTCGTGGCCGAGCGGATAAGAACACCGAACTCAAGCTCTGGTGTTTCTGATCAGCAGAGTGGCTTCTTCCTTCGGATGGGACGTGCCGTAGGTCCGTGTGTTGTGTAATGCACGTTAAAGAACCCAGTGCACTTATCGAAAAGAGAAGGGTTCGCCCGGTGTTCCTGGTTTGATCGGCCATTGCATGGTGCTATGTAAAGGACTTGGTCTCATACTTCAAAACGTAGCTCCACAATACCTTAAGGGAAAATAATGAACGTTAAAAGCGCCTTGAGCGTCACTGAGTGACGGATATGTGCGCTATATAAGAAGCCACTATTATGTGTTTTAAGTTCCAGTCTATGCATCAACGACGAGAGGAGGCTCCATCTGAATTCTTAGCCCGTCTTCAAGCTGTGCTCAGGAAGTTGGTTCGCAAGGGTGGTGTTAAGAGAGAAAAGATAAACTCTCTGCTTCTTGATCAGTTCATCAAAGGGATCCTATACAACGACATTCTCCTTGTCAACTTGCCATGGCCCGTACTTTCATCGGAATAGTGGCTCGCCGAGGTAGGCGGACAGAGTGGCTCGTATTCAAGGGCACTATTGGTTGATTTAGAAGAATACATTCCAGATACTGGGAGAGCCCTTCCAAGATCAAACCATCCTAAAGAGGTTGTGCAGATGGTCAGCAAGTATCTTTTTTTTTGCAAATGGAGGTCATATTATAGTAAGCTTAGATGATGTACCTTGGAAGTTGCTGTTGTCGCAAAAAACATGTCCAGAAATGGCTCTCCAGAAATCAGGCCATTAGCTGTAGTTTTGGCTCGCTGTACAATAAGCTCGATCACATCAATGGGGCTGCAAGGTATGCAGCCACGATGGAATCAGTGAAGCTGCCAAATAAATACATCTCATTTGTCAAAAAAAAGAATGAAAGGCGTGCATCAAAAGAAGAGGAGGGAGAGCGCCCCGTACTGGATCTACAGAAGGTGTACAAGAAGATTCTTGTTGGGGAGACAGTAATTAAGATGTTTAATGCTGTTCTTCAAGAGGCCAAGAGCAGCAACGAGTGTCTACCCCGTTCTCGATACCTCCTTGCCATGAGGCTTGCCATGGCCCATACCTTCATCAGAATAGTGTCTTGCCCGAGTGGTATCATCAATCTGAAAATGTCAGATGCACTCAATCCTTCCTATGGGAATTGGGACAATGATGAGCCAGTCATCATCTGCAACCAGATTCACAAGACCTCAAACAATCATGGTGCTTTGAGGTGAGTCTCTCAATTATAATTGTATGTAAACCACAGGGAGACTAAACTACCTACTAACCAGCATTTTTTTCAAAAAATAAGTGTCACAATAGACAGATGGCAGTGCCCTTTTAATCACTCTGTCCCCTGACGATGGAGAAAGCATAATATCCGAAATGTTGCGCTTTCTTTGTTCTTTTCTGAAGCCCACTAATCACAAAAGTGGCGCGGTATACCACAAACTTATTCCCGTTTATCAATTCACCTTGCAAACTTTAAAATCTTACCCTTTTCATTTTATTGTTTCTTTAAACAAATTTGAAAGGAGAAAAAACGGAATTCCGGTTTAAACCGGAAGATTCTCATGCCTGGTAGCCTTGTCTTCAAGAGATCTAGGTAGCCTTGTCTTCAAGACATCTCGGTAGCCTTGTCTTCAAGATGTGCAAGGGTATCAGAGTGTCTTGGTCCACTCAGTGAAGGCACTGGGTAGCACAGGAATCTTTTTCTGCCAAAGAAATAAACCAAAACCTTAATCAGACACATTATGATTGGGCCAGACCAACATGACCAAGATTGCGTCCATCCCTTGACTTTGAGGAACCAGCGATGTAGTAGTGACCACGATTTGAACCCACACTCTAATAGTCAACCATCAGAACTTGAGTTTGATGATTCAGCCACAGTACACTGCATAGCATTAGAGTAAATAATTTGAAGTTATTAGAAAATTCAGAAGCAATTATAAATCTCTGAGCTACTAGTGCACTACCTTATGGTAACTTTGTCTCCGATCTATGTAGCCTCATCCTCAGATATAGGTAGCCTTGTGTCTTCAAGATGTGTATGGGCATCGGAGCAAATCGGTCAACTCAGTGGAGGTGCTGGCTATCACCAGAGTGTTTATCTGCCAAAGAACTGAATTTGGATCGAACTATAAACCTTCATCACAGACATCATTACAGACACGTCATAAATCTGGACCAAATTTCATAGAGCTGCTAAACGTAAGAACACAAAAAGGCATGCTAACCTTCCGGTGCTTACTGTTTAAAAACCATCGACGTAACAACGCAAATCCATGAAAAACGCGCAAGCTGGCGGCCTAATTTTCTTGCTAACCTGTGAAATACGCTTACACTCAAGCAAATTTTTCTGCTATAATTAGCACGAAATGTTGCTTACCGTTAAAGGCCCTGTACACTATTGGTAATATCGAAAAACACAAATGTTCACAGATTCACACATAACTTACGTGATTTAAAGTAAGTAATGGTAGAAAGGGTTCCTTAAAATATTTCTGCCTAAAATGCTATCGTTTCTGAGAAATGAATAAAACAATAGTTTTTATCACGTGTGAAAAAAACAGAAACACATAAGGTCTCTTTTCACTATTTTCTCATGACCACGATGACCAATTGAGCTAAAACTTTCACAGGTTCGTTTGTTCATGCATATGTTGAATCACACAAAATGTGGACACTGATTTTGAGCTGTTACCAAAAGTGTACAATACCTTTAAGCAGCGCTATGAAATTGGGCCCTGCTAGTGAGCATTTTCTGCTGGTTTGGTTAATATTTGCATGGAGGGCAATGAAGAAATAATGGAGAAATAATAAGGGCATGGAGAAATGCGATCAAGCCGAGGAAACATGACCATAAATGCATCTAACTCTCAACTTCGGGAATTAAGCCACGTAGTAGTAGGTAGTGTCATGACCAGGATTGGAACCCACACTCCAATCAGAATATTTTAACGGAAGTTATTTGAAAAAATCTGAAGCAATTCTCAATCTCCTGAGCTACTGATACTGTACCTTATGGTTAGTCTGCCTTAAGATCTAGGTAGCCTCGTCTTCAAGAGATCTCGGTAGCCTCATCCTACAGATGTGCAAGGGCATCAGTTGAGGTGCAGGGTATCACAGGAATTTTTGTCTGCCAAAGAAACTGAACTTGGATTAATAACGGACCTAAAACCAATACATCAATTATCAATCTGGTAGTTAGCATCTTCTGCTGATTTAGTTAATAATTGCAAGGTTTCGGAGAATTCCATACCAACTCAAGTCCATGCAAGGGCCCAACAAAAAGAAAGCAGCAGCCAACAAAGCAGGTAAGTGACAGTGCACATTCTGCAGGGCCGAACTTATTTCATGAAACATTTCTTAGTTAAGTACCAGGGTTCAAAAGAGCCTGGTCCCCAATAACAAGCCCCTGGGTCCTGTATTTCTACAATGTTTCCGGTGCTAAAAATGACCCCAGGGCCTTTCTTGACATAGGATTTTTTACTTAAGTAATGTTTTTTATGAAAATCTACCTGGAAATTAACTGCACACATGTCATACGTCTGCACAAAGTAAATGGAGTGGGAGTTGAATACAAATTTGTATTGTCTTTTGTATTGATTCTATACGTGAAATTTATTTATTTTCAACCAAATGTGTCGTCACATTTTTAATGGCTCATGATGTACCTGAACTGTTTTTCTTTTTCTCCCTTGTTGTACGATTATATATGTAATGGGATGAAATTGTCGGCCCCCTTTTTTTTGTACACTCCTAGTTTACCTATGTCCAGCTCGGACTAGGGCGAGTCTAGGGGTGGGTGGTCTGGTGGTGTGTGATGAGTGGGTGATGGTAGTAGGCAAAACGACCAATCACGGCGCATTGAGGAAGGGTTGTCCAGGGGTCAGTGACCATACCCAAGAAAGTGTTTGGGCACTTGGCCACTGGACTCCGACAGAGGAAAGTTGTAAGATTTAACCTTCTAAGTTTCATCAGTTTATGCACTTTGCCTCTGTCGGATATCTGCATTAGATGGCGCCAGCTCAGCTTCATCTTCACAAATATTTATATATGTTCATCCCCTGTCCTGCTCTAGGCGGATTCAAACCAAGAGAGCCAGCAGGACAGCGTATCGTCACATCTTCTTCAATTGCATTGTTTGGTAACAGTAATCCTGTCCCCTGATCAAGGACAAGGAACTGTTTCGCACCTCTTCAAGTTCCCCATCATCAACTTCAACGGCCCCATATTTCTTCAACTTCAAGGAAGAACTTTTTCATCGCCGTACCGTTATCTTCATTTATCTTCAAGTTGTTTTCTTCAAGTTCATCATTGTCTCCTAGTGCGCCATAAGTCCTCTAAACAGATAGGCCATTCACTTTTGTTTTATATTCACATTGTTTTAAAGTTTACTTGCTATTTTGTTTCGTTTATATTATATGGTCGAGACCCGCCGGGTTTTCTTTTGATTTTCTTTTATTTGAGAGTCATTATTTTATACTCTCATTTAACGTTCATATACAGCGTTTTATCGCCCTTCCCTTCATTTGTAGCCGAGACAATAAAAAACCTTTACCTTTTACAAGCAAATACCAGCGTATCCCTTGTAAATTCATTATGTCTCAGTGTAGAGTGCGCTAGCCGCACTCAAACCTGTTACATATATTTTCAGAGTGATGAAAGTGCAAAGAAAAAGAAACAGGAAGCGAAAAAGAACACATTCTCAGAGAAGGTAGTGCCATGTCCCAAGAAACAGACCCCAAAGAAAGGCAAAAATCAGAAACCCTAAAAGAAAAAATGCACAAATTGCTGCACATTAAATAATGGTCAACAATTTACTAAAGGACCAGTACGGTGAATCAAGTTCATCTGCACCAACCAAATCAGTTGAAACCGAAACTGATCACTCAAAGCCTGTATCCAATATTTATGGATATCACTTGCGCCACCTTATGGACATATACATATGATGAGATACCACCAATCGTTGACGATTTTGAGCAGCTCTTTCAGGAAGAGAAAAAGATGAACTCTGAACTAAAAAATCTCCTTTAAGAAAAGGAAGATGAAATTTCCATCTTAAAAGCAAAAGTTCAGAGCCTGATATCTGTTGTCAAAAAACCGAGTGAACCATGTTTTTGTGCAGAAATGAACAAGCACGTGAGTTCGCCACATGTCATGGCATTTATTAAATTTCTCGATAAGCAAATGATTCCTCACACTAATTCCTCACATTGCCAGAGGAAAGTGGACAGCTTTGTTGAACTGAGAGTTCAAATAACTAAGGATATTTTTTCTGCTCTTCTTCAACCTCTTGGTACTTTGCAAAAGCGTGGACAGTACATACTCTCCAACATTCATAATTTTGATGAGTTCTTGGGGAATGGATGGAATTTCCGTGTGATCAATGAACACAAAGACTTTGCCTACATTGCGGAAAACGAACTTTCGTCTGAGTGAATGCGAACCTCTTCGTGAATTTTTGCTTGATGGACAACCCATTATTAGTCATCAGGGTTTTGTGCTAGTTGTAAGGTTTGTGCGTGGACTTGGAAATCGTGAAGACATGCACTTACTTTCTTGAGAGCATCATCATTGATATTACTATTCATCTTTATGTAAGCATCGTCTGAAACTTGTAAGCTTGGGCTCTAAATATTTTTCTATTGCAATTATTTTTGTCATCAGCGCATCATTTGTTTATAGCTTTATATGTGCTTAAAGTTCGGTGGCGCCTTTGTGATCTGACAGTGAAATATGTGTTAAGGGTGTCTCAAGTGGTTTGAATAGCGATATTTAAATTAATATTGAGTGTGATAATAACTTGATTTATGAAGACACTCACTGTCTTAATAAAAATGAAATTGCAATATTGAATATTGTTTTATTGCCCAAGCTTGCATGTACATATTGTATATTATGTGTGGTTAATTTTGTATAAACCCAGCTGATTTCCTCTTTTTTGTATTGTTTTCAGTGCCATGACACTGAAAAACACTAACATTTTGTGCGTGTTGCAAGGCAGTTTCCTTTTTTTCTTTGCAGAGACGGTTTCAAAACAAGTTGAGGGAAATCCTTTGTCATCGGCTAATCTTCAAAGCGTTTTGGAAACCCTTCTTACAAAGCACCATGTTACAATGGACTATGTTGAAGCTGTCCCTGTTTTGAGTGTATTAAAGTGGAAATTAAAAAGAATGTATCAGAATGCATCTGCAAAGGCAAAGCAGGGTGGAATGTCAATGAAAAACCTACTTGAACGATGGCAAACATCCACCTATTTACTAAACTTGCCACATGTGACTGGAAGCCCAACAAAAAGGAAACTAGAAAACGATTTGAATGACCAAATTACAAAACGTCGAAAACTAGAAGATGACGTTGCTGTCTTATAGGATCGACTCGAGCAAAATAGGGATAAAAAACATGAGTCTGAAAGAAAACTACATCGTTTGCAAAACTCAAACAAAAAAGGGCAAGGACAAAGAGGGAAGGTAAAAACAAAGTAAATTATAAAAGAGCACAAACATATAAGCATAGATTAGACAATATTGAAGCAGTCAGAAGTTCAGTGATAGACACCACAGCAAGTACCAATTTCACACCTTTGTGTTTAACATTGAGGGAGGGAAGCGGGATGATCACTGAAATTGAGTTCACAGAAAGCGATATACATGTATGCCATGTATTGTTTTGGATACATTTAACATCCCACTAAAAGGGTACCATGAAATCGCTCAACTATAACCTAACTTACCCAGAACCGGTGCAATAAAAAGACAGAAGAAAAATATCAATCAACAATGCCTTCTCACAAATATAAGTATCAAACACCAAAACAACATTTTAACTGGAGTTGTGCGCTCAGTTCGAGAAGCATGCATCTGTTTTGGTTTCTGAATCCGGTACTGTCAAAATCAAACTGAGTGGAGATGGTACGCGTGCTGGCAAAAAGAAACATTTTGTAAATTTCTCCTTCACAATAATTGGTGAAAGCACATGCAAATCAGAACAGGGCAATTATCTACTTGCAATTGTCCAATGCCCCGAAACAAATGTATGTATAAAAGCTACCCTTGTAGACCTGATAGAAGAATTTGAGAGCCTGACATCCATTGAAATCCGGGGCAAAACTGTTGTTGTCCAGAAATATCTAGGCAGGGATTTAAAATTTCTAAATCAAATAATTGGAATAGGGGATTTGCCAGCACATATTCCTGTTTGTGGTGCAAATGCCCAAAGGATTTAAGATTTGACATGTCAAAGAGTTGGTCAATCAATGAGTGATATAACAAAGGGTGCCCGAACAATTGAAGAAATTTGTCAGTTTTCCACTAAAAAGAAGAATAATTTCAATTGTGTTTCTCAACCTCTTTTTCAGTCTGTGCCTTTAATTAATGTTGTACCAGATACGCTTCACTTATTTATTCGTATAGCTGACCAGATGGTGTATCATATAATGAAGTATCTGCAAGACCTTGATAACCATATTAAACTCACTTCCAACAGTCTAGACAAATTCACATATTTGCAACGATTTAAAGATTTCGTTACCAGTATTGGAATTTCTGATTGGTATTTTTGTGTCTGACAGAAAACTCAAGTATGATTCCTTCACTAGGCCAGAGCATCGTATGATCATGGCAAAAATCTATCTTGCAAGTCTTGTTCCAGAGCACCCAAAGCTACCACAGTTGCAATGTATTTGGACAAGATTTATATTGGAACAACTGAACCAGGATATGACTACTGACGAGATAGACAATTTTGAACAGACAGCTAGGAATTGGGTAGATATGTACAGCAAAATTTACCAAAGTAAAGATGTGACACCATACATGCATATTCTTGCTTGTCATATCCCAGAAGCCATGAGAGAACATGGTAATGTTGTTGACTTTTGTCAACAAGGTCTAGAAAAGCTGAATGACCAAATCACCAAGTGGTATTTTAGATCAACAAATTACCACCAGTCAGCTTTTTCACAAGTGATGCATAAGCAGCACCGCATCCGAAGTTTGGAAAATAAATGTAGGCGTCCGCCAAAGTTCCAATTAATTTGTACAAAGTGTAAAAGTCCAGGTCATAAAAAGCGAACTTGTGACAAACAAGCTGGGCCATAAAGAAACAAATATCATTGTATTATCCAATTGGATTATTTTGTGAAGATTGTAAAGAAGGAGAGGGCCCATGAGCTCAGTCTTGCTGATCATACAAGAGTAATCAAATATGTTGCATATGACAACATCTGGGAGCCATTTCACTCTGGAGACGTTATCTCAATGCGTCAGTTTGAAAGAGGATTCTCTGGAATCCTGATGGCTATTAACACACGTATCCATCCTTGTCCTTCATTGAAGAGCACGATCAGTGACGAGATAATGGCTGCTGCTATAAACCTAGTGGATCCACCAATGCCACCTGTTGCATCTATCTCATCTCTCCTCCAGGATGAGAAGGAAGGTATTCCTGTAAGCATCGAGGGAATAATCACACATGTAAGTGCTTTCTGAGCACTTTCGCTTTGTGTGATAAAGTTTCTGTAAGTGACTGCTGAGGCTCACAAACCAATTTTGAAGAATGGTTTATAGACATTAATTGTCCAGAGCTGCCAGATACAATTCCTCTCTGCAGGCATCACAAATCAATTTTGTATAATTTTGGCAATAATTGTATAATTTTTCCACAACAATGAAGCTTTTCTATTGACAGATATCTATGATGATGTTTTCATTGTTTACCTTGAGGGTGTATGCAAACAATCATCAGGTGATTGCATTGAGTTATGTGAAAAGACATGTTGATGGATGCTTTCTGGAATCTTAAAAATGTTTTGAAATTTGTTGGAAGTGCACAAGATGTCATCTACTAAACATGGCAAAATATACAAACACGTTGAGATGAAAAAAGCTCTGCACATATCATGCTCAAGACTAAGATTTTTTTTTAAAAGACAAGAAGAAAAATCAGGCAATGGTGAAGAGAGGAACCCTCTTTCATTCATGACTGAGTCGGGGAGTTTGCAATTAGCATCCTGTGACATTTTTCCACTGTTAAATGAAAAGCTTAAACAGCAGGCCAAGGCAGTAACTGAACACTTTTCTCATAATCCCACCGAAGTTGAATCTTTTAAATTTGATTCTCTGTTGAATATGATAGACCCTGTAGTATGGAACACCATGTCTATATTTACAGCTACATTTGATGAAATGAAATATGCAAGAAATGTATCAGTTTGGGACGAAGACAAGTTAATATTTCCATTTTATTCCAAACCATATGGTAAGCAATGTATGAACCGTAGATTTGTACTGATCATGTTCATGCAGTTCATCTTAAATGAACAGTACAATTTCCCATTTCATATTGTTATTGCCAACTGCGTAAAGCGATTGTCACACTCGTCATAATTGAGAAAGCTGCTTAATCAGTCATGGCTATGTGTTTCAAAGGATACTCTTGAAAGATTCTTGGAAAATATCAAGGAGCTAAGGAAAAATTTGGGGTTACTGTCAAGCATTGATAACATCGATGTTCTTGCCAGTTATGCTGCAGTTACATCTGACAAGAGAGAAAGGAGCTGGCATGGAACATCAATCATGGCACAACAACCAAAACCAATTACAGAAAAACTTGATCTCAATAGTGAAGTGCTTGCTACAAGAGATTCAGGTTTTAAAGTAATTCCAATATATGGGGATGGACGATGTCTGTTTAGATGCATTGCTGCGTACAGCAACTACATGTATACTATTTTGACCAGTAACAGGAACGTGTTCGGAATTTCCAATGATCCTATTGTTTTTCAAAATGAAGAGTTGCTAGCAGACCAAATTCAGTATGCAGCTTGTGAAATTCTTACACAAAATGTGACATTTTTAGAGACACTAAATGAAGGTGTGAAGCAATGGCTATTAGAGTCATCTCCAAACTCATTTTATTCATCTTTTGAGGAACGGATAAACGATGAGAAGTCATCGGGCACCTATGGTGGTTACTTAGAAGTATGTGCACTCGTGTGTCTTATTCAAATTGACATTCTCATTTTCCAGAAAACTTCTGCAGGCTTCCAATTGATTGCAAGGTATCCAATTAAAAATCACTCTCTTTACCACATTTGCTTGTTATACCGTCCTGATTCAAAGTGTGTTGCAGGGCATTTTGACTTGTTATACTCTGACACTTGGCGACCTAACTGTCAATCGGTGATTGAATTTGAAAGCTCTCTTACTAGCCCTCAGCTGAAATGTTGCACAACTGCAACTAAAGAATCAAAACTTCAACTTGGTGAAATTTTGTCTTTTTTCACATTGACAAGAGGTCAAAGCCCGAGTGCTCATGTTCAGAGTGAACCTGTTGTGTCTCCCTCTCTCCCCAGTTACAAACTGACAAGACAAAAATAAAAGGCATCCCAGAAAACCAAAAGTTAGAAGGAAAGTGATCCATACAGATTTGCATGTTCCATTGAAAACTGATTTTTCAGTCCCACTGTACAAGACTTTCATTCGCCACCAGCTGTTGAAAGAAAACTTTGCACCCACTAATGATGAAAAAATCAAGGAAATGCAAATGCATTATGATGTTTTTATGTACATTGTAGAAAGACGTGTGTCAGTTGTTGGAAAAACACAACACACTATTCCAGGGTTGAAATGTAACATGGTGTTGCATTCAAAAAGTCAGTGTGAAAAATCAAAGTTTGCGTACTTACATGTCCTGGACGAAAAGGCTGACAGTGCCTTGACTATTATCTGTTGTTGGTCTTCTGTATGATCTCTTTGAAATTTCGAAAAGTGTAAATCACCTTGTACTCACAGGAGATGGTGCAACATTTAAGATTTTGCTTGATGTCAAAAAAAGAGTATGGGGAAGTGTTGGACTGGGTAGTAAATACCAGCGAAGTTGCAAATAAATCATTGTTTTAATTTTACAAGGGATACCATACGCAGGAGACTGGCACATTCTTAAAAACTTCCAAGAGGTCTTAATGAAAATATTTTGGGATGCTGGCTTGAGGAACATAGCCAAGTTGACACATAAGAACAGAACTCTTGGTAACTTGAAATCTTCGGGTAACTTTGAAAGGACACATAGATTTATTCTTCAGGTGTTTGAAGCATTGTATATTTACCAATACAATTGCTTTCTAGAGTTTAGACAGAGCAAAGAACTTGATGAAACTGACATTGTTGGCATCACTAATGATACATTGCAGGACATTGTTTCAAACATTGTTGAAGAGTTAGGAGTGCAAAGTGAGTTATGTAATTTCAAGGATATGGAGGATTTTGTTGCAAGCATTCATTTGAAACTTCACGAAAATCTTCCTTCTGTAAAGAAAGATTTTGATGAATACTGTGTTGTTATGAGCCAGAAATTTGAAACGTTTAAATTCTGGGATCGATTTCTGAAGCAGGATTGTTTTTGTTACATTCAACTGTGGATTGCCATGAGAAGTGCCGATTGGTCAATGCGCCTTTGTGCTTTGAAAAGAAAGGCTCCATTATTTCATGCATTTGATAGGCAGAACTATTCTAAATTAATACCTCTTATTATTTCAGAATGGTGGATTTGTCTCGAGTATTGTAATGAACATGCTTTGTGTTGCATTTCAAGCTCCATTTGTTTTAGTGTTTAAACACATGTGCTGGCTCTGTTCTGGCCTGCAATGAATGTAGATTGTTGTGCCAGATGGGGGTACAATGTAGTCAGTTATTTTGGTTATTCATCAATCCCTTGCCAGCCACCATTGGCCTGCAAGGAATGTGTTCACATTGTTTGTATCATTATTTCCCCTCAATTTAGATTTAATGATTACTAGTGCATTTAAAATAACAAAGAGTTTCCTATTGGGTATAAAACCAACGCACCAAATCTAGGTGTGGCATTCTAAAACTGTGGCTTGGGACATCAGGGTGGTTGGACGGCGGCTCTATACTTTCTATGTATAAACTGAAGGCTCTCAGTACAAAAGTACTAGCACAGATAGTGGTCAGACTACATGTATTTATTTTTGTATAATTTATTATCTGCACATCGTCCGGCCTGGTTCATATTGTTAAGGTAATGTTGTATTTATTTATTTATTAGTTATAAGTTAAGTGAGGAGTGTCCTTAAATTTCCCCAACTCAGCCAGTTGCTACGTTTTGCTTTATTATTAATTGATATGTATTTTGTTCTTGTCCCCTTTGCGGAGAATTACAAGATGAGCGAGTACCTGCATTTCTGTTTCCATTTTTGAGTTATTATTTGTCTCTGAGTTTAGCAAGTAGTTCCCCTCCCCTTCTGGCGGATGCAGAGTTGATCCGTTACAATACCCAAGAGCTTTGAGAGCTGAAATTGTGAAGATTGTAAAGAAGGAGAGGGCCCATGAGCTCAGTCTTGCTGATCAAACAATACAAGAGTCATCAAATGTGTTGCATATGACAACATATGCAAGCCATTTCACTCTGCAGTCCATTCAAAGCTCCCTTGTAAAGGGGGCAACGGCGGTCACAAAGCTGGTCGAAGAACTGGCGCAGTTGCTTAATGGGCCAGGCTCGGTTGACCTACAAAAAGTACTTGATTTGGGTACGGATTCGTTACACCAACCACCAGCTTAACTTGAGAAGACGTGACCTCATGAAAACCGATCTGAAACAAGACTACCTTCATTTGTGCTCAGCAACAATACCGTTCACTGACTATCTTTTTGGTGATGACGTCACCAAAAGAGTGAAGGATATTCAGGAAGTGAACAAGGCAGGCCACTCTATCGGCTCTCCTTCAGGATGACAAGGAATGTATTCCTGTAAGCATCGAGGGAATAATCACACATGTAAGTACTTCCATCACGTTCAATAAATTTAAATTATTAAGTCTCAACAAACCTCCGTTACAAATATGCCTCTTTAATCTTTAATTCTCAATCCAACAAGATCTACAATACTTGCCATGTGCATAATTTGGATACTGTGTTCAGCAGTTACTTCTACATAACCATTAGGGCGTACTTGTAAAATGTATTGTCTAAAGAATTAAGGTAAATAATTCACCAAAATAAATCATTGTCTGTCATGATCTATTATCAACAAATATGAAATATTTCCAAACCTTTTAATTTCATTTTACTCTTCTCAAAAAATGCTTTTGTTTCCATCTAAGGATGAAGTACCAAGAGTGGTAGGTCCCAGACAAGTGATGGTCAGAAACATTGAAGTGGAAGACAAAACTGGATCAATCCAACTGGCCCTGTGGAATGAGTTTTCAAAGAGTCCAATAAAATCTGGTGACAGAGTCAAATTAACTCACATGTCACCAAAGAGAAACAAGTTCCTGAAAGCGATGACCCCATCATCAACTCAGAACACAGAAATTGATGTACGTATTGAATTTATAATAACATTTATACCGATATTATTATATGTTTAAAAAAAAAATGTTACCAACTTTCAAATAAGATTTTTTACACTAACAACTTTTGCATACAAAACTACAACAAATTTTCACAATATATATTGTAACGATCGTCCCAACCCGCCAGCAGGGGGCGTCAGCACGACTCCGGAGTGGAGTCAGCCGATGATGGGAGGGCGCCCTGACACGGGCCCGTTGGGAGCCCCGTGTCTGAGCAGCCCTCCTGGAGGGCGCTATAACACAGCACCGTGTGGAGCTGTGTTGTAGCGAGCCCCCTGCTGGAAGGTTGGGACACCCGTTCGGTCGGGGAAAACGTCTCCTTAACGTTCTTCTTGAAACCATGAGTTGTAAACTTAAGTTGTATTGCTTCCGTTGTGTCTTGAGACTCCGTGTTGGACCTTTTATACAGGATTGCTTTCTGTTACAATATGCATTGGTAAAAAAGCAGTACTGAAAAATTTTCTACACAATTTATTTGCCGATCCTCCCAGAAAAACAGACAGAAAGGAAAGTAGAGATAGGGCACAACAGCAACACACATTATTTTATTGTGTGAAGCAGATGATAACATGACCAGTTTGCATATGCCAAAGGAGCTCGCTCAACAACTTTGGAGCTCAACTACTTCCACGGGCATAACAAGAGCTCTAGAAGGACAACAAGTGTTTACATTTGTTGTCCAGGCAGGCAGCATAATCCGCCTCAGTGATGATGGACCCAGTCAGGCACCGGACCCACCACAAGCACCCGACCCAGCACAACTTCAGGACCCAGCACAACCACAGGACCCAGCACAAGCGCAGGACCCAGCACAAGCGCAGGACCCAGCACAAGCGCAGGACCCAGCACAAGCGCAGGACCCAGCACAAGCGCAGGACCCAGCACAAGCGCAGGACCCAGCACAAGCGCAGGACCCAGCACAAGCGCAGGACCCAGCACAAGCGCAGGACCCAGCACAAGCGCAGGACCCAGCACAAGCGCAGGACCCAGCACAACCACAGGACCCAGCACAACCACAGGACCCAGCACAACCACAGGACCCAGCACAACCACAGGACCCAGCACAAGCACAGGACCCAGCACAAGCGCAGGACCCAGCACAACCACAGGACCCAGCACAACCACAGGACCCAGCACAAGCGCAGGACCCAGCACAAGCGCAGGACCCAGCACAAGCGCAGGACCTAGCACAACCACAGGACCCAGCACAAGCGCAGGACCCAGCACAAGCGCAGGACCCAGAACAACCACAGGACCCAGCACAACCACAGGACCCAGCACAACCACAGGACCCAGCACAACCACAGGACTCAGCACAAGCGCAGGACCCAGCACAACCACAGGACTCAGCACAAGCGCAGGACCCAGCACAAGCACAGGACCTAGCACAAGAGCAGGACCCAGCACAACCACAGGACCCAGCACAAGCGCAGGACCCAGCACAACCGCAGGACCCAGCACAAGCGCAGGACCCAGCACAAGCGCAGGACCCAGCACAAGCGCAGGACCCAGCACAAGCGCAGGACCCAGCACAAGCGCAGGACCCAGCACAAGCGCAGGACCCAGCACAAGCGCAGGACCCAGCACAAGCGCAGGACCCAGCACAAGCGCAGGACCCAGCACAAGCGCAGGACCCAGCACAAGCGCAGGACCCAGCACAAGCGCA
This sequence comes from Plazaster borealis, assembly GCA_021014325.1. NCBI lineage: Eukaryota > Metazoa > Echinodermata > Asteroidea > Forcipulatida > Labidiasteridae > Plazaster > Plazaster borealis. The sequence continues at coordinate 16,285,332 of CM037457.1, read as the reverse complement.
GGACCTAGCACAAGAGCAGGACCCAGCACAAGCGCAGGACCCAGCACAAGCGCAGGACCCAGCACAAGCGCAGGACCCAGCACAAGCGCAGGACCTAGCACAAGAGCAGGACCCAGCACAAGCGCAGGACCCAGCACAAGCGCAGGACCCAGCACAAGCGCAGGACCCAGCACAAGAGCAGGACCCAGCACAAGCGCAGGACCCAGCACAAGCGCAGGACCCAGCACAAGCACAGGACCCAGCACAAGAGCAGGACCCAGCACAAGCGCAGGACCCAGCACAAGCGCAGGACCCAGCACAAGCGCAGGACCCAGCACAAGCGCAGGACCCAGCACAAGCGCAGGACCCAGCACAAGCGCAGGACCCAGCACAAGCGCAGGACCCAGCACAAGCGCAGGACCTAGCACAAGAGCAGGACCCAGCACAAGCGCAGGACCCAGCACAAGCGCAGGACCCAGCACAAGCGCAGGACCCAGCACAAGAGCAGGACCCAGCACAAGCGCAGGACCCAGCACAAGCGCAGGACCCAGCACAAGCACAGGACCTAGCACAAGAGCAGGACCCAGCACAAGAGCAGGACCCAGCACAAGAGCAGGACCCAGCACAAGCGCAGGACCCAGCACAACCACAGGACCCAGCACAAGCGCAGGACCCAGCACAACCACAGGACCCAGCACAAGAGCAGAAACCAACACAAATGCAGGACCCAGCACAAATGTAGGACGCAACACAAGCGCAGTACCCAACCCTAAGCAAAAACCCACTACCGAAACACCAAGACACTCCTCAACTGCTACTGGCAAACCTAATGCAAAGCTTCCCAAACAGTAGACTTACAAAACCTATGTTATCTCTCTAAACCAGTTTTATGTTTAACACTCTCTATCTGTTTTATTTGTTTTATAAGGCCAAGTAAAATAACAAACATATTTCTCATCCAGGCTTTCCAAAATGAGAAGGAGGCAGGGCGTTAATATTTTCCAATTTTTTCCAAGATGGCCGACATACTTAATATAGCTGACCAAACCATAAACTTGAGGGAAGAAAATAAAGAAGCAATGAAAGAAATCAACAACCTCACCTTCCAAGTTGAAGCACTGAAACAGCATCAATCTTCTCATTCCCAATCAAACCAAGATAGACGTGAACAACGAAAAAACACTCAAATAAAGAATTTCCAAACAGGTGAGAAGACACAAGTTAAGGAGTTTGACAAAATGAACACAAAATTTGATGAAATGAAAAAAGACAAAGAGGAAGTTGTCTTCCGAGTTTAAGAATTCATTGGAAAAAATTTTACGTATTGAGGGAGACACCAACTTCGAAAAGGATGCCTACATTCTCGGAATCGAGGATGATGTTGTTTCAGCAGACTGGAAGATAGAAGACCTAAAGGAAGAGCTACTTCAGTGTAAAGAGGGTAATGCAACTTTAATGGATGCGGCTTTAATGCGGAGAACAAAATTAGCCGAAGAACAGAATCAGGAAATGTTACTTTCAGTCAATGGCTCTTTCACTGACAATTAGCGAAAGTATGTATACGAGCTGTTGGGGTCCCACGTGGCACAAGACGAAGTAATGGAAAGTGTTCTTTTAAAACCTAACCTTGCCAAAGCCAAAATAGACAAACTACCTAGTAATACGACAATCAGAATCATAAATAAAGAAATGGTAGCTGTCTCACGACTACACCTGGAAAACTTGGCCAAAGGGGGGGGGGGGGCCCTGACTAGAGGATACTTTCCTGTTGTGTTCAGATTTCAAGCTAGAATTTTTGTACACGTAAACATGAAAGATACAAAACAAATTAATTGTGAGTATTTGTTTCCATTTCAGCTGATCTTGCCTCACAAGACACATCCCTAAACGGCACCTCACAGCTAAAAATCACAGCTCAGAAAATCTCTAAAGCTGTTCAGAATAAAGTGGAGCCTAATGACAACTGGGAAAACTTCATCGTGATGCGCTTGATGTGCAAGACATAATAAAATTAACAATTAGGCATATATATCAAATTAATGTAACATGTCGAGAGCTAAACAAACATGCATCATTGCATTGTTAGGCTACATAAAGACCCCCAAAAATGAAAAACCCAAAATTGTGTCATGTACTTATCTTCTATGTTGCCTTACCTCAGCATGTATAGGCCCTATGAACATCCCGATCACAGTCCCGTATATCCAATGTGTGTTTATTCTCAGCAATTGTCTCTGACATGTAAAACAATCACATTTAACATGACAGCCAATTGTCTTCTATTTCAGATCTTTACATAGTAGCCCAAAGAAAGTGTCCGGTAGCAGAGGACACATCGGACCTGCAGACAGGGCAGTCGTGAGGACGAAAATAATCACCAAATTTCGAGAACCCAAGATAAATTATCTTGGAAGACAATCCTACTTTCGGGAAAGAAATTGACCTTACTCTCAATTTTTGTGTGTGTGTTTGCATATATGCGTTTGTATCTCGTCGTATGACCCCATATGCATATGTCGGACTCTGTTATAAATTGCATATTATAACTCTTTTTAAGTAGTCCGACGAAGATTCTTTAATTTAGTATAGATTCATTGTTTAGACATACACCACCTGTGTGAAGGAGTGTTAAATTTCTACTTATCACTCCATGTAACAAACCATTGTTTACACCAATACCAATCATTGCCTATGCCAGCCGTGGCCTGTCCAAGAGTGAGCTAAACTACCCCGCCTACAAGTGGGAATTCCTGGCGTTGAAATGGGCCATTACTGAAAAGTTCTGTGATTATTTGTAAGGTGGTTCCTTCACTGTACTAACAGACAACAACCCGCTGACTTATATTCTCACAACCACAAAACTTGACGCCACCGGCCATCGTTGGTTAGCAGCCCTTGCAAACTATCACCCTGGCAACAAGAACGCTGATGCGTATGGGTTGTCAAGGAGGCCGCAGCTACCCCCAATTGTTGATGACGAGTCTGTAAAAAAGATTTCACAACTTCGTGAGAGAATTATCCATCCTACCGAAGACGGTGTATGTTCTAAAGATGTGTTCAGAGCTATTTGCCAACGGCACAATGTCGATGTAATAACTGACAACCCCGATGATGATGATGAGCCAGCACTCATTGAAAGTTTAACGGATTCACCGCAAGCTATCCCACCAGATTTTGCCAACCCGTTGTCAACCCAGACTGAGTTGCCGATGATGACCCCTGTAGACTGGAGACAACTGCAGAGTAAGGATGATGATATCACACTCGTTATTCAATGTGTCCAGAATGGTAAAAACCCCCGTGGTGTTGAGCGAGCAGAGCTGCCAAGAGAGGCCCGGCTCCTTCTCCGTCATTGGGATAAGTTGAAGATTGATGATGGTGTGTTATACCGTAGAGGTACTGCTATTAATGGTCATGATATATCTCAGCTTGTAGTTCCTAAGAGTCATCGCAGTAAAGCGTTCCGAGGGATTCACGACGATGTCGGCCATCTTGGTTTTGAAAGAACAATTGATCTTGCACGGTCCCGTTTCTTTTGGCCGAATATGACCACAGATGTTGAAAAGATGTGCCAGACTTGTGAACGGTGTGTCAGACGAAAGAGGCGTGCTGGTAGATTTGCACCCCTCGTGCTAAGCAATACGTAAAAATCGTGCTGGACAAGCCTTGTCCTTGGATAACCCCTTTTTACACTTCTCGAAAGTGCTAAAGAGTTTTGCACTTTGTGTAGCTGATAGGAACAGTGTTGCTTCCCTATAAGTAGTTCCTAAATTTTTTCTTGCATCCTTTTACCTCGTGCTCTGTTGATACAGACACAATAGTCCACAGGCCTCGCTTGGGAAGTTGACCCGGTTCAACTTTTCACCTTGTCCCCCTCGCACCCCCTTTTCTGGTCTGCCTCCTGGAACTGGTTGTTCATCGTTGAGGACTCGGAGCTCACCTGTCTAGTCGAAGATTTCGTTCTTCCAAGTCCAGTTGAAGCGCTAACTAGCTAAGATTTATGTTATTTTATTGATATTCTTTGGTATGTTATTTACCTCTTCAGTACAACTGTGGTTCTTGATTTGCAGAAATTGCATGCATATGTATATGTAACATGCATATGTAAGAAACAATTTATGTTACAATTAAATACTTTTTCAGAAGCTCAGACTAAATTTCGTAAAACTGCAGCGACTTCTCGCTCGAATGCGGTGATTTCGAAGAAAAGGAGTGCCCCGCAAGCACCGAACGTGAAGTCTAGGAAGTGAGTTAAAACCGTAACCTATTCAAGTTCCGAGGAGGAGGAGAAAGTGCATTTATCGTACTGACAATCGCAATGCAAATCACAATGAATATCTTCAAAGCACAGTGCAGTGAAGAAGCAAAAGAGGAAGATGAAGGAGCTGGAAACAGAACTGACCACTCAACCTCAACCTAAATCCACAGTCCATGCTAACATCAAAATACCATGGTACAGTAATAGCTTTGTAAATACACATTCGAAAATACATTTTTTATGTCTTTATTCGAGGTACATCAACTGCCAAATCTAAGAGGACTATTAAGGGCTTATCAAAGAGACTTCACCTCTAGGCGGAGGGATCCGTTCCTCTACAACACTATTTTTATTTATCTCATTTTCGTCATAATAGCCTGTGTCCTTCGGAAAATCTGAGGTCAAGCTGGTCAACAGATGCATTTCGGGAAAAAAACGAGAATGCCACCACTACAAGAAAAATGACCCATCTTGCAACATTATCGGTACTGAAACCTTGATGGCGTCCAACGATGGCAGATGGGCTCTCTCAACCTCGGCTATTGATAGTGAAACCAGTCCTAACCAGGGGGGGGGGGTCTCCATGTAGCAATTTTAACCTTCTTCGTGAAGATTTTAGCTCCATTATTGCTGTCATTCACTCTAAACTGGATACGGTCATCTCTAATCAACAAAGTATTCTGAATAGAGTGTCTACTATAGAGGAGAAACAAGCTGGTCTTGAAACGGCAATCAGTTTCACTTCTGACTCCATTGAAGCACTTCAAGAGCAGGTCAATTTGTCAACCAATAACATTGCCAAATCAACAAAGTATTCTGAAAAGACTATCTACTATAGAAGAGAAACAAGCTGGGCTTGAAGCGGCAATCAGTTTCACTTCCGACTCCATTGATGCACTTCAAGAATAGGCCAACATTTCAACCAACTCTTTTAACTTTGCCAAATATGACAAACAGCTGCAAGAGTCTACAACAAAAAATGAACAGCCTCCATACTCTTCTGTATTTTTTTTTCTTTACCTGTATATTCATTAATAAATGGGTTCTGCAGTTTGGACCTGAAGCTTAGGCTACATTAGTTTTTTCTTAGTTCATTTACAAACTTCGTTTATTTATGTCCTTAATGTGCTTATTTAACATTCGGTTACTGTATTTTGATGTGAGTATGTGAGTATGGAAATAAATGTAATATTGAATTGAATTGAATTGAAATCTTACTGATCTCCGAGATGAGGTTCTTCAACTTCGAGAGATACTCTCAAAGTTTTAATCTGCGCTTTGGAGGAATCTCAGAGGAGCCTGCCGAAAACCCAACGCATGCTTTTGTGTCAGTCCTTGTGAATTGTATTTCGTTATCTTGTGTATTGTGTTTCCCTTGCTGGTCAGCATACTTGTAAATTATACTCTTTTTGTGAATGATTCTTGCATATATCAAAACAAAATTGTTAATGAATTTTGATGTAGATATTGATGATGGCATTTCATTTAATTTATCTGATAACATTCATTATTATTCACCCTCCCAAAATCCCTGCTGAACACAATGCAATTCGTAGTGTTTTTTTCCCAATACTACATGTCTGTTATGTGTTTATCATGTGTTGCAGGCCACCTGGATATGGTATAACAAAAATCAGATTCGCAAAAGATACAAACAAAAAACCATCTTGTTCATTTGAAAAGGATCCTTTATGCAGACACCCGAGCAGAAATGGAAAATTCCTACCAAGACAGCCTTCAAGATCTGAGTCTTTCAGAGTAACTTGGGTTGTTGTTATTTGACATCTGTTGAGATGCGCTGGTGTACAATAACAAAAAGTCATAGCAGAACTTCTGTCATCGCTCTGGCTTTGCCTTACTGTACGCAACGTGTACAAATTTATAATATTCCATTTTGTTCTGTCATATTAAATAATGATTTGATTTGCAACTTTCACAAAATTTCAAATACATTCAAGAAACACCTGTTAGGGTACATGGACAGAAAGGAGATATGGGCTCTCTCCTTGCGAGGTGAATATCTTACAAGGGGGAACAACACTAACAATTTTGCAGAAGCAGCCATGCGAGTACTTAGGATAAGATATTGCAAAGAACAAAGACTTTCTCCGTTCCTCAATTGGCTGATTTCATGTGCACAATTCTTCAGCAACACTATCATCAGCCCCTGGTAGATGTTGCAAATGGAAGGCCTACACTGAATTCCCTTGAAATTTCACACCATCAGCCGCAAGAAATCTATGCAAATCTGAAGCCGGATACCAAGAAAGTCTTAAAGATTTTTGAATTTCCAGAGTTGATGGGCACAGATGAATGTACTTTAACTGCTTGAATCAAGAGAATGGTCAGGGAGATGGACAGATCTCTCCTTGGCCTGTTCATGCGCTTTTGTGTATACATTTTATTCTGGTTTTGGTCCTTCAGCGATGATCATCATAAAATGTTCACATCACTTCAGCACCATCATACACTTCTTTTATTCAACAGTGACGAATGTCAGATGTCTACACGAGATATTATTCGTGGACTTTTGAGTGTCATCAACGCTACAACAATATCAAAGTTTAACATCAATAGAAAACGGTGTGGGACAGTGCTCTCCGCGGGTTCCACAGACCATTGGCACAGCGGAAGGCGCTGTCGATGCAGGGGGGCCTAGGAGAGAGTTTTTAAGGCTGCACATGCAATGTGTGAGGTTGTCTCACGTTTTTGAAAGGCCCCTTGATGCGAGGAACCTTTCCCTGAGTAATTCTGGTTGGTAAAAAGTAATTTCCCTTTTAATCATCTCCCTGCCACAAACACTCAAATTCCAAACTGTTTGTTATGTGACTTAATTTCTATCGATAAAGATATTATTTCAAAATGGATTTTTTATGATATCAACCATAATTATATCAAATGTTTCTTTTCTGCCACACAAAGATCCTTGTAATTTGTTTGTGGCCCACACGTCACGTCATCCATTATTATGCCATAGACGCGCTCCTAAAGTAATACAGGATGTCTACATGGTTTTCTTGTTCTTTAGCCCAAACATACTTCATTTTTTCTGGCTTTGTTTTGCACAGCTCTTCAAGCCGACATGTACTTCATGGTAGGGCGAATTATGGCTGTTTCTCTGGTACACGGCGGTTCTTCCCATCTGCTGCGCTAAAACATCCTGTAAATCTCTAACCTTGCATTGAGTGTTGCTCGAGTTGGAGGTTATTAATATCAGTTATCTCATAAAGATAAAGCATTTTATTTGAAATACTATACTCGTTATGGATTAGCAGGCCAATTTTGCATTTAAAAAAAACCCTATTTTATACATGTATGTATTTTTGTTCTTTCATGAAGGTGTTCCTGTGGCAGATGTGTCGTCATGGAGTTTGTACACAACAGCATGTGCTGCAAAGAAGTGGATGCAATCCAGGACAAAATACAACACACTGGAGTAAACCCTGATGATATGAATTGTTTCACTGAACATCAACGGTATGAGGCGACCTGCCTGAACCCAGGAACTTTGGAGACGTCATACCACCACTATAAGCAGCAGTATGGGGCAAGAGCTATAGAGTGTGACATGGCTAGGTGAGATTTAAAATATATTGTTAGTACTCACGAAGAAAATGAAACAAAACTTATACCGTCCCCCAAATAATTATGGCATGACCTGTTCCTTTTAAAACAAAACAAAACATGGTGAAAAAGAAAATGTGCAAAAAATCTTTGGTTGAATCCAACTACATGTACATTTGATTGCCTTATCAAAAAATGATTGCGTCATCATTTTGACTAGAAAAAAAACAGGCATTTTATCTTCTGTCGAAGTCATTTGAAGTAAAATCCCCTAAACAATCCATTGGTAATTCACTGTGTGTGTGTATGTAAATATGGGGCCCCGCCCACAGTACAAAATCGCTGTAATTTTTTCACTTGTAGCAACAACCATGAATGAATTGGCGCACGCGCAGAGCAATGCTAGCGGTGATTGGTTAATAAATTACCGCTCAACTTGAACCTGAGAAGTGTAGCTGTCAATCACCGTTTGTTCTGTAGGAATTGACAGAGTATAACTTGTTTTACAAAAGTTTGAAAAATTTAAACATTTTTGATTGTTTACTACATACCTATAGCAACTCCAGTCGCTCATAAAAGTGCGGTAATCGTCTTTTTTGACTATTAAACTCTTATAACTAAATCTCTTCATCAAAATTAAGAGCTCCGCAAACGTCCTATAGAGCGCCGACAAATTATTAGTCAGCAGCCGAAAGCTGCCGACGCAGCATCGTCGCCATGGCGGCCATCTTGGATTCCATGACTGATAGTACACACGTAAGTAATCCAATGCAATACAATTTTAATCCACTACCATCCGAAATTGTAACATCACTATCACTCATAATACGATGAAAAAATGTTTCTTCTTATACAAATTTTATGGATTATCACAATTTTGTATTTAAAAATTATATTTTTTGGCGAAAATTTCACCCCCCAAAAACATTAAAAAGTGAGACTGTAAAACTTCGGTCGGCCATTTTGTTTTTGTCGTCTGCTAGTCAAAATTAATGACTTGTATTGAAACAGGGAATTTCTAAAAATAATTACTACATGTTTTACTAAGTTATGAAATAAATTTTTCATCCATGCTGCTATTCTCCCGACTGAAATTGAATTTCCAACCTTTAAATAAATAAATAAATAAATAAATAAATAAATAAATAAATAAATAAATAAATAAATAAGTAAATAAGTAAATAAATAAATAAAATGAAAACAAACAAAAAATCAGATGGAATTTCTTTGTCAAATTGGAATTTTGTGTGTGAAATTATTCTTCAATTTTAATCTTGAGAACCAGGGATAAAATATTCCCATAGTTTGATCGTCAATTTTAATCTTGAGAACCAGGGATACATTATTTAAGGTAAGTGTCTTGAATAAAATGGTCCCATCCATAGTTTGACCGTCATTTTTAATCTTGAGAACCAGGGATAAAATATTTAAGGTAAGTGTCTTGATTAAAATGTTCCCATAATTTGATCGTCAATTTCAATCTTGAGAACCAGTGATAAAATATTTAAGGTAAGTGTCTTGATTTAAAATTTTCCCATAGTTTGATCATTTATGTACACCTCATTTACAGTTTACACCAACTGTCGGCCATTCTGATTTTGAAAAGTTGGAAACTTGGTCCTGAAAAAAATAATAACAATGCATTAGCAATGATGATCATCTAGACCATTTTTATAAACAAGTAAATATGGATGTCCCCATCATAAAACCCATTCAGAACTTACAATTATTCTGTTAAATTATTTACTTTTCCGTTTCGTATTTAGGCCTTAAAACAAAATGTTGGGGGCATCTTGATTCTCGCAGTCCACTCTAACATTAGAGTCATGGTTGATTTAATCATGGAAAAATAATTGGAAAATAACCATTCAAAGACTAAAGAGTGCAAAAGTGTTTTTCAATAATCTGCTATAAAGGACATATGTTTGTGGAAAATTTGGTTGAGTTATCTTTAAAAATGGCAAAGTTATGTGATTTTAAAGAAAATACCGATACCGAAAATGCCGCTTTTTGTCACAATTTTGATCGCAACTGCCTATCCATTAACATTAGATAAACGTCCAAATTTTACGACTGTAAAATTTAAATATCTTTAGTTCTGGTTGAGCTACAGTGACATAGGACCCCCCATTGTAAAGCATTTTATGTGCTTTACAAGATGGACACAGTTTAAAACATTTTAATCAAACTTGAAAAAAATTGGTAAGTACCGCTCAGCGGTTTATAATTATGGCTCGCTAATAAAAACAACTAAAATTGTAAGAATGCTGACTTTTGTACAATGTATCGATCTGGCTTTGCCTTTCCGTACGCAACGTGTACACATTTATAACATTCCATTTTGTTCCGTTATATTAAACAATGATTTGACTTTCAAATACATTCAAGAAACACCTGTTAGGCAGGCTTCGAATTACCCGGGTGCACGCGTGCACCAGTGCATGTAACTTTTCCGATGTGCACGCAGCTCAAATAAATTACATGCACGCCGTGCACGTGGATTTTATGAGTGTTTTTTTTGTGTAATGCATGTGATTGTGATTGTGAACTAAATGAGAAACATTTTCAATTTACCTTACCGAAACTCCATTGATTTTCCTCAAGTTATTTCAAATAAAATTGACAAGAATTTATTACCGCACATGTGTACCGAGTCTTTTCATTTCCATTTCTATTTCCAAACCTTTGCGCGATCTGTATGTAGATTGCGTACCCATTGCTGCACGATCAACCGATCGCGCAACTTACCCAACATGATTGTTGATCGTGCAGTAAGACTGCCCTGCGCGATTAATAGATTTCACAAAATTGGCCCTGCGCAATTGAACGATGTTTGCGCGATCGACCGATGTCACCACCATGCTCGATTCGATAGATTGCGTGACAGGCAGGCAGTATTAGCGCGCACAAACAGTAATAGTATGGTAGTCTTGGTCATAACCGCACTGAACTCACTGTCTTATTCCCAATGTATGCAACGCACGTACAAAATCTGGCTCATTCAACTTCCCTCCTTGAGGAAAGACTAATCCCTGGGGTTGCGGTAATTGACGCAATAAGACTAGCCCCTATGGGCCCTATACAACGCGTGTGTGCAGCGATGTGTTTGTGTGTTATGTAACGGTACGGTCGTTCGTTTGCCTGAATGTTGACATCTCGCACTCGCACGTGTGTGAATGTTCATCCTGTGTACGTGTATTTATCAGCTGTCAACCATGCCGAAACAGAAGCAAACTTCACTCTTGTTTTTATGGAAAAAAGGGAAGCAGACCGCTGAAGGTGAAGCTAGTACTTCTAGTACTCAACGGGATCAGTCTGCTCCATGTCAGCCCGGCCCTGGTCTCGGCGACACCGATCCCGGTGGTCCTGCCGGTGGTGATGGCCCCGTGTCCGGCGGACCCGATCCCAACAACTATTTCACTGAAACTAAATGGTGCATGTAACTTTTTGAAGGTGCATGTAAACTTTTTGATCTGCATGCACTGGTGCATGTAGGTTTTTTTCTAATTCGAAGCCTGCTGTTAGGGTACATGGACAGAAAGGAGATATGGGCTCTCTCCTTGCGAGGTGAATATCTTACAAGGGGGAACAACACTAACAATTTTGCAGAAGCAGCCATGCGAGTACTTAAGGATAAGATATTGCAAAGAACAAAGACTTTCTCCGTTCCTCAATCGGCTGATTTCATGTGCACAATTCTTCAGCAACACTATCAACAGCCCCTGGTAGATGTTGCAAATGGAAGGCCTACACTGATATCCCTTGATATTTCACACCATCAGCCGCAAGAAATCTATGCAAATCTGAAGCCGGATATTAAGAAAGTCTTGAAGATTTTTGAATTTCCAGAGTTGATGGGCACAGATAAATGTAACTGCTTGAATCAAGAGAATGGTCAGGGAGATGGACAGATCTCTCCTTGGCCTGTTCATGCGCTTTTGTGTATACATTTTATTCTGGTTTTGGTCCTTCAGCGATGATCATCATAAAATGTTCACATCACTTCAGCACCATCATACACTTCTTTTATTCAACAGTGACGAATGTCAGATGTCTACACGAGATATTATTCGTGGACTTTTGAGTGTCATCGACGCTACAACAATATCAAAGTTTAACATCAATAGAAAAACGGTGTGGGACAGTGCTCTCTGCGGGTTCCACAGACCGTCGTTTAAACCATCAAACAAAATGTCTGTCAAGTTCACAGATGACATTGGCACAGCGGAAGGCGCTGTTGATGCAGGGGGGCGTAGGAGAGAGTTTTTAAGGCTGCACATGCAACGTGTGAGGTTGTCTCACGTTTTTGAAAGGCCCCTTGATGTGAGGAACCTTTCCCTGAGTATTCTGGTAGGTAAAAAGTAATTCCCTTTAATCATCTCCCTGCCACAAACACTCCAATTCCAAACTGTTTGTTATGTGACTTAATTTCTATCGATAAAGATATTATTTCAAAATGGATTTTTTATGATATCAACCATAATTATATCAAATGTTTCTTTTCTGCCACACAAAGATCCTTGTAATTTGTTTGTGGCCCACATGTCACGTCATCCATTATTATGCCATAGACGCGCTCCTAAAGTAATACAGGATGTCTACATGGTTTTCTTGTTCTTTAGCCCAAACATACTTCATTTTTTCTGGCTTTGTTTTGCACAGCTCTTCAAGCCGACATGTACTTCATGGTAGGGCGAATTATGGCTGTTTCTCTGGTACACGGCGGTTCTTCCCATCTGCTGCGCTTAAAACATCCTATAAATCCCTAACCTTGCATTGAGTGTTGCTCGAGTTGGAGATTATTAATATCAGTTATCTCATAAAGATAAAGCATTTTATTTGAAATACTATACTCGTTATGGATTAGCAGGTCAATTTTGCATTAAAAAAACCCCCCTATTTTATACATGTATGTATTTTTGTTCTTTCATGAGGGTGTTCCTGTGGCAGATGTGTCGTCATGGAGTATGTACACAACAGCATGTGCTGCAAAGAAGTGGATGCAATCCAGGACAAAATACAACACACTGGAGTAAACCCTGATGATATGAATTGTTTCACTGAACATCAACGGTATGAGGCGACCTGCCTGAACCCAGGAACTTTGGAGACGTCATACCACCACTATAAGCAGCAGTATGGGGCAAGAGCTATAGAGTGTGACATGGCTAGGTGAGATTTAAAGTATATTGTTAGTACTCACGAAGAAAATGAAACAAACATACTGTCCCCCAAATAATTATGGCATGACCTGTTCCATTTAAAACAAAACAAAACATGGTGAAAAAGAAAATGTGCGAAAAATCTTTGGTTGAATCCAACTACATGTACATTTGATTGCCTTATCAAAAAATGATTGCGTATTCATTTTGACTAGAAAAAAAAACAGCCATTTTATCTTCTGTCAAAGTCATTTGAAGTAAAATCCCCTAAACAATCCATTGGTAAAATATGTTACTCATCGGTTTATAATTATGGCTAGCTAATAAAAAACAACTCAAATTGTAAGAATGCTGACTTTTGTACAATGTATCGATCTGGCTTTGCCTTTCCGTACGCAACGTGTACACATTTATAACATTCCATTTTGTTCCGTTATATTAAACAATGATTTGACTTTCAAATACATTCAAGAAACACCTGTTAGGGTACATGGACAGAAAGGAGATATGGGCTCTCTCCTTGCGAGGTGAATATCTTACAAGGAGGAACAACACTAACAATTTTGCAGAAGCAGCCATGCGAGTACTTAAGGATAAGATATTGCAAAGAACAAAGACTTTCTCCGTTCCTCAATAGGCTGATTTCATGTGCACAATTCTTCAGCAACACTATCATCAGCCCCTGGTAGATGTTGCAAATGGAAGGCCTACACTGATATCCCTTGATATTTCACACCATCAGCCGCAAGAAATCTATGCAAATCTCTAACCTTAAATGTTAACGAACAAACAAAACAAAACAAAATTGAAATTGCATTCCAATTTGTATTTTCTGTAATTTTTATATCTTGCATATTTTTTTTGCTTCAATCATGGCATCCCATAGAGAGAGTTTACAGTCAATTTGTTGGTTATGTGGAGAGAAACGTGCCATTCTTGTGGGTTGTATAAAGCCTATTCCTAAAGTAAAGTATTCCAAGCAGATTCAGTTGGGGTTTAATAGTTTGGTTATGGCAGATGAGGATGACACTGTATATCGACCATTTATCTGCAATTGGTGTGAAACTCAAATACTTTAATGGTGGAAAAAAAATGGTCAGCGATACATAAAATCTGCAACCGGCAGTATTTCTCTGTTTCAGTTTGAGTCATCACAGTCATGTGACATCAGCAGTGGTTCATCTGTGCCGATATCATCAAAGCTTGAGGGGGCATGAGGCCGAAGCAAGGGAGAGTGGGTTGAATATTTGGTTCACAGAAGATCGTCTGCGAATTATGAAAATGAATTTGGATGCCTGATCAATGCAGACGTCAAGGAAAACATCAAGGAGATCATGATGTCCCTATATCTTCAATGCAATCACCTCCAAAGAAAATTCTACTGCGCCCAGTCTGCACCAAGCACAAGGAAAAGATCACAGAGGGCCTTAAAAAGACAATGGTGTGTGATTCTGCTACTTCTCATCGGGGACAACTTCTACAAGTACACACTTTACTACACCCTGGGGTGTAATCATCTTGTGACTGCAATGAAGGAACTGGGAGACATCATGGGTTCCAGTCCTTCAACTCCATCAGGGCCAAGATATACAAAGGGTTAAACAGAACAGAGGCACTCAGGGTTTCTTCCCTGCAACAAGGATTGGACACACCTCCACCCATCAGAAGACACTAAAGGACACTGTGGAGGTGTGTAGACAGTGGAGGTGTGTAGACAGTGGAGGTTTGTAGACAGCAGCTCTATACCCTTCACAATCTTGATGAATGTATTGATGAGACAAAGCTCCCTAGTCCAGGAGTTATGTCAACTACTTGGGATTAACAAAACACGTACTTCCCCCTAGTCCAGGAGTTATGTAAACTACTTGGGATTAACAAAACACGTACTTCCCCAAGTCCAGGAGTTATGTAAACTACTTGGGAAGCTTGCCTTCGTGAATTTGAAGTTCGATACTATGGAAGGCGTGGTCTGCGCCTGTCACAATACAATGACTTTCTGCATGAGACCTGGGCTACATACAGCCAACCAAACCCTGGATGTTTGTATCCTACACGTGGGGTCGAACGTCCTCGGCCGAGAGTATCAGAGTAATTCCAGGTGTTTCAGCCGAGTCTTTCATTCCCAAAGAACTATTGCAGCTTGTAAGAAAGAAAAGAATGAAAAAGCCCACACCTCCATCGTCGCCTCCATGGTCACATCATGCTGTTTCAACATCTCCACCACCAAGCCCTTCCAAGCCGAAGAGGCCTTCAAAGAGAAAAAGGCAGCATTTCCTTCTTGAGGTTGGTTTGTTCAGGTTGGGATCCCAAAATGACAATAATTAATAAAAAATACAATACAATATTATTACTAATTATATAATTTATATTCGCATATTCACGATTTTTAACGGTCTGTATCATCTGAATTGTTTTGTGAAAATCATTCCAGTAAAAAACTAATTAATTTTCTTTTTATAATTGAACTGTTACATCATGTGATGTATTTTTTACATAAAGTTTGTGGTATTGTTTTTCACATAAAGAACCCTAAATTACAACCGGACATTGTGGACCCTTCCCCGCAACAGTGACTTCTGGGAGGATGACATGAATGAGCACTATGATGATGGCCGATTCTATAACTGCTTCCGTATGAGTTGTGACACTTTTAATCTTCTGTGCAAACATTTACGCTGCCACATAATTAAAAAAAAATACAAACATGCGCAGGGCAATTAGTGTGGAAAAACGTGTGGCAATAACATTATTCCGACTTGCCAAGAATGCCGATCTGGGAACTATTTTAAATTTGTTTGGTGTCGGATTGTCCACAAGGTGTACTGTATATTTACAAGTGTGCCGTGCCATATGTACTGTTCTAATTCCTATTTATGTGAAGGCACCTTCAGCTGAAGAATGTAATTTTGATGTTAATTACTGTTTACGAACAGCCAATGGCTTTTAACATCAGTCATGAGTAAATTTGGTAAATTGCTTACAGTTCATTGGATGCCCGGCAAAAAAGCACACTTCTAATGCACACCCATGTAGATTTAAAGAAGGCTTTGCATCAAGCTGTTGCAAAAAAGTCGTTTGCTCAGATTTTTTCAAAGCAAAAAGATTCATGTGATGCCTCTCCATCACTTGCAACTGATGCAGGCACTAACTGTAATTTGTCACTGCAGCAAATCATCCCAGAGATAGCAAGGAGATTGAAACTTCAGTCAAGAACAGTGACTGAATACTAGAAGCAAAATCCTTTGGCTGTTGTTGGTTTTAACTATGAAAAATTGCTTGAAAAGATAGACCCAGAGATGCCAACATTGAATTCCCGAAAAGAGTAGCACCGCCGAGCACTTAAAACTTAAGTTGCAAGTCAGGCATAAAACTCACCGAGTCGTAAAAAGAGGAAAATTATGACATTTATGATATAAACTAATATTTTCAACAAAAATCACTTATTGCAAAGCGGCCTGCTCTAGAGGTCTAACAATTTATGAATTGTATTCTCAGTCTTTAAAAAAAAAAAAAAAAAAAAGATTTTTTTTTTTGTATCGGACCGCAATTTGCACTAGCTTGTGCATGAAGAGAACCCTTTCCAACTAAATTCAACAAAATGCTGTAGTTTCTGTCCCATTGTTTATTCAAATGAATAATGCTCACGTTTGCACAGCAAAATAGTAATAAAAAAAAATACGTCACACCACCTGACCACAGCAGCAGGCCAGTCAAGTCTTCAAACGACTTCAGCAAGAGCAGTTTCGTCAATTGGCCTGTCCAACCAATTCCATTTCCACCCACTGCATTCTTATTTTTATCGACAGTTTTCATCAGATCTTGGCCTCCATTGCGATCGATGAAATATTTTCTTGTTGTCACCTTTATTTTAGTTGATCGCTGCAGCGATCGCGATGTTTCAAACAAACTCTACGACGGCGCACGCTGAACTTGCGAATTGCATTTCAGATAAAAGTTATCACAGGGTCTGTTTGCCGCCGCATCCCACAGTCGTAAAGCGTTAAAAAAAACTGCGGAACCAGTCTCTACAAAAGCGACTGTAGAATGTATGCTGTACAAGGAGCCTTGTGGCTCACTGTGTGCTCTGTGCTACGCATGTGTCGGGTAGGCAAATCCTGAGTGTGATAGTTTATGGGATTGGTACCATTGATCTCCATTATACTGACTGGATAGGACATCGCGTCCAAACGCCGGCCGCGCGCGTATTTTTTGAAACGGGTGAAGTCGGTTCGTCACACGATATGCGTTTGTACACTTTCAAACGGAGTTTCTCCACACGTGGAGAACTTTTCTTCGTTTTAAATTGTATTTTTGGGTTGAAATATTGAAATTTGATCGAAAAAACTAACAAAAGGTAATGGTGAAGGTGTGCGCTGCCGTTAATTGCCCGGAGGAAGAGGGAAAACCGAGTCAGGCAAAGGGATTGTCTTTCCATAAGTAAGTAGGCCGATGCATTTTTTTGAAAAATGATTCACAATACACCATACAAATGTTACATATTTTTTAAAGGCCTAATATTCTATTTAATTTCAATTTTTATTGTAAAAGTTGATTATTTTAAAGAGTGGTTCTTTTTCTGTTATGTTGCGTACCCGAGTTTTAAAATATCTAGGAGCGACTCTTTTGTCTCAATCATAAAATTTTGATCTTGATGGTTTATTTTGTCAATATTTCTTAATGAATTGTTGAATGAATTAAAATTACATTAATGATTTCATCTGAATCACAGTTTCTCGTCTGAGTATTTGGTTTATGCATCATTATCATAATGGGGCCAATTTGATTCATGAAAAATGTAAAGTCTTTGATCATGAGTAGGCCTAATTGAAATCAGCAATTTTATTTGCAAATCACGAAATTTTCCTTTATACATAAAATGTAGGGCTGTAGTTCATTTGATTGGGAAACTTCAAAAATAGACGAGCAATAAAAAATATCAAATAATCGTGGAGTTATAATGACAGACATACCTATCGATCGTCATGTTTTCTCCCCATTCCTATACAAAAATTAATATTTTCAAAACAGACGGACAAAAAGTGTACGCACAACTGTAGTACGTTTACCCGTTTGAAGGAATTGCGCCGCCATTGTTCGGCCGCGTGTTTCTGCACGCAGCATAGCGCGATGTCCTATCCAGTCAGTATAATGGAGATCAATGATTGGTACCTCCTAAATAAGCACCAAAACGCGTCTGAATTCGGCGCCGCTCATCGCTTTTAACCACGCGGCAGCAATCAACATTCGTTATAGTTTTTTATTTTATAAATACTTTTAGTATTAGTTTTTATCATGATACATTGTTCGTAACTACATTTACACTGGGCGGCTTGTTTATCATATTTAATTGAAGATTATCGTAGCGGCGTATTCACGGCTCAAAATCGTATTTTCTACGCCCAAATCGTGTATGTTGGCATCTCTGTAGACCCTTCAACATTCAACTTTATATCTCTCATTACAATGAGTGACAAAGAGCAGAGGCATGCGAGCATTTCAGAATTGCAAGCACATGCACTTCCAACATTGACAGATACATGTTAATCTCTACTCTTACAGAGTGGATACATTAAGTGTTAACACAGCTGTACTTTATTTACCTAATTTTTCAAAGTAAATTATAACTTTCTTGTTTGACTTTCTCATTAAGGTCCAAATATTTGGTATTTATTTATTTATTTATTTAACAAAAAAGAAAACAAAATAATAGCTTGAACAAGTCTGAAATAGGCATTAAATACTGTAATACACATGTTATATTGGTTTTGTCATGATCCCCGAGGCTTTTAATTTTGAACTCAAAATTTCCTTTATGGATTATTCTCATTAGGTGTACTTGTGGCGAATGCGCCATAATGGACAACATCCAGAACCACAGGTGTTGTCGAGAGGAGGAGAAGATGAGGAAAAAATTCCAGGAAGTTGACCTAACGCATGACCCAGGGGTTTGCTTCACAACCCACCCTTTTTTGATGCCGTTTGTTTAAACATTGCTGTTTTGCAAACAGCATATTTACAGTATCGCCACCAGTGCCATGCTCCAGTTGTTGATGGTGATTTGGCCAGGTAAAATACAATGTTTCCAAAAAATACAGGGCGGCTGACTCTATAATAAATTATAAGACTAAATTGCTGTTCTTATTATAATTACTATTAGCCTAACAAATACTAATTTTGTCAGTAATTTTCGATTTTTTTTTAATAGTATGTATATTCCATTTGTTTCTTCTTCTTTGAATCTACAGCCAATGTCGTCACATGGGCTACCGTCAAGTTGTTCGTTGGTGCTGGGGATATCTCGGCCGTCACAACCGGATACCACTACCACCATGTGTGATGCTCAAAATTAGAGCCACACATCCAGACATAAACAGTACATACAAAGGATTTAGATTTCCTCCCTTGGATGATTGTTGAACGAATGAATTCTGAAGTATACCAGTGTAAGTTTCACTCATGAAACCATTCCCCCCCTCAGCTGAACTATTCAGAAGGTGTAATTTCTCAGGATGATTTTTACCTGTACCTCATCAAAATGTTCAGGAAATAATGTTTGTTATTGTATTTCTTTTGATAAATCTGGCATAATAAGATGGAACTTTCAATTCCACCGTCGTCCCTCATTGAGTCTATTTGTCATTCCTGACTTGGAATTTTGTGTTTTTTGATAGGTGGGTTTTTAGTGTTCGTTATTTGTTTGTTAAGTGTCAAGATTGTCAGTTTTACAAAATGTCATTTAAGAGTCCAAAACTTGTCGGTGACATTTTAAAGCTTGATTGTTCAATGTTTAATTTTGTTATTTATGATGTAAAATGTTTTTGTAATGTTGTAATACAAAATCATTGACAGGTATCCGCACCATCAGCCACCCAAAAGGAAGACCTGCTGATGGCCGGACTTGGCGAGAAGCAGGTGGAAGTGCCTGTTTCTGCATCTGCACAAGAGATAAAAGACATTTTGCTGGAAACATTCCCAAAATTGTCAGAAGCAGGCAGATTTAGTTTTTTACGCTTACAGTACCTGCAAATACAAGGACACTAGTTACAATCCCACTATCCTCGAAGGGTTACCGATGGCCCATTTGAACGACGTAGACACGATATATTGAAGAGACCAGCGATTTAAAAAATTATGAAGAGACCGGCGATTTCTTAAGACCAGGCAGTGGGGAAGTGGAGGAACGACAGAGGAAAGATGTCGGTTCAGGAAAGCCCAGACAGGAACGTCATTGAGGAGCCACTGCCTTACATCCAGCTCGACTCTCCCACCTACCACCTACCACGTGCTCCTGGAGGACTTGGAGAGGACTTAGCCTTGGAGATGGAGTGGTTGGATGGCCTGTCAGATATAAGCGAGGAAGCGCTACTGCCTCCCAAATGAACCCTTTCCATTGACCACTACCGTCATCCGGTCAGTGACAGATGGCAGCAGGCCTCAATTACTGTTGAAACTAGTGAGTGAGAGAGTTTGATGAGTCAAAGGAGGAGTAAGATTAAGAGGAATGGTTATTAGAGGGATTTCAGAAGGTATACACAGGAACAGCAAGACAAAGGGGAGGTAATGAGCAGTGTGCCCTACCTACATGCAAAGAGAGCAAGCAAAAAGAGCAGGTGGCCAGCCTCCACTGTCATGTCATCTTCAGTATAGCATAACAGAGTGTTCATCACAATCTAATCCAAGTCAGGACTCCAAACAGAGGTAGAGATGCAAGAAGGGGGTAAGGGGGAGAAGCAAAGCAGTAGAGTAAGTTGACCAGTAAAGTCAAGAAGAGAAGTATTTTAACCTGTAGCACATATTTCCTTATCCGTATAGAGTATTTTCTCTTTACTGCTTGAATAACAACAGCTGTTCCTTTTGAGAACAAACTTATTACTTTGCAAATGTAACAGGAAACCAGTCACTTACATCGCCCGTGCATTAAATCAGTAATCAGTTTCTGAAACACAAAGTACATTTTCTATATGTAAACACTATATCATGGATGACTTTCTCAACAGTTAACACCTGTTAAAACTTTTGGAGGAATTAATTGCACTTAAAGAAGTTTAATAACTGAAGCAATGACTGAAGCCCTTCCAAAATATTACAGGGGGGGGGGAATAAATCTCTCCATTAAATCTCAAGCTTGAGCTCTCATAAATAAAAGCCTGGAATTTTACAAGGACCTCAGAACCCCCTTTGCCTCAATGGCCCAGCTCAAGGCCTTGGTGTCCCCTTTTAAACATTCCTGTAGATAGAGGAAGGTATCCTGATTTTGTATTAGTGGTGCCTTCTTCTCTGGAATAGTATCCCTTCCCCTTCTTGAAATTAACTCAGCACCTGATAAAGCAATCCAATTATCATATCATGCTTCCTTACTTTGATCAAGCTCGTAAGCTGAGATTATTGCTCAGCAAAACAAAAATTTATTAAGCAGAGAAATAAACTGAGCACCAGTTGCAACGATGTGAATTCACATAACGTTTTAAATGGTAACCCATATCTGTTGAGAATGGTTTTTCTGTGCTAAACACATTTTTGTGCTTACCAACATCATGAGATTAAGCCTTTGCTGTTAATCTCTTCATGACAGTAGTAAGCACACTCATCAATATAGACAGTGTTCTGTGTTGTACAAGTACGTGAAGTGTGTAGGAATTTGCTTTAACTGAGGTAAATTCTTGGCCCATTTTGCATCCAGAATTTTTTTAAATTTTAATTCAAACATAATCTAGTTGTCAAGAAATTTCTTGGTCTTTCCGGTCATTGCAATGATGATTTGTGTGGGTTTTGTAGCCTTAAATCAAGCTTGGTAATCCAGACAAAGTGAACTGGGTTATCCTTGCTCTATCATCAACCAGGATTCATGTCTAATCTCTGATCATCTGTGATTTAAATTTTGCTGCTGGATTTGCAGCTCACTGCTTGCATAAATAACAAGAGTGTCCATGTTTTGATGTTCAGTGCTAAGATGTCAAGTAAAATGCCTTAGACTAACTTAGAGCGGCAATAAAGAACTGGGTTATCCTTGCTGTGTCATTATCCAGGATTCATCTTCAATCTCTGATCATCTTAAATATCAACAAGTGTTCTTTGCTGTTGGATTTGCAGCACAATCTTTCCAAAATTCATAGGGAGGGTATCTATTTTCTGACATTGAGTGCATTTGGTCAAGTATAATTAAGTGTCCGTTTGAAGATTCGCTTAGATGGACATCAATGTTATCTGTCTCCCATCTGGTTGTGGAGTTAACGTTTCCAAACAATGCATCAGTAATTTTGATGGTGTTGCACTGACTCTCAGGGTGATACATGTATGTAAACGGCAGTTTATTGTAACTGAAAGTTCTTTGGTGTGTACACTCCACTTCTGGCTTGCAGTTCATCCTTTAAGTATTGTAGTTGTGAAAGTTTCAACAGTATTCAATGGTTGGGCTGTAACTGTTTGACTTAAGCTGATTTTCTGATTTAAGAAGACTGCATCTGTGACTGATAGTAGGAGTAGCTGTCTATGCATACTGCTCTGCTGATTATTGGACTGTACTTGTTTGTGGTCTCTTCTGAGCTTCAAAATACAAATCATGAGTTATGGAGACAGTGCATGGGAAGCTACGTTGGCAACACTGCATGGCGATACTGCAAATCCATGGATATTAAGCTGTAACACTTCCAAAACTATACAGCTATACTGCAACAGGTATCAAGCAGTTAATTACATTTCACACTCATCAGTAAGATTTGGTCCTCAGTAGGATTTGATGTGCAGTGATTTGTGGTGTTCTGGCAGTAGCTGATAGATGTAACTGAACAAGGTGAGTGTCTCATCATGGAGGACCCTTCAGGGACTAACGCTTAGTCTTTCCTACTGCACACTCCAGTGTTTTACATTGCACAGGACGCATGACAAGCTCATTTAATAAAGTTCCTCAGTTCACTGTCACAGTGAGTGATGAGAAAAAATCCTTCCTGACACTTCAAAAACTCCTGCAGTTGATTGACATAATTGAGTTCTCTTGATGCATCAGATGGTTCATCAATGATGAATCCTGGTCAGTATCCTCTTGATTATTTCTTCATTATTGCTCACAGTAGTCTATAGGAGGAGTTCTTGTCTTGGCCATAACAGAGAAATCACTATCCAGATAACTTGAATCTGCAATCTCAGTTGAGAAAGCTGTACTGAGCTGGTTGAGCAGTTGGTTCAGTCCAGTAAGTCACAATCAAATCCATCATGCACACCATTTGATAATCCAGTGGCAGTAACTCACACCACTGGAGGCAGAACTTCATTTTCATCTTTGCACTTTTCCAATGTCACTCAGAGATTTCCCACAATTTTCTTCCTGGTTTTAACTGCAAGGATAACCGTTGCTACATTTACTTGTTCATCTTTGCACGTTTCCAATGACGCTCAGAGATTTTCCAGTAATTTCTTCCTGGTTTTTAACAGCAAGGATACTCTTTGTTACTTTTACTTGTTCATCTTTGCACGTTTCCAATGTTCGCTAAGAGATTTTCCACAATTTTCTTCCTAGTTATGACTGCAAGATAACATTTGTTACTTTGTCAATGCACTCAAAAATAAAGAATAAAATAAAAATGTGCATGTCTTTTTTAGAATTGTTTTTTAAAACAATTGAAAAATGTCAGAGAATTTTTGGGATTACCCTTGGGTCTGATTAAAAAACTTACAATCTCACAGCAAATTGAAGTTTTCAAAGTGGTTCATTCTTGTTGAAGATGCAATAACGGTCCATATGAACAACTTCACTTCTTATTAATTCCACATCACTCCAGTAATTAACAACTTCAGGAGGGTGACTCAAAGCTATAGATGATGTGACCTCCGTTTACATTCAAACCGCCCTCTGTTGACATAACTCTGTCCAAGTCATGTTCCGCCGGGCAAAAAGACACGTACTCATGGTAAGATTGCGTGTACTTTCTAGCTGGCTGTCAAGTACACAAAGGTTTTGCCCGGCGACATGTGCTTGCATCATGTTATGGTTTTCGAGTGACATCAGAGGTCACATCGTCTATACCTTTATTGTTCTCTTTTCTTCTAAGTTGTCTTTACTGTTCTTTTCTTTTCTTTTTGTTTTCATCTATACCATACTAATAAACAAACACATTTTTGGGTTTGTGTTTAGCAAGTGTCTGTCTGGCAAGGGCTTAATTTTGTTTTAATTCACCACTCAACCAAACAGAGTCCAATTTACTACCTTCTCCTGCCACTTTCTCTGTGCACTGGTGTATGCACCTCTACCACACCACATAGCCAAGGCATACACTGTGTGATTTGAAGCATGAATAATGGAATGGGATTGCTTTACAAGACAAAGGATTGCAGTAGTATTTCTACATAATTATAAACAGGGCATTATTTAGTGTAGGCTACATTAACAGTTTTGATTTAAACACTTTCAGTCATTGCTATACAGTCAAACAACCACTCTAGTGCACACAATTCCTTTTACAAGCATCATAGCCATCTGACATGAAAATAAAACATTTTGGCAAGCATGACTAAATTTTTGGTTTTGCTATTACTTTTTTGTACTTTTTTCTTCAGGTTGAAGATATTTTGTTACAAATATTGTGGTGTGTAACTGCACCCGATCATTTGCACATTGCTTGATGTTTTCTCACAGATAAAACTATTGATAAAAAAACATGGAGGAAGGAAAATACAAGGAGTTGGAAGGAAATTACAAGGAGGAGGAGGAGTTCAAAGTGTTTAGCTCTGTTACCGCGGTTGAAAACGGCAGCAGGCTAATTGGTAGTAAACAGCCACAAGCGATAATCCTGAACGCCAAGACAGGAAGTCCGGTAGCTTGCGCTTGCGCACTCGCGGCTGCTGACGTCCCACGGTCGTTCCATTGTCGTGATGAAAGAATGCGCATGGCCCATAGTCTGAAATGGCATCTTTCAGTAAAGATGATTTCGTTACTGCCTCTGATTTTGGCGATTTAAGCGATATGCCACGAGGATGATTTAAATGTGAATGAATTGATAGATATTAGCAATGATTCCGGAGAGGAGGATCGCCAATTCTGTGTATGTGGCAAGCAATCTATGAGAGAAATGTTAGCTTGTGATGATGACCAATGCACTGTAGTTAATTCCAATGCCATACCTACCGCACGTATACCAATTTTAGCTGCCTTGTTTTGGGAAAATTACATGTAAATGGCAAACAGTTGAGAGGTTGCTGTAAGCTCTTCATTCACACTTGATGTAATACTTTTGCTACTAAAGCTAGTGCCAGCTAGTCTTGGGCTTAGTTAGCTGCAATTCTAGATTGCTGCTACTCCGCCCCTCAATTGTTCTCCTTTTTGGACCTCTGGAATATAATTTTGTTAATATAATATTCGTTAGCAGCACCTGTGCCTCAGTTTGTAGTTGGGTATACGTGTACTTCAAATGGAAGACGACCAAAGTACTTCATCATTTAACGTCCATTACTCAAAAGGGAAAAAACATGGACACAAGAAATACTTCACTGGAAAAAGAAAGCTTAAACGACAAAAGACTGACACTTTGTCATTTTCCACTGGAGATCCTGTCACTTTTAAGAAAGATGACAAGATATGTCTTGGTTGGGTGGATGATAAGGTGAAAGCAGGACAGTACATTGTATTCCATAATTTGCGTCTAGCTAGTTTGACAAAATGGAATGAATTATTATAAACCTCGTTAAATTTAAGCAATGGAGGGCAATACACTTTTATTACATACCAATATCTCCTTCAGGCAGCTGTAGATATTTGCATTTGTCCACCCGAATAGAGAAGTTGGAACAGCGTGTGAAACACAAGACGAAGGAAATAGCACAGGCCTAATCACTGCACATTCATGCCTATGAGAAAAGCAGACTCCAAGGTATGTTGGCTCGTTTAGAATATACTGTGAGCTCCTGGAATATGGACAAAATATTGACTACCTATAGTCTGCCTACCTATTACTACTCCCTCCATACTTCGAGGACAGTATGAACTGTCTTGCAAAGTACAATCAACGCAACCAATGTTTTCAAGAGGAAGTGACAGTACCTCCACTCCCATCAGGGCATACCAGGTGATGGCACAACTTGCATCTGTGGCAACTCCTAAACTAAAACATCCCGAAAATGTCAGATGCACTAAACTCAGAAAGCACCTGGCCACACTTTCACAACTGTTAGACCTTAAAGACAATGACCTTGAGCAACTGGCTATTCACATGGGCCATGATGTGACAGTTCACTGTACAACCCACTTTGATGGGACCCCGGTCACACGCGCTCAGTTCACGGCGGTCTTGCAGCGCGCTCTTGATTTTGTTGGCCTTAAGGACCAGCACTTCACCTCGCATTAATTTCGTATCGGGGCGGCGACATCTGCGTCTATGGCAGGTTTACCCGTGTCGGTCATTCAAACTATGGGACGTTGGAAATACAATGTTTACAGATGGTACATTCGTATTGCACCTGACTTTATTGTATGAATCATGCACCATTATCAGTTGATATTGCCAAACTAACACCCTTTCATTTCTTTCTGTTTATTTTTGAGCGACCTTACATCACGGTGTGCCCGTGGTTTGGGTCATTGGTGATTCATTCGTTCACTGGATGTCCCGGACAGCGGCGTGGTGCGGTGATGAAGCTTGCCTTCGCGAATTTGAAGTTCTATACTATGGAAGGCGTGGTCTGTGTCTGTCACAATACAATGACTTTCTGCATGAGACGTCGGCCCCCTGCCCAAAAAGGACATACTAGTTATCATCCGAAGTATACTGAGCTATACTAGACAAGTGTTTCCTAACGCGGTGTTATTTTGGTCCAGTATTTTACCCCGTATCCATTTTATGGGTGCATATAACCAAAATAAGGTGGAGCGGACACGCCGGGCCATTAACCGCATTGTTGGTGGCCTGTTTCGTGCTGCTCCTGGGGGGTTAATTGCCCATCCACAAATTGTCTGGGACAAACCCGAACTGTTCATGAAGGATGGAGTACACCTAACGGATAAGTCAGCTAAATTTTTACTGGATAATATTTGTGTTGCCCTGGTATCGCACTATTCCACTATTTAATAAATTCACAACGAGGCTATTGTGGCGGCGGTATTGAACCTTGAAAAGGAAGGTAAAATGTCTCAACTCAAGTGTACAAAATGTAAGTCACATGAAGATGTGAGTCTAGCAATAGACCTATGAGGAAAGTGGAAGTGAAGATGACTCAGACCAAGAAGACAATAAGGAAGATGAACAGGACTTTAGAGATCATAGGTCACATCATGGCCTATCATGATCAAATATTAATATGGGTTTTTTTAATAGTCAGTTGTACTCTAGACAATGGAAATCTAGCCAATCAAGTTGAAAGAACGTGGGATTTACTTCTTCAGGAGGGATTCCTACCCAAAGGAATCATGGTTAGAGACAAATATTGCAATGCCACTAGTGCAGGATCAATGCATAGTAAACACCAAAATACCACTGTTGACAAATCATTGTTCTTGAAAGACAAACACTGTAATGGGATGAAAATGCAGGCCCTAGTATATCTATGTCCAGCTCGGACTAGGTCGAGTCTAGGAGTGGGTGGTTGACTGGTGGTGTGTGATGAGTGGCCGCATTGAGGAAGGGTTGTGCATACACACATTTTTCTAAAAAGTCAAAACATATTTGGTTTTCAGGTTATTCATGACTCATGGCCAGGCGGCACAGCGACCTGACACTAACCAAGTCTCTGAGTGTGTCTTCCTACGTCTGTACAAGGAGTTCTGCCAAGTGCGAAACAGGCCAAAGGAAGCAAGGGAAAGACACTTCCAATTCCGCAAACTATTGTGTAGACCTATTCACATATAAAACAGCTACTTGAGGATAGCATACGTAGATATCCAAGAGCAGACCAACTTGGTGCTAGTCACCATCAGCAACGCAACAGTTTCTACGTGGTGAGACTAACTTTGTTGTAATACATGTAATATAGGGAACCTATATAGTATGTGAACTGGGCCCAATTTCATAACACTTGTGAGCACAACTACTGAAGACTACACTTCAATTTTTTATCGCCTCTCCCTTCTTTGTGGCAGGGAAAAGAATAAACCTTTACTTTTATACAAGACAATTCAGCATGTCCCTTGTAAAAATTCATTATTTCCCAGCACAGAGTGCGCTAACCGCACTCAAACCAGTTACACATTCTGCACCTAGATAGGAAAACGCATAACAATTATATAATTTTGTTTAAACTAATTAAAATGCTTTTTATTTTAACCAGTGGCTTCAAGATGACTTCCTGGACTTTCTTGATAGCTGGGAAAAGGAATCTAAGAGCCTGGAAAATGTAGCAAAGGAGGTGAAACAGAGAATGTGCTTAAACAGAGAATGTGCTTAAGCAGAGAGACAATTGAAGGATTGCGTATAACTGGTAATTATTTATGGCATTTCCATTTTTAGTGCAGGTCATGTTCATGTATGTCTAGTACAAAGTTAAAAATCTTAAAATTAAAATTAACTAGTAAAAAACAAACTTTAAGACATCCAAAGAAGCAACAAGACAATAAAGTTTGGGTTTGGTTTATTTTAAGATGCAAATCGATTTTCAAAGATTTTCAACAGAATTCGGTTTGAAATTTTGATCAACACTCTATATTTCCGTTAAAGAGGCCGTCTAAGAATTACTAAACCAGTGAAGTTTACACATTTCTGGAAGGTTATGTTATAAAGACACTATATTTAATTAGTTTGTTAGCCTTTGAGACATTGTATTTATTTTAAATGTCATTTATGTCCAACCCGCATGAGTCCTGTTTTAAGAAAAGCGAGAGGTCATCTTTGTTTACATCTTAAGAATGTGTGACGTCACAATTAGATGACCAGTGCATGCTATACATGTTGCTGCGCGAAGTGTATTACGCTAGGGATGCACGCAGCAGCGACGATAATACCAACTTGAATATCCCATTGTTGTACACAAGTACACTCGTGTATATACATGTACACTCGTGTGTGTATGTACATGTACATGATCCATGATCACGATTCATTTTGGACGACTTTCATGCATGATTTACATGTGTAAGAAGTTTATTGGGGCGACTTATCGGGTGCGATTTGGTCGATTGACCATCATGGCTTGGCTTGTGTAGTCTGGCACCTTTGTTATACGTCCTGGTTTCCCGTATAGTAGTACTGGACTCGAGACACTCGAGTCGCAGCAGTGTTGTCTGTCGTGTATCGGAAACATCATAATGTCAGATACGGACGGTTCCAATTCTTGGGAAGAAAATAGTGTAACTTCAGAGGCTTTTCAGCCATTTGACAGTGACACTAGCGGTAGTAGTGGCAGTTCCGACAGCTTTAGCAGTGCAACTAGCAACGACGATGACGAAGAAGTGCTGCTCGATGAGGACATGGAGGGGGAGGACGCCGCGGCTGTTGGACCCGCGTTGGTCATTCGAGGGGTTGAGCCATATAGGTTCGAGCCTTCGGCCCCGGTCGTGGTGGCTGACGAGCAAAACGAGGATGACGATGAGGCGATGCCACGCAACTTGGATCGTTTACTAAACACAGAATGGTAATTATTAAAATATTTGTACCGTAAAATCTTAGCACCATTTTGTCCAACTTTTAAAATTCACAATAGTTAGTTGTTCATTGATCAATGAGTTGATTTCTGTCTGTTGAAGCATGATCATGAAAAAATAACTTATCCATGTAGGACTGGGAGAGTTTGACTTTGAGGAATTTCCGGTATGAGCATGGTTTGAGCATCCTTGCTCCTTGCTCTATGGTTTGAGGAACACCATGTTAGCCCCATAAATTTGTTGATAACCAAGAATGATCTGCATCATGAAACTTACCAATCTATAAATGCTTCTGAAGATAGCCCATGCATGGGGATAGCCCTATGGTCCCCCATGGATGCCTGGATTAGTTTTAAAAAAGTGGGAACTCTCTCAAAGATCTTGCCAACTTGCTCCTTTTCGAAGCACGTACATGTTCTCATAATTAGTCGCGGGTTCCTTCAATTGTAGCTATTGATTGTTTATTGTAAATTCAATTTATTCAATGTACTCATATTTCTTTCTAAGATACGTAATTTGTAATCTTTTTTGTTACTCTCTCTGGGTTTTTATTTGTTTATTTATTTTATGCAACTCAGAATAAGTTTAGTCTTAGAATTAGATAGATGGCGCTTTACAAGTTTGCATAATAATGTTATTATTACCGTACCATTTTTAATATTTTGCTATGGGAACCTGACAAAAAAAAAATAAAAGAATTTTATATCAAAGGTGCTGGGGCCAAGGATACAGAGTAGTTTATGGACCAATTTATGGGGCTATAAATAATACCATGTATGCAATTTTTTTTCGAGCTGTGGTGGTTTTGAGAATAACCAACCAAGTCTCTGAGTGTGTCTGCCTACGTCTGTACAAGGAGTTCTGCCAAGTGCGAAACAGGCCAAAGGACGTCAAGGGAAAGACACTTCCAATTCCGCAAACTATTGTGCAGACCTACTCACATATAAAACAGCTACTTGAGGATAGCATACGTAGATATCCAAGAGCAGACCAACTTGGTGCTAGTCACCATCAGCAACGCAACAGTTTCTACGTGGTGAGATAACTTTGTTGTAATACATGGAATATACATGTAGGGAACCTATATAGTATGTGAACAAGGCCCAATTTCATAACACTTGTGAGCACAACTACCGAAGACTACACTTCAATTTTTTATCGCCTCTCCCTTCTTTGTGGCAGGGAAAAGAATAAACCTTTACTTTTTTACAAGACAATTCAGCATGTCCCATGTAAAAATTCATTATTTCCCAGAATAGAGTGCGCTAACCGCACTATATAAAGCTGTATTCAGATATCCAAGAGCAGACAACGGGTAACAACGAGTAACAACTGAACATTACCAAAAAAATGTAATATTCCTTTTTCATTGTTCTTTTGTGTTTTGTCTCCTCCAGGTGTTCATGTGGGAAGTGCGACGTGATGGAGAGTGCTATCAGCTGCCGATGCTGCATGGAAGTGCAACAGCTAACAGCAAAACTAGACAAGCTTGCCCCCAGACCACCAAACCTCGCTTGCTTTACAGAGCATCGACGTGATGGAGGGTGCTATCAGCTGCCGATGCTGCATGGAAGTGCAACAGCTAACAGCAAAACTAGATGAGCTTGCCCCCAGACCACCAAACCTCACTTGCTTTACAGAGCATCGACGTGATGGAGGGTGCTATCAGCTGCTGATGCTGCATGGAAGTGCAACAGCTAACAGCAAAACTAGATGAGCTTGCCCCCAGACCACCAAACCTCGCTTGCTTTACAGAGCATCGACGTGATGGAGGGTGCTATCAGCTGCCGATGCTGCATGGAAGTGCAACAGCTAACAGCAAAACTAGATGAGCTTGCCCCCAGACCACCAAACCTCACTTGCTTTACAGAGCATCCCTGGTTTGAGGCAACAGTCCTCAATCCAGGGACTCTGCAAACGGCCTACCACGCCTACCGTCAACAGTATGGAGCTGGTGCTATCGAAGGGGACAGAACTACGTAAGCTATTTCAGTGGCGTCCATGTTAATAAACTTGTATAGGGCCAATGATTTTCCGTTTCAGAAAAGTGCAAATTCCGTTTTCAAAAAACATGAATTCCGTTTCAGACAAAAAAAATTCCGTTTCATGTTCTTTAAAAGATAAAAGGTTGTTAATACACAGGGAATCGATTATAAACATAACTTTTGTATAAGATGCACTGCTGACTTCTTAAATGTTAATTTGAATTGAAAATTTTCCTGAAAGAGATAGTAAATTATTTTTTAAATCAACGGCCGATTCAGTTCCGGAGTTGGCAATTTCTGAAAACGTAACGCACTGTCTCACTGTGCGCTGCAACAAAAACAAGAAACATGTAACAGCCGTTGCACTGCAGTATCATTGCATATGACGTCACAGTGTACTTCTCCTCCACACAGAAACAAATTGTTGGCCATTTTGTTTTCGCTTAGGCGACAAAATGTTGAAAGTTTATGGTTGATTTTAGACCTTTCCGAGATGAAAAATCAATGTCTGTGTTCATATAGAGCGTAGGTAAGCTAGTTGGAGTATAATTGTTGATAAAAGGGAGGGTGAAAATGCAATTTGGGTGAAATAAATGTAAAGATCGTGCCGTGAATGCGATGATTTTGCCCTCCGTCTAATGTGTATTAATTTGCTATGTATTACGTCAGGTCGAGTCAACAGTACGATCTCGTAACTTTTTACGGTCTGATTTCTGATGCTTTTTTAGTTTAACAAAAAGAAACTTAATAAAGAATGCAGTGTTAAGTTAGCTTGCCTGATCAATTTCAATAGGTTTGGCCTTAATAACATGAAAAAAACCTACGTTTTTGTCACTATATTTTCAATTTTTTTTTACAAACTCAAATCCCGTTTTCCGTTTCAAAGGGCAGATTCCGCGAATTCCGTCCGTTTTCCGCGATCGCGGAAAATCATTGGCCCTACTTGTATTATTGGATATTTGCGCTAAGTAAATAAGTTTCTGTATATCAAGCTGTATTCAGTAAAAAGGGAACCAAGAAGAACCAAAAAATGCACCCTGAAAAATATAAATTTATTTAATCACTTAAAATAAACTTGCCATCACCCTTTTTTTCTTTATTTACAGAAAATTTCGGCATGTAGCCTACAGTCAGGTTGTGCGCTGGTGCTGGGGTTTTCTTGGACGCCACAACCGTGTGCCACTTCCTTCTTGTGTAGTGCTTCAAATCAGAGGGACATATCCAGATGAAGAGGGCAACTACAAGGGCTTCCAGTTTCCTCCTTTAGAAGACTTGTAAATTGCTACAGGTGTATCATGTTTATTAAAAAAATATAAAAATGTTAAACTCCAGGGTGTGAAATTAACGGTTGCCCGGTTGCCCGGGGCAACCAAAAAATCACTCGGGCAACCCGTGATCAAACCGTTGTTGCCCGTCGGGCAACCTTAAAAAAAAAATAAGAATTTAGGCCTACCCTCGTTATTATTGTGCCAGTTCCAAAGATCGTTTGAATTTTCCACATAAAGCTTCATGAAAAATAGTTACGATGTTGTACTTCACCGGAAGCGTTTAACAATTATTTTTTTCTTTCTTTAAATCACGCCGTCCACCGCGAACCATGTGCGAACTTTCCAGCTTGCACGTACGCGATGCACACTCACACCGCGATGGCACTGTGTAGCGGCATGGTAGCGGATAATGTGTGCACGATGTACCGTACGTTGTATTATTCGGATCTCGGACTCGACGCGACGTGGTCATGTTCCATCCCAACTATAGAACCGGCCTAACTATAAATAGTTGGGCACAGGCCCAATCCAAAACACAGTTGGCCTGGGCCCAACTATAGTTAGGTCGATTCTATAGTTGGAACAGAACGTTCACAAGTAACGAAATAGATGTAGACTGCGCGCACACGCGCTTTCCATGAATTGCGCTTTCCATGATTCACTAGTGCCACGCAGTCGTTATGCTGCACATATTATAACGAGCGTGGGGACAGCTAGCGAACATGGTGTGAGCGCGCGCAATGAATATTACTCGCTGCTATTTAATTCGCACTTGTTTATGTGTCAAACTTGACAAAGTTTCACGACGTGACAATCACAATGAGCCTCCTGAAGTTTGGTTTTACGTTGGGTAAAATACCCATAAGGGGCAATACCGATGCCGGATTGACGGATGATGAAGAACATGTATCGAAATCAGCAAAAATTACTTCAAATCACGGCGATGAGACCCACTCACGATCGTCGATGTCCGTTTCGATGTCCGTTTCGATAGCCATTTTTATATCTTTACCCTAAAGAGCATGCA
The DNA here is from genome assembly GCA_021014325.1 of Plazaster borealis. Classification (NCBI taxonomy): domain Eukaryota; kingdom Metazoa; phylum Echinodermata; class Asteroidea; order Forcipulatida; family Labidiasteridae; genus Plazaster; species Plazaster borealis. The sequence continues at coordinate 16,251,531 of CM037457.1, read as the reverse complement.
ATGCGCAAAGCATTATTATATTCGGGCAACCAAAATTACTTTCGGGCAACCAGATTTTCAGTTGTGGTTGCCCTGGGGCAACCAGCAAATTTTCTTAATTTCGCACCCTGAATTTACTCAAATAATTACAGTTTCCTCCATTTGATGACATGTAAATAACTATCATGTTTATTCAGGTTGTAAATAAAAATGTAAAACTCAAAGGTTTACACAGCACTGGTTTACAGTTTCAATGGCATTTTATCAAAGAAAACAAAATGGCATACATTTTACTTGCATTGGCTTTTACTCCATAATTGATGCCATCAAGTATAAAATTTCTGAAGATTGCACTGTCTGATTTTTCTCAACTTTTGACATGAAGGATGGGTGACATCTCAAAAGCTGTACAGCAGTTGTGTTTGTACAAATACTATACAAAATGCAATGATACAAATATTATGTCCCGGGTATACTTTCCGTAATTGCCAAAGACCTTAATCTAGTTTGTTTTAACTTTTCATCAAAATTTCATTTAATTTCAGTGAATTCCTTCACAAACTGGCTAAACTCCTTCTGCAATTTCCAGCAGTTGAGTATTTGCTAAGTGACCGCTTCAATCAAGACACACTTCAAATGTACTTTTGCAAGCAGAGATCCGCAGGAGGAACCAGTGACAACCCCACTGTCGAATAATTCAGACATAACATGATGGCTTTTCATGTTTCCAAAGTGGCGCTATCAAAACTAAAACAAGCCAAAGTCGAGCACTCTCTCCATTTTGATTGACTTTCTGTACAAACTTTTTGTCATTTGAATTAATACTAAAAAAAAACCACATGTTATAAAAGTTTACGGTTTTTCACTTGTTTATTAATAACACATATTCAATGGCAATTACATGAAATTCAGCTCTTAAATCTCTCAAAAAAGAAAATATTTTCAACAACAATATTCATTTGAAAACAAAAAACATAACTACTAACACAAGATTTATTTACACTTGAAGGATGAAGTACCAAGAGTTGTAGGAATAAGATCTCAAAGGGTACGCAATATCGAGCTACATGTAGAGGACAGCACTGGATCAATTCAAGTGGCATTGTGGAATGACAACACTAGAAGTCCCGTCAAAACTGGAGATCACATTAAGATTTCCCATGTGTCCCAGAGGAAGAATAGCTTCCTACAGATGATGAGTTTCTCATCAACAAGAGAAACACACATTGATGTAAATATCCCAATTATTGCTTAATTTGAATTATCAAAATGCATATTGGTTAACACAAAAGAATTTATTCAAATGTTATTAAAAAAAGAAAAAAGTTTACTCTTAAAAAGAATGTTATACCCTGAGTCCTGACATACTCTGGAAATACAAGGATTGATCATTATTTACAGATCGTTCCAGAGCAACACACAGTGGAGAATGTTATACCCTGAGTCCTGACATACTCTGGAAATACAAGGATTGATCATTATTTACAGATCGTTCCAGAGCAACACAAGTGGAAGTCATAACGGTGGAAGAAACAACAGACACAAGTATCTCTTTCATGTGCCAGTCAGACAACAAAATCTCCACTCTGCACTTGACCAAGTCACTGGCCCATGACTTGTGGAAATCCACCGAAACTGCAGACATACACATGTACTGAGTGCTCTAGAGGAGCAGTCAGTGTACACATTTGTTGTGCAGGCAGACAGTATCCTTCGCCTTGGTGGTTCCAACAACCCTGAACCATCCAGTGTTGACAAAGTTGGACCCTCCACTACTGAGAGAGCTGGACCCTCCACTACTGAGAGAGCTGGACTCACCACTACTGAGAAAGCTGGACCCACCACTACTGATAAGCCTGCACCCTCCACTGCCCCTTCCAAACTTACCAAAGCCTGTAAGCATGGAAACTGTCAAAAAACCACAAAGGGTGACGCAGAGTGTGTACTTGATAACACACCTCTTCCAAAATGACAAAAACAGCGATGAAAACAATTGATCATCTTACCTTAAAAAAGATCTTTTAAATTTATTTTCTTCAAAATTTTGCTACTTAACTGCAGTTAATCTATTTATGACCATATATAATGACTGCAAATTAGTGCTAAAAGTGTACGGGATGGTGTAAAATAAATGAACGTTATGATCGAAGACAATGATCTTGAGATATGTACTCAGTATATATTATTATGCTAAAGTTGCAACTGCTTTCCAATTAGGTAAAGATGTGCCACCCGATCAAACATGAAAGAGCCACTACAGATGATCAGACGTCATGGAAAAGCAAGTGTGCTGCAATACTTAATGATTAAATACAGGCTCATAACCAGCTCTTCTTCTGGATAATTTTCACTCATCAACCTTAATAAACTGAAACACGATTTCACACTTGAGTTTCTTAATTACAATAAATGTATACATTTATTTGGTTTATGTCATGGGTGCACTTAGTGAAAATCTATTACGTTTCGTTACGTTTCGTTTTTATTTGTTTTCTTTCATTTTGTTATGATTTGGTTTGTAATGGTTGTGTTTGTTGAGGCTGCATATCACTGTCTGCATGAGCTACCATAGAAATAAACATGTTTAAAATTATGTAAACCCGACAGTTCAAACAGGTAGTGTCGAAGTCGAAAAATCCTTTTCAAGTTAGATTCAGTTTTTGCCGATCAATAGTGAGTGAACTTTCTGAATCCGAATTGAGAATCTCTGGAAAGAAATGGAAAGGCGCCTTTGGGAAAGTAAGGAAACCCCTCCCAACCCCTAAGAGAATAGCTCTGAAGAGACTCACGCTCATTGTGGTGAGGTGATGTTTGGCCAGCCCAGAGTCCTGATCTGAATCCGATTGAGAATCTCTGGAGAGGAATGGAAAGGCGCCTTTGGGGAAGTAAGGAAACCCCTCCCAACCCCTTTGCTCTGAAGAGACTCACGCTCATTGTGGTGAGGTGATGGTTTGGCCAGCCCAGAGTCCTGATCTGAATCCGATTGAGAATCTCTGGAGAGGAATGGAAAGGCGCCTTTGGTGAAGTAAGGAAGTCCCTCCCAACCCCTAAGAGAATAGCTCTGAAGAGACTCACGCTCATTGTGGTGAGGTGATGGTTTGGCCAGCCCAGAGTCCTGATCTGAATCCAAATTGAGAATCTCTGGAAAGGAAATGGAAAGGCGCCTTTGGGGAAGTAAGGAAGTCCCTCCCAGCCCCTAAGAGAATAGCTCTGAAGAGACTCACGCTCATTGTGGTGAGGTGATGGTTTGGCCAGCCCAGAGTCCTGATCTGAATCCGATTGAGAGTCTCTGGAGAGGAATGGAAAGGCGCCTTTGGTGAAGTAAGGAAGTCCCTCCCAGCCCCTAAGAGAATAGCTCTGAAGAGACTCACGCTCATTGTGGTGAGGTGATGGTTTGGCCAGCCCAGAGTCCTGATCTGAATCCGATTGAGAGTCTCTGGAGAGGAATGGAAAGGTGCCTTTGGTGAAGTAAGGAAGTCCCTCCTAGCCCCTAAGAGAATAGCTCTGAAGAGACTCACGCTCATTGTGGTGAGGTGATGGTTTGGCCAGCCCAGAGTCCTGATCTGAATCCGATTGAGAATCTCTGGAGACGAATGGAAAGGCGCCTTTGGTGAAGTAAGGAAGTCCCTCCCAGCCCCTAAGAGAATAGCTCTGAAGAGACTCACGCTCATTGTGGTGAGGTGATGGTTTGGCCATTCCAGAGTCCTGATCTGAATCCGATTGAGAATCTCTGGAGAGGAATGGAAAGGCGCCTTTGGTGAAGTAAGGAAGTCCCTCCCAGCCCCTAAGAGAATAGCTCTGAAGAGACTCACGCTCATTGTGGTGAGGTGATGGTTTGGCCAGCCCAGAGTCCTGATCTGAATCCGATTGAGAGTCTCTGGAGAGGAATGGAAAGGCGCCTTTGGTGAAGTAAGGAAGTCCCTCCCAGCCCCTAAGAGAATAGCTCTGAAGAGACTCACGCTCATTGTGGTGAGGTGATGGTTTGGCCAGCCCAGAGTCCTGATCTGAATCCGATTGAGAGTCTCTGGAGAGGAATGGAAAGGTGCCTTTGGTGAAGTAAGGAAGTCCCTCCTAGCCCCTAAGAGAATAGCTCTGAAGAGACTCACGCTCATTGTGGTGAGGTGATGGTTTGGCCAGCCCAGAGTCCTGATCTGAATCCGATTGAGAATCTCTGGAGAGGAATGGAAAGGCGCCTTTGGTGAAGTAAGGAAGTCCCTCCCAGCCCCTAAGAGAATAGCTCTGAAGAGACTCACGCTCATTGTGGTGAGGTGATGGTTTGGCCATTCCAGAGTCCTGATCTGAATCCGATTGAGAATCTCTGGAGAGGAATGGAAAGGCGCCTTTGGTGAAGTAAGGAAGTCCCTCCCAGCCCCTAAGAGAATAGCTCTGAAGAGACTCACGCTCATTGTGGTGAGGTGATGGTTTGGCCAGCCCAGAGTCCTGATCTGAATCCGATTGAGAATCTCTGGAGAGGAATGGAAAGGCACCTTTGGTGAAGTAAGGAAGTCCCTCCCAGCCCATAAGAGAATAGCTCTGAAGAGACTCACTCTCATTGACCTAAGGGGCAGATGTTCCTTGCTTGGTCAAGAAATGAAACTCACAAAAAGGAAGCTAAAGAAAGATTGAAGAATTTAAATACAATCACAGAAATAACCTCAAAGAATAAGCCTTTTGATAGTTCTTCACGTGGACTAGAAAGCAAATGAACCAAAAGGAAGCTGAAGACAGATTGAAGAATTTAAAATGCAATCACAGAAATAACCTCAAAGAATATTAAGCCTTTCTGATGTTCTTCACGCGGACTTGAAATCAAATGAACCAAAAGGAAGCTGAAGACAGATTGAAGAGTTCAAATATAATCCCATAAATAACCTCAAAGAACAAGCCTTTCAGATGTTCTTCACATGGACTCGAAAGCAAATAAACCAAAAGGAAGCTGAAGACAAGTTGAAGAATTTAAATCCAATGACGCAAATAACCTCAAGGAACAAGTCTTTCTGATGCTCCTTGATTGGTCCAAAAAGCAAACTAACCAAAAGAAAGCTGAAGACAGATTGAATAATTTAAATTCAGTTACGCAAATAACCTCAAAGAGCAAGCCTTTCGGATGTTCTTCACATGGACTCGAAAGCAAATGAACCAAAAGGAAGCTGAAGACAGATGGAAGAATTTAAATGCAATTACGAAAATAACCTCAAAGAAATAGCCTTTCAGATGTTCCTTGCTTGGTCAAGAAATCAAAGGAACCAAAAGGAAGTTGAAGACAGATCAAAGAATTTAAATACAATTATGCAAATAACCTCAAAGAACAAGCCTTTTGGATGTTCCTTGATTGGTCGAGCAAGCAAACTAACCAAAAGGAAGCTGAAGACAGGTTTAAGAATTCAAATACAATCACGGAAATAACCTCAAAGAAATAGCCTTTCAGATGTTCCTTGCTTGGTCAATAAATCAAAGGAACCAAAAGGAAGCTACAGACAGATTGAAGAATTTAAATACAATCACGGAAATAACCTCAAAGAACAAGCCTTTCGGATGTTCTTCACGTGGACTCGAAAGCAAACTAATCAAAAGGAAGCTGAAGACAAATTGAAGAATTTAAATGCAATCACAGAAATAACCTCAAAGAACAAGCCTTTCGGATGTTCTTCACGTGGACTCGAAAGCAAACTAACCAAAAGGAAGCTGAAGACGGGTTGAAGAATTTAAATACAATCACGGAAATAACCTCAAAGACAAAGCCTTTTGGAAGTTCATCACGTAGACTCGAAAGCAAATGAACCAAAAGGAAGCTGAAGACAGATTGAAGAATTTAAATGCAATCACATAAATAACCTCAAAGAAATAGTCTATCAGATGTTCCTTGCTTGGTCAAGAAATCAAAGGAACCAAAAGGAAGCTAAAGACAGATTGAAGAATTTAAATGCAATCACATAAATAACCTCAAAGAAATAGTCTTTCAGATGTTCCGAAGAATTTAAATGCAATCACATAAATAACCTCAAAGAAATAGTCTTTCAGATGTTCCTTACTTCGTCAAGCAAGCAAATGAACCAAAAGGATGCTGAAGACAGATTGAAGAATTTAAATGCAATAACGCAAATAACCTCAAAGAACAAGCCTTTCGGATGTTCTTCACGTGGACTAGAAAGCAAATGAACCAAAAGGAAGCTGAAGACAGATTGAAGAATTGAAATACAATTACTGAAATAACCTCAAAGAACAAGCCTTTCTGATGTTCAATGTTGGAAAGTCAATAGGCGATGGTTAAATCAGACCTTTTCTTTGAAGTTTGCATACATCCTCACAGAAAGAGGGGGGGGGGGGTTGAAGAGAGGGGGGAAGGGGTAGAACTTATTGAACAGAAGTGGCCGAGAGGCTGTCTCCACTTTGGAAGGTGGCTGTTTTGAAATGATCTGATTGTAGATTATGTATTTCCTAATTGACCTTAATTAAAAAGAGGAGCCTGCGGTAATAAAATGTCCAAATGGTGCTTTTAAACCAGGGTTTATTTTCTTATGTCTTATGCAATAGGAACTGCCATTCCATCTGAAGACCTTATGGCCTGTGTATGGAAATCCAGGTACTGTAATTATTGTTGCCGATCAATCTTTTGCTGTGAATGACATGTGTGGCAAAGGGTTGAAGTGCCTCTCTTGCAAGAGATGAATGCAGGCACACCAATAGGATGAAGGAGACTAACGAGCAAATGACAGATTTAACAGTCTTTTTGACTGAAATTTCAACCTGTGACTGCCATCTAATGACAAAACAAAGTCATGAGCAGCATTGTTTTCGTCTTGGAAACCGATTCAAATAATGTTGACAACAATCCACAACTGCAAGGAATAATTGCCAAACCTGTTGACCAAAGGGTCTACTCAGTAGTAGATGGTTACCTTATTCTAATCCCTGCTGCAAGACATGATTTTTGTGAAGGGTGTAATTCTTCTTGGAGCAATGAGACCTTTCTTAAGAGTCAGTATCCAGTTTTCATTCTGAAGAACATTCATCAAGCAACAGGCTTTTTTTGTTGGCCAAGGATTAAACATGCGGATGACGGTTGATTTTAAAGAAAATTATGTCATGTTATTAAAAAATATTCCTTTAAGTGTCATTCTTTTGATGAAGATGATGATCATAAGAATATTGATGAGTACTCAGACTTGCCCGAGCCAGAACCCATGGACCATGATCGGGTGATGGTGCTGATGGCCTGGTACCTGATCTTGCCCAGCAAATCATTGATATTGAAGGTACTGATGACTCTCCAAACAACGATGAAGAGTTTGCACAAAATTGACAACATTGGCAACTGTACCTGCTCGAGAAACAAAGCCAAAAACAACCCTTGCACCAACCAGTTTGAGAAAACCTATTTCTGCAGCTTTATGCACAGATGTCTGAAAACTGGTATTTGTAATCAATAAAGGAGAAATTAGGCTAGTTACTTATTCCTAAGTGCATGAAGTGGGACAGGCCAGCTTTCACATGGCTAGTTACTTATTCCTAAAGTGGCACAGTATCGTGCCTTTGGGCAGTGAATACACATTTGTCACAACTTCCATAGATATTACCAAAACTATAAAGATGTATTGAACTTGTATTTTTCCCAAATGGGAGAGTATCGTGCCTTGGGGCAGTGAATACCCCTTTGTCACAACTTCCTTAGATGTTGCCAAAACTATAAAGATTTATTGAACTTGTAATATTCCCGAGTGGGAGCGTATCGTGCCCAGGGGCAGTGAATACCCCTTTGTCACAACTTCCTTAGATGTTACCAAAACTATAAAGATTTATTGAACTTGTATTATTCCTAAGAGGGAGAGTATCGTGCCTTGGGGCAGTGAATAACCCTTTGTCACAACTTCCTTAGATATTACCAAAACTATAAAGATTGATTGAACTTGTATTATTCCTAAGAGGGAGCGTATCGTGCCTAGGGGCAGTGAATAACCCTTTGTCACAACTTCCTTAGATGTTACCAAAACTATAAAGATTTATTGAACTTGTATTATTCCTTAGAGGGAGAATCGTGCCTAGGGGCAGTGAATACCCCTTTGTCACAACTTCCTTAGATATTACCAAAATACAAAGATTGATTGAACTTGTATTATTCCTAAGAGGGAGAATCGTGCCTAGGGGCAGACCGCAGTGAATACCCCTTTGTCACAACTTCCATAGATATTACCAAAACTACAAAGATTGATTGAACTGGTATTATTCCTAAGAGGGAGAGTATCGTGCCTTGGGGCAGTGAATACCCCTTTGTCACAACTTCCTTAGATGTTACCAAAATTATAAAGATTTATTGAACTTGTATTATTCCTAAGAGGGAGAGTATCGTGCCTTGGGGCAGTGAATACCCCTTTGTCACAACTTCCTTAGATGTTACCAAAACTATAAAGATTTATTGAACTTGTATTATTCCTAAGAGGGAGAGTATCGTGCCTTGGGGCAGTGAATAACCCTTTATCACAACTTTCTTAGATATTACCAAAACTATAAAGATTGATTGAACTTGTATTATTCCTAAGAGGGAGCGTATCGTGCCTAGGGGCAGTGAATAACCCTTTGTCACAACTTCCTTAGATGTTACCAAAACTATAAAGATTTATTGAACTTGTAATATTCCCGAGTGGGAGCGTATCGTGCCTAGGGGCAGTGAATACCCCTTTGTCACAACTTCCTTAGATGTTACCAAAACTATAAAGATTTATTGAACTTGTATTATTCCTAAGAGGGAGAGTATCGTGCCTTGGGGCACTGAATAACCCTTTGTCACAACTTCCTTAGATATTACCAAAACTATAAAGATTGATTGAACTTGTATTATTCCTAAGAGGGAGCGTATCGTGCCTAGGGGCAGTGAATAACCCTTTGTCACAACTTCCTTAGATATTACCAAAACTATAAAGATGTATTGAACTTGTATTTTTCCCAAATGGGAGAGTATCGTGCCTTGGGGCAGTGAATACCCCTTTGTCACAACTTCCTTAGATGTTGCCAAAACTATAAAGATTTATTGAACTTGTAATATTCCCGAGTGGGAGCGTATCGTGCCTTGGGGCAGTGAATACCCCTTTGTCACAACTTCCTTAGATATTACCGAAACTATAAAGATTTATTGAACTTGTATTATTCCTAAGAGGGAGAGTATCGTGCCTTGGGGCAGTGAATAACCCTTTGTCACAACTTCCTTAGATATTACCAAAACTATAAAGATTGATTGAACTTGTATTATTCCTAAGAGGGAGCGTATCGTGCCTAGGGGCAGTGAATAACCCTTTGTCACAACTTCCTTAGATGTTACCAAAACTATAAAGATTTATTGAACTTGTATTATTCCTTAGAGGGAGAATCGTGCCTAGGGGCAGTGAATACCCCTTTGTCACAACTTCCTTAGATATTACCAAAATACAAAGATTGATTGAACTTGTATTATTCCTAAGAGGGAGAATCGTGCCTAGGGGCAGACCGCAGTGAATACCCCTTTGTCACAACTTCCATAGATATTACCAAAACTACAAAGATTGATTGAACTGGTATTATTCCTAAGAGGGAGAGTATCGTGCCTAGGGGCAGTGAATAACCCTTTGTCACAACTTCCTTAGATGTTACCAAAACTATAAAGATTTATTGAACTTGTATTATTCCTAAGAGGGAGAGTATCGTGCCTTGGGGCACTGAATAACCCTTTGTCACAACTTCCTTAGATATTACCAAAACTATAAAGATTGATTGAACTTGTATTATTCCTAAGAGGGAGCGTATCGTGCCTAGGGGCAGTGAATAACCCTTTGTCACAACTTCCTTAGATGTTACCAAAACTATAAAGATTTATTGAACTTGTAATATTCCCGAGTGGGAGCGTATCGTGCCTAGGGGCAGTGAATACCCTTTGTCACAACTTCCTTAGATGTTACCAAAACTATAAAGATTTATTGAACTTGTAATATTCCCGAGTGGGAGCGTATCGTGCCTAGGGGCAGTGAATACCCCTTTGTCACAACTTCCTTAGATATTACCGAAACTATAAAGATTGATTGAACTTGTATTATTCCTAAGAGGGAGAGTATCGTGCCTTGGGGCAGTGAATACCCCTTTGTCACAACTTCCTTAGATGTTACCAAAACTATAAAGATTTATTGAACTTGTACTATTCCTTAGAGGGAGAATCGTGCCTAGGGGCAGTGAATACCCCTTTGTCACAACTTCCTTAGATATTACCAAAATACAAAGATTGATTGAACTTGTATTATTCCTAAGAGGGAGAGTATCGTGCCTTGGGGCAGTGAATACCCCTTTGTCACAACTTCCTTAGATGTTACCAAAACTACAAAGATTGATTGAACTGGTATTATTCCTAAGAGGGAGAGTATCGTGCCTTGGGGCAGTGAATACCCCTTTGAAAGGGGGATGAGATACACTTGTTTTGAGGCCAAATTTGAGTTATTTTGGTGAAAGTCACCCTAGGTACCAATTTACAGCTTTGTATCTTATTTCAAAGGCGTTCGAAAACGTATCACAAAACGTAAAAATATTCAACGGCGCGAATAGCGCTCACTTGGAGGGGGTGCCACGCCCATTTTGAGGGACGTTAATTCTGAAACGACTTGGAATTTGATTTTTTTTTTCTCGCATGCATAGAGTCACTTGGTTGCGTAAAAGGTCACTAGAGGTTGTTTTGTTTACTGTGTATTTATAACAATATTTAATGTCCAGTTGATGTGGACAAGTGTCATGAACATATGTACGGGGTGAAGAAGATATTTGGCTGGTGGATGCTATGAACTGTGAGGCATTACGTGATAGATTTCAGTTGATTATCACTGTTTATGTGACACTGAGGTGATTTTGCACTGGAATTGACATTAGTGTTTACAATGATTGTTTTCTTGTGTATTCATACAGATTACAGTAGAGGAGGTGCAGGCGGAAGTCGTGTCAGTTGTAGAAAGTGATGGAGAAATGCTTCTCTTGACTTGTGAAGTTTGTGGTGAACTTGTGGAGCTGCATATTGGCAAGAACATTGCCATGAAGATTTGGAGTTCACCTGTGGTAAAGATACCATTGAGGATAATGAGAACAAATGTATTTTTGAGTTCGTTCTACAAGGTAAAAATATTATTGATTTAGGTGTGCGAGATGTCGTAGAAGAAGTGGTCGAAGAAGAAGGGGGCGAAACATCTGTTAAGAAAGCTTTGAGTTTTTAAATTGTATTTTTTATAAATGAGTATGATACAATTAAAAGGTCTGGGTACTTTTTAAACAATGTCCACAGATTTACATTAAACTTAAAGAGTTTGAAGATAATGATTGTAGAAGGTTTCCCTTAAAATATTACTTGTTGAGGTGCTGTAGTTTTGAGTAATGAGTAAAACATTGTCGCAATAATTATTTTAGTGTAAGTTTGAGCATGTAAAAACGTATTAACCAGTTATAGTATTTTATCATAACATATCTTACAACACAAAGATGCGCTACGAAACAGCTAAAAAATACCTAGTTTAGGTTTGAAAACTATGTTTTAGAAAATTATAATTAAAAGGAAGCTGGTTAAAATCTCAACTACAAAATCACAAGAGGATGGCTGATTACAAGGATGGCTTCGGGTTAATGGATGGCGAGTTCTGACTTTGCAATGAGATAATCTGACTGATACTTAAGGGAACTGGACAATCCGTTTGGACCTCACACCAATGAACATAACAGCACTGGTTATTTGATAGAGACACCCTTTAACAGCACTGGTTTAGAGAAACCTTTCACATCGGAACTGATGACTACACCCTGTCCATTAACAAGTGTTTTTGCACTGTACCAAAAACCTGAAAAGGAAGTTCTGGAGACAGAGTTTCACACCTTGTGGACTTGATCACAAGAAAAGAAAGCTGCCCAGAGCAGGCCTGATACAATTTTAACATACATGATGCTAAAACAGTTATGGAGAATTCTGTGGCGTGGACGTCATTATGGACGTCCGCGGAAGAAGGTAAAACTCTCACAGGCTGGGTAACCCTTTTTGAAGATGCTGAACATGTTAGAAAGTGTTTTGAAACAGGGCAGGCACTGTCATTTGTATGCAAGCGGAAAACTGCTAACCTCGGACAAAGTGGTAAGTTTTCACTTCAATTTGAAGGAATAAAGTTCTTCTTCTTTTTTGAATGAAGATGTAAGCCATTGTATTGTGGTTTTTAAAGGCCTTATAAAGGTACTTTTAATTTTTTATTAAATAAAATTAAGTATGAATATTATTTTATTAATTAAAAATAAAATAAAATAATTGTAACAATGAATGTCATGTTATTGTTATGTTTATGTACCGTTTATGACTGTCATCCTACCTACCTTAATTAACAATTTCTGATAGGAAAGTTGCAATAATCGTATTCCTCCATCCTCCCCATGTGCCATCGTCTACAAACGGTTGGGAAGATGGAGAATTTATGACTGAATGATTGTCGTACACCACTATGTGTTGCGACTCCATCCAGATCCAGTAAGTACTATACTTAGTAATTATTTCTGACTCCTTGAATGTTAGGCCTACAGCAACAATCTGGAACATCGAACAACTTGAGAGTCCGCTTCCATGACATTGAAGATGCTGTTGTGCCATACGATGGTGTGCCATTTTTTTTACTTGGGAAATATGAGCTGAACTGGATGTTTGGTAACGACCAGCATAAGGCCCAAAAGAACAAACAGCAAGCGACCAGAGACAGTGAGTTGAAGGTGAGCAAGTCGAAAAGTAATCAGATACTCTGATCTACAGTTAAACTCATCATTTAGTGTAGGAATTAAGGATACATAACAAGAGGAATAAAATCTAAAATATGGTTACATGTACGTAATGTCAGAAAAGAACAGAAGAAAATTCATTTGTTGCCTTAATGTTATATGGTTCATGTTGTTTGCCAGCTTAACAGTATTATTTTTAATACTTAAAACAATTCTAAAAAAAATCCAGTTTAGCTAATAAATGTTATAAATATGTTACTGCATTTTGTCACATTTAGGGCAACCATCCTAGAGGTAGAAAGTCCAAACGGACGCTTCAGACCACAAAGAAAAGGGGCTGTCCGGCACCAATCCTGATGAAGCATGTTGTCCGCTTCCCTGATTTCAAGGTAAAGTGAGACAATTTCTTGACCTATTCATTCTGCTTACCACAGAATTCTGCGATTGCGATCACCATTCTCCGCTTACAGCATAAGAGCCTGATTTCTGCGCTAGCTGTACGTGTAAGCGTAAAAAGCCTAGTGACGTTGACTAAGTCCTTGCTCTATGGACTACGCAAGCAAAAATTCCATGCTAACCCGTGAAATACGCATGACGTAAGCGCAGAATTCCCTGCTTCCGTAAGCGCCGATCCCTTGCTAACGCTATAAGCAGATCGAGCCATGAAATTGGGCCCTGATAGTGATAGTTGCTGAAACATTTGAAGTGGAAAGTACAAAACAAACTTAGAAACATTTAAGCATTTTGAATCTAATTTTTGGTACAAAAGTCTGTAAAGAGGCTGAACCAGGCAATTTAGGGTTTTCAATACATCTAGTGGTACCATTCGCTAAGTACAAAATGCCTCTAAGGCTCTCTAGTGAGGTGGTGAAGAAAAAGCCAGGTATCACCGTGCATGGAAAGTGTATAAACAAAAGGCAAACCAACCCTTAATTTAAAAGTTCCTAACCTACACGCGCACTTTAAAGGGCAATACTACAGTTTATAGTAGTCTGGTAAATCGAATTACGCCCAGGGTATGAAGGTTTTTTCTCATCATTATCAAGCCTAATACCCCTCAGAGGGGCTAGAGAAGCTTATTCCCTATAAAAAGTGGAATAATCTTGCTCTTTCCCCCAAGCTGGTTGTTTATGAATGGTTAATGATGATTGAAAGAATTGCCCTGAAGCCCCGCCCCCTTACCATTCAATGCACAAACCTATGGCCCAAAATACACAAACACTGGCGTAAAGATCACCCCTGTATTGCCAAGGCTATTGTGATGTCTACAGCCTGTAGACATCACAATAGCCTAGGCAATACAGGGGGTGATCTTTATGCCAGTGTGTGTGTATCTGCTAGCTAATATGTAATAGGATGATTGATGTTTATTGAAACAAAGCTAGCTACTGATGATTGATGTTTATTGAAACAAAGTCAGAAACCTGAAACAAGTTCAGAAACATATGCTTATCACAGTGATACAGACCGAAATACTACACAGATCAAGGCATTGTACACAGAGTCAATGGATGTACAAACGTATGCATTATTGACCAACTGCTGAAGTTGTCACAAGGTTTTCAATAAGCCATTTTGAGATATGGCGGACACATTACTAACGCTGTTTGATTTGGGTAAATTTGTCTGTATACAAGCAAATCCTACAGTGCACTCCTATAGTGTCCACCATATCTCAAAAAGGCTAATGTGACCCTAACCCCTCAGGATAAAGAGCTTTTCTGGTGTGTTTGTTGAAGATATGATCATGGATGACCCCACAGAATGAAATTTTTGAACATTCATCGGGCGGAGTAATTAAAAATTTAGCAAAATCCTACTACAAACTGTAGTATTTGCCCTTTTGATTGAGGGTTCATAACATATTTTCTACCCTTTTGAGGAAATCCAATTTAATGTTGTTTTTATGTTTTTAGGAGGAGGGATTAATTTGTATTAGATCACATGAAAGAGTTTTAAATTGCATATCGCTAAAAAAGGATAATTTTTGCCGCCTATTGTTTTCACAACAAAGTAAACGATAATTTGGGACAGATGTAGGCCCACATGTATACATGTACCTTTCACATTTGTTAGAAATTTTGTTAAAAATAATTATCATAATGAGTGAGCCCCTGTGCAATTGATTTTGTACAATGCCTTTTAGTCTTTTAGTCTTTTAGTGTACAATGGGGGCCTATGCATAACAAAGAGGAACAATAACTTATCCTTCAAATTTTTCTTTGTGAAAATGTGATCATCAATCATGATTTTTTTATAGGCTTGGTTCATCGTAAAGGTTTATCGTGCAACCATGTAGCAGCCATCATATTCAAGTTAGACGCAGCATTTATGAGTAGCACCTCTGGGATTGGGAGTTTACACTGCACATCACAGCCCTTCACCACAGTCTTTACTACACAGAGGATTTATTCTCAGTGCCACCTAGAGTTGAAAGAAGGCCAGTCCAATTAATAATCCAATCAGAGCAGACCATAAAATCTTCAAGACAGTAGTCTAAAATTACCATACACCCACAAGGATATTTACTTTTCTAGCCAGTATTACATAACACCCCATTATGTATGCAGGAGTTTTACAAAGGTTATTTGCACAGCACATAAGCAATGTACACAGTACACTGTACAGTACATGCACAATACAGTGTTACCTTAAATGGTTCTACGGTGTTTCCCCAAATTTTCTACTAGTGTAAACTGTTTGATTGAAAAAATGAGTGCTGTCCAATTCAGTGACACTCCAACACTGTTGACTTGAGATAAACATAAAACCGTAAAAGTGTTTTTACATGTTTTATAGGTACAAGTCAGCGCCTGGGTATTATGTTCGTATTTTGTCAAGTTAACTGGGGTGGTTGGCAAACATAAAGAGGACCAGAAGAACCGGTTGACAAATGTGTCAGGAAAATTATTTTTTTGGGGGGAGCACGTGGAACATCTTGAAGGGTGTTACCATTTCAACAGTTCTTGAAAGCAAGCGAGTTTGTGACCTTCAGTGGGTGAAACCCAGCTATGCCAAAGGAGGCATGTAGACCATGTTTAATCAAACTGAAGTTCAACAAACAAGGTTGCTATCATAAATGGAGGCGAGTTCAGGGGGGTCTGGACCCCCTCTATGTTTTGTTTTTTTGGTCTTGGGGTTTTAAACTAACAAATGGCACAAGCCAAAAAGAAGAAAAGAATCAAATGCCAGAATAAGGGGTGATGGGGCATTCCAGGTCCGTACCATTTTTGTTGTTTGCTAATTCATTGGACCCTGGACCCCCCTCCCCTCCTCACTCTGCCTGATAAATGCATTGACATATCATTAATTACATGTTGGTGTTGCATGTGAAATTCTTTCCTTGTGTGGGCTCCCTAGTCTTTGTTTCCATTTTGACATCATAATTCACATAAGGCCAATGAAATTAGCTCAGTAGTTTCTCGTCATCCATTTATCAAATTTCGGTGAGGTTTTTTTTTCATTATTCATCATTAATTATTTCTCACCAAGGAAAAATGAAAGCATACATGTAAGATGGATCAATCGAACAATCAATATAGTATCAATGATCCTTGCATAAAAGCGCCCTCACTGAGGTCAAAAGACGGCAAATTATTGGCTAAAGTTGCGCATGGGCCCGACCATGGAGGTAGGCCAGACAAACCATTATGTGACCGCGCAGCTTGCAATTGGCAAGGCTGTGCATGTAACACATATGTTAACAAGGTACATGTATGTCAGGTTGCTGTAGAACACAGACCGCGCAACCGGAACGGAAACTTTTGCTTGGGAGTAGTTTGCGTCTGATTTTCACCAGGTTTTTTTTGCAAAATAATGAAATTTCAGTAAATAATGAAATTTTTGGTGCAGGGCCAAAATCACATACTTTTTATATGGTAGGCCTCATGTTTTAATGATTTTTCTAATGAAAACACACAATAAACTGTTGTGTTTGAAAAGTATGATTGATGTGGGGGAAGCTGTGTGTACAAAGAATATGGGACAGAGTGAAAGGGTAAAACAAAATTGACTGCAGATTTCAAAATTGTTTAAAAGAAAGGAGTACAGCGCCCCAGTTAGTTACTGGGTCTAGTCATAGTCACAGTGTGTTTTCCCTCCATGCCCTGCCCTGTAAAATAATGAATAATCACATTTTCAAGAGGGCAAGCATTTTATAATGGCATAACCGTCATGGAGCAGACGATAAACTATTTAACTTACTTATTTTTTGTTTAAACATCAGTTTTTGTTTTAACCATCAGTTTTTGTTTAACCATCAGTTTTTGTTTTAATTCTGGCCAAGAATGAATGGAAAAATTACTGAAGTTTGCTTACCACCATGACATTGTGAAAGTTCAACTCCGAATTAAGAAAAAGAGAGCTCCTCGGCCCGGGATCGCCCTCTTTAGTAAATCAAGATTGTTCTTGAACTACCACGAATACTTTACTTACTTCCTCCGTTCAGTACAGATTCCCGCCTACACTGCTAGCTGTGCTGGGTGGTGGCTTCATGAATGGAGCGGGTGGAAGGCAAGCCACCCAAACCTGAACATGTGGCATGGTTGCTGAAGGCTGACGCTTTCTCTGGCGGCTACGTAAAACTCCAGTTCAAATCCAATTATCGTATTAATGGTATTGTCAACTTTCTTTGCCCATCTGAATCCAAACAGTTAGCATGGTTTACAGCGACAAACTCAGCATAATGCAGTGACAAACTCGAGTACATCCGTGTTTAAAACTAAATGTAGATATTGCAAACAACGAAGGACAACGAGGTGCAGCCCAAATCCTCCATGGCCACCGCTGCTCGAATGTACAGCACCGCACTACATACAGCACTAGCTGTGCCACGCACCATAGAAACGAAGTGGTTGTAAAGTGTTGTTACGTCCGCTCGACGCGTCGCGTGCATGCACGGGACATGCATGCCGCACTGTAGTGTGGCCAACCATCATGTTCCAACTGGACCGAGCAGGCACTATTCCTATCCTAAACCGGATTGAAACTACTGTTGGCATAGATCATGGAGGATCCTCCATGCATAGATATAATACTTCTTTTCTATGTTGAGCTTCACAAAAATGTCAATAACCAATTCTGAGAAAGCGGTAATCCGGATCCAGGCATACGTGTCAAAATCGAAAATCAGTGTGGTGACATCATGATGACGTGACAAAGTCAATAGACCTTTCTTTTGTTGATAAACAAACCGCGCTGGTTGGCATGGACGGCCGAATGTTAGCAAAACATTCAATCGTGTTAACAAATGTTGTATCCAAATTCAACATTTCTGTAAACTTTCAATCAACCAAAAATACATACCATGATTGGTTGCTTTGCTTCCAACAAATTCAACACTATTTTAGAATATGTGTGTAACATTATTACAAACTGTGGCTATCTGCTTATGCTTTGCATTTATGGCTTTCCATAGTTTTCCAACCTCGGTTGGCAAAAACTCGGGCTGTGACGTGTCAAAAGAAAGGTCTATAGGATTAGGGCGGCTACATAGAGCGCCCTCTGGACGGAGTGCACATTATTTTTTCTAGCCCGAACATCTGACGTCACACTTCCAGGCTCGTGTGTACATTTGTGTATGGGGAATTGCTGGTTCATTCCTGACTTTTTCAGAGCGAAATTTGAAACATGACTTCATTGGATTTAACAACAAATGGGTCTTTACATTCCAAGTCGGCATTTGTCTTCTGTCAAAAGTTCAAATTACGAAAGAAAAAACACCCTTGTTGTACAAATTTGTGTGCTTTCTTGCAAGAAGTTTTTATTATTTTAGTGAGAAATTACCTCTTTCTCAAAAACTACGTTACTTCAGAGGGAGGCGTTTCTCACAATGTTTTATACTATCAACAGCTCTCTGTTGCTCGTTACCAAGTAAGTTTTTATGCTGATATATATTTTGAGTAATTACCAAACGTGTACGATGCCTTTAACAAATACTACATTTTGATCAATTTTCATCTTATGAAGCAACATTACAAGAAATATAACCATAAAACTAATGAAGAGTGGCAATAGAGTAGCAACACAATCACATAAACACTCTTTGATGGTATTATTAAAAGAGAATGCAATAAAGCTGATAAAATGTGTGTGTAATATAGCCTGCATGATCTGCTCACTTTAGGTACCTTCTGGAGACCAAGGACAAAACAAAAAAGGGAAAATAAAAGGACTCCATAGGGGAGTTCTAAAGACCACGGTGCTCCACAAGAAATTTTGTGTACAAACCCTATGGGCAAACTGTTAATGCAGGGACAAAGTAAAGAACAAAAGAATGCTCTACAAGGATGCATTTTTCAAGATGTGTGCATTGCTATGCATTATGCATGTACAGTGTATCAACATACTACATGAAGGTAAATATCCAGGGCATGTTAGAGTAAATTATTCATTTGAAAAAAATGTTTTTTTAGAGTTGGGAGGAAATACATACTGTAGATTTGTGAGGCAGATCAGTTTATACCTTGTTAATGCTGCAACTAACTGTTGTGTATTTATGTTAAGGAAAGGACACCATATTTAACAAGGTTTAGCATAGAACCTTGCATTTCCTACGTACATGAGTCCATTGCTTCTAATGTAATATAATCACTGCTGGTGAAAACATAACTTTAAATTGAGACATTGATACATGTACGCCCCACTTAGAAATGCCTATATAATTCAACTGAATAAATTACAAAGCCTTAAGCTTTTGAAACATTTTGGGTGCATTCTTTGCATTTTCTTTGCATGTCCTTAAAAAACCTTTCTATTATTATGATGTTCATATAAAATACCCTCAAAATGTTTTTTGTTGTCACACTTAGTCTCATCTCATGGTTTGCTTGCACACAGCTACATGTATGATTTCACTCTTCCCTCTACACACAATAAGTGGCTCAACATATTATCACTGGAAACAATATTCTGATAAGAAATTTCTAACAATCATTCCTCATCCAAAAATCCCTTCCCCCTTTCACCCCAAACCCCCTTTTCCTCTGTGGGATGCAAACTTCAAAGAAAAGGTCTGTTTTAACCACCAACTTTGACTTTATGAATGACAGAGACTATTGTCTCCCACTAAAACAACTTCCAAACAGTCATGGGATGGTTTATTCAGAGACCACACCAAACCATGTGTTTCATTTTCACAACCTTTTTCTGCCCATTTATCTTTTGCTGGCTACCACCGGAATTAGTTTCAAATTTCCTGCACCACCATTTTGCTTAAATTGGGCAGTCCTCTCTCACACCCTCCATCCTATCTGTCCTGTTCACCCCCTCACCCACACCTGTTGTCATGTGGCTTTTCCCCTCAACCATTTCCTTCCCCCCCCCCTCCCCGCCCTTTTTAAAGAACTGCACATGACACCTCATATGGTTTTTTTAAAGCCTATCTTCAATACATGATTCTCAATCAACACAGGGAGAAATTTCATTAATGACATAACCTTAAGCTTAGTGCATTCTGGTCCTACTACTTTCTTTGCATGTCCTTAAGAAAAAAAAACCATTTCATATGATGCAAATAGTGAGTACCATCCAAATTTTTCTTGTGGTCACACTAGTCTCATCTCATGGTTTGCTTGCACACGGCTACATGTATGATTTCACTCTGCCCCCTACACACAAGCTGGACTGTTCCAGTTTTCATAGGTAAAACTAATTAAATGGATGCCCACATAAAGATCTGTCG
Source organism: Plazaster borealis (assembly GCA_021014325.1). Lineage (NCBI taxonomy): Eukaryota > Metazoa > Echinodermata > Asteroidea > Forcipulatida > Labidiasteridae > Plazaster > Plazaster borealis. Next base: position 16,231,127 of record CM037457.1, on the reverse strand, counting down.
AAACAGTGTTTTTTATCACAGTTTGTTAAACTTGTTAAAAAAGAATGTCCTTTCCTGAACCCTCAGAAACTAGACTAAAACAGTAAATTTTAATTAAATTGACTCAAACTATTGCATGAAATTTTTGGAAGGGATGGTATGAAACTATAAACCAGCAAATTCATGACAAATATTGGATTTAAGTGTGACTTGTAAAGATAAAATTGTTTATGCACACATGTACTCATATTGTGGGTAAACTAGAGTCAGTAAATGACCTGTAAGAACAAAACATCAACACTTTCTTGGCATTTTGTTGATTTTAATTCTAAAACATAAACTTTACATCCAATAAAAGCATATACCGGTACTACATCCAATTTAAGCAACAATGGCTTCGCCAAGTACTCTGTTAATTAAACTATGTGTTCAGGAAAGGACAATGCAGGTTAACGACATTGTCATGACAGCAAGCAGAGTTTGAGTCTGAATCTTTTGTTTTATAGTAGGTTAGTAAGTCTAACCCTAGGTACATGTTTATATTAAAAAAACTTTTATCTCTGACTTCCTGTAAAAAAGGGGGCCATGTTCAGGAAAGGACATTTTTAACCTACTTTTGCATGGCATATGCAACAGCTGCTTTATCAAAATTTACTTGTGATTTCCCAATTCCAAACTTTTTAGACTTGATTACTGGAGTATGTAGTGTCATTTTAACAGGCAATAAGTTGTGTTTTCTCTCTTATAATTCTGGAATAAAATACCATGTTCAGGAAAGGATATTTTTTGAAAAAAACATTTAACGGCTAAATCAACATCCAAATTCAAATTGCGTAATAAAAAAAAGAGCAGGCCAATCCTAATAAAATTTGGTTTACAGATTTTGGGGACATACTCTAATGTCCTTGCATGTCTGGGTGATTGCATTGACATTTATTTTTATTTCTCATTAGTTGCAGTTTCTAGAAAATGTGAATGAGACTCCAAATATTGTTCTTTAGCACCCATGTGAGCTTATAATTTAAGAACCGTAATGCGTAGAACTGTGATTTTTTTTTGGAGATTGCTGCAACATAAAGGTCCTTGTGAGACAAAAAACAGCATATTCCAACAAAGTCTTCACATGAAATAAAGCATCAATAACCTATTTTTCATTTTGCAGCCTTTCCCGTGAAACTGCCCTTAAGTCTCTGCCCCTGCTTGCCCCCCCCCCCCCCCCACCAAATTAATGTCCGGTTACGCCACTGACCAGCTGTTCAAATAATTGAACATAATTCCATGGTGAATGCAGACTTTTCCTACAAAAAGACCAGAAACAATAACAACATCTCTGCAAAACATTTTCCAACATTTCAGATGCCTTTAATTGTTCTCTTAAAATATTCACAATTATTTAATATTAATTTATTTAATTTATTACACTTTCACACTGGCAAAACAACCATCCATAAGTCATTAAAAGGTACATTCCACAAACTAAAACTATGACTGAGAAAATAAAAGTATATTTTGTATACAAATTTACAAAATTTTGTAAAATACCAAGCCAGTGAGTTGCAAAGAGGAACAGGTGACCAGCACCTCTACAAGACCGGCCGTCCAACCACAAAAACGGTAATAGTACATCATTATTGCTTTCTGTTAATAAAACTTGTCACTTTAAATCGCAAACAGTATTATCATCATCGAAATTTTTTGCACATCTTGCAAAAAAAGTCTGATTTCAGATAAGTGAAACGTAACTGAGTTTTCTTATTCGAGCTGGTTGCCTGTAAACTGCCTCGTGTGACATGGCCTTAATTAGTTTGCAAGATCTTACCGGTAGTTGAAAATGTTATTAAAAACGGAGTATACATTTCACGTTACGTCTCAATTTAAGGTGTCTTGACAGGGCGATCCATTGGCATTTGGCATTATTCAGTTATAGTTGTCCAAGTTGAACGCATTTCAAGCTGAAATACTCCTTGTGTCATTCAGTGACAATTTGACAATTTGGTCGTTGTCACTGCCATTAACACGTTTTAAATAATCCAACTTCAAACCATACATGAGTATCCACCTTTTCCAATTACTGACACCTTCAATAACACCAACTAATTTGAATCATAATTACTACAGCTATTAATTTTACATCTTTTTACACCTCTTGCAGTACTGCACATTTACACAGTTCATTTTCATTAAAGTACAAACGCAAAACTGAATGCCAAAGCATAATGACCTGAAAAAGTACATATAATAGGTGCATGAAAAGTTTGACTTCTGAAACAGTTAAGAGCGACTGGACGCTTCGGCTTTTAATACCATTAGACTACAGGCTTTGTTACAAAAGTTACTTCATTTGAACGCTAGTCCTAAGTTGTCCCTGTGGATCAACGATTTCCTAACTCAGCGCCCACAAAGAGTAAGAGTAGCTGGTATGAACTCGGATATAACAATCCTTAGTACTGGAGTTCCCCAGGGTTGTGTGTTATCGCCCCTCTTCTTCTTGTTATTTACAAGTGTACAAAGTGACTCATGCTTTTTAATCAAGTATGCTGATGATACAGTACTGACAGGTTTGATAACTGACAATGATGAATCAGAATATAGAAATAACACTTGGTGTGCCAAAAATCATTTAATTCTTAATTTTCAAAAAACAAAAGAAATGGTTTTTAATTTTTGAAGGAAACAAAAGGTAGTGCAGCCAATTAAAGTTAATGATGTGTCTTTAGAAATAGTAAGCGAGTACAACTATCTTGGTACAGTAGTCGATAACCAGTTGAACTGGAATTCCAACACTACTAAGGTTTCTAAAAAAAACTAACCAGCGCTTACACTTCAAAAGGAAACTCAAATATTTTAATGTGAACACAAGAATTTTAACAGAGTACTATTCAATTATTATTAACTTTTTGTTCAATCACTTGTTTTAACTCCCTGACTGCTTAAAACCGGAAGAAACTTTGACGTATTGTTAAACACGCCAGCAGAATCATAATTTATCTACATAGGTGCAGACATGGAAAGCTTTCAGAAGCTGGTAGATAATAGTCTTATGAAAAAATTCAATTGTATTATGTCTGACAACACACATCCTTCTTTAACACTCATTGATTGTAACCAATAGATCAGGTAGGATTCGACAACTGGGCCTACAACCAAACAGGTTTAAAAATTCCTTCCTACCCAGTGCCATCTATAATTTTAACAGTAGTCTTATTAGATAACTTTTTAAACCTAGTTGACTCGTCCTGTTTTTATGACTCTCTCTTTTCTTTATTCATATATTTTTCTATTTGTGATGTACTTTGGTGTAGGTCTTATTTTAAAATAATGTTTTTAATGCTGTACAATGGATAACAAATTTCATGTGTTAAATTGAATTGAATTGAATTGAATTGACTGTTGCAGTCGTTTGGAATGACTCTGGAGTGTCTTGGTTTCAGACGTTGTCATGAGCCGAAACTAATGCAATTAATATGTTAATGTATGGTAATTAGAAGAAAGGTTGCTTAATGCTATATGTTTAAGCATTCTTCTTCTTCTCCCTTCAGCTAAAGAGCATGGAGGCCTTTTTGCATAGGCTCCCCACATTGTTAACTACACGTTTTGTTTGTTTGTTTGGTTGGTTGGTTGGTTGTTGTTGTTGTTTTGGGTTGCCTTTTTGGGCAATTTGTTAATTAAAATAAGACATGGCAAACAAATGTCTGTTGTTGACCCTGTCTCATATTGAGTTGAAATGTCTCATTAGAGCGCCACCTATCGGCAGGAGTAGAAGAGGCGTGCACAATTGAATAGGCACAATCATCATCCCGACATTGCAAGATAAAGAGTGACGAGTGGGAATAGTCTGAACAATTTGTTCACTTAGTATATGATTCTACATCTATTCAAGTTTATCTCTCAAAAAAACCACGTCAATTCACGACAAATTCATGTACGTACTTTTATTGATTTAGTAAACGATATGCGTTTTGGCGATCCCCACGCTTAATCAATGGCATTGAAAAAGCCTGTAAACAATACGTTTTTGAATTGCATTCTATGGCCAACCAACTGCTTGTGGGCAATTTGTTCACTTGAATCATTAATATTTATATATTCCTCATTCATATTCCATGATAAATTACAATAATTATTCAAATTTTGTGTACGTACTTATGCCTGTGAAGTTTGTCATTAATTCAGGTTGTACTCAAGGAAATCGCGGCACACAGATCATATCGCGTGATCTGATTGGCTATCGCGCAAAGTATTGGCGCCCTCTGTTGCTCATTCACGTTTAGGAAATGAGACGCTCAACTCAATATGTGTTACAAAATACAAAATATTGGATAGAACACAATATTACCGTGGTACTAAGCACGTTTTTCGATTAGAATAAAAACATGTTCAGCAATCTATGAAAAGTGCTATTTTTGTTTGCACGTTTGCTTGTAATATTCTCTCAAGCCAATTTACATTAAGTTCGCCTGTCTGAAACCGAAATTTATTTTGGTCGACCTGCAGTCGCTCCTAAACTATTTGGTTCGGCGCAACTCTGGAGCGCCTGTCCGAAACGGGTGTAACTTGCTTTCATTGCAAAGGTAACTATTTACACAAACAATACAGGACACAGAACCCATCTTGGATTCAACCTATGTCACTACAGAGGTGTCTGCCAGATTGAGAATCAGAGCCCATCAATAATTTAACAGCTATGAAGAATGTGCTTGTGAGGTTGGGCTCCTGGTAGACTTGGTTCAAGTCGGGTCTCGTGCTAATCGAGTCAGTAATCTATGAGAGTTGTAACGCGCGCCCTCTAGCGTCATTTTGCCAATCCAGTGAATTTTGGATCGCGACACCCGACTTGGTGAATCCGCCAGAAGTTTGTACACGGCCAAAGGAGCTCATCTACCGATTTGGGTAGCAGCCAATGAGATTGCAGCATTCAGAATACATTACTGTTATGTACACTTTGACCTGAAAAATTGACAAATATTCAAGACTTCCTTGGAAACTCTGCCATACAACTTTGTTTTGAAAAATGGCGACTATTGGTGGTGAAGGTACATGTGCATTTAATGGTTGTTTAGAGTGGTCATGAATGGATGGTGGATGCTTTGGTTCTCAAATGTTAGGGGCTCATCATGTATCATGAACAAGGTCTTTAGATACTGTCTTTCCGCCAGTATATCAATATTTAAGTGGGCTATTGTTCAGTTGTTGAAATCATAAGATATGACGACCGTTTGGGGCTCAACAGATCGGTTTTGCATTGACGCCGTGTGAATCTCATGGGGCTCTGCGGAGCTACAGCTCTGCGGAGCTCCAGCCCCCACGAACTGGCAGCGGGACTGGAAGGGTCGGGAGTCCGAGGGGATTGGAGAAGCATGCAGACCGGGGCAACGTCTACTATCCATTGTCACACCCTCACATGTCTTAAAAATATCAAAATACAAACGGAAATTCTTCAAAACTTGGGAATGTATTTATCAAGAGTTTAGCTTGTTGAAGAATATTTTTTCATAATTTTTCTTCCCATAAGTGGCAACTTATTCAAAGTTTAAAATCACGTAATGTTTGTGGTTTAATGGTTCATTGTGCAGTAAGAACAGTCCATTGTTCCACCTGCACAGAACCCCTCTTAAAATATATATAGGCCTAAACATAAAACAGAAATTCGTCAACAAAGGGACATCTATCTAAAAGAGTCTGGCTTATATTCATATATTCTATCAATATCGATTCTTCACATCACAGACATATTTACCTGAATGTAACGCCGTGGAGTTATTGTGAACACCTACGAGGGAGTCCTCATAAATTGAACTGATTTCATTGGTCAGCAGCGGACGCGTGTGTTGCTTATTTAAACTATCGCATATGCATAATGAATAACTACATATCACCCAGGGGGGTGCCTCCTGGCAGATTCATCAAGTCGGACTTTCGAATCCAGTTGATTGGCACTTTCCTGGCGAGTGAGGGCGCACAACAAAGTGGTGAAATAAGGCTGCGATTCTGAGTTAAAGTGCATGCAGTGGATTAATCAGACGACGAAGGACTCGACGAAAGTTCGACTTCGGTCAAGTCTAGGCTCCTGGATGCTGAATGTTAAAAACAGAGGTGTCCACCAGAGCCAGATTGAGAATCAGGGCCCATTAAATAACTTAACAGCTTGGAAGAGTGTGCTTGTGAGGTTGGGCTCCTGGATGCTGAATGTCAAATACAGAGGTGTCCACCAGAGCCAGATTGAGAATCAGGGCCCAATCTCAGACAGCCGCTAAGCAATAGTCTCAGACAGCCGCTAAGCAATAGCTGTGACTTCAATGATGCTCAGCGCAAAAAGGTTGGCAGCCTAACTGGTGTGTGATGTTTTGTCTCATCTTCTGCTGAACAGTTTTATGACGTAGATCCCTGGTGTGGTAATCGGGTTGTGCAGTGGGGCCTCAATTTACACTACAGATTCATTGTGGATGTACTGTGGATCACCAAGACTCACCTTCCAACCCATCTTGGATTCAACCTAGAAAAGACATTTAAAAACACAAACAATCTGACACTCCCTCAAATCATGGAGGAGGGAAATGCACAAATTAAATTGCAAAGATAGCAACCCAAATCCTCCTTAATATTCAATAAGGATTGAGGACTTTTTAGGCCCAAATAACAATAGGATTGAGGTCACCCTTACAAAAATGTCCCATTGGATTCCCATGATTGGATTCCGATTTGTTCCCATTGATCCCCATGGTGTCTCATTGGGAATCCCATGATAAGACTATGGGATCCCATGGGAACACCATGGGATTCTGCTTTGTTTCCATTGAGTCATTGGGGTTACTAATATCCCATGGGAATCCCGTGGGATTCATGGCAATCCCATGGGATTCCGATTTGTTCCCATTGATCCCCATGGTGTCTCATTGGGAATCCCATGATAAGACCATGGGATCCCATGGAAACACCATGGGATTCTGCTTTGTTCCCATTGAGTCATTGGGGTTACTATGGGGATCCCATGGCAATCCCATTGATCCCCATGGTGTCTCATTGGGAATCCCATGATAAGACCATGGAACACCATGGCAACACAATGGGAACACCATGGGATTCTGCTTTAGTTCCCATTGAGTCATTGGGGCTACTATTGGGATCCCATGGTAACACCAACGTAAGACCATTGTAGTCCAGTTCATGTATTTTCAATATTATACGGGTCATACAATAAAATAAAGTTCTGTTTATTTCATTGAATATGTAATTGGAAGTACTTTTCAGTTTCAAATGTGTTTTTTCTATGGGATGCTCAATCTTCCGTGGGCACCTTAAGTGGGTCTAAGGAGTAAAGGTTAAGTGTGATGGTGGCCCTGAAGGGACATCACATATTGCGCATATGTATGCGATGTTGTGAAATTCTTTGCGAATATGTGCGCATATGTATGCAACACCGTGAAATGTATTCACGAAATATACGAATGCAAATACATGCAATGTCATGAATTCCTTCGCATACCTTGTCACATACCTTTGGATAAAATTTCTAATTATCTGGGGAGTTTCTTGAAGCCAGTCCAGATTCCAGACTTCCAGTCATACATGAAGGGGTCTGACTACTTTCCTGACGAGTTTGTATTTTCTGGAGTCTCACCCGCGACGAGGCCATCGTGATGACTCTTCCAAACTGGAATGAAATGGTGAGTTTTAAAAAAACATATTTTGGTGTTCGGCCAACAGCCAAAAACCTATTAAAGGCACTGAACACGTTTGGAAATTGTCCTAGACCAGTGTTCTCACTTGGTGTATCCCAACATATGCATAAAATAACAAGCCTGTGAAAATTTGGGCTCAATTGGTCATCGAAGTTGCAAGAAAATGATGAAAGAAAAAACACCCTTGTTGTACAATTGTGTGCTTTCAGACAGGAATAAACACTTCTTGGAAGAAGTTTTTATTATTTTAGTGAGAAATTACCTCTTTCTCAAAAACTACGTTACTTCAGAGGGAGTCGCTTCCAACAATGTTTTATACTATCAACAGCTCTCCGTTGCTTGTTACCAAGTAATATTTGTTTTGAGTCATTACCAAACGTATACAATACCTTTAATGTACTTTCTGTTTTTCCATTTTTTGTCTGCGTCTTCTTCTTCTCCTTGAACATTCAAACAAATTGAAAAAATTATGGTTTGAAGGATTATTTTTACCACCATTTTTTAAACCCCAAAATAGTAAGGTATTAATCAGCTGCATAATTTACTACTTCATAAAAAATTCTTTAAAAATCCTTTGTAAATTTGTGGTAAAAATAATCCTTCAAACCATCGTCTTAAGACTGATCTTTTTAATGCGGAACATAAATTTAGTTTTGTTCGTTTGAAAGAACTAAATTGATGCGTTTGTAGCCCCCCTGGTCACTGGTGTGGGGCGTTGGCAATCGATTTCACCATACCGAGATCGATCGCGGATCGAGCCATCACATTTTATCCATCAATGATAAAATAATGCTTTATACACAGGGCGAACTTGTAATTGTTGCTACCCGCACGGTATGTGTGCTGCCCCAGTGCTTGGGTAATTTGTTTTCGCGGGCAAATTGTTTACATTGCTTGGTTTTAGAGTCCTCTATGCATAAATGTTGTTGGGTTGCAATTAGCCAATAGGGTAATTAATATGACAACATTAGCCAATTAATGCTATTGTTATCTTTGCGTTGTTGGGGAGCGCGGGTTAAGCTGTAAGTGAACAGGCACACTACGTCGAATGCCAGCAATGCTGCAGAGTACCAGTTCGGGACCAACTACTTTTTTAAAGGGTTTTCGTAATATTTCCTTGCTATTTTATTTATGAAAACAAACTACTATTTTACCCAAATTGACTTTTACAAGATCCAATATACTGAATACAACTTATAATTTGATTATGTCTATTATTGAGTAATAATACAGCGTTAAGGGCCATCGCATTCCTAGAATGTGAATGGTTACTACTACTACTACTACTACTACTACTACTACTAGTGGCTTCTTATATAGCGCACATATCCATCACTCAGTGACGCTCAAGGTGCTTTTAACGTTCACTATTTTCCCTTAAGGTATTGTGGAGCTACGTTTTGAAGTATGAGACCAAGTCCTTTACATAGCACCATGTAATGGTTTACAAGGTGCTGTGGCGCAATATGCTGCCGATCAAACCAGGAACACCGGGGCGAACCCCTTCTCTTTTCGATAAGTGCACTGGGTTCTTTAACGTGCATTACACAACACACGGGACCTACGGCTTAACGTCCCATCCGAAGGACGAAGCATGTGGTTAAGTATCTTGCTTAAGGACACAAGTGTCACGACTGGGATTCGAACCAATACTCTGGTGATCAGAAACACCAGAGCTTGAGTTCGGTGTTCTTATCCGCTCGGCCACGACACGCCACGCTGGTTGGCTCTCAACCTCCATGGGGGATGCTTTCAGCGGGAGTCTCACTGTGCGTGGCACGTTTTTCAAATCAATCGCAATTCCGATCGTTCGATTTATCTCTTTGTTACTGAGTGTTTAGGCAAATTCCTTTGAATTCGTTTGAAAGAAAACCTGAACGCAACAATGGATAGAGGATTGGTAAAGCAGTTATTTGCGGAAGCTGAACCCCAACGAGCCAAACAACGAAGTCCACAGTCGATAATGTCAATAAAGTTTGGTGTTTGGTGTATTGGTTAATAGACAACCAAGTGAGTGTTGAAAAGTTGTCAAACGTGAAGGAGAACGCAAGAGCAGAAGGTACTCGTTCTGAAATCCGTTTCAAGGATGGAAAACGATATCCAGGCAGAATCATTAAAATTAGCCATAAGTATAATCCATTTTATCTCTCCGCGATAAAATGTCTTATACGCTGCAATACACTTCCTGGATAGCGCCCTCCGTTGTCTCACTCACATAGTGGTTACGTAACAGTGAAATTACTTTCACCACAAGGATGCACAGTATCCCAAAGGTTCGCAACGATTGGCCAGTCTGGACCAATCAGGACCGATCATAACAATGACAACTTGGCGAACAGACACTGACACAAAAGTCGAATCACTTTCGTTACAGCTTTTAGTTGAACCGGATCTTTCAAAAATTATCTCCTATGTTGGCAGGCCAACGTGGCGGACGCCATGGACGCCGGGCCTCCAACAAGACCATCGGTCGAGCTGGATCGAGCTACGGCCCATCATCGTGCGACAGGATCACAGGTCAACGTGGCGGACGTCATCGACACTGGGCCTTCAACAAGACCATCAGATCAAATGGGTGAGTCTGACAGTATCCAACCTGTTCCTGTCAGAACAACCGGGCAACCGGTACAAAGCGGTGGTCATAATGGTTCAGAGCCACTTATTGGCTCGGGTGTTCAGAGTTTTAATAGGCCGAGTAGTAGTACTAATTATGCTAGACAGGTTCCCAATGCTATCAATGTACTTGGTTCTATCGCCAATAGTTCTGGTGAAGGTTCAATCATGGGAAATAGTAGACCACTTCCCATTCCACCAATCCACTGCTCTTTGGGAATGCATGTACCCATGTCATTAAAAGAAAAGATCTGGGCTGGGCAGTATGTAGACTTTGCTGCTTTAGTCCGGGACAATGCTGTTTTTGCCTTGACGCAAGACACCACTAGCTCTACCATGACTGTAGCAGTTGAGGGCAATCAAGTGGTAGTTAAACCAGCTTCTGCTCAAAGAAAGAAAATTGATTCAATAGACAGATGGACGAGTGCCTTCCACGCATTCATGTCCATTTACACTGAACGCCATCCAGGCCTCTGTGCAGAATTATTGAAGTATGCAGAGACAGTCAAAACCGCGTCCTTGCAATTCCCAGGTTTTGGCTGGCGGTCTTATGACGAGCAATTCCACCTTCGTCAAGAGGCTAACCCGGCACGTTCATGGGCTCAGTTAGACGTAGAACTGTGGGTGACAGTGGCTGCTGCGTCGGCTCTGGTGCCGGGGCATGCTAGTACGAACAACAGTGGGAAAGCACGGACCGGTTTCACTCCAGGTCGGGCGAACAATGCCTACCAGGCTTCTACTGGCCATATTTGTTTTGCATTCAATACGGACAAAGGTCGTCTCTGGCAGCGTTGCCGTTTTTCCCATAGTTGTAAACGTTGTAATAGAGAGGGTCAACATGTAATGTGAGCAGGGTCAACAACAATAGATTGCATAGTACTAATAGTAATAGTAACAGTAATGCTAGGACAGTACGGAATGGCCTTAGGAATTTCACGTCCCAGCCTTCGGCTACTCATAGTTTGCAAAGGGGTAGCGGCGAACAAAAAGAGGGGCTGCCAGAACCATACAGGGGAATTTTCGTGCCCCCAACACCAATTAATGTAGGTGTTCTGCGCAGTTGGTTATGCCACTACCCAAATAGGGAGGCTGCTGACCTCCTTCTGGGTGGTTTTACCCAGGGTTTCAAACTTGGTTTTACCGGGCCACGGGTGGGACGTGATTCCGATTGCCTTTCATCGGCTGCTCAGCAGCCACTTCTAGTAGAGGAGAAATTGTATAAAGAAATTATTCTCGGTAGGATTGCAGGCCCATTTGACCTCCCCCCATTACCGAATTTACAGTGTTCACCCATTGGTTTAGTTCCCAAACATGAAGCGAATTCTTTCAGACTGATTCAACACTTAACATTTCCAACAGGTGAATCAATTAACGATTTCATTGATAAACGTCAATGCACTGTCCATTACACGTCATTCGATCAAGCAGTGGACATGGTAATGGGCGCAGGTCACGGGGCTTGGATGGCCAAATCTGATATTAAATCGGCTTTCCGGTTACTACCGGTGTCCCCTACAGACTACAAGCTTTTGGGTTTTCGGTTCAATGGTAAATACTATTATGACAAATGTTTACCAATGGGATATTCCATATCCTGTTCTCTTTTTGAGACTTTCAGCACATTGCTCGAATATAAGGTGCGTCATGTAAGCCAATCAGAGTTAGTTGCTCATTATTTGGATGATTTCTTGTTTGTGGGAGCATCGGCGCCACGTTGTGGGGCATTATTAGATACATTGTACATTTAAAGGCGTATGTAACTCATTAGGGGTGCCAATTGCGTTGGAGAAGACCACAAGTCCAAGTTAATCCATACTTTTTCTGGGCTTGGAAATTGATTCAGTGGAACAGCAGGTTCGTGTACCAGCTGACAAAGTGCAGGCTTTGTCTGATATGATTCAAACCACATTGCGTAAAAAGAAAGAAACGCTGCGCCAAATCCAATCAACAATTGGATCCCTTAACTTTGTTTGCCGGGCAATTGCGCCAGGGCGAGCTTTTACCAGGTGTCTGATTAGCCTTACAAAAGGGGTTCACAGACCCCATCATAAAGTTAGGATTTCCGCCGGGGCCAAGCTCGATTTGTTAACTTGGTTGGAATCTCTCACTCATTTTAATGGTATTTCGCCGTTTCTCCAGCGTAATTGGGATCACAATGACACAATCTCGCTTTATACTGATGCAGCCGCAAGTATTGGTTCCGGGGGTTACTTTGAGGGACACTGGTTCCAAGGGCGGTGGCCTTCGGCATTCATTGATAATCCCCCGTCAATTGCATGTCTCGAATTTTATCTACTTGTGGTTGCTGTGCATTGCTGGGGTCACTGGCTATCAAGCCGTAAGGTGCTTTTTCGCACAGACAATAGTGCAGTTGTTCACATTATCAATAGCCAGTCTTCTCGTTGTGATAGGATTATGCAAATCATACGTAATTTCGTATGTCGTTGCCTCATGCACAATATATTGTTCAAAGCGGTTCACGTTCCCGGGGTAGAAAATGACATTGCCGATTCATTGTCTCGGTTTCAGATCAAGCGTTTTCAGATGTTGGCCCCGAGGGCGGATCCTTCAATGACACAAGTCCCGGAACACCTCTGCATGTGTTAGAAGGTGAGCTTCAAAGGTTATTATCCGTAGCTTTTGCGCATAATACTAAAAGAACCTATCAGACCGGGTGGAGAGCTTTCTGCCAATTTAAAAACTTGCGACTAGATTGCAAATTTCTGGCAACCGCGCAGGATGTGCGTGAGTTTATTGCCTGGCTGTCACTAAAGCAGTTGGCTCCCAGTTCCATTGCCACATACGTATCCGGGGTTGGTTTTCATTATAAGATTAACGGTTTGCCTGATCCAACTTCTGATTTTTTAGTAGCACAGTTGTTGGAAGGCTGCCGAAGGGACCGTCCATCCATGGACAACAGGTTACCTATTTCAATTTCAGTATTAACTAGTATATTAACCGCCCTCCCACATATTTGTACGAACCATTTAGAAGTTTTGCTGTTTCGGGCAGCCATGTTGGGCGCCTTTTTTGGGTTCATGCGCATTGGCGAATTTACTGCCGTTTCAAAAACCCGTTTCCAAGAGTCACTTTTACAGTTTTCTGATGTTCAGTTTTGCGATAACGGGACGCCTTCGGCGTCTGTCATAATACATTTTTGTTTCACCAAAACCGGTAAAACCGGTTCTCCTCAGGTCATTCGCTTGTTCCAATCACATGACCAGTTTCTTTGCCCTGTTAAGGCATTTTCAGACTTTGCTGCAGGGAGGCCACCCTCTTCACATGATTCCTTTATCTGTCATTTCGATGGAAGTGCCCTAACTCGTTTTCAGTTTAATGCTGTACTAAAAAAAGCCTTGGCTTTTTCTGGAGTTGGTAATTCACAATTTAGTTCGCATTCCTTTCGCATTGGGGCGGCATCAACAGAATTTGGTCTAGGCGTACCTTACAGTGATATTAAGGATATGGGCCGCTGGCGTTCGGATTCAGTTGCAACATATATTCGCCCCGTACCACATTGTTCTTTACCGGCGTTGGGTAAGGAGTGATGCAGTTGTAATTCAGTCTAATTTTATGTCATGAACAGGTGATGTGTGGATCGTGGGTGATTCAATAGTTCGGCGTGCTCAATTTGACATAAGATGCAAACCCTGTGTGCGTTGGAATGGTCGTGGCGGGACTCGTCTCAGTGACTTGCCAAACCTGTTGAGCTACCTATCCTATTCAGGTCCTCCTCCTGGGCTAATCATTGTCCATCTCGGCACTAATGATTTCGTCCCGCTGGATTCATTTTGTGTGCGCGAAGCCGTGCCCATTTTTATGGAGCACTGTTGCGCTAATTTTCCAGGAGCTCGGCTGATTTTTACCATGGTCATGGAGCTGTATAAAACCATGATAAAACTAATGACTTATCTAAAATTTAAAAAGCAAAAGGTTAAAAAGGTTTATTATACTAAGCTCCATGGTTTTACCATGGAGTATAGAGGTTTTACTAGAACACAACGGTTAGGCTACAAACTTAACAAAGTACATGGCATATTGTCAAAATTTTGGGATATGACTAGCCCTAATCATAACTAGGCCTTTTTTGAAATGAGAACAAAATATGTTTAAAATTTATAACAAACCGTTAGACCCTTACATTACAAAAAGATAATAATTAATAGGGATGAATATGAAATGAAAAAAACTAATTTTGACAGCATGCATGCCATTGGATGGAGCGGGACCTTGAACATGTGGAACTTGCCGAATCTTTATAATAGTAATACCTTACGCTAGCGCTAGTCTGATACTAAGACTTCAGCACAGCTGGAGGGTGTTGGTAAAAGTCGGAGGTAGCCAGAGGTTGCATTTATTACGCGATATATCATTAAAAAACCAAGAGTATGGATTGCAATCTTATATCGATAAGCACATCATGGATTTTAACCAATCATGCCAATCAGAGAGGAAAACTGGCAAAATTTATTTTCAGACTGTTTGCCCGCAAAATATGAATTTCCACTCCCATTATTCATTAATTAATTATTCATAATAACACTTAATAGTAGGAAAGACCCTTACATTTTATTCAATTTTCAATTTCAATTCATTTAAATGTCAAAAAATACTGTAGTTGGCAACGCAATCTAACGGTTTCTTTCGGTAAACTTTACAGATAAGAAAGAGCTGGAAGAGGAGCAACATAATGTTCTCATCCCAGAAGATGATTTCAGCGGAGATGCAACAGATGGGCCTGATACTAGTACCAGTCCTGCAACTCACCAACTAGAAGCGTCGGGATCTTTGGCAAAGAAACAATCGACTGCCAACTCTGTGGCACACAAAGGCAAAAAAACAACCAAGTCCTCCAAGTTGACAAAGGCCATCGCTTTGGCAAAGACACAACAAAAAGTATGCCGGGATATCCTGTCCTGTCAAGTACGTGACTTTTTTTACATATAAAGGGTATTATTTTGTGCACCTCATCTTCAATTCACCTCTATTATCTGTTTGCTGCCGAAATACTAGTTACAATTTAGGTTTAGTAGGCAAACAAAGAAAAATAAAAATAAAAATCTGTTTAGGCCCCCCCCCAAAAAAAATGTTCTGTTTCCGGTTTCCTGATCGACCCTAACTTAACGCCGCGACCCTAAAGTTTTTATTGGGCTGAAACAAAAGTTAAAAATCGTTTGTACGATTGCGCAAAAGTTTGCAAGTTTGTCCAATTTATTGCGCAAATCTGTTGATTGCGCAAAAAATTGGACAAATTTTTGCGCAATTTTAAATTTGCGCTATTCGTAAGAATAACAAAAAAAGGCAAAAAAAAACCAACATTCCGACCTACCGACCCTATTTAAAAATGGCATGTAATCGGAAACAAAACACTTTTTTTATTTGGCCTTAGAAAGATTTAGAAATCATTGAAAGAGTGAAATGTATTAAGATTCAAGGTCAAAGACATTTTGCATTCACAAATTTTGTCAACAAATTTGGATGGGAAACAAATCATTGATTTGTCCCTGCTTTCTGCTTGCCCCTCTTCACTTGCCCTTGAAAACATCGGCCCCATTCAAGGATCTTGCCGTTGTATATATATTTTTAAAAGCTGTTAAAAAAATTTTTTAAAAATTATTGCTCTAAATTTAACCTATACAGCTTCTTGAGTTTCCTGCTTTTTACTGTTTACTTTTCGTTATTCTTTATAATTCAGGCTCCTGCATTTGAACGTGAGCCCAGGGAGGAGGAGCCAATGGACTTGTCAGAGTCAGACTCTGAACCCCAGCCACAGGTTGCAACGGTCGTGAGGGTAGGCCTACAGTTGTTATTCAATTTTACTTTAAATTGTAAATTGATCATGGTATGTTAGCAGCTTTCATAGTCACTGACTTTTACACAAACAAAATTACTGCCTTCGATTTAACACAATGCGAACAATGCGAACGATATCAAGCACTTATCACTACTAACAGGAGGTAAAGTGACCCGTGGGAGATGTACATGTATATAGGGGGGGGGGGTGATACATGCAGCTCTCAATGCCAATCCAGAGGTCTGTAGTGGCATTCAAGCCCTGGGTCAGTTGAAATTGAGCTAATAAATTCAGTTGTTAAATATATGTTGCAAACTGTTTATTATTAATAATAATATTATTATTATTAATAATAATATTTTTTTTTTTATCATCAGCTTGCGATGTGATTGGCTCACAATATCACAATCAAAGCTTGTACGTACGTACAGTACATGTATGATTTATCAGTATGTTTTCGCTCTCTTTTTCCCTAATTCGGTATATTTTTTAGCTTTTATCATTTTAAATGGAAAATAATAGTTTTGTTGAAGCTTTTATGTACCTTAAAGTAAAAATAAAGAGGAAAACAAAATTAAAAAGCAAAAACTCTGCTCTGAAAGTTAAACTCCTATTTGAGGTGCCCAGATGTTTATTTTCTCATCAACTAACATGCTTTATTAAAAGTGGATGATTTATAAATCATTTTGCTTTGCCTTTTTGCTCTGTAAAAAAAGAAAGTGGACTTCAAAAACAAGAGACATGATTTTTGTTCACTAAAAGGTTGCCTGCTTGAAACGTGCTAAATTTAATAATACTGCAGCCGTGGGGTACTTATGATAAAAACTGAAATTCAAGCTAGTTTGCAATATTTTTTGTACAGAATTGACTGCAACATATGAGCGTGTCCTGTGTGCAATTTGCATGAACATTTTAAAATTGATTGAAGGCATTCTTTTCATCTTTTATTCCTTTAGAGTGTGTACTCCATCGATATCGACAGCCATCAGGACAGTCCTGCGTGTCTCCGGAGGACTTCAATGCCAAGATTAGCCAGAAGTGTGCGACTTGCAGGCGGTCACTGAAAAAAACTCTCTCAGGGAGGTGATTTCTCCGTTTTTAATCGAAAATCCAGGTTTTTTTTAACCCCACTCAAAAAAGAATTTGTTTTATAATAATAATTTTTTTTTTTTTTTTTAACTAAGATCAAATTCAATAGAAAATGAAAATATAACCATATGGAACACCCCAAATTGAAGAGTAGGGCTTTCAAGACCAAAATACTTTGGTATTATTATTTGGTATTATTATTATTATTATGTAAGCAGGCTTCATCCACGCGGAAGCTGCTGTTTTGCGCTTGTAAGCTTTCACGCCTTGCGCTCATAGTTCAGGGTTTTTTTTTAACAGGCTGTTGCATCCCTGCTTTCTGAAAGTTCTATAATATCAGACTATTGCAGTGCTTTATACTTGTGTAACCTTATTTACATAATTTTTTACCGCTAATATTTTTGGGACAAAACTAAGAAGTTGGGAATAATTTACACGATTATGTACATCGATGTACAATATCTTGGTTTTCACATCACTTTGGTGATACTTGTGTTTAAATTATAGTATTATGTGTTTTACCAAATGTCAATAAACTGAAAAACAAATCATTCAGGAATACGCTTTTGTTGGCATCTTTTTGTTTTCAGTTCATTTCATGAGTTCCAGCTAAATAGCCTTCACTTCAGACAGGAGGTCTTATATGGTGGCTAGATGGCGAGAAGGTTACAGCAGGCTTGTCATTTAATTGGCACAATTTGAAAGTGATGCATCCATTATTTTTGGACCAACCATATATGCCAACGTTAATAAATTGAGCTAATCCCAATTAACATATGCAGCTCGTACATATGTGCAAACTTCAAATCGCAGAAATTACCTCATGCATGATCAGCCATGATCGTGCCCTGCCTGTTGGTGCAAGCTTGCCATCCTGCCTGTGCAAGCTTGCCATCCTGCCTCCGCAAGCTTGCCATCCTGCCTGCGTATATGCTTGCGCAAGCTTGCCATGCATGTGCCCATTGGCGCAAGCTTAATTCTGGCCAGCTAGTGTTGTGCAAGCTTGCAGGCGCAAATAAGCTTGCAATAAACTGGCCATATATGCAAGCTTCTGCAGGCAAGCTTGCAGAAAGCGAGCTGCAATCTTGCAGAGAACTTGCTGCAAGCTTGCAGAGAGCTTGCCACAAGATTGCAGCTCTCTGTTGCATGCTTCCCATGGCGCAAGCTTGTCATTCTGCAGGTAAGCTTGCGGCAAGCTTGCGGCAAGCTTGCGGCAAGCTTGCAGAGAGCTCAAGCTTGCAGGGTTCTTAATATGCAAATTAGGGCAAGATTGCGCCAACTGGCAAGCTTGCTGCAAGCTTGCCATCCTGCCAGTTGCTGCAAGCTTGCTGCAACCTTGCCACAAGCTTGCCGCAAGCTCTCTGCAAGCTTGCCGCAAGCTCTTTGCAAGCTTGCCGCAAGCTCTCTGCAAGCTTGCAGAGAATGTTGTCTGCAAGCTTGCAGCAAGCTTGCAGCAAGCTTCCTTACATTTCTGTAAGGGTACATTCCTAAAATCACCGAAGCATAAAAGCAAACTGCATATGGTATATAATCCAAGAAAATTTCGCGTATTCCAGTTCAGGTCATTTTCTGTTGCTGAGTACATTGAGCATTTATCAGAACCCAGATCGATTGTTACAACAAATCCCTATTGCCCCGTTCCATTCTCCTTTCCTTCTGTTTTTGTATTGTTTTGTTTATATACTAGGTTTGCTGAATGGTGTGTGCTACAACTGTAAAACAGCCAGTCACTGGGCCCGAGAATGCCCCTTCACTTAAGGCCCCCTGCAATCCCCACAGGGGTCAAGCCAAGAGCTGAAGCCCCACCTTACATCAGCTACTAACCACCATACAAGATATGCACCATGGCAATTCCCAGTCGCTCAGCGAGACCAGGCCAAGCTCTCTTGCCCGCAACACAGCCGGACGCAGCACAGAGGCACAAGCTTCGGGTTCAAGCCTGTCCTAAAGCGGCAGAACTTCGGTGACGTGTTGGAGGTATACTGTAATTTCAAGTCTTGCGATGTTAAGGATTTCATATCAGACGATGTAAATGTAAAGGGAAGATTAAAGGAGCATTCTCGGAGCTTAAAGGTTAAAGGAGCAGCAGAACTTCGGTGTGACGTGTTGGAGGTATACTGTAATTTCAAGTCTTGCGATGTTAAGGATTTCATATCAGACGATGTAAATGTAAAGGGAAGATTAAAGGAGCATTCTCGGAGCTTAAAGGTTAAAGGAGCAGCAGAACTTCGGTGACGTGTTGGAGGTATACTGTAATGTCAAGTCTTGCGATGTTAAGGATTTCATATCAGACGATGTAAATGTAAAGGGAAGATTGAAGGAGCATTCTCAGAGCTTAAAGGTTAAAGGAGCAGCAGAACTTCGGTGACGTGTTGGAGGTATACTGTAATTTCAAGTCTTCAATGTTTAGGATTTCATATCAGATGATGTAAATGTAAAGGGAAGATTAAAGGAGCATTCTCGGAGCTTAAAGGTTAAAGGAGCAGCAGAACTTCGGTGTGACGTGTTGGAGGTATACTGTAATTTCAAGTCTTGCGATGTTAAGGATTTAATATCAGACGATGTAAATGTAAAGGGAAGATTAAAGGAGCATTCTCGGAGCTTAAAGGTTAAAGGAGCAGCCGAACTTCGGTGACGTGTTGGAGGTATACTGTAATTTCAAGTCTTGCGATGTTAAGGATTTAATATCGGACGATGTAAATGTAAAGGGAAGATTAAAGGAGCATTCTCAGAGCTTAAAGGTTAAAGGAGCAGCAGAACTTTGGTGAAGTGTTGGAGGTATACTGTAATTTCAAGTCTTGCGATGTTAAGGATTTAATTTCAGATGATGTAAATGTAAAGGGAAGATTAAAGGAGCATTCTCAGTTTTGGTAAGAGATAGGAGGATCCTCTGCAGTATTGTCAATTATTAGCGAAGGTTATTGTATTCCATTTGCACAACAACCTCCTCCAATGTTTTCAAACAATAATAAATCATCCATGTTGAAAAGTCCGTATGTATCGGAAGAAATATCAAAATTGCTTCAATCTGAGAGAATTACTGAAAAAAATGAGCCTTCTTATGTAGTTAGCCCTCTAACAGTTTCAATCCAAGCTTTGGGGAAAAGGAGGTTGATTCTAGATTTAAGCATAGAGAAAGGATCATGAGTAACTTAAACAAGTACCTCACGAAATTACTTGTGTAATTCTGTTCCAAAAACAAAGTGTCACAAAACCTGTAACTGTTTGAATTGGAAAATACCTGTAACTGTTTGAACTGAAAAATTATTGGCCTTATCTGTTGCTATATCTTAAAAAGCAATTCTTGATTCTCTAGGGACAAGTCAACCCGTGCAATCACAAATGTGCAGCTTCTATTTGCAAGAAATGATTATGCCATTTAAAAAAAAAGATATTTGTACACAGATTTTGTCTTATTTTCTCACCACATTTAGAGGACAAAGCGAAGTGTGTTTCTTTGAAACTGTCAAAGAAAACAAACAAGACTGAGCAAGCCCCGAAAACTAGTAAGTGGCAGATGTTAGCTACTTTGAACTGATTGAATTGTGCATGCATACAGGTAATGTGTAAACTTAGATTTGCATTGCAATTCTACAGGTACCATTGTGGATGAGCATTAAAGAATAAGTGTTTCTCTTCTTAATTTTTAGATAAGAACATAGATCACAAAGTGCAGTCAATAAATCAACCAGCAAAAGTGTGCGCACCCCAGCAAATACAACAGGTAATTTGTCCTGTAAAACTAACAAATAATGACATGTAGATGGTGTAACCATCCCTGTTTATGGAGTCTGTACAAGTGACAAGTGACCCCAATTTGACCTTGTCTTTGGGTTCAAAAGTTAAAGTCCAAAATGCAATTTCAGCTCTTGAGTCAACATGAAAAGGAATTTGGACATAAACGAAATGATATTTTGTTCATGGTCTTTTGAAATGAAACAGTGATGACGTCAGCTCCTCTGGGTGTCCAACTTGCAGTAGATGCTCAAGGACACAATTGTTGCAACCGGAATTTGAAGGAGGGTCATTGTACATGTACGAGTTGTTCAAGTCTTGCCTTAAGACTCATCTTTTCAAACAGTATTTTTGTAACATTGCAACTTATTGAAAGGTTTGTATCCTATTCATTTTCTTCAACTATTTTTAACTAGTTCATCTTTTTAGCTTATTGTGTATTTTGGCTGGTCAAGAGGTAATTTTTTGTAAAATTGTTTAATTATCGTTGTTTTTAATTTAATTTGTCGTTTAATCAATTTTTGCTTGTATTTCAGCGCCTTGAGGCGGAACTGATCTGTTTGCGCTTTCTAAATCTCTCTTTATTATTATTATTATTATTATTATTACATGTATTTGCAGATGACGAAACAAGACGCCAAAGATCGGCGATGTTGAAGGACATGGGGTTCAATATTCCAGAAGTTATTTCCATGCCTTCAGTGCCATCCATGCCTTCATGTCAACTGCTGTTCTGAGTAGACCTGCTGCAAATGACACAGGACACCCATTATTTGAGGGGGAGCCTCCCAGGTGCCACGACCCAATGCCTTCAAAGCCATCCATGCCTTCAATGCCATCCATTACTGCTGCAAATGAAAAGGGACACACAAGATTCAGGGGAAAGTCTCCCATGTGCCGCAACCCCTCTTGTGTTGCAAATTGTTCCAAAATAAAAGACATGGAGAGGAAATCAGATGTTTGAAAGAAGAGCTTGGTACGTTAATGATTTTGGGTTAATTATGCAAACAATGATGTGTCAGTAGTCCCATTTAATTGCTTTGGACTGTCAATGTTTTACTGAAAAACTAAATACATAAAGAATAAAAACCCATTTTCAGGGATAAATAGGACAACCGAAGTGAAAATGATGAACATAAATTATGTTAATCAGTTTGATGTGTTGCTGTTTCTGAAATGAAAAATACTGCAATCAAGAGCAGAAATAGATTTTTATAACGATGAACATAATGTGTACAATCCTATAGTTTGCTCTGCTGTACTTAAAAATTACTCAGGTTACGTTACTTTGGACATGTGCATTACTTGTAATGTAATGGAGTCGTCGTGAACAGACGTGATCAGACCGGTGCTCCACAAAAAACATCGTATTTTCAACATTTCGCTCCTCCATCTCTTTATTAAAGTCACTGTATTCAGCAGCAACTCTCACAGTTTTTAACTGGCAATCTCAGCAACTACAGCAACTACAATTATCAGTTATAATGCCTCCAAGAAAGGAAAAGAAAAGCTCAGTTCCTGCTGAATCTACAGCCCAGCTCCCGCCGGTTGTACCAGGTGACCTGATGCCATCAGCAAGCACCACCGCAGGCAATGACATCGTCACTACCATACGGCGGGAAATGAAAAACATGGCGAGTGATCTTCACAGCAAGCTTGATAAGGTCATACAAAATCAAGAGTCTCTACTTCCAAGAATGGAGATCATCGAGGCCAAGCAGAGAGAGATGGAGGATGCACTAAGTTTCTCAACCCAATCAATGGAGGAGATCCAAGTCAAAAGTAAGACATTTCTGATGATATATCAAATATGGCGACGCAGCTGCAAGCGGCCCACAAGAAGATAGATCATCTTGAGGAAGCTACTCTCAATCTTGAATGGTACTCCCGCAGCTTTAATCTTCGGTTTGGGGGAATCCAAGAAAGTTCTCAGGAAGGCCCTAATGTTCCCTTCAATAAAGTCAAACATATCCTAGCAGAACAATTTGATATGCCTGAGGCCGAAGTTGAAAATGCACACCGGACAGGCAAAGCCCCTGCAAAGGCCACCGACAAACCCCCGACACATCCTGGTTAAGCTTCTGTACCGCCCGGAACGTCTCTCCATCCTGAAACAATCCAAAACAGCCCTCGCCAACACTGGAATATTCGTTCTACCAGACTTAGCAACTGCAGACGCCATTAAGAAACGATCACTTCGTCATGTACTGATGGAAACAAAATTACTGCTAGCAAAGACATTGCTGATGCCTTTAACAAGTACTTTGATGACATAGGGAGTAACCTTGCCAGCTAAGTACCATTATGTAACACTCCTGTTGAAACTTTCCTTGGCTCAAGATGTTTGAATTCACTCTTCTTGACACCCATTACATACGAAAAGATTGTAGACACTCTAGACAAGATTCCGTCTGGGAAGGCACCTGGATTTGATGAATTGAACTCCTGTGTTGTTAAACGGGCTAAGTACTCACTGGCTAAGCCGCTGACAGACATCTTTAATAAATCTATAACAGCTGGAGTTTTTCCAGATGGGCTAAAAAAGGCTCAGGTTATACCAATATATAAAAAGGGCTCCAAGCATGACATTGGAAATTATAGACCCATCTCTGTTTGATCAACTTTCTCGAAATTATTTGAAAAGTTAATTTATTCTCGATTGATTTTGTTCATATTCAAAACTGACCTTTTGACAGAATCAAAGTTTGGCTTTAGACGTAACCGCTCGACTGATTTAGCTACATCTTATGTTGTTAACAAATTGTGTAATGATCTAGATGTAAATCATTTTTCAATTGGCATTTTTCCCCAAGGAAGATGTCTACTCAAGACCAAAAGCAGGTCTCATACTTGATCAAGAGTTGGCCAATAAAAACAAAGTAAGGGATTTTACATTTGAACACCCTGTGTACTCGCAATCTGCAGGTTGCAGTTTTGTACAGCTCAACCTGTACTAGATTAAATTCATGCATACTACCTGAACAAATTATCATCGATGTGAAACTGTCAACCACATGTAATTTTTTGAATACAAAATAGTCTACTTTTATCTTGACAATAGGTTTTAAGAGTCTGTACATGTACAAACTGACAATAATTAATGTGGTTGTAAAGAAGTTTTACTCCTAATATACTGTTACGAACCTCACATTGATCCATATGACTTCCTAGCGCCCTCTTTTGAGTAGCCAATAATTATCAATATAACAACTTAAGATCAATATTCGATTCGATATAATCTAGAATTACTATAGGCTTGCAACTTTCACCAACATCACAAGGACTCTTTGTCCAGTCAGCACATTTTAATGCCGGACCCTCGATTGTCCGAGCATGGTCCAAGGGATCGATATGATGCTACTGGGAGATGAGGATGGTGCGCCACCACCCAAACGGGCATCTCCAACACCTACGCCATCATCTGACAAACCAGTGTCAATGGGTGAACTAAAGGCATTGCTGCTGGCCCAAAACAACAAAATAGATAACCTCGAGATACGCCTAAAAACTAAAATCGTCGAAATTGCCCAGCAGCAATCACGCCATTTGTCAACCAAAATGACCCAAGTGAAACATGAATTACAGGGTGAGGTGGCAAACAAGACAGCCGATATTCGGCAGTATATCTACGAAGTAGCCACCGTCCTACAAAGAAAACCATCTTCCTAAAGAAGTCGACAGTTTGTGACTTGTTTTTCATTTTGCTTTACTCTTTATTCTCATTTATTGGACCGTTTTATTTATAGACTATAGTTTGTAGATTTTATTTATGTAGTGCGTAGCCCGAAACAACAATGTGACGAATACACGTGTCTTCAGTGCTTCATTCAAGACTTTTGGGTGTCTTCGCATCGTACCTGAACTCTTGCCGCCTTGTTGAACTCTTCTTGAACTTTAATTTTCAATTATTTCATTTAATTGTTTTCAACATTGTCCTCTAAACACAAAGCGAGACGCATTGAATTCAAAGAGGGGGGCAGTGTTAAGAACCTCACATTGATCCATATGACTTCCTAGCGCCCTCTTTTGAGTAGCCAATAATTATCAATATAACAACTTAAGATCAATATTCAATTCGATATAATCTAGAATTACTATAGGCTTGCAACTTTCACCAACATCACAAGGACTCTTTGTCCAGTCAGCACATTTTAATGCCGGACCCTCGATCGTCCGAGCATGGTCCAAGGGACCAGTGCTACTCCCGCTCATGTATATTCAGTACCAGAGCCTGGTGAGCGATCTAAGCCACTCCTTCAATCAGCTAAGAATAGCCGTTACTTTATCACGGCGCAATGCTTCGTGCATTGCTCTTGCCTGTGTACAAAAGTCCAATGCCATTACGATGTGCGTGATCGTTGTACATGTACAGTACACGAATCCATAGCGATCACGGCGCAATGCTTCATCGTGCAGTACTCTTGCCTGTGTACAAAAGTCCAATGCCATTACGATGTGCGTGATCGTTGTACACGAATCCTATTCCATATCATTGTGTACTCATGTAATATCCTTATGGACATTCTGAGTTGTACACAAGCAGTGGCAAGCACCGCCCTTCTATGTATAGTTGTCACTCACTGTACTCTTGCAACCCACCGCTCCTTATTTGGGTTATCAACTTGCCACATCCGATGACCTTCCTGCATCGCAGTTTTCCATTGGTCAAGACCCCAAACTTGGCTTATGTTTAATTCATTTCTATACTCTAGATTCCTATATAAACCCCAGATTTCCTTCGTTAAGGACACAATCAGAATCACGATCAGTCCCAAACAATCACGACCAGTCTGGATGCACTCTTCTCAGAGTATCAGCCAGTCTTTACCCTATGGTTAGACCCAGACCTCAGAGCATCTCAGTACACCTTTATCAACATCAGTAGACCACGTTATACTATTTGCCTTATGGGACCCTCGATAGAACAAGTAGCATTACTAGTTACTACGCTACCAATATTGTAATGTTATACAAGTTCTTATGTGTGAAATAAAACAGTTAATGTGTTCGTCACAAGTCAGACTCCCGCAAATCTATTTCTATAATTATTGTCATTCCCCGTTTGGAGAAGCCTGCCCACTCACCCCATAAGAGGAATGCAACAATACCATTCTTCTGCCAGATGATAGAGCTTGCACCCCAGACAAGTGTGTTCATACATGGATGAAAAAACGTGTATCACAACCAAAGATGACGGGAAAAGGCAGCTTCGTCTGCTTTTTAGCATATTGTTTTCTAAGGAAGAATTAAGTGTTAGAACTATATGTTCTGGCCCTAAACCGCTAGACGAGTGTGTCTGCTATGCTGGTTTTGGTAAGTC
Organism: Plazaster borealis; assembly: GCA_021014325.1. Classification (NCBI taxonomy): domain Eukaryota; kingdom Metazoa; phylum Echinodermata; class Asteroidea; order Forcipulatida; family Labidiasteridae; genus Plazaster; species Plazaster borealis. Next base: position 16,204,918 of record CM037457.1, on the reverse strand, counting down.
TAAAAACATGATTTACTTAATTTCAAAATTGAAGCCTTGGTCCCAATCCATAATATGCAATGCATGAAATCTGAAAACCATTCAGCACTGGTTTTGCATTGTACATGTACATTGAAATGTAGAACATGCTGATCATGCTGTGGATTGGCCAATCAGAATTGAAAAATCAGATTTGTTTCAACAATGGATAGACCTATGTCTAAAGACACATGATAACACAATGTGATTGTTTGATCAATCTGTGTAATCCAATCTGTGTCATCGAACGGGCAACATTTCCAGAATAGCACACTCTATTTTGCTTGTTTTATAGAATATACATGTAGTAGACATAAAACGTAAAGGCCTTGTTTACATGTCCGCTTTCCTATGGTGCATGCATTCAAGTGACACCAGACAATCGTCCCCAGCTTCAAGTGCACAAAACGTGACGTCATCAGTACTAAGGTTTATTCAGGATCTCATTAAAGGTATCGTACACGTTTGGTATTTACTCAAAATATATATTAGCATAAAAACTGACTTGGTAACGAGCAACAGAGAGCTGTTGATAGTATAAAACATTGTGGGAAACGACTCCCTCTGAAGTAACGTAGTTTTTGAGAAAGAGGTAATTTCTCACTAAAATAATAAAAGACTTCTAGCTAGAAGCCTTTTATTCCTATCTGAAAGCACACAAATTTGTACAACAAGGGTGTTTTTTCTTTCATCATTTTCTTGCAACTTCGATGACCAATTGAGCCCAAATTTTCACAGGCTTTTTGTTTTATGCATATGTTGGGATACACCAAATGAGAACACTGGTCTTTGACAATTACCAAACATGTACGATGCCTTTAAGAGACAGTATTTAGCTGGTTAGTACTTCAGGGGATATAACAATACGGTACTCAAATAAAAATGCCAACTATTTTACTATTCATTAATTGCTCAGTGTTCTTTTTGTTTTTTTAGTTACAGAACAAGAAACCAATATCACCCAAGTATTCGTCGGCAGTCAGCATCGCTCGCACTTCAAACTGCAGTGCGCAGAAATACATACAAGATATGATGTCGAAAACAACCACAAAGACCAGAAAAAACTCACCATAGACTTGTTGTGCCTCTTGTTCACGAAAGATGAGATGTATCAGTGCAGTGTATTTGGAAAGAAGGGGGTTGGAAACACACCAGAACGTCCAGCCCACCCAAAGGAAAAACTCCATGCAATAATAGGTATGCTGTGCACCTTCAGAGCAAACGGTTGAAGGAACGTCTGTCAGGGTGATTTTGACATACTCCACACTGAGATGTATCAGTGCAGTGTATTTGGAAAGAAGGGGGTGGGAAACACACCGGAACGTCCAGCCCTCCCAAAGGAAAAAGTCCATGCAATAATAGGTATGCTGTGCACCTTCAGAACAATCGGTTGAAGGAACTTCTGTCAAGGTGATTTTGACATACTCCACACTGAGATTGATCAGTGCAGTGTATTTGGAAAGAAGGGGGGTGGGAAACACACCAGAACGTCCAGCCCACCCAAAGGAAAAAGTCCATGCAATAATAGGTATGCTGTGCACCTTCAGAGCAATCGGTTGAAGGAACGTCTGTCAGGGGGATTTTGACATACTCCACACTGAGATTGATCAGTGCAGTGTATTTGGAAAGCAGGGGGTGGGAAACACACCAGAACGTCCAGCCCTCCCAAAGGAAAAAGTCCATGCAATAATAGGTATGCTGTGCACCTTCAGAGCAAACGGTTGAAGGAACGTCTGTCAGGGTGATTTTAACATACTACACACTTGTATCCACTGTATCTTGTTTCCCTGCAAGATATAATCTCCCTTAGTTTAAAACCCTGCGATACCCCGCCCCTGTCAGATTTACACGAACACCATTAGGTACTGCAGCCAGTAGACCGTCGGGAAATGTGTATAACTCCTTTGTAATGTTGATTTCATTTCATACTTTTTTTCAAAGCTAATAACCTTTCCAGATGTTGTAGAGATAGTTTGATGAAAAAAAAATTAACAAATATCAATTTTTAATTTGTTTGTGTTTATTAGTATGTGTTTTCACTGTAAAACCAAGTCTATGTAGAAAGTGTTTTCTAACTGGAGATTCTGAGCCCATGAGTCACACTGCCTATAGGGTCATAGACTATGTCAATCGGGCCTGTCTGAGGATAGAACTTAAAGGGTTTCAACTATTTTTGCTAAAAACTTAATGAGTAATTAACTAAAATGTGTTTTCGGTCTACTGGCTGCAGACCAGTAGGCCATCGGAGGGTAAGCAGAATGTAAACAGGTATCTTTTGCCTTAATGTATTGTGCTTTGTCGTCTTTCCTTGTAGCCCTCACCTACAGTGGCTTTGTGCCAAACCAAAACCTCTTGTGTATTTATGTCAGTCCGCATTTTTTTACAAAATTATGGGCATTATTGGATAGGGCATACAACAGCACTTTTTTCTCTAGGCTACACAAAAGGGGGAAAAACCCACTATTACGAGTTATCACTCAAATTCCTCGGCTGGATTGCCAGAACATAGTCCATGTGTGTGCATTAGGATATAGGATAGCAGGATACCTGAACAGAGGGGTATTGGGGAACAATTTTTGTATAATAAGAACTAGAAAAGCCCTTTTCACACGAGGAAAATAAGCAGGGGGTCCATGGTCTTAAGAACGCAACGTTGTTAAGTCCACATCGTGTGAAATGTACCTTTGCTCTGATAAGCACGGGTCCTCTGTCTTTTTCTGACTACGGTCGACACCAGCGACAAAAAAACACAACATTGTGAAAACGACACTCTGATCGTCTGTGCGTGCTGTGTGAATGAACACCGCACGCGTAAACCAAGGACCCTGGTTTAGCTGGAGCTACCACGCATGCGCGCAAGAAAAAAACCCATGACAACAGTAAATCAAGATGGCGGCGATCGAACAGTTAACGTTAATGATGCTTTCATTCCTAAGTTTTGTGAGTAAAAACTGTCAAAACAGCAACGCACGGGGAGCAATTGATGGCATAAACCAACGCTATAGGAGGCAGGTAATGTTCTACCGTCGAAGACTTCTGTCGAAGCAAAGGAAACGTGCCAGAAGTATCGTTAAATTAGCGTTACTCATGATGACAACATTCAGCGGTAAGAATTTGCACTCCCCAGTTTATATCAACTGTTACTTTTTCTGTCACATGGAATTTCGTGGGGGGAATGAATGTTTCGAGCATAGATCACAACTACAATTCTTTTTCATCAAAGTTATAAAAAAACAAATCTTGTTTAGGGGCCGGGGCCGAGGCCCCACGGGGACCCAAGGAAGGTCGTGAGTGTAAAGAAATGTTAAAATTAAAAATTAAAGTGAAAACAAATTGTCAGATTGTTTGCATAATCCTACTATGTTGCTACAGTAAGCTCGTAACTGAAGTAATTTAACAAGCACAACATTCAATTATTTTGGAGACAAGACTTTATTTTACATATGGTATATTTTGTACTTCAAACTCAACAAACCTTCTCTGACAACAACATTTTTTTTTTTTTTTTTAAATACAGAAGTACATCAAAGTTTTGGAAGAACTACTTGGTCCCACCCATTTTTTTAACATGATGTTGACATGTGCAATTTTCAAGTATGTTTCACAAGAACCTTTTATTCATAGTTTAATCCCAAAGAATTATAACTATGTTTCTGAAGTCAAACTAAATTGATCTGTTTGGTTCCATTTCAGTGGAAATGCTAAATTAATCTGCTATGAGATCAAATGAATTAAGATGTCCAATGCTGTGTTTAACTAATAAGATGTTCCTTGTTTATTATAAATTATAGCTTATAGCCAGAGCATGATGCTGATGGGAGTGTTCATGTAGGAAGAGTTTAAGTTGTTGCTGAGAGTGTTCCGGTTAGCTTGTAACTTGTTCAGTTTATTTGATTATTCATATTTTGTTATGCATTTTCAGTAACCCAGAGTATTTTCTAAAGTGTTTTACAGTTAAACTCTATTTTGAGAGAAATGGTTTTGATTTTGATTTGTTGAATCAAATTGCCTTATGTTGTGGTTAGAATGTTGTTTATATTGATTGTAGCACACTACACCATAGTCCAAAAAGTGTAACCATGACGACACAAGGCCTTACTGGGCTTTGTTATGACTGTATAAATCCATGTGTGAGTCCTGGTACTGAGGACAAGGACAAAGGTCTAACTTTCCAAGTTTTGCTAGTAATTTATCACTCATTATGTAAGAATGACAGCTTTATGGGTTGTTTTGATTCTCAATGTAGCTCAGTTTTTATGATAATTTAATGTGTGTATTCTAAACCCTTGTTTTCTATTTACTCTTTATATACACGGGTCTGTTTTGGAGTCTGTTTTATATCTGTTCCATTAGTAGTAGTCACGTCAGAGAATTAAAGTCTTAGAACACTAGACGGGTATTTGTTTCTCTTGAACCTGTGGTTTTGTGTGCTTCAGAGTCGTACACTGTACACTAATAGAACCCAAATGCTAAACAGCATTGAACTGTACAACAAGCGTTAACGTTATACGACATTATGAAGCCTTATCCATACGGGAACCTAACTCAGGAACAGAAATGTTATAATTACATACACAGCAGAAGTAGAATGGTTGATGAGAATGCCTTTGGTCGTCTAAAAAACAGATGGAGATGCCTCCTCAAGAAAAATGAGAGTGATATTTCCAATATCCCACACATTGTAGGAGCTTGCGTGGCTCTCCACAACTTTTGTGAGACATGGCGGGAAAATTGTTCAGCACACTGGGAGGAAGAGGAAGAATTTGCCCAACCATCTACTGCTATTAATGATCAGCTACATCGTAGTCATGAAGAAGCGTCCACAATTCCTGAAGCCCTTAAGCCCTTTGTAAATTTATAAATAAATAAGTTGAAAATACCATCGTACCACTTTTAAGGTTGCCCACACCTCATTCTGTATTTAACCAATCTTACTAAGACCTAAATTACTATAACTATGATTGTATTTATGAGACCAATTTGTTTCTCACATTTTGTTTGCAGTTTGATGATCAGTTTTGTGATCCACGGGAAAAAAAAATCTGTAACACAAACTTATTACGGGTTATCACTCCACTTCCTCGGTTGGATTGCCAGAACATAGTATGTGCATTGCGATATAGGATAGAAAGATACCTAAACAGAGGGGCATTGGGGAACGATTTTCATAATAAGAACTAGAGAGAAACCAATTTGTTTCTCACATGTATTTGCAATTTTGTGATCCACTGGAAAAAGGTCTGTAACACAAAGCTTATGTATTAATTTACTCTTACTTTCTCTACAGATTACATCACCAAGAAATTTCCTGGTGTTGATGTGTCACAAGTCCGCCAAACAATGGCCTACAAACTTAAGGATGTTCGGGCAGCCTTAACAAAAGCCTGCCAGTAGAGGTACAGATAATGCATGTACATGTTCCTTCTGCAAATTGTTTGTAAGGACGTACTTCTTGTGATTTAGGGATCATTCAGCCTTTAATGACGAGTTTATTTTGTTTTCCAAAATGTGTTAAATACCCTTTTTTTTGGGGGGGGGGTGGGTTTTAATAATAAAAAAATATAAAAAATTCAAAGTCAGTTCCGACTATTGTCTTTTAAAAAATTTGAAATAGAGGTATATCATCAATATAAATGTATCTGTGGTAAAGAAAACAACGTTTTCTTTCTTTTTCCTATGCAGTCTCATCGATTTAAGGACGGCATGCTATGTCTCCCTTAAATTTAAACTTCTTTTTAGGCATGCCGAGATGGTTCAAATTAAAGCTAGCCACATACGAGAATTACCAGAAGAAAACTGGCTAAGTATCTTTATTCCTCACTAAAAAAAAACATTTTCAGGGATGGAAATACCACTTTCTTAGCGGACACATTTAAGCACGTCAATCGTATACACCATTGCTCACTAGACCTCTTAGTTACACAAGATGTAGAGAAATGTTTTAGACGCACTCAAGCAAGTAGGAATAGAAGAACCAACTAACTATGGACTTCATAGTATGAGGTACGGGGAGCAGCGAATTTAGCAAATAGAGGAGTAGGCCTACCCGAAGATCTAATAATGCAATATGGAAGGTGGAAAACCACCCAGGCAAAAAACAAATAATATCAAAAGAGAAGTCACCCAACGTCTCCACGTGGTAAAAATTCTTTCTGATATTTAAAGGCAGAAAAAGAAGATTACAAAATGACTCCTTAAGATGAAGCGAATATATAAAACTAGCATCGAAAGGTTATTTAGTTATGAAGTTCACAAGTTCATGAGTGACAAATTGTCGTTTAGATAATGAAATTATATCACGATTTAATGGTAGATTTAATTATAAGTAAAAGTATAACATGATATGTCATTTGCATTTACTGTTATGAATAATGATAAGATTAAATCAAAAGTTTCAGGTTTGTACTATGGACACACAAACTGTCTTATAATTAAACTCAAGAATAATTGTAATTGAACTCTGATTGTTTTAGTTTACAGAATTTTGGATTTTTATGATTTTGCTGATTTGTGAAGTCATGTTTTCTGTTAAAGGGACGCGTTGCCTTGGATCGGACGAGTTAGTCTAAAAAAAAGCGCTTGTAACCGTTTGTTGATAAGTTTTTGTCTTCTTGGCCTCAAAATCAGCTAACAAGGCCCCAAAATTGATAAATAAGGCCTTTGATGTTGTTTTTAGCAAAGAGGAATTGGCCAACTCCAGTGGGATGCGCTTAAGACATGACAAAGGCAGTAACAAGGAGCCTTTAGATCCCATCAAAATTGCAGCTGGACTGGAATAGAAATAATGGGGATGTTTAGTGCTTCAAAAGAACGTACCTCAAATGCAACAATGTGCTACTTGTCATCAAGGATTCGAGTGCAAAAGAACAATGTTTTTGATTATCTGGACAATCTGGAGGTAAAAAAAAGACGAAAGTTGATCGAGTTCCCAATAACATTAGGAAGAAAACAAAGACAGGATCGACGGAAGTAAAGTGGGGAAATCAAAGCTGAAACTTGCAAACACATAAGCCAGCAAACTCCAGACAAATTGGACAAAGAAAACGAAAGACAGAAAGAAGCTGGATCGGCTACTGAGAACCTGTGATACAGGGTCATTGGACATACATGAGAGCTTATCATAAAGTATGTTTAAATAAAAACTAAAGACAATTGAATTAGGCATTCCTTACAGTATATTGCAGTAAGTTTGTGAAATAATTTCAAGTTCTCACAAGAAACCTATAACCCACTTTTTACAATCAGGGTCTGTTTTTCCACTTGGTATTGCTTCATTTGTTTAAAACAGTTACATTTTTAAAAATTTATTTTGTTATCATTGTAAACAGAGAGAAGACAAGGTCGCATTTCCAGTATCACCGAAGTATGAAGGTGATCATTGCAGGTCACCCAAAAAATAAAAATGCTCCCAAAATGGTTCAAGATCTGATGTCGGCCAAATTGTCAAGGCATGAGATGGCCACTCATTCGCTCACAGGGGGAGGGGGGGGGGTAATCAAATGCAAATATTGCAGTTGACGCAAGGCCTCAACTTGCCCCAAACCTGATGATTAACCTATTCCCGAACCCGCCGATCAACCCATCCCCGGACCCGCCCATCAACCTATCCCTGAACCTGTAGAAGATAACATCAAATACATTAATCGCTTAACGGACCTCGACATGGAGATGCCAGAGAATATGGGCATGGGAGACAGGGTACATGCATGTTTTCCCAACAATGCTAGCTGTGTTCCTACGAGAGAGCATGACTTTTGTTATCACGTGCAGAAGATGAATCTGACCTGCAGACTGATGAGAAGTGTTGACAAATATTTTGCTTTGACTCTTTCTTAATCATAGATAACGTGTGGTAGCGATCTCAAAGTAGCTGAAAAATACCAACATATAAAGGTAAATAAACACCTCCTGCTGGATGCGGTCCAGCGAGCAACTGCTGCCAAGGAGCCAGGGAGCAACCTGTTAAACAGCATAATAGGGCTCGTTTTCACCAACAAAGAACTTGCACAGTCATCTGGTCTTGGGATCAAGGGATCAAGAAAAGCTGATGCCCTTGATGCCAACAGAGTGTATGCTATTAAAGGTAATTGCTATCTAATCTTGCGCAGGCATTATATTTTTGTGGGAGGTTCCTAATGTCTTTGTTTTTATGGTGCATCCCTATAGGAGCAAGCATTATTGAAAGGAAACATGGTATTTTCAAAATGTCTTGGTCCCTTGGATTGCAACCATTGTAATATGTTATGCTTATAAATGTGCAACTTTTCATAGACACTAGAAAATTTACATGTTTCTACAGATTACATTCATGTTTTAACTTTTTTTTGTGATGGGAATTTTATTTGTTTTTTTGTTTTTTCAAGTCGCAAAAATAGTGACCTTCATTGGCAGACTGTCATATAGTTGCCATTAGCCGACATGGCGATGTGGAGATGAAAAATGTGTGGGAACCTCCCACAGATGACAAAAAAAGAGAATTTATCCAGGATACCTTGGATGAACAGATTATAATTAACCAATTAGCTTTGGGCAATTGAGACAGCGGCAATCAAAAATCTGCAAATGTGCCGAACTTGAACACCTGCTGTCAGTTCATTGACCTTACAGGTGATAAGTTTTTGTCTTCTTGTGCTGGGGTTACAACCTAAACCCCTATGGCAGTCCCTGCTCCAGTCCCTGCTCCAGTCCCTGCTCCAGTCCCGGCTCCAGTCCCTGCTCCAGTCCCTGCTCCAGTCCCTGCTCCAGTCCCTGCTCCAGTCCCTGCTCCAGTCCCTGCTCCAGTCCCTGCTCCAGTCCCTGCTCCAGTCCCTGCTCCAGTCCCTGCTCCAGTCCCTGCTCCAGTCCCTGCTCCAGTCCCTGCTCCAGTCCCTGCTCCAGTCCCTGCTCCAGTCCCTGCTCCAGTCCCTGCTCCAGTCCCTGCTCCAGTCCCTGCTCCAGCCCCTGCTCCAGCCCCTGCTCCAGTCCCTGCTCCAGTCCCTGCTCCAGTCCCTGCTCCAGTCCCTGCTCCAGTCCCTGCTCCAGCCCCTGCTCCAGCCCCTGCTCCAGTCCCTGCTCCAGTCCCTGCTCCAGTCCCTGCTCCAGTCCCTGCTCCAGTCCCTGCTCCAGTCCCTGCTCCAGTCCCTGCTCCAGTCCCTGCTCCAGTCCCTGCTCCAGCCCCTGCTCCAGCCCCTGCTCCAGTCCCTGCTCCAGTCCCTGCTCCAGTCCCTGCTCCAGTCCCTGCTCCAGTCCCTGCTCCAGTCCCTGCTCCAGTCCCTGCTCCAGTCCCTGCTCCAGTCCCTGCTCCAGTCCCTGCTCCAGTCCCTGCTCCAGTCCCTGCTCCAGTCCCTGCTCCAGTCCCTGCTCCAGCCCCTGCTCCAGCCCCTGCTCCAGCCCCTGCTCCAGTCCCTGCTCCAGTCCCTGCGTCAGTCCCTGCTCCAGTCCCTGCTCCAGTCCCTGCTCCAGCCCCTGCTCCAGTCCCTGCTCCAGTCCCTGCTCCAGTCCCTGCTCCAGTCCCTGCTCCAGTCCCTGCTCCAGTCCCTGCTCCAGTCCCTGCTCCAGCCCTGCTCCAGTCCCTGCTCCAGTCCCTGCTCCAGTCCCTGCTCCAGCCCCAGCATATAGCCACTGATCCAGCTCCAGAACTAAATGACCCTGTCGACCCCCACAAATATGCAGGTGTACGAATAAGCAAGATCGGGTATCGAACAATGATCCAAAGGGCCTCAAAATCAGCAAACAAGGCCCAAAAATTGATAAATAAGGCCTTTGATATTGTTTTTAGCAAAGAGGAATTGGCCAACTCCAGTGGGATGCGCTTAAGACATGACAAAGGCAGTAACAAGGAGCCTTTAGATCCCATCAAAATTGCAGCTGGACTGGGAAAGAAATAATGGGGACGTTTAGTGCTTCAAAAGAACGTACCCCAAATGCAACAATTTGCTACTTGTCATCAAGGATTCGAGTGCAACAAACAATGTTGTCGATTATCTGGACAATCTTGGGGGAGAAAAAAGACGAAAGTTCATCAAGTTAGCAATAACATTGGGGAGAAAACAGAGACAGGATTGACAGAAGAAAAGTGGGGAAATCAAAGCTGAAACTTGCAAACGCCTGGCCAGCAAACTCCAGACAAAGAAAACGAAAGACAGAAAGAAGCTGGATCAGCTACTGAGAACCTGTGATAAAGGGTCATTGGACATACATGAGAGCTTATCATAAAGTATGTTTACATAAAAACTAAAGACAATGAATAAGGCATTCCTTACAGTATATTGCAGTAAGTTTGTGAAATAATTTCAAGTTCTCACAAGAAACCTATAACCCACTTTTTACAATCAGGGTCTGTTTTTCCACTTGGTATTGCTTCATTTGTTTAAAACAGAGAGAAGACAAGGTCGCATCTTTTGTTATCATTGTAAACAGAGAGAAGACAAGGTCGCATCGCTGGTATCACTTAAATATGAAGGTGATAATTGCAGGTCACCCAAAATCAAAATGCTCCCAAAATGGTGCAAGATCTCATGTCGGCCAAATTTTCAAGGCATGAGATGGCCACTCATTCGCTCACAGGGGAGGGGGGGGTAATCAAATGCAAATAATGCAGTTGACGCAAGGCCTCAACTTGCCCCAAACCTGATGATGAACCTATTCCCGAACCCGCCGATCAACCTATCCCCGGACCCGCCCATCAACCTATCCCTGAACCTGTAGAAGATAACATCAAATACATTAATCGCTTAACGGACCTCGACATGGAGATGCCAGAGAATATGGGCATCGGAGACAGGGTACATGCATGTTTTCCCAACGATTCTAGCTGTGTTCCTACGAGAGAGCATGACTTTTGTTATCACGTGCAGAAGATGAATCTGACCTGCAGACTGATGAGAAGTGTTGACAAATATTTTGCTTTGACCCTTTCGTAATCATAGATAACGTTTATTAGCGATCCCAAAGTAGCTGAAAAATACCAACATATAAAGGTAAATAAACACCTCCTGCGGGATGCGATCCAGCGAGCAACTGCTGCCAAGGAGCCAGGGAGCAACCTGTTAAACAGCATGAAAGGGCTCGTTTTCACCAACAAAGAACTTGCGCAGTCATCTGGTCTTGGGGTCAAGGGATCAAGAAAAGCTGATGCCCTTGATGCCAACAGAGTGTATGCTATTAAAGGTAATTGCTATCTAATCTTGCATTCACATAAGTTGGTATTGCTTCATTTGTTTGAAACAGTTACATTTTTAAAAATTTATTTTGTTATCATTGTAAACAGAGAGAAGACAAGGTCGCATCTCCAGTATCACCGAAGTATGAAGGTGATCATTGCAGGTCACCCAAAATCAAAATGCTCCCAAAATGGTGCAAGATCTCATGTCGGCCAAATTTTCAAGGCATGAGATGGCCACTCATTCACTCACAGGGGAGGGGGGGTAATCAAATGTAAATAATGGAGTTGACGCAAGGCCTCAACTTGCCCCACGCCTGACATTAATCGCTTAGGCACGCGGTCCAAATAGAAACGGTTCGGCAACCGTCGAACGGTTCCCAAACGGTTCAAGAGAGAAACGGTTCAACAGCATTTCCCAAACGGTTCGGAGGATTATCAATGTGCTAAGCTTGCCCGGTCCTCCGGAGTCTGAACAAAGGGGCTATAATCGGATTACTGTCCATTGTTTGGGGATTATAGCTTCTGTTGAAGGGGCTCCGACTTATATTATTAATTTCAAAATTAAAACACACAAACCTTTTACAACTGTTTTCCGTTTGGTTATTTCCAAAATGCTTGCAAAATGTTGTTATACATTGTACTTTAAATCATATAAAACGTCCAAGTATGGCCTGAGATCATAACTTGTTGATGCATTCAACCCCAGCACCACCGCCAATGCCATCACGAGCGAGGAAGGCACATTGCGATCAATTGCACGTATTTACAGCAATTTTCTAGGCGGGGTACGAACTTGGTATCTATCTACTTGGCGGCAGTGAAACTCTGCAGAGAAGAACATGAAAAAGCGGCTGCTGTTGGAAACCAAAGAGGTTAAGATTCGGGCCGGAAATTCACATGTTCATCGTGCGTATTAATGCATAGTGCGCAATTCTGAAAATAAAGGTCAAGCAATCCAAACAATTTTCACAGATAACGTAGTATCCACATATTGTGCATTGCTTGGCGTTTACTTTCATTTTGAGCATTGCGCACATTGCATAATGAGGCCAGAAATCTATGTATTCCTTATAAAAGTCAGTCTATTTCAATGAGCAGTATGTTGAAACCAATAACGAAAACAAATGTTGGCTTATAATATAAATTGAACTTGATCGCGAAGGAGAAATTTCTGAGATTTTAAAAACGAAACTCACTTGAAAAATAAAAGCTAAAATGACGGCTTTGCACCAAACATCATCCATTGTTCTGGACATCCGTGGCCGTGGAGGATTAGTAACGGATTAGTAACGGATTAGCGGCAGCCGGGCAATGATGTCCGGACCAGCTGTTGCTCCTTTGTTAGCTACGACCACAGTCAAGTATCAGTTCTTTTGTCTGACCGTGCTTCTTAAGATGGGTGGCACAAGGTGTGAAACGGTTGCTTTCAGATTCCCAAACGGTTCAAACTGCAAAAATGAACCGTTTGGGGCAACCGTTCGACGGTTGCCGAACCGTTTCTATTTGGACCGCGCGCCTTAACGGACCTCGACATGGAGATGCCAGAGAATATGGGCATGGGAGACAGGGTACATGCATGTTTTCCCAACGATTCTAGCTGTGTTCCTACGAGAGAGCATGACTTTTGTTATCACGTGCAGAAGATGAATCTGACCTGCAGACTGATGAGAACACCGATCCGTCCAAAAGGAGAAGAAGGTATTTTTGCTGAATAAATGCATGTCTGTACATGACAAGACATTTCAGATGTAATTTGAGCTGGGAATTAGAAGGCAGGATTAGAACCCACAACTAGCTAAGATCAGACATATCTGTTGATGATGAGTAGACGATTCAAATCCATGTATAGCAGTGGGTACCACAAATGATACCACAAGTTGTATTCTGAGACTCCTAGCACAAGTCAACTGGTTCCTTTCACCACGATTGGCCCACAGCCTCACATGGAATCGATTTGTTAACAAAACAGGAACAATCAAAGGTAACATTGAAGTTGACAGAGAGATGGAGCACCATAACAGAGTTTTTAAGATGCACTGTAAAGCGCTGAGAGGGAAAATCAGTCCCAAAAGTGTGGAAAGGGTCAGTCATTCTGCCCAAGTAATTAACAACATTCTTTGTGATGTAGACAAACAGACATCCTTCAAGAAACCCTCTGGGAAGCATGGAACACCAGACAATAAGAAAGATGTCATTGCCATGGCAATGGAAATTCTACGCGGCAAAATATTTGAGTATGAAGCTGGCAGGCAATCTTCCTCATTCCCAAGCTTTCCGCCATCAGTGTTTGGCAGTCTCAATGTCCCAGACATGTTAAAATGGATGAAGTCAACAATAAAAACTCTAAGTCAACAATACATTTTAGGGATGGTACACCATTGGTGATAATGCTAGCAAAAATGTTTTTCAGTCCACAAGATATCACAGTTTTTTTATTTGAAGGGGGGGGGGATAATGTAAAGCACATCACATCCTACATGAAAATGTTTGACTAGACATGATTATTGGTTCCATCTCTCATGATCATCTTTCAACCGAACTTTTTATTAATATTTGTCTGTTCGATTTCTGAGGAACTACAGTATAGTACCAATCGTTTAGTCAAGGTGCCTAAACTAAAAATGCGCACTTTTTTTTGGGGGGGGGGGATATACATGTTCCTGTATTGCTTTGGGGTACTGCCCAAATAGGGTCTTGACTAAAGGCAAAGTGTACAGTAATTCCAAGACAGCACCACATGAGAAATACAATGATCATCCAGCAAATATACCAGTATACGATTCTCAATAGTTTATTGTAGTTTAAGTACTACATTATAGGTACATGCACAATGCTTTGGTTATATTTTCTGCAAAACACAGCTTTTCCTCAAGTTATTTTCTTTATCAGAAAATTTTATAATGACTCAAAATGCGCAATTTTATTTATAATTTCATTTTTGTGTGATTACAGTGTGCAATAAGTGCCCATGTTTTGAAGAACAAACTCAAAATGTCTGATTAAACACATTTGTGATGCGATCAAGCTAAATGAGTCGTTTGTCGGAAAATTTATTTTGGAATTACAGGCCAAAATAGGTCAACAGGGGTGTTTTTTTCAGAATGTATATTTTGGTTAGTTAGAGTACCTAAACATATCATGATTCTTATTTGTAAACTTTCCCCGATAAAAAACATGAAAAGGTGCTTCAAATGAGGTGTTTTGAAAGCCATCCAATTCTGGATTTATCGGAAAATGAGAAAGTAGTCGCGAAAAAGGCAGTGAAATACGTCCAGATTAACCTAGTTTTACAACTGTTTTGAAGTTCTCACCTGGCTGTGAATGGTATCAACCGACGTGCAATGAATGGTGCTTCCATATAAGGGCATAATGAATAAACATTACCCAGTTAAACTTGGCATTAATTCTAAAGAAGACTGTTGAATTGTGTAAACAAACCCCTTCTTGTTGCCATGGGACGACACTGTGCGTATAGCAATTGGGCAATTCGGCTCGTGTGACCTATTGGAGAGGCGTAACGTAAACAGGAAGTCGTGGTTTGATGCGTGATCGCACGGCGGCCGTACACAACACACAAGCGAAGATGGCCGCCCCCATAGAATCCCCTGATGAAATTGCTGCTGTTTTGTTTGACTTCCGTGATCATTTTACCGCTCAGGAATTGCCTGTAGAGTTTGGGAATTTAGTACAAGATTACTTTACTCCTGGTGATGACAGCGACAGTGACGACGATAGCGACGAAGAAGGGGATTCTGGTGAGGGACCGCCGGGGATTCTGGTGAGGGACCGCCATCGGAACGATGTGTTCATCACTCGTCGGTTTTTGTAGCAGTCGCTAATGACAAGCCTGATGGTTCCGCTGATGGCGATCCAGGTGATATCACTAACAATACAATGGATGAAGAGGACATGGAAATCGATAACGAAGATTTTATTCAAAATCTGCTGCATCCAGAACCCGATTTTGACGTAGACGACGAAGGAGACCTTCCCAATTTGGAACTGGAGTTGGCTGACGGCGGCGGTGACACTGAACGACAAAAAATTACAAACTTTCAGTGTCACTGCAAGCTTTTCAACGGCGAACAGTGCTCCAGACAGATTACAGCTGAAGATTATTTGACCAGCCCGCTTGGACATGATGGGGTTTTCTCAAGGTATTTAATTAAAAAAGGCATTAATCTTCAAAAACAATTTGAGTTAAACTTGTTCATATTTATTTTTGTGTTTACGAAATTATCTGTTCCCTTTTTGATGTTGAAAATATAGATCATAATAAAAATATTCTGTCATGTTTTCTTTATAACTTGGAGGTTGTCATACCACCAGAAAATTCATGCCGTACCTAGTCTCTCGTTAGCCCCACCTGTGTGGCCAACGAGAATCCTTGGAAACACGCCCCGGGCATCTTTTATAAAGCCCACGACAAAAGAATTTGAGGCGCACTTCCCACGGGCGGGTCGGCGATTTAAGCCACTCAGATGTGTTTACCTACCTCTTAGCTTGCTTGGGCTGTTTTGGATATTTAAATAAATAACATTTTAAAAAGATATTTCAAACGATACCGACGTACACTGCGCGCGTAAAGGTATCGTTTGAAATATCTTTTTAAAATGTTATTTATTTCTATATCCCAAACACCAAAAGCAAGCTAAGAGATAGGTGAACACATCTGAGTGGTTTAAATCGCCGACCTGCCCGTGGGCAGTGCGCCTCAAATTATTTTGTCTCGGGCTGCATAAAAATGCCCGGGACGTGTGGCCAAGGATTCTCGTTTGCCACACAGGTGGGGCTAGTCTCTCGTTAGCAAATTTAATAATCGGTTGTATGTTTAATTACCAATACCAGTTTGATGTTTGATTTGACACGGGTTTGAGTTTAATGAGGTATGAGTTGATGTAAATATGATAGAGCTGCAAATTGAGGCTTTTGAAATTAAACCAGGCGTTTGTGATCAACATGATCAATGAGGTGTATGCTCCATACTTTTTATTTCAGTCTACTTTAAAGAAATATTGCCCTACTACTGTGTTATAAGTATTAAGTATTGTCAGATTTATTATTGTATTTTATTTTAAATACCGTTTTCTTCACAGCTGAGAAAGATCTCATAATCCTTCAGGCCTGTCAGAGCCACATCAACATGTCCTTAAACACACAGAGGTCCAATCACAGAAACAACGTGCGGCAACGCTCCCGAATGACATTCTACTATCACAACAAACCTATCTGTCGTGAAACCTTCAAATTCCTGTGCAGGTAATTATCAAATATAAATCACCATAAATATGATGCACCAAAGTTAATGAAAGGTTTAAGTGCTTTGTTTTTGTTGTTTGCGTCCAAATAATTATGAATGTAGGAAGTCGTGCCAGGTTTGAAACCCAAATCTTATTTATATCTTAATTTAACACTTGGCCTCCGACAAACTTTCCTTCCAAAAGAAATAAGGCTGCTTTCTTAAACAATGGGCATGACATGTGTCTCTAAAAAAGATGTGGTGGTGACGATTAACAGTTAAATTTGTTAATTATTGTTCCTAATTTCATCTTCACATAATTAGCCAGAATAAGCTGTCCAATGTGAAAAAGTCGTATGAGGAATATGGGATGACTCACATTAACAAGAGGTTTGCCGGGGCTCGCAACGCAGCAAAGGCATTGTCGTACGAGGAGATAGTGCACCTAAAGGCCTACATAGTCCGGTACGCAGACGAGCATGCCCTAGTTCTCCCTGGACGCATACCAGGCTACCATCGTATAGACATTTGTCTTTTGCCCAGTGCAGAAACCAAGGCCCATGTGTGTGTGACATGTACAATGCAGCCAGAAAGCAAGAAGGTATTTTTATTTGTTATCTATTTCAGTGAGTTTACATGAAAAACATGACTGAACAACTGACAAAGCAGTATTTAAAACAAAGTTATGCCCCCAAAATTGTCCTCAAAGCTTGTCCTTATTTACAAAGCATACATGGTAAGATACGCATAATAATGCAGGTACCATGTAAGTACTGTATCTGGAAACAAAAAACAAGAAATTCTGTATGAAAAACAGAAAACACAATTTAATCAGGTGTATTTTTCCTTGAATATTATCCCTTTCCAGATCCTGATGCCAAGCTTGTCCATGTTGTGACTTTTCGCAGACTGTGGAGATCACTTTGCCCTCATGTTGTTGTTGCCAAGCCACGTACAGATTTATGCGACAAGTGTCAACAACTTACCAACCTCGTCTTGAGAGCTGCCAACCTGAGGGAACCAGACAAATTACAGCGTCTTCAAGCTGCAGAAGAACATCTCAAACTTGCTGATCAACAGCGTCAGTATTACAATGCCTGTGTTCAGCGCTGCAAGCAGACTGTTGGAGAGAGGCGTTTGGGACCTGGCAATCTACCCATGAGTTTGGATGGTGAAGTGCACCATGCTTTTGATTTTGCACAGCAAGTGCATTTCCCATCTGATCCTATGCAGGCAGGTTCTATCTATTTCCTTACACCAAGGAAGTGTCAGATCTTTGGGATGTGCTGTACAGGAATGCCACAACAGGTAAGACTTTTATTAATTTTACCGTATGTTGGTGCTTTTTTGGAGTGGGGGCGGGCTGCATTCGAAAACAAGGTCAAGTCAACATTTACATTCATGTTTTGTTTTACCCCTTTTTTTAATTAACTCAGGTGAACTTCCTACTGGATGAAGCATCCTTGATCAACAAGGGATCCCAGCTAGCATAAACTTGTTGGACTATTTCTTTGACTCTTATGGTATGGGGGAAATGTCAGTGCAGTTGTCATGTGACAACTGTACTGGTCAAAACAAGAATAAGTTTGTTATGGGTTACCTGATGTGGCGAGTACTGACAGGCTGTCACCAAACCATTAACCTAAACTTCATGTTGGCAGGCCATACAAAGTTTTTGCCAGATGGGTGTTTTGGGTTAATTAAGCAGAGGTACAGGGCAAGCAAAGTTTCCAGCCTCAGCCTTGAAGACTTGACAGAGGTGGTTAGGACATCAGCTCGTCTGAGTGGCACCAACATTCCACAGCTTGTTGGCTTGGAGGATGGAACAACTGTGGTTGAGCAGCGAGAATGGAATGTGTTCCTGGAAGAACACTTTAAGCCCATCCCAAATGTTCTTTCCTATCACCACTTTTGGTAAGTGATTGTTTTTATTTAAAACAAAATTGTTATTAAAGTTATTTTCTATTTAAAGTAATAAAGTTGATATCTTGTAAACAGAAATTGTTAAGAGAATAAAATGGATAGAAGCGTCTATCATATTTTTTCCTGAGTTTTTACATTCATATAATTTTTTCATAAAACCTCGTGGAGGTATTCAGGAAGAATACTTTTTTCTTAGGTTTTTGGTTTTCTTGACTCCAACACAGGTTTGATGCAGATTCTCCAGGACAGGTGTTCGTCCGCAAGTATGCAAATACAGAAGAGAGTGCAGTGAGTATCCTGAAAACAGATCTCCTAACCAACGAGAAACCTCCTGTTGTAGTGCCGCCTGGTCTTGATGATAAACGGAAGACCTACTTATACCAGAAGATCCGTCCATTCTGCACACCAGAAACACAAGATAGGGTAATCTAACATGCTTTAGTGTAAATATTCTTAATGGTTTTTGCAATATAGTTTGCAAAAATCGTTGATTTTCAGCAGTTTGTAAGAACCTTTTTGTTTTTAATCAAATCTTTTGTGAAGTATTATTTTACTAACTTTTTTCTCTGGTGTTTTCCTAAGGTTTGTCCCAAGCCACCTGAACCTGAACCTCTTGAGCTGGAGGAAAACCAAGACCAGCCTCCCCAAGACCGAGATCAAGACTTCAGGAGACCAAGGGGGAGACCAAAGAAAGCTAAACAAGGGGAATCCAACTAAATCTAAAAGAGATACCAAATCTAGGGGATAATGTCAGCTGTTACATTGACCATAACTAATTTCTATTGCCTAGAGGGGAAAAACAATTGCAACAAGTATTCAAATTTCCTTAAACAACTCAATGTTAAATACCCCCACCCCAATCCCCAACCCCACCTAAGAATTCTCCTTTTCCACCAGCTTGTGGTTTTTGAAAATGAACCTCCTTTCTTAACACCTGAAAATAGTTATTCTTAAAACCACACTTTGATGTTTCTGATGCCTTGTTACATCTGTTCCCTTAAGCCAATCAGAAGGCTTGCAATGTTACCATGACTACCAGAAAATTATGACAAGTTTTGTTCAAAAGTTTGTGCCATAGGCAAAATTTTCTGATTGGGAAATATAAAATATTTGATGAATTTTTTTAAAGCAAAATTCGAAGAAAAAAAAAAGATTTTTTTGCTGTTATTTTGTCTAGTAGAATGATAATTCCGTCAAAAAAAACCAGGTTGTAATTGAGCAGGTTAATATTGCTAATTATTAATTTCCTCGAATAGCTGCTGATTGTACGTCAAATTTGAACAGCAAAATTGACAGTTCATCACCATCCCTAATATATTCATGTACATGTATGCAAACATAATTATAAACAAAGAGGTGTTCGTGCTTGTATTGCACGAACACCTAGTGATTGATTTTCAGCTTTTATTAGCTCTAGCAATGATGTAAATTTTTGCATCAGGTATTTTTGAACAATTTATTAATTTGTTATCTAATTTCATTGGCCTACCCCCCCC
Source organism: Plazaster borealis (assembly GCA_021014325.1). NCBI lineage: Eukaryota > Metazoa > Echinodermata > Asteroidea > Forcipulatida > Labidiasteridae > Plazaster > Plazaster borealis. Next base: position 16,185,099 of record CM037457.1, on the reverse strand, counting down.
CCCAACCCCAATTTAATACAGAGCAAAGAGGAACTGAAACAAGATGTACTCCGGCAGATTCTTCAAGCCCACTACCGGGAGGATGATGCCACCGAGTTGTACAAAGATCTATATTCGGCATCACAGGGTGAAACAGAGTCAGCCCACGACTACCTTGTTCGGATGTTGGATCTCTGTCAGAAGATTATCAAGGCATCAAAGTCTGAGTAGACGGTAAAGTATGATCCCTGCTTGGTGCAGGATATGTTTCTGCATTCACTGGACACCGGACTACAAAACGACAACATTAGAGCAGAGCTGAAGCCCTTGCTGTCTTAGCAAAGCACCAGCGCCTAGGCTCTGTTCCGCCAGCTTAAGATTGCAGAGGGGAAAGAAATCGTCAGACTGGCGAAGAAGAAACAATCTAAGGCCGCTGCTGTAGGGTCAGTATAGTAGCAACAGGTTGACCTCTCCACTACTGGGACTGCCATCAAGACCAAGAGTGAAGTCCACACATGACTGCTCAGTACACACTTTACCATTAGCAAACCAAAGGTGTACAATCTGGCTAATCAAAAAGCGTAACAAGCTGTGCAAGGGGGTACCGATAGAAACAGATTTTGAAACCGGTAGGGGAAAACCAAGGAAATATCCCTCAACTACATGTAGGATGTTATCCACAAGCAGTTCTGAGTCTGACAATTCAGAAGATGAAGATACAACAAAGAAGGTTTGTTTTTAATTAATAAAATAAGGGACCCAAAATTTGTCAAAAGAAAAGGGGAATGAGCTAAGCAATTTTCCAGGATATTTTGTGAATAATAGGGTAAACATTAAGATTCAAGGATAAAATTTAAGATTCAGTTTCTAAAAACTATGCAAATTATTTGCAGGATAATGGGCTATGGCTTACTGTTGCGAATGTTTCATTGCAAACTTCCCATTTTGACATCACGATTCGCTTCGCATTCGTAGGAACGGGAAGTCATGAATCAGCAAACTCCAGACAAAGAAAACGAAAACAAAAATAAGCTTGATCGGCTACTGAGAACCTTGTGATACATGGTCATTAGACATACAGGTGGAATTTGGGCATTTGGAAGCAAGTATCCTTCAGATAGTGAAAGATACTATCGCTGGGAAGATTATGGGACACAACATTTTTACTGAAGAAGACGGAGTAGCAATTATTTGTACCAGTTGGAAGTTGAGTGACACACAATGCTACTGGCCTCCATTTCGATCCTCAGTTCGTCTTGAGAAGGCTGTGTTAGGTAACCAGAAGCCAGAGGCTGATTAGACAGAACTTGAGTCTACTGATGAAACGCTTTCCAAGCTTCAAGAGAAGCCAGTAGATGATGCTTTATTTGTTACAATGATGGAAGCCTGTCTCTCTGCAACTGTTGGTGTGCTTGAAAAACAGTACAAACGGTATTTCATCACAGATCTAACTGAAAAACTTAGGATTGAAACTGAGTCTGGTCGATGCCACAACATTGATGCCGAAGAAATAATGGGGATGTTTAGTGCTTCAAAAGAACGTGCCCCAAATAGTACAACTTGCTACTTGTCATCAAGGATTCGAGTGCAAAAGAATAACATTGTCGATTTTCTGGACAAGCTGGAGGTAGAAAAAAGACGAGGAAGTTTATCAAGTTAGCAATATTATTAACTCCAGACAAAGAAAACCAAAACAAAAAAAAGCTGGATCGGCTACTGAGAACCTGTGATACAGGGTCATTGGACACACAGGTGGAATTTGGGCATTTGGAAGCAAGTATCCTTCAGACAGTGAAGGATACTATCGCTAGGAAGATTATGGGACACAACATTTCCCACATTTGGTACGACAAGGAAACTCATCAGAAGACTATGTACTTTGGAAAGATAGAAAAACTGTTGAAGAGACATGGGGGAACTTAACGCATTGGTTACTGGAAAGAGGGTGAGCTGTACGACGATGATGCAGAAGACTTTGACATTTCAAAGTATACATTTATGCGGTGGACTTCATCTGTGAAGACTTAATACTTTCTTAAAGATAACTATATTGTGAGTGAATAAGATGCTATATGTTTTTCACTAAAGTCACACGATTTTGTGGGTTTTTTAATTACTGAAAACAAATGTTTATCAATATCAGTAATTAAAATTAAAAATTAAGGAACTGTTCTTTTAAGTAATTTGTTAAACATTTGCAAAGTGTTCTTTTTTAGTAAGGCTTTCTTTACTTAAAGTTTTATTAAAATCTGTTAGGTAATAAAGAAGTTATGAGACTTTTTAGATCAGAACTTCCCGGAAAGGTCACAACTTTTTTGTTGTTTTCTATTATTAAAACAAGACCAAATTAAGCCTGTAAATGAAATCTTAAAATATTCATAACTTTTTAAATAATTAACCCAGATAATGTCAGATAATGTAAAAGCGGATTGTGATCAGGTGAAGGTGGCCCTTTAGTTCAGTGTTTACCAAACATCAATCTATCCATCAATTTTAAGTGTTGCATAAATGCCTGCCTCAGTTACCAAACAAACCTCTTGAGTTTTTGTCGCCGAAATTACTCGATTGTGTTTGGAAGCCTTTCCAGAATACAGAAAAAAAGGCATAGATGGCGAAAAATTTCGCCGCTTTGTCGCCGGGCTATCCCCATACCTCCATCTTCCATGGACAGGGTGTAGCGACTCTGGACGCTGCTCTGCGAATTGTGGTTCAGGTCGAGCGGGCCCATGATGCCTTATAAACCCAAATTGGTGTTTCTGAAAGTGACATATGAATGAATGGAAAATCACTATGCTATACAAATTTGTATTTAAATTGTTGTCAAAAGCTGCTTCAGTCAATCGCTGAAGACGAATTTATCCCAAGTTCCCTATCAGTGACCAAAAACTAAATAAATTGTTTTTTAGATAAACTGAACTGATCAATATTTTTAGTAAACTATTAAATGTAAATTAATATTATGTTTTTAAAGTTCAGCTACTCAGCGCTTAATCTTCAAGCTCCTGACCGAGTTGAAAACTGAGATGCAAGGTCTCAAAAAAAATGGCCCAGTTATGTCAACAAATTGAAGCGAGGCAATTGATCAATGATGATTTTGTTCAGCCGGATGACTTGTCATTTCCACTGGAATTGACTGATAACCTGAATTCTCTGGAACGTTTATTAGATACCAACAAGGAGCTAGAGAATCACCTGGTATGGGTCTTTACATTTTTACAACTATTTTTGTACGATCATTGAAGTAAGGAGCTTTACAAAATAATCTCGTGGAAGTTGTGCTTTTATAAAAAGAAATTGTGAATGAAACATTTGCGTACAAATAGATGTATGGTAGATGTATAATATTTATAACTATTTAATATTATTTAAAATGTGCTGAGTGGTCGTTTTTGTTGCTGCTGTTGTTGGGTTTTTATGCTTTGTGCTTCTATTATCTTATTGGTGTCCGAGGGTTAAAGTTGTGGCGGCTTAGGGTCCTTGACGGTTTTACATTTTTACCTTTTCCTTTGATTTGTTTTCATACTGTACTGTTAAACTATGGCACAAAAGGAAACAAAGAAGCTTTGGGATGCACTTGCGGAGCAAGCAAAGACTCTTGGAGGGGGAGCGAGAAATATCTAGACTGGCAGAAGCCGAGCATCTGAAAATGAAGCTATAAGAAGCCCGCTTGGCCAATCAGCCGACGCCACAGTACCTGAGCCGAGAGCGAAATATGGAGAAGTTTGCAGCCAAGGCCGGGGATATTGATGGTGCCGTGCAGACCTGTTGGCGCAACAGATTCTTGTGTGCCCCTGAGCTTGCCATGGATCTGGCCAGAACCTCAGGGGTCGAAGTGCATCGATCAACAGTTTCCTGCCCATTGGCTGATGCTGGGCTGCATGGCAGGGTTGCCAGGCACAAGCCACGCCTTACACCAATTCACAAGCAGCGACGATTAGCCTGGGCCTGTGAGCATCTGACCTGGACCGCTGATGACTGGTCAAGGGTTTTATAGAGCGACGAGTCGCGGTTCCAGCTGTACCAGTCTGACGGACGGGTTTACGTCAGACGAACAGTGGGGGAGGAGTTCGCCGAGAACTGTGTTGTGCCGTCGGTAAAGCATGGAGGGTCTGGGATCATGGTTTGGGGGTGCATGAGCTAGAATTACTCAAGAATTCATAGCTGATCCAAACCCAGATTTCATCAGAGAAATGGGGGGCAGTTGGGAGTTTGAGGTGATGGTGTGGCCGGCCCAAAGCCCTGACCTGAACCCGATTGAGAATTTGTGGAATGAGTTTGAGCAGCGGCTTCAACATGAAATCGGCCATGAAATCAAGGGGAGCTCTATGAAATTCTCAATCGGGTTTGGGAGGGATTGGACCTAAATGTCATCACCAATCTCTTGGCATCAATGCCCAGATGTTGCCAAGCTGTTATCGATACTGCCGGAGCTTTTACGCCTTATTAAATCTGACCAACTCTTTCATGAAACTAAATCGACAGTATGACAGTGAGTTTGTGTATGCAGACACTTTGTCCAAAGAAAATCTGTTGGGAGATTTGAAAATCATGTATCAAGATGCAACGGCAATGGAGCCAGAAAGTAGTACTGACAGTGAAACCGACACAACCAGTGAGGAGAGTGAAGGACGTGTACATTCCCCCTCCTGCAAGAACGATGGGCAGCACTGACGACAGCACTTTGCGAGACCGTTGTTCTTCAGCTCTCGATAAAAGAAGGACATGACGCTCATTCCACTGGACCATACATAACCAATATGGCCACCAACGTCTTTTGATGTAAGGAGCTTTACAAAATAATCATTCTATTGGAAGTTGTGCTTTTTTAAAAAGAAATTGTGAATGAACCCCTTGCGTACAAGATGTTTGGTAGATGTATATATTTGTAACTATTTAATATTGTGTAAAAACACGGCCTACGCATTCTATTTCATATGTGGCTGTAGCACCCTTTTTTGTGTAATGAAAGTTGTCATCAATAATATTTGGTAAACTGAGAAAACATGAATGTTATTAATGTCTTTATTCACGGCAATGTGCAATACATTGTGCTAGATTAATCACTAGTGAGTTTGGGATTTCTGTATCAATTTTCTGAATTTGCTTTAGAAAGAACAACACATTCGCGTTGTTTGCTATCTGGCAAGCTTGGAAGACGGAACATATGACGTTTTACAAGAACAGGTGATTTGAAGCAGCAGACAATTAAAAAAGGAGGACTTCCCGGCCTCCCAGATTTTGGAAAGTTGTCTCCATGCTGGCACAGCAGTGGAGCTGCTAAAACAACTTAGGGACGGCATTGTTACCATAGCTGAGCTTTCTACTGAAGCAGCAACACTGAAGAAGTTGGCAGAGGTGAGAAGATGCCGTCATAAGCATTTATTTGCCATCCTGACCTTTTCAAAGATGCAATATAATGTATAAGGCCTGTTTGAGGAAAATAACATACCGGTAATAAAAAGGAATCCAAAACAAAGTTTGAGTAAAAACAGAATCAGAAGATACTGAAAACTGGAGATGCGAGGTCTCAAAATAAAATGGCCCAGTTATGTCATCAAATTGGAGCCAGGCAATTAATTGATCAATGATGAGTTTGCACACCGCGCTGTCTTAAGGCTCCGCGCACACTGCGCAGACTTAATAATGCATGAATGCCGCGTGAGTGCCGCAGGGGAGCCTTCTAAAAAGTTATAGTTTGGGTACAACCAGCTACAGCACACGGGTGCGATGTACATGTACATGTACATGATGATCAGTACATTACATTTTCTATTCCTTCCATTTTAACACAACATTAGCTTTAATGTAAAACAAGAACAACTTTTTGTGTTCTACATCCATATGGACTCAACAAAGTCACTCATCAGTCAGGGTGTTGATTTGCCCAACGGATAACCAACGATGCGTGAATTACTTTGTCAGAAATGGAGCTTTTCTAGAAATAATGTAAAATACATTTGAAGATTGACAATACATGCAACAACAGTTGAATGGCCTCCATTTTCTTTCGGAGAGTAGTGATGTTTCAATAGAAGAGTTTTACTCGTATACAAAATATACCCCCTCCCCCAATAATAAATAAATAAATAAAATGTCATACAAAATAAATAACAAACACGAGCATGTAAAATGCCAAATAAAATCTTTTTTGTACTAATACTTATGTTACATTTCTCTACGTGTACTTGTGGACGATGTCTCCCAATGGAAACAGCTCGGGAGAGTGTCTGCTTCAAAGAGATCAACAAAACAAAGGAGATGAAGGATACCTTTGTTTTAGATATTGATTGCTTACTGGAGCATCCCGGTTTGGAGCCCTCTGTAAAGGCACCGTACACGTTTGGTCATTACTCAAAATATATATTAGCATAAAAACTGACTTGGTAACAAGCAACAGAGAGCTGTTGATAGTATAAAACATTGTGAGAAACGACTCCCTCTGAAGTAACGTAGTTTTTGAGACAGAGGTAATTTCTCACTAAAATAATAAAAGACTTCTTGCAAGAAGCCTTTTATTCCTATCTGAAAGCACACAAATTTGTACAACAAGGGTGTTTTTTCTTTCATCATTTTCTTGCAACATTTTCTTGCAACTTCGATGACCAATTGAGCCCAAATTTTCACAGGCTTGTTATTTTATACATATGTTGCGATACACCAAGTGAGAACACTGGTCTTTGACAATAACAAAATGTGTTCAGTGCCTTTAAACAGATGGGTCTTGAACGTTGTTTATCAGCATTACATGTATATACAGCAGTATGGAGGTCAAGGGGTAGAAGGAGACGCTAACAGGTGAATTAGAAGAAAAAAATAATAACATCAGCAAATGCTACACACAAACCCTTCCATAACAAATGATGAACCATAACAATAATTTGTGTTCTTCAAACGTCATTAAACAGGAAATAAAGGGACATGGCCTTGCTTGACGCATCTTGTTCTAAAATGAGGTGACTCTTCGTGACCATTGATACTGTGCAATTTACTTGACTAGAGCATGTTTGGGCACTACATTTCATTGTTAACATTTTATCCCAGTGGAGTAAGCCCCCGCAGTGCTACCTAGTTAATGTTACCCTCCATTTTTCTGGGGTTTACTGTCCCAGGTTCAGAGTCTGAAACTTTCTAAGAGCTGAACTACAACAATTGATGTGACCGTCCAGGGCAGGAATTTTTGTTAGTCAAATGCCCTTGTTGAAAAGTGTGATGAATATCCCGCATGCTCTCTTTCCTTATTATACAGAAGAGAAATGCTCCGGTGGCCCCACCCAAATGGCGAGACACGCCAAGGATGATCGGGATCCAATTCGGATGGATGCATCGAAACAGGACGGGGGAATCTCATGCTGGAGTTCGGTCAATAAAAGGAGGTGGAACCTGTTATATTAATGTTGCTGCTGATTCCACATATGACCAGCTATGTCAAAAGGGCCTTGATGCTTTTTTCCCGAATGGGAATTCCACACAGGGACCAAGGTCTTCCTTCAACTTAGATGGTTTGGGAACCTTCCATCAATTAATTGACGAAGATCAATTCAAGTTGCCAGAGATAGTAAATGCCCATGGCAACCCATCCAATATTAAACTGCAAGTGCTCATTTTGATTGAACATACATTTTCCTTCCATACTTCTTCACTGCACAGGAAATATATAGGCACACTGCCTACAGACAACTTGCCGGTGGTGCTGGGGGTGGCTGGGTAAACATGTGCGAGTCGTCCTTCCAGCCTGTGCAGTTTTACGCATCAGGCAGAGTTTCCCAGCTGAAGATGGCCAGTATAAGGGTTTCACTGCTGTTTAAACAACACATGCGGGACGAGTGGCTGGAGCACACAGGGGTAGGAACCGACGGAGACGGGCATCGCTTGTTCCGCGCCCGGGTGATGCACACCTACGAGGTCCCCGGGCGCCTACTCCAGACCTATGATGGGCAACAGTATGGGTAGTACTTCGTGGATCCTACGGTCGCCCGCCAACCGTCCTTGGGGGGTTTGTTGCCCCCAGGAGCCCCTCCGCCGACAAGATACCCGAGGGACATCCCAAGAGGCTTCTGGGAGGACCTGCGCCGGCAGACAGAGACTCAGCGACAACCACCGGGCATGGAACCCATGGAGATCCCATGGAACCCCTGGAGATCCCATGGAACCCATGGAACCCATGGAAAGACCATTGAATTCTGATTTGTTACAAATTGGGAAAGTTCTCGCTGCAGTTCTAGGGAAGAAAGAACATGCTAGCAGATGGACAAAGCATCACGGTAGAGTGCTTTGAACTCATGGTAATATTGTTACTGAATATTTCCAAAAGAGACTGAGCTAAAAGAAAATTGGACTACAAACGAGCAGAAAAATACCAGCACTTCTCAGACAGTATAACAAATGATGAAACAATCAGTCCTACATGCATCAGAACATTCCCAATTTACACCTGTTGGTTTGACTCTAGAGATGACAGTGAACATGAACCTTCCTAAATCCAATGGGAAATTTCTTCTAAATGTACAGGTTGGACATGGACAATGTTGTTTTATATGGTATCAATGCGAAGACAAAATGTACAAAAATGCACACACATTTCTTCTCAGGTTTACAAATGTAGGTTAAAATGATTTAAGTATTTTGAATCTTTGAAAAAATTGCATCTAATAGGGAGATTGGTACCCAGGAGGAAATTGATGGGATGATGTTTGTATTGTACACACATTCAATATTTCACAAAAAGGATATAACGAAATAGCACAGCGCTATCCAAATTTGCCCAGACTTGGTGCCTTGAAGAAAAAGGAAAAACCAAACCGATCAGCAATGTCCTTCAACTGATGTACATGTCCAAGTAGGAAATCAGAAGTTCACAGGAGTTGTCCGCAAGTGTCACATTTTTGGTGTAGGTGCAGAGGGCTTACCTGCACAAGTCAATTACTTGACAGATGAGGGGGTTAGCTGTGGTAAGGGGGCCAATGTTGTGATAAGTTATTTGCATCATTTTGGGGGAAATTATGGGCTTGAAGAGCAACATGTTCACCTTCATGCTGACAACTGCAGAGGCCAGAATAAGAACAACGCCATGCTACAATACCTTGCATGGCGTGTTTTCAGTAAACTTCATAATTCTTTAACATTGTCTTTTTTGCCTGTAGGACATACAAAGTTTGCACCAGAGTGGTGTTTTGGCCTTTTGAAGAGGAAATTACGAAGGACCGATGTAGGAAATCAGAAGTTCACAGGAGTTGTCCACTCAATTAAAGAAAGCACTTGTGTCCATTCCGTCAAAGGCTCATCTTTGAGAAAACAGCACTGTGAAAATGGCACTGTGAAAATAGCACTGTGAATATATCACTGTGAAAATAGCACTGTGAATATAGCACTGTGAAAACAGCACAGTGAAAATAGCACTGTGAAAATGGAAGAAGGTATTAAAGGTTAACCTAGTGAGCAAACATAAAAATTGCCACTTCGTAGATTACAGTGAGAGTTTTACAGGTTGGCACTTTGCAGTTGATGGTGTTCATCTCAACTGGCATGGTAACTTCTTGTTTGGAGAGCTGATATATGGGCCGAGGCCAAGAGACTGTTCAGTCCAAAGAAGCCACTAGTCAGGAAGCCCAGCATCGAAAGAAGACATCGTTCAGTCCGAAAAGTGTCTGATTGGACAACAACAGCTGTGGACGACCCAATTACATGTACACATCGCACTTGCATGCGTGATTTCAATCCGTGATTGTATACAGTAAAATATATTGATTCATTAATAAATGATCAAACCTGTGTGATGTGTGATTATTTCAATCAAATAAATTCATGTTTCCAATATTTCATGCCATTCCTGTAACTCCGTAATGTTGAAGATTTTGTGACAGCTTTTTTCATTGTGTTAAAATGCCATCTTGGATTGCCTCAATAACGTGTTCATGAGCTTATGAATAAAATTATCTTGCAGGACCTCATGACCAAGGCTTTCTCACGCGAGGAAATGGCACACACAGTCTGACGGGGGTTACCTCCAATGCCAATGGGCCGGAGAAGAAGGCATGCCCTCAAATCAATCCCACCAAAATGGAGGAAATATTCAGTTTGTGATATTTACGGTGTCAATTAGCCAAGGCTTAATAACACTACAGGATATGTAGAAGCATGAATTGTTATGATTTCCTCAGTACTCTGGTACGGGCTTGCTTTGAAGTGCAACCCGGGCAAATTTCATAGCGCTGCTTAATTAAACATAACGGTAAGCAAATTTTCGTGCTTACTGTAGCAGAAACAATTTGTTTAAGCGCAAGCATATTTCACAGGTTAGCAAGAAAAATTAGCTTGTGCATTGACCATGGATTTGCATTGTACGTCATTCATTTTCATACAGCAAGCACCAGGAAGGTTGGCATGCCTTTTCATGTGCTTACGGTTAGCAGCGCTTTGAAATGGAACGTCGCGCAGTAAGCACAAAAACGGCCGTTAAGCAGCTCTATGAAATTTGGCCCTGTATAATGGAAAGTACTTAGTGCATTTAAAATCAATATTGTAAGTTCCCCTCCTAAGCAAGACTCCCCTATTCAAGACAGTACCCTGCTACAAGGACACATCCCTGGCTTGCTGTCAAGCCCCTTATTCCAAAGCCTTGTCAAAATACATAAGACCTTGACATACGACCAATGCATTTTCCCTCACAATTGCCCACAGATCAAATGGTCAAAATTCAACGTTAAAGACAATCACATCAGCCTTTCTTAATATTTATGTATGACGTCATCATTGTAATCCAAAACAAGGCTACAGGCACAGCGCCACCAATACACTGATCCAGTAAGCCTGCCCCATTTTTCATTGACCAATCACAGCCGTGAAATCTGTGATCACCATTTGGCGCTGCACCTGTATCCTCGTTTTGGATTACAATGATGACGTCCTGCACAAATATTAAGAAAGGTGTATTGGACACTGCCATTCACAGTGTACATGGTGAACCATCAAATATCATGGTCTTGTTGCATAATAACTTCTGGCTGACAACAGATCACAGCAAATGCATGATTTTGTGTTTGACTTAACACTGATGTGTGTTTTTAAAAGTACTGTTTCAGGGTTTGCCCTTAAAGGCATCGTACACGTTTGGTAATGACTCTGATAATAAATGGCAATAAAAACTTACTTGGTAAGAAGTACAGCAGCTACAGGATAGTATAATGCATTTTGAGAAACTTTTCACTTTGAAGTACTGCGGTTATGGAAAAATATATCACTTTTTATCTCCCAAAACATTTGAATCAGAGTGTGTATTCCAATGCAGATTATTCTTCCTGCGTGGACATACACTGTAACCGCTCCAGATTTTCGGCAATATCTCAAAAACGCTACCACCTTTTGAAATGAAATTTTCACAGGTTAGTTTAATGGTATATATCTACAACTATATATGTTTACATGTAACAGACAATAGGCTCCAATTACCAAACGTATACGATGCCTTTTAAAATATAAATGGTCTCGGAAACCCCTCCCCTCGTCATACTCTTTGTATGACCGCGAAAATGTAGAAAACTTTAGACTACCCTGAAAAATAAGTGGTGTTTTGTTTTTTTTTGTCTGTGGATACATGACAGAAATTGTTCTTTTTTTACAAAGAACTTTTTTTTTTCTCTGAAATCAAATCTTTGTTTTAAATTATATTCAATGATAAAATCTGAACAACAAAAATACTTGTTACATGTTTATAAAATTAGTTTCAGTTTTTATAATAAATACACAAATAATGTGTTAATTATTATTGAGGCAAAATTATAACTCTGGGACAAGGATGCTTATTCGATCTTAACTTGACAGAAACCACTTACTTGGGTTCGCGATGGTCACACTGGCGTAAAATTAACGCTTGACGCATTTTATAGAGGACGCTGACGCCTCAACAACCATAGACTGCAATGAAAAGGCTTCGCGTTGCAATTACAGCATCTGGCGAATATCATCGCGCATCCAAAACAAGCGTTGACATAAGTTTTGTGATCGGAGATATGAGCACAAAATTCTTAATTTTTTGCAGCAACCGGAAGTTGAGGTCAAGTTTAATTCTAGGGTTTTCTTTGTTATATTGTTGAATTGATTTTACTTTCTTATTTTTTATCACTAAGTATTACATTCCCAACAACATACATATTTGTCATGGTCATAAACCACGTTAAACTAAAATAATTGACAAAACAAAATCTTGCCCACGTAAATCTCCATATGGTTGGGACCACAATGGTCCCGGAAGTTCAAATATGCGCAAGACTTGCACAGTCTATTCAGGACGTGACCTTTGCTTTGACCTTTTTTGTTTGAGTGGAAGAAGGTCAGATCTTGCAGCCGTTTGCGGCCGCTATGGGCATTTTGGTGCAAGCCATTTCTGGTCGCTATGGTCTCTTAAGGGTTAATGTACATTCCATGTGGAGTTCTCATTATTTTATTCAATATCATTGTGGTTCAGTTCACTGCACATTTTGTTTTCAAGTTGTTGTAAACTTGTGAAGTTGTGTACATCTCTCCTTGCTTGATTACCCCCATCTCCAATGAGAAATGTTAAGATTTGGCACATACAGTGGATGTTTTATATTTTCATTTTAAGATGAGTACATTTCTTCTCAAGTCTCTCAGAAGAAAGTCCGTCTCTCTGCACTCAAGAGGAATTCAGATACATAGATGTACTACATACCGTAACTCCCACCATGCAAGTACCAGGAGAGCAGCTCCCAGCTGAGTACTTGTGTAGTATATACTCAACCTCGTTCCCAGCGTGTAGGATCTTGCCATGCCATTTTTCTTTCTTTGCCAGAATGCCTTACTCGATCATAACCTCTGGAAGCGTAACTTTGAAATATCCAAATATATTGGCTGTCTAATTAGTCCTGTGGTTGACCCATTCTGTGTTAGAGACTACGCAGAGCGCAATGTCAAAAGATGCATCATACCAAACGCCCAACAACCACCCTGCAAGCATTCAAAAGTTTTTAACAAGCGTTCGCGCAGAGCAGTCACTTTTTGTGAGCCAATCAGCATTGATTTTCAGTGCTTCCCTTCCAGAGGTTAGTGACGAGAGGTATTGATACGGGCCCGCTGCCCATGGTAGTGAGGCTGACATGTACTCTCCTTGTTTAGTTACTAAACTCTGATGTTTCTTTTTTTTTTAAGATGACTACATTTCTTCTCAAGTCTCCAAAAAGAAATCTGTCTCTGAGCACTCAAGAGGAATTCAGGCACATGCACCCTATGTACCATAACTCATCTGCCATGCAAGTCCAATTTAGCCTAGATTAGAAGTAAAATGATCCAAACAGCTTAGTGTATTCAATGTGCATTTTCGTGCAGGAAACTCAAGTGGCTGCAATAGTTATCTCTCTCATTGCTCGATTGTTCAATCTCTAGATCGATGCTTCTGTGTTTAAAAGATGACTACATTTCTTCTCCTGTATCGGGACTTAGTGTATATCTTGTGCACTCAAGAGGAATTCAGGTACATGTACAATGCACCATAACTCCTTCTACCATGCAAGTCCAATTTAGACTGGATTACTAAAGTGTTTCAAACAGCTTAGTGTGTTCAATGTGCATTTTCGTGCAGGAAACTCAAGTGGCTGCAATAGTTATCTCTCTCATTGCTTGATTATTCAATCTCTACATCGATGCTTCTGTGTTTAAAAGAAGACTATTTTTCTTCTCCTGTATAGGGACTTAGTGTATATCTTGTGCACTCAAGAGGAATTCAGGCACATGCACACTATGTACCATAACTCATCTGCCATGCAAGTCCAATTTAGCCTAGATTAGAAGTAAAATGATCCAAACAGCTTAGTGTATTCAATGTGCATTTTCGTGCAGGAAACTCAAGTGGCTGCAATAGTTATCTCTCTCATTGCTCGATTGTTCAATCTCTAGATCGATGCTTCTGTGTTTAAAAGATGACTACATTTCTTCTCCTGTATCGGGACTTAGTGTATATCTTGTGCACTCAAGAGGAATTCAGGTACATGTACAATGCACCATAACTCCTTCTACCATGCAAGTCCAATTTAGTCTGGATTACTAAAGTGTTTCAAACAGCTTAGTGTGTTCAATGTGCATTTTCGTGCAGGAAACTCAAGTGGCTGCAATAGTTATCTCTCTCATTGCTTGATTATTCAATCTCTACATCGATGCTTCTGTGTTTAAAAGAAGACTATTTTTCTTCTCCTGTATAGGGACTTAGTGTATATCTTGTGCACTCAAGAGGAATTCAGGTACATGTACAATGCACCTTAACTCCTTCTACCATGCAAGTCCAATTTAGACTGGATTACTAAAGTGTTTCAAACAGCTCAGTGTGTTCAATGTGCATTTTCGTCCTGGAAATTCAAGTGGCTGCAATAGTTATCTCTCTCATTGCTCGGTCATTCAATCTCTAGATCGATGCTTCTGTGTTTAAAAGATGACTACTTTTCTTCTCCTGTATAGGGACTTAGTGTATATCTTGTGCACTCAAGAGGAATTCAGGTACATGAACAATGCACCATAACTCCTTCTACCATGCAAGTCCCACTTAGACTGGAAGTAAAAAGTCCCAAACAGCTTGACGTGTTCAATGTGCATTTACGTGTCCAGGAAGGTGGCTGCATTATTGATCTCTCTCCTTGCTATTCAACAACAGATGAACATGTTTCTTCTCAAGTTTCCAATTTGGTGTCTATGTGCAGTTAGAGGAATTCAGGTACACCTACGATGCACCATAACTCCTTCTAGTACTGCACCATAAAACCTTTTAAACAGTACAATGTACAGTACCAAAGTTACTAAACATGAGAGACTTTTGTTTTGTCCAAATCAGTTACTGCAATGGCTGATACAAGTTGATGACTACATATGAATGCAAATGAAGCTGCCTGCCTGACACAATCTTATAATACTGGCCAGGTACATCCAGGAGGAATCCTTGCTCTGTGGAGAACTGTACTGCTCTGGTCAAGATGACAAACGAAGCACGTCTCATTTAAAGGCTTGTAGTACTCACTTTCAGCCTCATTTTTAAATATTGTCAATGTCATAATGTGGATGCAGAGAATGGTGCAAAGTTAGTATGTGTACCTGTATTCTTGTAAACAAGTACAATCCATCAAACAACCCATAAGTCAGGTGGTAGGGTTGTTAGCTGCCAATAAATATCCCACTGTGATCAAGAAGACAGTTCCAGCTATCAGCTCTCTGCATTGTTGATGATGTATACATGGATGTAGAATCTTGCAGTGCCTTTCCAAGCAGTAGTCTAAAGCTCATGATGATGTTCATCAGGTTGAGGAGAGAATCCATCTGCAGCAGCTTGGTGAGTGGTGCAATTATAGTCCATATGTAGAGATGCCAGAGTTTTAGGTATCTAAATGTATATCTCGATCCAGCTCTTCCTGTATGCCTTGCCAACTGTTGTGGTCATAACTGTTCTACATATCCACTGGGATCAAAAGTCAATCTCCTTACTCATGGCACTCCATACATTGCACAATGAGCAGAATTATAACCATCAGTGCACGAGGGACAAGGTAATTGTCACTCTACAGCACATTTCTCCTTCTGTCTGGCGACTGGTCTAGCTCAACCATCCCGCTGTCAATGCACTGCTTTTGTGAGTTTCTTAGCTTCCAGTGAGTATTTTCTGAATCAATCCTTATCCACAGATATGCATCTCGATCTCCACATTGAATTTTCCTTGCACATTTGTTTTGATAGAGCCCTCGGAATATTTAGTTCTCAGTGAGATGAGACTACAACATTCTCCAAGAGTCCAATATACATGTATATTGTTCCACAGTATCCGCTGCTGGTTTTTGGACTTAATCAGATCACTGCTTTTAATGGAGACTGACAAGATGCCTTTCTTCGAAGTCAAAATAGACTGTGCGAGTCTCTTGCACCTTCGAACTTCCGGGACCATTGTGGTCCCAACCATATGGAGTTTTCAAGGGGGAGATTTTGTTATTTTAGTTTAACGTAGTTTATGACTATGAAAATTATATACGTTGTTGGGAATGTAATACTTAGTGATAAAAATATGAAAGTAAAATCAATTCAACAGTATAACAAAGAAAACCCGAGAATTAAACTTGACCTCAGCTTCCGGTTACTGCAAAAAAATTAAGAATTTTGTGCTCGCATCCGATCACAAAACTTATGTAAACGCTTGTTTTGGATGTGCGATGATAATCACCAGATGCTGTAATTGCAACGCAAAGCCTTTTCATTGCAGTCTAATGGTTGTTGAAGTGTCAGCGTCCTCTATAAACTGATATCAAGGGGCTCCAAGCGCAACACGAGTTACTGAGTGTCAGTTTCACAAGTAACGTTCTCGGTTACAACACACCCGTTTGTCTCGTAACCGACGGAGACCCGTCCAAACTAGTGTCTGAAATGGTAACCTGGTTACACGGGTTGAGTGATAAAGCGTACTCTATTTTGTCAAAGAAGTTTCAATATGTTTTTGATCACCTCGACGTACTAAAATGCGAACAAGAAGCCGCACTTGCGCAAGAGCGGTCCGATCCTCAGATTCGGGGGTCTGACGAAAATGATCACCAAACCAAGGCCGAAAAACTCAAAGACAAGTTACACCATTTTCTCCACAAACTTCCCGTCCTGGGGTTCAATTCCGGGAAGTATGACGTGAACGTCACCAAATGGTACCTATACCAACAATTTCACGAGAACGATGACCTGCACATCATACGAAAATCGGGCCCATACATGGCCATCAACACGGACAGACTAATATTCCTTGACATTTCCAACTATTTGGCCCCCGGTTGAAGGCGTACGAATGCTCCCAGAAAGAGGGTTTTTTCCCCTATGAGTGGGTTGATGATCTTAACAAATTAGACCACCCCAAATTGCCCCCTCACGAAGCTTTTCACAGCAACCTCAAGGGAGACAATATTACCGAAGATGAGTACGCGTACTGTCAACGGGTTTGGCGAGAGGAGGGTCACAAGACTTTCAGAGATTTTTAAATTTTAATTCAGCATCTTTTCTTGACCAAACCGCGAACTGTATATTTCTTGCTGATAGATGATCCGAATAAAGACCTGTATCATAAAATAAAGGCTAACATCGTGGGGGGTCCCTCCATTATTTTCCACAGATATCACGAGACCGAAAAAACTCGTATTAGGGGTGGTAAATTTTGTAAGAAGGTGGTTGGGTTTGATGCCAACGCGCTGTATCTATGGTCACTCATGCAGCAAATGCCCGTGGGTACCTTTGTGAGGCAAAAAGAAACCACTCAGTTCAATCCCGTACGTAGTCACAAGTACGGGATTATGGCAGCCGAATGGTTAGATTGGGAAGCTGAATCAACCGGTGTCTACATTCAACACCAATTCAACCACAAAGAAAAATCTGTGGGCAGTAGAAACGTGAGAGTAGACAGGTATTGTAAAGAGACCAATACGGCCTATCAGTTCCAGGGTTGTTTTTGGCACGGGCACAAATGCCCACTCAAGCTAAATGACATCAACCCGACCAATAAGAAAACTAGGGAAGTATTGATGGGAGAGACCCAAAAGACTTCTTCCTACATCCGGGGACTTGGGTATAATTTAGTCGAACTGTGGGAATGCGAGTGGAAAGCCATCCAGAAAACCGACTCAGACTTGAGAAATTTTTTGAAGTCTGTGAGACTTCCACACTGTAATAAGTGGAAAATGTCCACGGAGCGGATTTTAAAGGGGGTCAGGGACGGTTCCATATTTGGTTTGGTGGAATGCGACCTTCGGGTACCACCCGAAAACAAAGATTATTTTGCCGAGATGCCACCTATATTCAAAAATGAGGACATCTCCATGGCTGATATTGGAAACCACATGCGGCAATACGCAGAAGAGATGAATATTATGAACAAACCAAGAAGAAGTCTGATCGGTGGCATGTTCGAGACAAAATTACTACTCGCAACCCCACTATTGGTTTGGTATTTGGAGCACAGTTTGGAGGTCACAAGGGTGTACGAAGTGATTCAATACAAAGCCAAACCGTGCTTCGAAGAGTTTGGTGACCGGGTCAGTCAAGTCAGGAGGGCTGGGGACAATGACCCTAATAAAGCTATCATAGCGGACACTATGAAATTACTTGGTAACTCGGCCGATGGGAAAACAGTGATGGACCAGTTAAAACAGTTCAAGTGTGTTCTGATGCAGATGCCCCAGCCAAGATAAATGACAAACACTTTAAAGGCACTCCATTCAATAGGTGGTGGCATGTACGAGGCAGACATGTTCAAACAAGTGATCAATTTAAACCTCCCAATTCAGATTGGTTTTTTCGTCTACCAATACGCTAAATTGCGCATGCTCAAGTTTTACTTTGACTACCTTATGAAGTTTGTCAATCCACTTGATTTTCAGATGTGCGAGATGGACACCGATTCAGCCTACATAGCCATATCGGGTGACAGTCTTGAGGACGTAATCAAGTAATCAAGCCCGGTATGAAAGACCAATATAGGCCTAGACCAATACCACCAGGAAAAGCACCTGTCACATCAGGGAGAGGGGTATAATTGCACTGTGTAGCAAGAGTTACTTTTATTTTGGGCCCACTGAGAAGTTCAGTTGTAAGGGTCTAAACAGAAGAAACAATGAACTCACTAAGGAGAAGTACATGACAATGTGTTAAATACCAGATCTTCGGTCGGGGGAGTTAACAAAGGTTTTATCATGAAACAGGGTGTAATGTTTACCTACGAACAGAGGAGGGCCCTGACCTATTTCTATCCCAAGCGAAAGGTCGTAGACGATGGGGTTTCTACAACCTATTTAGACATATGAGGAGATTAACTTTTCCCCAGTTCTCCACGTTCGTCCACAAAAATAATAGTTTTCATAAATAAACGCGGACCCAGCTTATACGAGGTCACGCAATTACTTTTGTTTTAAAAAAACGCCGTAGTTCGCTTGATGTGTGTTTAAAGTTTGTTATCAGATTCTGAAAAACCTGTTCCAGTTAACTTTTGATGTCTTAAATACGTTGTATATTGTAACTAACTGCCATTGTCAAACCTAAGAATATTTGTCATTTCCTGTTCTTTTTGTTTTGTTTTTTTCATTGTTTTGATAACAAATAAATAAAGAGAGTATAAAGAAGAATATTCAACCTAACTCAGAGTATTGTATCCGTCCTTCACAAGTTATGTATTTAACACCTGGTTTATTGTAATTAGTAATTAAAATACTGGAAAGTCGTTGAAAGTCGGATAGTACTAGGCTTCCCTTAAGTAAAACTAAAAAATCAAAGAAGAGTCTTGGCAATACTTGGTCTTGGTTAGAATGGAAAGCCAAATCAAATGGTGTCTACATCCAACACCAATTCAATCACAAAGAAAAAACTGCGGGCAGTAGAAACATGAGAGTGGACGGGTACTGTTGAGAGACCCATACCGTCTATCAGTTCCAGGGTTGTTTTTGGCACTGGCACAGATGTTGGCTCAATCTTAAGAAGGTCAACCCGGTCAATAACAAAACCAGAGAGGTCTTTATGGAAGAGACCCAAAAGACTTCTTCCTACATCCGGGAACTTGGGTATAATTTAGTCAAAATGTGGGAATGCGAGTGGTCAGACATTCAGAAAAGCGACCCAGACTTGAGACACTTCTTGTACTCCGTAAGACTTCCACATTGTAATGCGTGGAAAATGTCATCGAAACAGATCTTAAAGGGGTTATGGACGGGTTCATATTTGGTTTGGTAGAATGCGACCTTCGGGTACCACCCAAAAATAGAGATTATTTGCCAAGATGCCACCTATATTCAAAAATGAGGACATCTCCATGGCTGACATTGGAAACCATATGCGGCAGTACGCAGAAGAGATGAATATTATGAACAAACCAAGAAGAAGTCTGATCGGTAGCATGTTTGGGACAAAATTACTACTCGCAACCCCACTATTGTCTGGGTATTTGGAGCACAGTTTGGAGGTCACAAGGGTGTACGAAATGATTCAATACAAAGCCAATCCGTGCTTCGAAGAGTTTGGTGACCGGGTCAGTCAAGCCAGGAGGGCTGGGGACAATGACCCTAATAAAGCTATCATAACGGACACTATGTAATGGTAACTCAGCCGATGGGAAAACAGTGACGGACCAGTTAAAACATGTAAATGTTCAAGTGTGTTCTGCACAGGCCGCCAGAGGCGAAATTTAAAAGGGCGCCCTCTTGGGGTTGAGTTTGTACAGTCGGCATCATCTTGTAGTCTGGTGCAAATGGTACGCTCAAAGCGACGTTGCGAAATAATGTGAGGAGACTAAAGCTATGACTTGCTTTGTGCACGTTGTTGTCTGCATCGGTGACATTCAATTTTGCGTGACTTCCGAGACAAAAAGTACATCAAAATCAACATGTTTTTGACGAAAAAGCAATGTTGCATATATGCAAAACTTGTGTAAGTTGTAAGTTCTATCCGATTACAGGGTACTACAATGATCTAAAAACATGTTTTTTGCTTCAAGTTGAGAGGGAAGGGCAATTGTGTGGAGCTTGTAAGCAATGTGTTTTAAACTTTCGTAAATCATCTGCAACTTTCGAGCATAGGGTTGACTGCAAGGGTAAAGTTGGGTGAGGGGGCAGACGTCTCATCGGTGGGAAACGTACCAAAAATATTGGAGCTACTGCTGGGCAAGTTGGGGAAGGAAGTCCCGCAAGTAAGCCTACCGATTTTGAAGCACCGGCCGAACATGCCAAAGTCCAAAGATTACAAGAGACAATGGACAGGCTAGAGTTGGAAAATAAAAAGCCTCAGGGAATTTGAAAAAAATGTAAGGGAACAAATTGGGATAGATAGCTCTCTGAAACCACACCAGGTTATATAAGAGGTGTTGGCCGTACCTGCTGCCACCCTGGAATACATACGAGAAGACGCCAACGCAGACGAGAATTTGCGGGTATGGAACGGTCTAAAGCCCCATGAACAACTAATCTCACCCCGTCGAGCTTTGAAGCTCGCCATTCGCGTTGGCAACCTGGCCTACGCGCAGTGGCTATTAACAAACAACCAACTTCTTCAGCGAGTGTTTCGCGATTAGTTTATGGTTGGAAAGAGGTGAAAAGAGGTGTTGGTTGTACCTGTGGCCACCCTGGAATACATACGAGAAGACGCCAACGCAGACGAGAATTTGCGGGTATGGAACGGTCTAAAGCCCCATGAACAACTAATCTCACCCCGTCGAGCTTTGAAGCTAGTGGCTATTAACAAACAACCAACTTCTTCAGCGAGTGTTTCGCGATTAGTTTATGGTTTTGGTTTTTTAATTTTTTATTTTTATTTTATTTTTTATTTTATTGCTGTTATTTAATCGGGTCAGTGTTTTGTTTTTTTTTCCTTTTTCAAATCACCCCTAACTGAACAATCACCGCCACCGCAGGGCATCCGTGTCAGACTGAACACGTCTGGACTTGTTGACTCAGTTCTTGTTAGACTACATAGAAGCGGCGTCGATACGACGACGGCTCACTCCTCATCAGCGCCGTGTCCAGTAGACAACCCAGCCGGAGTGGCATCATGTCACAGAAAAACATTGAATGGGGTCCTGAATTTACCCCCACTCAAATGGAGAGCATTGACAGAATGGAAACCGAAGCCTCGTTGCAGAACGTTGAATGGAGCCCGGATTTCACGGCGAGTCAAGTCAGGGAGATAGGTGAAATGGAAACCACGGCAATCCAAGAGGTAAGTCAAAGAACCATAAGAAAAATAAAAGAGGATGGGGTTTATTTCTTTATATTTTATTTTTTAGAATCCTTATTGGTGTTTTTTGTTTGTCACAGAATCACAGGCAAGAGGAGGCTCTTGCCGGACTTGACCGGTCGTCCTGGTCAGATAGTTCCTCGGGCACACCGGAGCTACGGAGAATGGTTACGTCCCCACTACCTGGTTGTTCGTATTGGCCGGATAGCATCCCGGAATCCCCACCCTCATTTGAGAGCACAGCGCCTGCAACTACCCTTGAAAACTACCCCAATACCGACAGATCTCTTGACTGGGTAAGAAAATATCCTTACTACCCCGTTACAAAACACGCACACCGTGCGTAAGTGTATAACCAATCCGTGGCTAGAGATGTTTAAGTGTTGTTATTTATTAATTTATTTATTTATTGTTTATTATTACAGCCCCAGGAAGGAAAGGGTGTGGCTCTGACGGATCGGAAAAGACCAGCGTTTGTGAAACCTAAGAGACGCAGAACACCGGACGAGGAACTGTCCACCCCGGGTGAGAAGAGAAAGCGGGATAGTACTAGGCTTTCCTAAAAAACCCAAGAAGAGTCTTAGCAACACTAGACTTACTTGTGATATCTGTGGAAAAACTTATGCCTGAAAATATACTCTGAAAACCCCCAAAGAAGATCATTCGGGGTACAAGGGGAAATGTCCCACATGCGGGCAAATGTTTAACAATCCCCACAAGTTAAAACGACATATCAAAAGACACCAAACTCGCGCCGCCTCAAGGCCCCAGCCTTTTGCCCGAAGACCCAGTCGTGTTTCCTATACCCCCTAATGATGACAATAGGGATAATGAGATGTTCTCTCTTTATCGTAGAAACTGGGGTAGTATTAGGACTCACTACCTGTACGGTAGACAGACTCAAGATGTGTACAATTTACAATTGGGTCCTACCTCTTTGCCGGTAGGGTCTATTGGCGGTGGGTCGGACCGTGACGCACGGTCGGACCCACCCCTTGCCGGAATAGAGTTATCCAATGGCCTGTCAATGGACGAGGGGTTAAGGGGTATTTTTCCCAACTTTTACCTGTAGAGTAAAACTGACCCTATCGTTCGGGTTTGTTTTACGTAATGTGGAGACGGGCGACTTGCGTTATTACCATTCCAGTTTTAACAATGCACATTTTTTAACTCACCCCATCGCTATAGCTTCGGAAGACGATTTTGAAATTTTCCTCCAAAAGTTACGCCACATGGACGTGCTACAACACGCCCTGCATACACGTCCAGACAAGAAGTGGGTCCTCGCAGATATCAGTAACGTCACCATTTATGCAAATAGAATGCCCTCAGTACATAGGCGCAGCACCGAAACAACTACCCGATTACGTCGCAAACAATAGGGGTTTCAACAACCTAATCAAACATCGAAATTCTGGTGCGAGATACAAGGATAATTTTTGTCTGTTTAGATGCCTCGCCCTAAAACAAGGGTATTCTATGGTCAACCTAGAAACACGCACCAAACATCTCGTTGATAGATATGAGGAAATAATGAAAAAGCGCCCGACAGAGGGTGTCTGTTTAGACGACCTGCATCACTTTGAACGCATATTCAAAGTGAATGTCAGAGTTTTCAGCCTCGTTCGCGAAGAATCGCAGGCTAACATGACCGGAGAAGGGGAGTGCAGAGTAATAGCCCACCTGGTGCAGCGGTCTCTGTGTAAGCATAAAGAAATGGTGAACATTAACCTGAATGAATCACATTTTTCGTACATAAATGATATGAACAAGTACAGTCAAGTATTTCCCTGCCCTAAATGTAAACAAGTGTATAACAGATCGGACAACTTAAAAAAGCATGTGGCGCGCTGCGATTTGGAGGTTAAACATACGTTTCCGGGCGAGTTAGTCGAAGCAGGTATAATTATAGATAAGGGTATGAAGTTTAATCCTTATCGCGCAACATACAATTTTGAAGTGTACTTCAAGCCGGTAGAGCAGACGTTAGAAGATATCAAGGGGCTCCAAGCGCAACACGAGTTACTGAGTGTCAGTTTCACTAGTACTGTTCCCGGTTACGACACACCCGTTTGTCTCGTAACCGACGGAGACCCGTCCAAACTAGTGTCTGAAATGGTAACCTGGTTACACGGGGTGACTGATAAAGCGTACTCTATTTGTCAAAGAAGTTTCAATATGTTTTTGATCACCTCGACGTACTAAAATGCGAACAAGAAGCCGCACTTGCGCAAGAGCGGTCCGATCCTCCGATTCGGGGGTCTGAAGAAAATGATCACCAAACCAGGGCCGAAAAACTCAAAGACAAGTTACACCATTTTCTCCACAAACTTCCCGTCCTGGGGTTCAATTCCGAGAAGTATGACGTGAACGTCACCAAACGGTACCTATACCAACAATTTCACGACCTGCACATCATACGAAATTGGGGCTCATACATGGCCATCAACACGGACAGACTAATATTCCTTGACATTTCCAACTATTTGGCCCCCGGTTGCTCGTACACTAAATTTTTGAAGGCGTACGAATGCTCCCAGAAAAAGGGTTTTTTCCCCTATGAGTGGGTTGATGATCTTAACAAATTAGACCACCCCAAATTGCCCCCTCACGAAGCTTTTCACAGCAACCTCAAGGGAGAAAATATTACCGAAGATGAGTACGCGTACTGTCAACGGGTTTGGCGAGAGGAGGGTCAAAAGACTTTCAGAGATTTTTTAATTTGGTATAATAACCGGGACGTAGCACCCTTTCTCGAAGCTGTCAAGAAAATGTTTTTTGTTTTACAAACAAAAAACCATAGACATGTTTAGGTTGGTCATTTCCGTACCCGGGCTCTCTCTTCAGCATCTTTTCTTGACCAAACCGCGAGATGTATATTTCTCGCTGATAGATGATCCGAATAAAGACCTGTATCATAAAATAAAGGCTAACATCGTGGGGGTCCCTCCATTATTTTCCACAGATATCACGAGACCGAAAAAACTCGGATTAGGGGTGGTAAATTTTGTAAGAAGGTGGTTGGGTTTGATGCCAACGCGCTGTATCTATGGTCACTCATGCAGCAAATGCCCGTGGGTACCTTTGTGAGGCAAAAAGAAACCACTCAGTTCAATCCCATACGTAGTCACAAGTACGGGATTATGGCAGCCGAATGGTTAGATTGGGAAGCTGAATCAACCGGTGTCTACATTCAACACCAATTCAACCACAAAGAAAAATCTGTGGGCAGTAGAAACGAGAGAGTAGACAGGTATTGTAAAGAGACCAATACGGCCTATCAGTTCCAGGGTTGTTTTTGGCACGGGCACAAATGCCCACTCAAGCTAAATGACATCAACCCGATCAATAAGAAAACTAGGGAAGTATTGATGGGAGAGACCCAAAAGACTTCTTCCTACATCCGGGGACTTGGGTATAATTTAATCGAACTGTGGGAATGCGAGTGGAAAGCCATCCAGAAAACCGACTCAGACTTGAGAAATTTTTTGAAGTCTGTGAGACTTCTACACTGTAATACGTGGAAAATGTCCACGGAGCGGATTTTAAAGGGGGTCAGGGACGGTTCCATATTTGGTTTGGTGGAATGCGACCTTCGGGTACCACCTGAAAACAAAGATTATTTTGCAGAGATGCCACCTATATTCAAAAATGAGGACATCTCCATGGCTGATATTGGAAACCACATGCGGCAATACGCAGAAGAGATGAATGTTATGAACAAACCAAGAAGAAGTCTGATCGGTGGCATGTTCGGGACAAAATTACTACTCACAACCCCACTATTGGTTTGGTATTTGGAGCACAGTTTGGAGGTCACAAGGGTGTACGAAGTGATTCAATACAAAGCCAAACCGTGCTTCGAAGAGTTTGGTGACCGGGTCAGTCAAGTCAGGAGGGCTGGGGACAATGACCCTAATAAAGCTATCATAGCGGACACTATGAAATTACTTGGTAACTCTGCGATGGGAAAACAGTGATGGACCAGTTAAAACATGTAAAAGTTCAAGTGTGTTCTGATGCAGATGCCCCAGCCAAGATAAATGACAAACACTTTAGAGGCACTCCATTCAATAGGTGGTGGCATGTACGAGGCAGACATGTTCAAACAAGTGATCAATTTAAACCTCCCAATTCAGATTGGTTTTTTCGTCTACCAATACGCTAAATTGCGCATGCTCAAGTTTTACTTTGACTTCCTTATGAAGTTTGTCGATCCACTTGATTTTCAGATGTGCGAGATGGACACCGATTCAGCCTACATAGCCATATCGGGTGACAGTCTTGATGACGTAATCAAGTAATCAAGCCCGGTATGAAAGACCAATATAGGCCTAGACCAATACCACCAGGAAAAGCACCTGTCACATCAGGGAGAGGGGTATAATTGCACTGTGTAGCAAGAGTTACTTTTATTTTGGGCCCACTGAGAAGTTCAGTTGTAAGGGTCTAAACAGAAGAAACAATGAACTCACTAAGGAGAAGTACATGACGGTGTTAAATACCAGATCTTCGGTCGGGGGAGTTAACAAAGGTTTTATCATGAAACAGGGTGTAATGTTTACCTACGAACAGAGGAGGGCCCTGACCTATTTCTATCCCAAGCGAAAGGTCGTAGACGATGGGGTTTCTACAACCTATTTAGACATATGAGGAGATTAACTTTTCCCCAGTTCTCCACATTCGTCCACAAAAGTAATAGTTTTCATAAATAAACGCGGACCCAGCTTATACGAGGTCACGCAATTACTTTTGTTTTAAAAAACGCCGTAGTTCGCTTGATGTGTGTTTAAAGTTTGTTATCAGATTCTGAAAAACCTGTTCCAGTTAACTTTTGATGTCTTAAATACGTTGTATATTGTAACTAACTGCCATTGTCAAACCTAAGAATATTTGTCATTTCCTGTTCTTTTTGTTTTGTTTTTTTCATTGTTTTGATAACAAATAAATAAAGAGAGTATAAAGAAGAATATTCAACCTAACTCAGAGTATTGTATCCGTCCTTCACAAGTTATGTATTTAACACCTGGTTTATTGTAATTAGTAATTAAAATACTGGAAAGTCGTTGAAAGTCGGATAGTACTAGGCTTCCCTTAAGTAAAACTAAAAAATCAAAGAAGAGTCTTGGCAATACTTGGTCTTGGTTAGAATGGAAAGCCAAATCAAATGGTGTCTACATCCAACACCAATTCAATCACAAAGAAAAAACTGTGGGCTGTAGAAATGTGAGAGTGGACATGTACTGTCCCGAGACCCATATGGTCTATCAGTTCCAGGGTTTGTTTTTGGCACTGGCACAGATGTCGGCTCAATCTTAAGAAGGTCAAACCGGTCAATAACAAAACCAGAGAGGTCTTTGTGGAAGAGACCCAAAAGACTTCTTCCTACATCCGGGAACTTGGGTATAATTTAGTCGAAATGAGGGAATGCGAGTGGTCAGACATTCAGAAAAGCGACCCAGACTTGAGACACTTCTTGTACTCTGTAAGACTTCCACATTGTAATGCGTGGAAAATGTCATCGACCTTCGGGTACCACCCAAACATAGAGATTATTTTGCCGAGATGCCACCTATATTCAAAAATGAGGACATCACCATGGCTGATATTGGAAACCATATGCTGCAGTACGCAGAAGAGATGAATATTATGAACAAACCAAGAAGAAGTCTGATCGGTAGCATGTTCGGGACAAAATTACTACTCGCAACCCCACTATTGTCTTGGTGTTTGGAGCACAGTTTGGAGGTCACAAGGGTGTACGAAATGATTCAATACAAAGCCAATCCGTGCTTCGAAGAGTTTGGTGACCGGGTCAGTCAAGCCAGGAGGGCTGGGGACAATGACCCTAATAAAGCTATCATAACGGACACTATGAAATGGTAACTCAGCCGATGGAAAAACAGTGACGGACCAGTTAAAACATGTAAATGTTCAAGTGAGTTCTGCACAGGCCGCCAGAGGCAAAATTTAAAAGTGCGCCCTCTTGGGGTTGAGTTTGTACGGTCGGCATCATCTCGTAGTCTGGTGCAAATGGTACGCTCAAAGCGACGTTGCAAAATAATGTGAGGAGACTAAGGCTATGACTTGCTTTGTGCACGTTGTTGTCTGCATCGGTGACATTTAATTTTGCGTGACTTCTGAGACAAAAAGTACATCAAAATCAACATGTCTTCGACGAAAAAGCAATGTTGCATATTCAAAACTAGTGTAAGTTGTAAGTTCTTTCCGACTACAGGGTACTACAATGATCTAAAAACATGTTTTTTGCTTCAAGTTGAGAGGGAAGGGCAATTGTCACAAGGGTGTACGAAATGATTCAATACAAAGCCAATCCGTGCTTCGAAGAGTTTGGTGACCGGGTCAGTCAAGCCAGGAGGGCTGGGGACAATGACCCTAATAAAGCTATCATAACGGACACTATGTAATGGTAACTCAGCCGATGGGAAAACAGTAACGGACCAGTTAAAACATGTAAATGTTCAAGTGTGTTCTGCACAGGCCGCCAGAGGCGAAATTTCAAAGGGCGCCCTCTTGGGGTTGAGTTTGTACAGTCGGCATCATCTCGTAGCCTGGTGCAAATGGTACGCTCAAAGCGACGTTGCAAAATAATGTGAGGAGACTAAGGCTATGACTTGCTTTGTGCACGTTGTTGTCTGCATCGGTGACATTTAATTTTGCGTGACTTCCGAGACAAAAAGTACATCAAAATCAACATTTTTTCGACGAAAAAGCAATGTTGCATATGCAAAACTTGTGTAAGTTGTAAGTTCTTTCCGACTACAGGTCACTACAATGATCTAAAAACATGTTTTTTGCTTCAAGTTGAGAGGGAAGGGCAATTGTGTGGAGCTTGTAAGCAATGTGTTTTAAACTTTCGTAAATCACCTGCAACTTTCGAGCATAGGGTTGACTGCAAGGGTAAAGTTGGGTGAGGGGGCAGACGTCTCATCGGTGGGAAATGTACCAAAAATGTTGGAGCTACTGCTGGGCAAGTTGGGGAAGGAAGTCCTGCAAGTAAGCCTACCGATTTTGAAGCACCAGCCGAACATGCCAAAGTCCAAAGATTACAAGAGACAATGGACAGGCTAGAGTTTGAAAATAAAAAGGCTCAGGGAATTTGAAAAAAATGTAAGGGAACAAATTGGGATAGATAGCTCTCTGAAACCACACCAGGTGAAAAGAGGTGTTGGCCGTACCTGTGGCCACCCTGGAATACATACGAGAAGACGCCAACGCAGACGAGAATTTGCGGGGATGGAACGGTCTAAAGCCCCATGAACAACTAATCTCGCCCCGTCGAGCTTTGAAGCTCGCCATTCGCGTCGGCAACCTGGCCTACGTGCAGTGGCTATTAACAAACAACCAACTTCTTCAGCGAGTGTTTCGCGATTAGTTTATGGTTTGGGTTTTTTTTTATTTATTTTTTTTATTTTTTTTAAAATTTTATTGCTGTTATTTAATCGGGTCAGTGTTTTTTGGTTTGTTTTTTTTCCTTTTTCAAATCACCCCTAACTGAACAATCACCACCACCGCAGGAGAAGATAAGGCGCAAGAAAGACCGCTACATGTGGATGAAGTCTCATCCTTTGTACCCTTTACAGGTCATTTGGGATTCTGTCAGCGACAACTGCCTCAGTAACTACAATCCACAGAGGGAGTTGTCGCTGGACGAAGCAGGGGGGTCCACCCAAACACCAACGCTGAGGACGACTGGTCGGTGCACCCAGGCACTGTTGTATTTAAGAATCCATATTGGTGTTATCTGTTTGTCACAGTATCGCCGGCAAGAGTCCCTCGCCGATGTTTCAAACAAACTCTACGACGGCGCGCGCTGAACTTGCGAATTGCATTTCAGATAAAAGTTATCACAGGGTCTGTTTGCCGTCGCAAAGCGTTAAAAAAAGAAATTGGAACCAGTCTCTACAAAAGCGACTGTAGAATGTATGCTGTACAAGGAGCCTTGTGGCTCAGTGTGTGCTCTGTGCTACGCGTGTGTCAGGCAGGCAAATCCTGAGTGCGATAGTTTATGGGATTGGTACCTCCTAAATAAGTACCAAAACGCGTCTGAATTCGGCGCCGCTCATCGCTTTTAACCACGCGGCAGCAGTCAACATTTGTTATAGTTTTTTATTTTATAAATACTTTTAGTATTAGTTTTTATCATGATACATTGTTCGTAACTATATTTACACTGGGCGGCTTGTTTATCGTATTTAATTTAAGATTATCGTAGCGGCGTATTCACGGCTCAAAATCGTATTTTCTACGCCCAAATCGTGTATGTTGGCATCTCTGTGGATAGCATACCGGAAACCCCACCCTTATTTGAGAGCACAGAGTCTGCAACTACCCTTGACAATGACCTCTATACCAAGAGATTGTTTGACCGGGTAAGAAAACATCCTTACCACCCCGTTACAATACACGCACAACGTGCGTAAGTGTATCTAACCAATCCATGGTTGTAGATGTTTAAATGTCTTATTATTATTATTGATATATTTATTTATATATTTATTTATTAATTTATTTATTGTTTATTATTACAGCCCCAGGAAGGAAAGGGTGCGAGTCTTACGGATCAGAAAAGACCGGCGCTTGTGCGACCCAAGAGACGCAGAACACCGGATGAGGAACTGTCCACCCTGGTGAAAAGAGAAAGTCGAATAGTACTTAAGTAAAACTAAAAAATCAAAGAAGAGTCTTGGCATATAATTTATATAATTATATAATTTTTTGAAGATCGCACACGGAAAGTTGATGTTTGCAATTTGCACGTCTGTACATTTCAGAATTCCTTTTTTTAGAGAAGTTCCACTACAAGTTTTATAAACGATGCAGTCAAATTAGTCCATGCAATTTTAAACAACAACATTTGTACTGGAAATGGTTATAATTTCAAAAATTTGCATAATTAGTATGTTATACGTGTGTATTTAAATGTATTCATTTGAAAGGAAATGCCTGAAAAAAATTTAAAAAGAAGGGAAAAAAATAGAAAAAATAGAAAAATCATATAGAATGCCTATTACACCATTTTTGCCTCTTTAAAAGCGGACGAAATGGTGCTGGCCTTCTCAATTAAGTTTAAACAAAATATGAAAACAAGTAATATTTTATTTGTCTTGCCTCACAGGCTTAATGGTTCCAGCAAGAAGTGCATGTGCTGTAGCAAACCAACAGCTCAGAACCACAGGGAAGATTTTGGCAGCTTCAATTCTTCATGGTGGACAAAAATGGTACTTTCTTAACCCTGCAATAGGGAGCTACATTTGCAATGAAGAGAGTCCAGTTATAACAATTTCACTGATACCAGATGAGTCAGCAAGAGAGACAATGAAAAAGGTCAATTAAAGTTAGAATCAATCTCAACAAATGAAATTTGTTGCCAACTCAACCTCACCAGTAAGCAAGTTTCCCCTGCAGGTAAAATAGCAATGTTTTCCAAGAGCGGGCATAAAGGTCGTTTCATTTATGTACACTAACATTCAAAATAAAAATGTGTTTTTCAACACCAGATCCATGATTGTGATAATGAGGAACTACTCGAGCAGGCAACAGAAGATGCCATGGAACTTCTGGAGGAAATTGGGTGGAGGAGACAGGTGACACTCGCAAACAAGTCTAAGTGAGTTAGAGTTTAAGACTGTACATGCAATGTTTAAATATAAAAAGTAGTATTGTAGTTATTCGCATTGCTGTTATTATTTTTGCAATATCACAGCATGTGCCTAAATGAATTACTATATTTCTTCTTTTGCAAATTTGAAAATAGTTGTTTGGTGGCAGTTTGAAGGAAATCTGTCATGGGATTCCAAAGAACAAAATGTAGTTCTCAATAAAGGTAGCTATCAGTCAGCTATGCGGATGAAGATCAGGCAAATGGGTGGTGGTTCATGTATAAAAGGAGGTGCTTGGTCAGCACAGGCCATCTGTGCACCAGCAGGCTTGACTCCATAAAGACTTTAGTTTTCCTACTCGACGACTTTATTAACATTCCTCTACGCAATGGACGTCAATCCAGCGATCAGACAAGAGCCATACCCGAGCTCATTCAAGCATTCTAAGCCTCCATAACTGAGCTAAAATGCACCTTTCAGGACTCTTGTGTGTCACTACGCATTGAAATTTTCCAACAAAATTACGAGTCAAAACAAGCATCCACACTGCGAATCAAACAGCGCACAAACAAAAAGTGGAAGAAAGAGGGCAACCCAATGTTGTCAAATTGGTGTGATGAGTGGGTTATTTTAAGATAGTAAAGTTTTGTTTCGTGAAACACATGCAGTGCTGAACACATGTGTGCACCTTATGGAACAGTACGGCTGCAACCAACCAATCAGATAAATTCCTTTTCAAACTGAGAAGACGGACAAAGGCCCAATGTGGTGGGGGTGCGGCAACATTAATTAATCGAACAGATTTCAAAGGAAAGAATTGTCAACATTTTGTATAAACACTTTCTATTTTATTAGTAGACATGTTAAATAGATTTGCTTTGCTCTATGCATGATTGGCACTAACACGATTCTCTACTGGGCGCCACAATTTACTACCCCTAGCCACTTTTTTGAAATTCTGTTTTCACTCAAATTCTTGGTCTACTTGACATCGGTAGAGCAGTGATTGACCAATATGTACAAGTATGCTAACCCGGACACCAAAGAAATCAAGAGCATCAAAGAGAAATGTATTTTCTCATGGGGAGTCTACCGGAGTTAAGAATACAATAGAAAGGAATTTGGTGATTGTGATGTGCACTCAGGCATGTATGGGCCACAGTAGAAGATGTGTGGAAAGCCACTTACTGATTTGACGCCAAAAAAAATTGCCAAAAACAAGCCGGCTTTACTGCCATCCATCTTAATAAATAGTACGTTGTACAGCATTTCAGTTCACCCAAGTTTGTTCTTAACATGTCTGTCAGTGGCACCCCTGAGCAAGCAAACCCACAGTTTGCTTTGCTTACTAAAGAGATCGTCGGCCAAACTATAAAAGAGGCGTTAGGCGATTTTAAACATTATTTCGATAGCTCACTGGATTCTCTACGGCGAGAGAACGAGAGTAAGATCGCAACAGCGTCTCAAGAAGTACAACAGCTTAAACAGGCCTCTGATATGTCTTTTTGTTTTAAAGGCAATCAGACACAATATAATTTCAATTCTTCAGTGCTAGAAAAGCTGGAAAAGGCTAGTAAATATCTAGGTGGTGCCAAGGAAGTATCAGCAGAGCCACTTGTGAAAGAAGCGATCGCCGATCTTAAGAAGCGCAATAAGCTCGTTCGACTGGCAGATAAATCCGATGCTGGGTGGAAAGCTGTTGATGAGTACGTTAGTGACGAGTTGGCCAGTGATTTAAAATGTTTTATTCACGGCCGAGGGACGAGTTAGGGCATAAATAAAGGTTAATCCAGACACCAAATCTCCTGCGACTCAACAACATGGCGGCCTAATAATTGGCAGTAAAATGTGCAGCTTGATAAGATTTACTGTCATCACTGGAACTCCTGAATGAAAGGCTACGATAGTGGTTAAATCGAAGGAGGGTCCATCTGGTCAAATCCCTGTAAAGATTACTGGAGTAGATGCTTAAAAGAACCCTGTGGTCTAATCATGATAAAGTAGCAGATTGATGGAGGGATTCATCTTGTATCTTAAGCATCGGCGTAAATTTAAATGGGAGGAAATGAATGATGTCATCAACGACCAATGAAATCAGTGATCTATGACACTGTTCTTGCAGAATCCAACACCCCCAAAAAGTAATAAAACTTACCTCATTGTAGCAACTTCTTTCTCGGTCAAAGCGCCATGCTGACAGTTTCTCGCTGTATAAATATTTCTTACCTCTTTCATCACCCAGGGTTCTGATGACTCTGTACACAAACTCACTGGCTAAAGTTTAATGGGTCACGTCATCTGGAGTCAGTTCAATCAAAATCCTGGAAAGACAGAAGGAGATTTCCATGTTGTTCCAATAATCTGATACATAATCTATGTCATTTTTTCACAACAATTTCATATGGTAAATTTGCATCGCGGGTAAAGAGTTGTTGCGGTTACCCACTGCTAAAATATAGGATTCGAACTGCCTCTAAAGGCAATCTCGGTGGTCTAGTAGGTAAGAATGCTCGGACCAACCATTCTGTGAAAAAGGGGTGTGAAAGAGGCTTCCACCTCCGGAGCACACCGCATTGTCTTTATTTGTGCTATTCATGGTAAACAGCGGTGCCTGTGTGCTGCGATGAAATGAGGCAAGGTATTTTGTAACACCCCTTTCACAGGATGGTTGGACCGCACATTCGGGTTCAAGCGTTGAGTGTGCTTTATTGACAGCAAAACAGCCGCAAGTATTGACTAAGAAATTGCCTCAAAAAGTGACATTTATGTCACTTTTTGAGGAGGTTTTTGCATGTTATTCGGCAAAGTGATGCGCTAGCATTGTGAATGTATGTACAGTGTGTTGAGAAAATTTTAGGGAAGTAGTACAAAGGAAAATGAAGTTAGTGCTGGCTAAAGAGCAGAAAATTGTGAACTATATGACCATTTTGAAAACATATAGCGTTACAGATGTGTGACTCCTATAACTATAAGGCTCCCTCTAGAAGTAAACAACCCATACACATTGCCTAACATGGAATACCTCCCATGACGGCACCAAATGACGGTCCCAAACCTTGAGAAAGAGACTATCGAACTGAAAGACTTGAAGACTTGCCAAAAATCAGATCTGGTAGACTGATCAAAGAACCTAGTAGACTGAAAGGCTAATGTATAAATTGAAATACTGAGAACTGAATTCAAGTGAAACTTAAGTTTATTGCACACAAATTGACAACACTTGCTAGAGTTGAAACAAGTTTTTATTGCCATTAATTTTCAGAGCGATTACCAAACGTATACCTTCCCTTTTGACATTTCACCAATCTATGACTGAGGCATTTATTGAAACAAGGTGGTCGACTAAAGTCGTAAAGGGTTTCAGTAGCTGAATTAGTTATTGAGTATGGTACAACAATAAAATTCCACAATAAAATTTAGTTGTGATAATCATAACCCTCCCATCCTCCCAGCTGTTGGGAAAATGGAGGGTTTACGATTGTTTTTGTAGTCCGAGGAACCCAACAATGCTTTTTTAAAGGCAGTGGACACTATTGATAATTACTCAAAATAATTATTAGCACAAAACCTTACTTGGTATCAAGTAATGGGGAGAGGTTGGTAGTATAAAACATTGTGAGAAACGGCTCCCTCTGAAGTGGAGTAGTTTTCGAGAAAGAAGTAATTTTCCACGAATTTGATTTCGAGACCTCAAGTTTAGAACTTGAGGTCTCGAAATCAAGCATCTGAAAGCACACAACTTCGTGTAACAAGGGTGTTTTTTGCTTTCATAGTTATCTTGCAACTCCGACGACCGATCGAGCTCAAATTTTCACAGGCTTGTTATTTTATGCATATGTTGAGATACACCAAGTGAGAAGACTGGTCTTTGACAATTACCAATAGTGTACACTGTCTTTAACATTTTGGAAATTGCCAGGTCCAAAATGTTAAAAAAGCATTCTGTTCGGACAGTAACAGTATAGTACGGTCTCAGATAGTTGCGATAATCGTAACCCTCCTCCCGACGGTCGGAACGACCAGAGGGTTATGAGTTGGATTATGACAAAAGGGTGCGAAATGTGAAATGTGAATTTTTTTTCGAGACTTGTGACCAGATTTGCCCAATTTTTACCACTTTCAAAAATCATGACCCACATTCCAAGAACACGGATTTGATCTTGAATGTGTAATGAACCCATTCATAACACTCAAAACATCATTGAAAAAATATTTAGAAGAAAAAAAAGACAAAAACTTACCAGAGACCGAGTGAAATGCCAAGCGTAGACCAGACGAATACCAGACTACTCAAAAAATTACCTAACTAAAAAACTTAACTAAAAAATTACAATGGCTCTGCACACACCACATCACACCATAGCCGATCCAGGATTCATGGATCGTTGGCCACAGAGGTGGGGCTAATCACACCACGGCACAGAGCAAGGATCACACCATCCCACCCTTCCTTCATGATGGTCCCACCATCACACACACACACACAAATCAAAAACCAAAGTACACAAACTCAATCATAGAGAAACGACCTTCATCTATAATTCAACACAACTGTTGTGTGTATGGGGCCAAATTCCAAATTCCGTATGGTTCCACCCTACCTAGCAATAGCCCAAATACTGTGCCGTTTGTGCCCTTCGTCACGCCATGGAGGTTCTACCTCCATGGGTCACGCACACTGTGGCCGGCCAGTGGTAGGTCCAGAATGGCCCAGTATGTGGCTAACGCTATTGCTGCATTCAGATTGTACAAAAATGTCAACATACCTGCCTCCTTGAAATACTTTTCTTTCGAACTCTCATCAGTAAAAGCTCAGTCCCATCCATCCTACGTCGTAAGGTAACACACTTGTGGATTCTCCCAACCTTCCAGAGAGGTTTACTTCAATAAGAGATGACAAACTCAAACTATTTCGAAGAGAGTTTGTGAGAAAAGCTCACAGCAAGATCGCATACGCTGGTGGCTGTGATCATGGTCGTCCTGTGTATAAGAGCTGCACTTTTACTCACTGGTGCGCATCCACGTGTTGATTACAGTTTATGCATGTGGCGTCCTTGCTGAACCCTGGGAGAGCAAAATGTGCATACCAGCACGGCCGGAAGAAGGCGTGGCTTCAAAGTTGTCCCTCCATGTCCAGACACACACACTTTTAATAATTTTCTTTAGGGGGGTGTATTTGATTGTTGGCTTCATTAGCATTTTAATAATATAATTTCAGGAATTTCTACACGAAGTAATAATAATAATATCGTCATATATCGGACTTATTTATGTTGCGCTTTGCGGCAATGTAGGGCCTACATCAGTGAGGGTCTTCATCACTGATAGTGATACAGGCCTTACGATATTTTCTAGGATTTGACAATTATTTGTTTTCCTGAAGGATTGATACTGGTATGAACTTAATAACCAGTGAGCTTGTTTCAGATTGATTGATTTAACCATGCGTAGCCACGTCGAGGCGTAGGGTACGCCCTCCACAATTTTAATAGCCTAACACCTAGCTTGTTGACCCATTCCTACCATTTTATCCCTTGCTCTGTAGGTTTATCATGCAGGCAGCAGTGTTGTGTCCCTCGCCTCCCACAAAGCGGTGACACATTTGTCTGGTAGGAGGCCTTGAGGGTATGGGCAAGACTTGACAAGCCAAGCATGGTACGAACAAACAGCTGAACAGATTGTTCCACTGACGTGGGTTAGATCTGGGTAGGATCTGGGTACGTGCAGTCGTATGGCAGATTTTGTGTAGGCCTACATTTGAATGCAGGAACAAATTTTCACACCCCATAAAAAAACCTCTGGGAACTGACCCCCCCCCCCCCATCTTAGATATGTGGAATGGTCCTGTCTGGGATATCGTGGACGTCAAGTCGCTCAGGGCTTTGCAAGTGAATAAAAACACAGTCACACGTGACTGGCAAAGTTACTAGTACAAGGGTTTTAAGCGCGAATTTTCCTGGCTAACGGAAGTCTCTGATTTTTGCTTTTGTGAGCTATGCCCTCAAATTTTGACCGATAATGTCACCGATCCCCCCCCCCCGAATGGCTGCTATAGACGCTGATCAGAGATGAGTTTAGTTTCAATGTGGTTTCCGCTATCCTCTTAAAATCTGAAGATTTTTGGTGGTGTAAAGTTGGTACATTTTGTGTGCCATCGGTACAAGCATATGGAGGTTCGTACAAGAAGTAAGATCGTCTTAATTACTTGATTATATTTTCAGCTTTGAGAAAATATTGAATCAACATCATGTACACTAGGCTATGTATACAGACAATTTGTGAGCAAGTTCTTACAATGAATTAATTACCCCAGGTCTTTCTTTTTTAATTAAGTGACCTGCAACTTTTATATGTTGGCACAGTTATTAACCATTCAAATTCAATCAATCATGACACCTGTTATAGCGCTTTCTTCAAACTGTCAATATTTCAAATTTAATTTTCCCAAGTATAGGCTCTACTGAAGACAAAAAATGTAATCAGGTTTGTCATTAATAACAATTCAATATTTACATACATTTCGGATAAGAAAAGATTTTATAATAATTTGAACCTGAACACCCGTTTTTTTAAAGTGAATTGTGTGCACATAAACTTCCACCATTTAAACTCACTTTTTTAGTAGTTTATTTACCTACAGCTGCTATTATCTTTCCCAGATAATGCACTCTCGAGTTTCACAAACGTACATCTTGACCAAATAACCAGTCTGCACCAATCTCAAAAGCTAACATTGAGAATGTTGTGAAGCTGATAAAGCAAACACTAATTTTCATTACAGTACAGGTGTGCTTATTTTATAGAAGATATCATTATATATATTTTTGAAAAAACAGAACAAATAGACAAACACCCCACCCCAACAAACAAACACCCCAACATACAAACCTTTCAAAATTAATACAATAGGGCCTAACAAAACTAACTCTACGTTGCAATTTTATCAGAATCGGATGATCATTGAAGGTCTTCTTTTAGGGTTGCAAGTTAACTACAATTATTATCATCCCTATAAGAAGTCACTCGCTTGGGGCTACAGTCATCCTTAATAAAAATGAGCGCTGAATATCGACCAATCATTCACAGGCAACCCATGCAAACTTGTATTATTATTTATATTTCTGGTAATGAAACCAAGGCTGCTTCATAAGTGAACTTAATCACTGTAGCTCGCAAGCCCGACTAAATAGCCGAGTTCAATTTGGACAATACACTTCACTGCTTGCAAAGGTATGGTACCACACAGAGGGCTATTGTTGTCAATTAATAATTAATAGTAATAGCTATTAGCAAGACTCTTAACCATAAATGGCTTCTCTTCACCCAGATGAGTATATGGGAAGCCGCACGGGCTGCTGGGCGGCAATATGTTGGATACACCGGTTCAGACAGGCGCTCTAGAGTCGCGCCTGTCTGAACCGGGTGTTAAAACACCTCAGGAGTATTATAAGCAGTTCAAGACCAATCATGTATGCTCCAAAGAAATGAGAGAGTTAAAGGAATGGTAAAGTATGCCTGATGAATATAAGTGTAAAGTGCCTTGATCTTACTAGGATATGTAAGCTATATAAAAACCCATTGTTATAAAATTAGACAATTTGAAATCCAATTACAGGTGATGGCTCATTTTCCCCAATTCGTCGTATTTTTGACCGAGTGAGGGCGTATGTGGACCAATTTCACGTGATGAAAAACGAGTAAACAAACAGGGGGTTTTTATTGTTGAAATTATTATGTTTATGTTTTTCGTCATTGATGCAAGAAAACTATGAACAGGCTTTTAAAAATAAGATGAAACTGTAATTGTGATGCAAGACATTCCCTGATGAAAGCGCCCTCATGCGGTCAAAAGTATGGTCAATTCCTATAGAGAACTCAACTCAAACCGAATAACAACCCCAACAGAATTTACAAACTATCACCACTTTGAACAAAAAAGTATGCAGTTCTCACAAAACAACCCTTTCTCTGTATAGTTTCTTCTCTACCAGAACGGTTTAATTTATTAGTGGAAAAACAATTCAACGTGAAGATGATTGCGACATTTGAGTTTGTGTCCTTGCATTCCACCGAGGGCTGTGTGAGACCATTGTCAATTGAGCTGACTTTTTTTTGTGCAGTGGAAAAGTTTGACAAAGTTGGCGGTATTTCTGAGGGCGTGTGTATACCAAATTGACGTGATGCAAAACAAGTAAAACAAACAATTTTTTTTGATTTGGGTCATTGATACAACAAAACAATATACATGCAATCAAAACGAGATAAAATTGTAATTGTGATGCAAGGAAATATGCCGCTGAAAGCACCCTCAAAATAATACAATCAAATAATTATTGTGTAAGGACTTTATTAACTTGGTAATTAGAAAGTCATTTTTTGCAAAGGTACGGGTGATTAAACAATTTTGTTCAATAAACTAACACAGATGAAATATACCTATTTGTCAAATTGAATTGGCTGTACAAAAGGATATTTTTTAGTATTTATAATAACAAAATCCATTTGTATAAACAAAATATTAAGCATGCACATTGGTAAAACAATTCTGCATTCAGCCAACACCATCCCATGTCTAATACTTGTCTACGTCCACGTCGACCACCTCATTGATGTAGTAACTTGGCGTCTCCGAGTTATAAGGATTCATGGAGGTCGACACCAGAGCCACACCGGGTTCCTTGTGACCTGAGTACCCATTGGAGGTCAGCTCAATTTCTGGTGGAGGCAGGCCATCGGCTGGAATTGGTTGGTAGCCCGCCTCGATGCGATTCTCGTTCAGGGCAGGTCCCCAATCCCAGGTTGGGCGAAGAAGGATCTTAACACGCTGAATATCATTAAGCGGGGGAAAATGACACACAGTTAAAACACAGTAGAATAGTCTCCCGAATTCAAAAATCTACTCTGTAGCAGTAGACAAAATCGCAAGACAAGTTCTCAAAGAACAAAATCTACACAGCAAAGTAGATACACACATGGTGTTACCGCAAACCGAGTATACATTGATACCTCACCATGCAATGCTACAATTCCTATAAAACATGTTATTTGTTCAAATTAAAAGCATGCGCCCCACAATTTTCCAGTGCCCACAAAATAATACTTATAGCGCCCTCTATATCAGAAAAACACGGCCCTGTTGCCCCCCCCCCCCCCCTGTGGAAAAAAATCCACAGCCCTCATAAATGAAGGGGAAAAAATGAATAAATTTAAAAACTCAAACAATTGACAGGGAAAAAAATTATCAAATTTATGAACCATAATCCGTTTTAAAAATGCAAAAACTCACAGTTAGGAATGTTGTGTTTGTTGTGTCGACTCTGAAGAATAAAGCAAACACAGTGTAGCCAGGGATGACGACGAACGACAACAGTGTCAACGCCCA
Organism: Plazaster borealis; assembly: GCA_021014325.1. NCBI lineage: Eukaryota > Metazoa > Echinodermata > Asteroidea > Forcipulatida > Labidiasteridae > Plazaster > Plazaster borealis. Next base: position 16,144,389 of record CM037457.1, on the reverse strand, counting down.
GCCAATGGCCTGTGCCCAGTCATCAAATATCACATCTCCATATCCAGACGGTGCGTAGAATACAAAGCTGGCAACGACTATTGCCTGTTTTGGTAATCACAGAATGAAAGATGAATGAATTGAAGGGATGAAATAGCAGTAGCCTATAATCTCAACACAATATTGTCCATAAGTATTATATTATTTGAAAGCATAATCAATTTGAAATCGTCTCACACGGGTCCACTTTCATAAGCAGAAAATATTGCTGTACATTTATTTGTCTGCTTAGCAGAAATGAGCAGGAAAACCAGTGACAAATTGTACATGAAACATGTTAGTTTGGCTGGTAACACTATTCTGGTATGCATAATTTTGTTGTACTTAGCTAAAATGGTAAAGTATCTTTCTCAAGGACGTGCCATGACCCGGACTCGAACCAAGACTCTGATGATCAGAAACACCACAGCTTGAGTCCAGTGCTCCCACTCTGCCACGCCACAACACAAGACATAGATCAACGCCTGAAAAATTATTTGTCATCCTAAGAGAGCAAACTTACCACCATAGCAACTGGAGAAATCACAGACCAGCTCGCCTTCCAGTAGATATTCGGTCGCGATCCAAGCATGGATTCGATGTCTTTGCAGAATCGATTCAATCCGTATACATGGCAGATTGCTACACAGTAACACACGGCAATAAACATCAACGAAAAGCCTCCAGCGTAGTCATTCATTATGGTTAGAGCATACAAGCCGCCCTGACAAGAAGTGGGAACAAAATGATCAATTATAAAGTACGAGATAAATGTATGGTTTTTCCGGTCAATTTCAGCAAACAATAATTCAATTCCATAAAAACACGCATTCAAATTCACGCATGTCTCTAATTCATTAAAACTAGTGTTTCTTTTTAGCTACTGGAGCATTCAATTTCCTTTCCGTCACACCTGATTTCGTTCTTCTCGTTCAGGTTCGTTTAAGTCATTCTATTCCACATTCAAAACTACATTTTCACCATTCTTCAGTTGAATTTACACTACCTATTTACAATTGATGAAATTGATTGGTTGACCAGCCTCTTGAATGATCTTTGCGACCTAAACAATTTGAACGACCTTAACTGTTGAAAACCGAATTACCCCCTTTTGACCATTGAATGCTACGGAGACCGGGCATTCATTTTCAAACGAAACTGAATGAGCCGGGTGTAAAATTGAAAGAGTTTTTTGTTGAAATAGGCCAGGTGGAACCAGTGGTCCAGAAAGGCATCGGTGGTTCTGAAAAAGCACTCGGTGGTTCTTAAAAGAACCGGTCTCGAAACATCTTGATGTTTCGATCAGATTGAAATGTGGTGGTTCTGAAAAGAACCGGTGGTTCTGAAATAACAGTTCGATCTGTTAGCTTTGATTGTCTTCAGGAGAAAAGAAGTAGCCTCACCTGAGTAACCATTGGAATCCCGCAGAGGAATCCTACCAAGCAACCAAGAAGAGTTACAAGCCACTTATAACGCTTCAATCTCGCTGGCATCTCGTCCACTATTGCAGTCAGCACTGTTTCCATCATGGCAAACTAGGATACAAACAAATGAAAGTAGGCCTGATACCTCAGTTTCTCATTTAAAGGTATCGCACACGTTTGGTAATGACTCAAAACAAATATAAGCATAAACAATTACTTGGCAACAAGCGACGGAGAGCTGTTGATAGTATAAAACATTGTGGGAAACGACTCCCTTTGAAGTAACGTAGGTTTTGAGAAAGAGGTAATTTCTCACTAAAATAATAAAAACTTCTTGGAAGAAGTTTTTATTCCTATCTGAAGGCACACAAATTTGTACAACAAGTGTGTTTTTTCTTTCATCATTTTCTTGCAACTTCGATGACCAATTGAGCCCAAATTTTCACAGGCTGGTTATTTTATGCATATGTTGGGATACACCAACAGAAAGCATAGCCCCATCAAAATGGGCCTGATAACTTAGTTGGGATGATTTTGGTTGCAAAAATCGGCTTAATGTCCTTTTCTTAAACGTAAAGTAGTACCCCTCCAACCTCGTTCCCCGTGCCAACCCACCCAAAAAGTGCATTGCTCGGTCTATAGTGACGAGAGGTATCGATAGCGAGGCTGTGTCCCCCTCTTTCTGAATCATAAAGAAACTAAAATAGCATACGGAAAGGCCGCCATCGCTGAGGTCAAACAATGGAAGCGTGCGCGTGCACGCGCACATTAACTCTCAACCAATGACAGGTTTTCATTGTCTTAAGTGAGGGCGCTGTTTAAACTTGTGACGTAATATGCGAGGGGTCTATACTCTGGCCAATCTTACCATACTGTCCAGACCGAGCAGAAGCAGCATGAAGAAGAACAGGAACGCCCAGACCTGAGGCACAGGAGTCATCTTAGCAAGGGCCTCGGGGTAGACAATGAATACTAAGCCTGGGCCTAAAGAGAGAAATGAAAAAAAGGTTTGGTATATGGGACTACAAAAACCCAAAACTTAGTCATTGAGAACGAGAAAATTACAGATCCATCTATAAATGGTTTTTGTTGTTATTTTCCCTCAGGAAAAAAACAACCTTTTATTCAATTAAGCATACACTCCTCTTGCAAATTACAATAAGTAAAATTGATGAACTAATTTAGTTATTACATATAGATTAGAAAATAAGTCCCATCATTGCAAATCAAACTTAGTAAGTTTGCCATTAGTAGGCCTAATCGAAATGAATTGTTCTAACTGAAAGTACAGTTTTAACTCTATTTTTGGATAAAGGATTGTTTACTACCGTTCATCTTCATTCTATAGGTATGATACCAGCGTAGCAGTAGAACTAGCTTTAGGATAGTCATTTGTTTGATTGAGAATACCAAATAATAAACGGTTTCTAATTCACACTTGGGCTGAACTTTACTTGGGATGAAGCAAAAGCCTAAATACTTCCTCGGGTATTGCGGGCATAACTAGCTTGGTTGACTCTTCAATATCTTTGATACAGAATATTTTTTGGTAATTAAAGTTGTTTTGACGAAGGTTTGTTTGAAGAACATGCTAGCATGGAAATAACCTAATCTCATCATCTCAGGTACTGTGCGTCCACCTTTTAAGCAAATTTGAAAGTTTTGGTTTGAAAGTTAATACGCCCTCTTTGGCAAATGCATTGAAGAATAGTAAGGGTTTCTACCCTTTGAAACCGCGGACATTAAACAAAGAGATATGGGCTCGATTTCACGAAGCACGTAAGGCCTTGTCACACAAGGCAATTTTTACGGACAACTTGGAGGCAACCAAATGCACTGTATGCAAAAGGAACACTTCGATAGAACAGGAGTTATTTTTCTAACACTATCTTACTTATTCCCAACAAAATTACATCAAGATGAAAGTAGGAAATGTTTTCTATTTCGAGACTGCCTAGAACTGGTTGCCTGTAAATTGCCTTGTGTGACATGGCCCTAAGATTTATCCTGAGCTGAGTTGTCAGTATTACCATAGTGATTTGTATTGTGATATCACACTTTGCTTGGCAATCAAGATTGTTTCGCAGTTAAAGGTATTTTACACTTTTGGTAACAGCTCAAAATCAGTGTCCACATTTTGTGTGATTCAACATATGCCTGAACAAACAAACCTGTGAAAGTTTGAGCTCAATTGGTAATCGAGATCGCGAGAAAATAGTGAAAAGAGACCTTATGTGTTTTCTGTTTTTTTTTCCAAAATATCGCGCGTGATAAAAACTATTGTTTTACTAATTTCTCAGAAACGATAGCATTTTAGGCAGAAATATTTTAAGGAACCCTTTCAACCATTACTTACTTTTAATCATGTAAGTTGTGTGTGAATCTGTGAACATTTGTGTTTTTCGATCCTACCAATAGTGTACAGGGCCTTTAAGATTAATCTTAGCTCTTTGTGAAATCGGCCCCTGGGTGTTTTGACAGAGCAAGGACGCCTCACTCCGCTTTAGTGTACCATCAAACCAGGACGTAGCTAATAAAAGTCCACACAATGGGAGAACAAAGACAAATTAAATAGTCCTAGATTTACGGGGTCGACAAACATGTGTGGCTGTTCAATGGTTGGAAAAATGGAGAACAAAATTTTAAAAACGTAGCATCATAAAATAGCCCCAACAGCGGATTGAGGTTAACAACTACTTTCAAATGTTCTTATCATTAATTCAATAATTGAAACTCCCGTGTATAGACGATGTGACCTCTGACGTCATTCGAAAATCATAACATGATGCGCGCGCATGTCGCCGGGCAAAACCTTTGTGTACTGACAGCCAGCTATAAAGGACACGCAATGTTACCATGAGTACGCGTCTTTTTGCCCGGCGGAAACATGACTTTTGTCAACAGACGGCGGTTTGAATGTAAACAGAGGTCACATCGTCTATAGAGACTTATGTTTTCGTCACTTAAAAAAGCTTAATGGAGCTTTATGAAACTGCATGCGTGGTTAGGTCAAAGCAGTCAATCCGATGTAAACTAAATTGAAAGGTCATAGTCTGAAATTGAAATAAAAATGGTAGTCTCGCTAAGAAAAAAATAAGAAAATGGTGTGCCATCCCTGTAGGCCTAATTCATTCAAAAGCATGAGGGAATGTACATACCGCTAGCGGCAACGTCCCCGATATCCCTGTCGCTACTTTCAGCCATGAAGCCAAGAGTTGAAAACACAACAAAGCCAGCCAGTATACTGGTGCCACAGTTACAGACCGACACAAGTATGGCATCCCTGAAAGGACAAGAGAGTTTTCTTTTAGCAGTTACAGATCGACAAAAATATGAGAGGACAAGAGAGTTTCTTTTAAAAGTTACAGACCGACACAAGTATCCCTGAAAGGACAAGAGAGTTTTCTCTTAACAGTTACAGATCGACACAAATATGAGAGGACAAGAGAGTTTCTTTTAAAAGTTACAGACCGACACAAGTATGGCATCCCTGAAAGGACAAGAGAGTTCTCTTTTAGCAGTTACAGATCGACACAAATATGAGAGGACCATAGAGTTTTCTTTTAACAGTTACAGATCAACACAAATATGGCATCCCTGAAAGGACAGGAGATTACAGATCGACACAAGTATGGCATCCCTGAAAGGAAAGGAGAGTTTTCCTATAACAGTTACAGATCAACACAAATATGGCATCCCTGAAAGGACAGGAGATTACAGATCGACACAAGTATGGCATCCCTGAAAGGACAAGAGAGTTTTCTTTTAACAGTTACACATACAGATCGACACAAATATGGCATCCCTGAAAAGGACAAGAGAGTTTTCCTTTAACAGTTACAGAGCGACACAGGTATGGCATCCCTGAAAGGACAAGAGAGTTTTCTTTTAACAGTTACACATACAGATCGACACAAATATGGCATCCCTAAAAAGGACAAGAGGGTTTTCCTTTAACAGTTACAGAGCGACACAAATATGGCATCCCTGAAAGGACAAGAGACTTTTATTTTAACAGTTACACATACAGATCGACACAAATATGGCATCCCTAAAAAGGACAAGAGAGTTTTCCTTTAACAGTTACAGATCGACACAAATATGGCATCCCTGAAAGGACAAGAGACTTTTCTTTTAACAGTTACACATACAGATCGACACAAATATGGCATCCCTAAAAAGGACAAGAGAGTTTTCCTTTAACAGTTACAGATCGACACAAATATGGCATCCCTGAAAGGACAAGAGACTTTTCTTTTAACAGTTACAGATCGACACAAGAATGTCATTCCTGAAAGGAAAGGAGAGTTTTCTTTTAACAGTTACAGATCGACACAAATCTGGCATCCCTGAAAGGACAGAGAGTTCTCTTTTAAAACATCGATGAAAAGCAACAATTGTCCTTAAAAAAACACACCCGACCAAACAAACAAACTAAACACACCAATGGAAAGTATGGCATCCCTGAAAGGACAAGAGAGTTTTCTTTTAACAGTTACAGATCGACACAAGTATAGCATCCCTACAAGGACAGAAAGTTCTCTTTTAAAACATCGATGAAAAGCAATAATCGTCCTTAAAAAACAGACCAAACAGACAAAATAAACACACCAATGGAAATCGTACCAGTAAAAGGCATCTCGAAAAAAACGTATTCACTAAACGCGTGCTACATCAATTATTGTCAATTTTAATAGATGTTAAATTTGCATCGGGATATGTTTTACCCATATACCGATGTGTGTAAAGCATTGTATACTCAGTACTTTGCCAGTGCAAAGTTGGCCTGTGCGAGTAATATTTTATGCCTGTGGAATTGTTTTTCTCGAAAGTACGGTGTTGGAGTAAAAACACAAACGATATCAATATTATCAATGTGTCATACCATATAAAGGATGATGACAACATCATAAACGTAAGATATCGTCATCACGATATAAATAATTTCAGGATGTCGCCACCTTACGTTTATGGTGTCATCATCGTGCAATAAACTATCTCAGGATCTCAACATTCCGGATGGCACTTCCATAGCTCCGTATAAATCATTTTACCTTTGGACGTTGTTATGAAACTTGTTGAAGCTGGCCATTGTAGTCAGAGACCCAAAGGAGATACCGAGGGAATAAAATATCTGATTGGCTGCATCTTTCCATGGCTGGGGGACGAGCAAAAGAAGGTCAGTATGAACTCACGACAAGAGGATGATTCTCAAGGGGCTGCTATAAATTTAAAAAATCTAGTTGAAAATGCAATGTTAAGAAATTTTCGTGGTAGGTTTTGAGAAAGGACCCATGCCTGACAAATGTGAGTTGCAATCAGTTAGGGGGGTCCTGCCATTGTTCCATTATTCCCTGTTCTGAAAAAAATCCTCTGTGTGGTAGCACTAGAACAAAGAAAACATTGTGGGGTAGCATCGCTCCATTGTGCAAGTACCAGTGTAAGCCCACTGCCCCGGGTATATTCATGAACCTATCGAGATGGGGGTGGGTGAGTGGGTATCTTTCAGAAACCAAACACACCCACACATCTCCTATTCTCAACAAAATACCCTGGCTTCCAGTTGCCAAACGTTTTCCAAAGGTTGGTCCACGCTACAAATCACTTTATTCTGTCGCTGATTATCTTTCTTCTCTCTTTTCAATCCAGACCAGGGCCCAATTTCATAGAGCTGCTAAGTTCTTACTCTCTTCGCTCTCTTCACATGGTTAATCCCTTGCCATCCATAAAACACGCAAACAGGTGACTGGGCCTTTCCTATGGTGGCCATTTGGGACGCAAGGTGGCAGCAGACTTGCCAGGTAAATCCATTGCTCTTGGTAAAGTGCGCATGCTCAGAACTACGTGAACAATGGACATTTTCCTGGTAAGTCTGCTGCCATCCTAGCGTTCCAAAGTCTCCCATTGCTGCTACCTGATTTTGGGAACAGCCTACCCATCCCATACGAAATTCCAACAGTATTTCAGCCTTCAAAATGGCTCTCAAGACCCACCTCTTCCCAGAACCATAGCCAGTCGAACCCCTTTCTTTGTCTTCTTTCGGGTTTTTCTCGTTTTTTCTTGTCTTTGTTTAGCACCGTGTGTCCTCTTGGTGGCGCTTTATAAATCCAGTTAGTATTGTTAAGGGTAAACATACAATGTAATGGGGCATGCCATATAAGATCCGACTCATAAAATCATTATTAAAAACTGTGATGAGTCTGAACAAAACGAACAAGGATTCACATAACCAAACAATAAAATAGTATAACAATAATTTTGTTTTTAACAAAAAGATGTAAAAGCAAAACCATTTCGGCAAAACCTCACAGAGGACTAACAACTGATTGCTTGAGCGATGCACTGAGGGATGTCCGTCAAGGACTGAAGGAGGTTGATTTAAAAGAGGGCGCTATCAGAATATATTTGTACACAATTTGCTGTTTGAAAATGTGTACAGGTTTTAATGGAAAAAACATTTGAGTTAAATTTCTTTTCTTTTTCTTTTCTTTTTGCTCCGTATCCATTTCATTATATTATTTTTATGTAATTATTTATTGTTTTAATTATTTATTTATTTTTCTCTGAATCAGTTCTTGATTGTTTTTGATTTAAATCATTGTTCTATTTTGTTTATTGTTCTCCTTTTTTCACCAATATGGAGATAAATGTCGAGTTGAATTGAATTGAATTGAATCTGATGGGAGACAGAATCTCCGGAGGGACAGAATCTCCTTCCACACCGTCAAGGCCACAAACTTTACTACAGCTGATTTATGAGAGCTTTAGAAACTCTTCCTGTGGTTGAATTCAAGGTGCTGGTGTGTGAGGTAAGTTTGCAGGTAGTTTGAAAAATTGTTTTTTTTACAACCTCTTCAGTTTAAGAAATAATTTGGTTTTGATGTTGTAGAATAAAAACAGTTTTTGCAATTACATGTATTGTTTTAATTATTATCCAAGTACATCTTGTAGATCTAAATTACCTTGACATCTAAAAGACGCTTAAAGTCTGGAACGATGTAGTACTCTACTCCAGAAAGTGCACCCTTCAAAGTCGCACTTCTCACAAGTAAGATCAACAGGACAACATAGGGGAAGACCGCAGTAAAATACACCACCTGTATTTTTATATTTAAAAAAATAAAGGTTTTCCCGGTCATTTTCGACAAGAAAGACTATTTCACTTTCATGCATTTATATTAAAATGATTTTGCCTCTTCAGTTGAAACTGTCGTTCAGTTTCAATTTGAGGCATGCGGATCTATAGCATTATTTTAAATTAACCCGAGGAGGCGTTCTTCAGCCATGCGAAACTGGCGCGTGATTTAGCCAAAAAGGTGCAACTAGAGATTTTTGCAAACAGATGCTTTGAATTTGAATGCTGTTCGAGTGGATTGTTACAATGCAAACAAACATTTGCTTACACAAATTGAAATTGAATGACCGTTTTCAGGAGCTTTCCATTTTTATGGGAAATACAAACAAACAAACACCCCACCACCCCGACAAACAAACAAACAAAAACGGGGAGGGTTAAAAATAAAAAAAACCATAAATGAACCCAGACTTCTTAAAAGCAGGGGAGTTATCAAAGTAAATCCAATCGTATGCTTCATGTAAAATATGTCTTCGATTCGATACATTAACCACCAAACCTTTAAAGAAATATACACGTACACCTTAAAGTTCCGGCTCACATTTGACACAGATTCCGGGTCCACGGGAATCTAACCCATTTCTGGGTCAGGCTGACTTGGAAGCTGGTTAACAAATGGGATTTTGTACACGTATTTTGTACAAGTATCGTACACGTTTGGTAATGACTCAAAACAAATATTGGAATAAAAACTTACTTGGTAACAAGCAACGGAGAGCTGTTGATAGCATAAAACATTGTAGGAAACGACTCCCTCTGAAGTAACGTAGTTTTTGAGAAAGAGGTAATTTCTCACTAAAATAATAAAAAAACTTCTTGCAAGAAGTTTTTATTCCTATCTGAAAGCACACAAATTTGTACAACAAGGGTGTTTTTTCTTTCATCATTTTCTTGCAACTTCGTTGACCAATTGAGCCCAAATTTCACAGGCTTGTTATTTTATGCATATGTTGGGATACACCAAGTGAGAACACTGGTCTTTGACAATTTCCAAACGTGTTCAGTGCCTTTAACTCAGATTCTGTATCAGTTTGACCAATTTCTGGGTTATTTTGACACAGATTTCGGTGAATATACTGCCCCAGAAATGGGTCAGTCCCAGGACCCGGAATCCGGGTCAATTCTTCTGACCGGGTAGGTGTTTATTTTTAGTATTTACCTTTCCAGATGATTTAATCCCTTTACAGAGACACAGGTACACGATTAACCAGGCCAGGGCAAGGCATCCAAGTAACTCTAATCGAATACTGCCCATGTTTCCGATTCCATCTGTTAACTGATGCACATGACGGCTGTGTGAAGGAAATATTATTTAAAGAGAAATGGAATTAGCTGTTGCAAACTGGTTACCAACCAAAAGGACCGCTGTGGTATAAATGCAAACAATAACTACAGGTCTGACGTTTCGACCCCAGCAGATTCTTTCTAGCAGCAGAGTATTTAGCCTTCGAGAAAGACTATGGTAGGGCCGAAACGTAAGGCCATTAACTATTTTTGGCATGAAACATTATTAAAACTAACACACTGCGATTTCAGACTGTAGGTTATACAGTCCAGAGCCGTACTATTGAGGGAGCTGCGAAAACTTGCGATTAGAAGCCACTTTCGGTCAAAAAAATGTAGGTGTACACACACAGGGGGTGCCAGAATATAGTTATCACAATGGGTTGCGCTGCATTTTGACTGAAATCTTCCCTGTGTCCAAACACTCTCAATACACAGCTCTGGTATCGTCGAATAGACACCGTCGTGTGCCCGGAAGAAAAGGGCGTCAGGCTCTAACGCCCTTCTTCCGTCAGACACACAAAGTACCTTTTCCCCAAGTAACAGAAGGTCATAAGCAATAAAATAGCTCCTAACAAAAAATATTACATTAATGTTACATTTTTTGTTTCACTATACTATCCCAAAGACATGTTTTCCCATACCCATGCAGAATTTAACTTTCCTAGAAGACCGACTGAATTTTCAGGCTCAGTTTTCTTGAAATAACTGAATTTTGGCAATTTTGCACTTTTTTGCTTACAACCTTTTTCCGGTAACTTTGGTTATGTTCTTCGTCGGTGCAAAACAATACGCACTCCCCAAAAGAACGTTGAAAATCCTCCATGCAATCAGAACAAATTTACGGGAGAATGAAAACAAACTCAGCAATTTATGCACGCTATAAATATTTGAGTGAGTGCAGATTTAAAGGGTCTGTGTAAGTTTGGTAATTACTCATAAAATTAATGGCAATAAAACCTACTTGGTAAGAAGTACAGCAGCTTCTGATAGTATCAAGCATTTTGAGAAACATTTCACTTTGAAGTAATGTGGTTATGGAAAAAGATATCAGTTTGCAAACAAATTTGAATCTGAGAAGCGTTTCTGTCAGAAACGTTTCTCGGATTGTGTGTTCAAATTGCATTAGTCTTCCTGCGGGGACATAACCGCTCCAGATTTTCGACAATATCTCAAAAAACGCTCCCACCTTTTGAAATGAAATTTTCACAGGTTAGTTTTATTCTATATATCTACAACACTATAGGATTGAAACAAACAGTGGGTTATATTCCAATTATCAAACGTATACAATCCCTTTAAACATAGCTTAAATGCAGGGTGTACTTTTGGTAATTACTCCACAAGTTAATGACCATAAAAACTCACTTTGTTAAGAGCACTGGAGAGCTGTTGATATTATACAACATCTTAGGAAACGACTTCCGTTGAAATAAGTGGTTTTAGAGAAAGAGGTAATTTTTCACACACAAATTTGAATCCGAGAAAGGCTTCAGGTCTCAGGCATTTCAACCCACACAATTCTATGCAACAAGGTTTTTTTCTTTCATTATTTGCTTGCAACTGCGATGACCAATTGACCCCAAATTTTCACAGGTTTGCTAGTTTATGCATAATGTTTGGCTACACCAAGTGAGGATACTGGGCTTGACATTAAACAAGGATACCTTGTCTTTAGTTTAAAATGAATAAACAAGGTGAGAAAATTTTTTTAGACCTACTGCCAATATTCGTTACTCGGTCTTGTTAAGTCAGCGGCCTCCTCTTTTGTGTAATTCATTGATTCATTGAAGCAGTTTTCAGTGTTCCATTCGTTGTCACAGGTCGACCATGGCAGAGGGCCGGCAGTACACGAGCGTATCAAGTAATAGATCGCCCACGCTATGATGACGTTGTAGTAGACGGCGACTAGAGCTGCTATTATGATCATTCCTATGCCGACACCTGTTGTGGGGGGGGGGGTGGGGGTGGGGGGTAGGGGTAACACAAAGAAGACAGGGTTTAAACCTTGGCATGGTGCCGGGTTATTATGATGAAGGTCTCTAAGGTTGAATTAAGTTTTGTGATGCGCTCATTTTCAAATAGTCGTTTATGTAAGAGGAAACAATTTACAAGTCTCTAACCTCACAATGAAATTGTGTAAAATGTCTTTTTATATTACACTTTTTCATAGCGAAATTCACAACATGACGTTGTAGGATATCAACAACAAGTGGGTCTGTATAATTATTCCAAAGAGGAATTTTTGCGTCGGTCAAAACGTCAAATTCAATCCCGTTTAGATTGAATATCATCAAAATTCAGGAATGAACTTAAAATGTACGTAATATACACACACTCATATATTGGAAAAGTGACGTCATTGGATGGCATTGGGCGTCATTAGATGTTTTGGGATGTTGATAAAATTTGCACTGGAATGGTATCAAATACATGACATTTTACACAATTTGTACGTGAGTTGTATTTTATCCTTTTTCATAAGGACTCTATGTATGGGAAAAAGAGTGCATAAAAAAACTGAATTCGACCTTTGGGCCCCTATATAACCAACAGTGCTTTTTTTTCTTTCACTATTTGTACCGAATCATTTCAACTGTATGGGAAAAAATTGTTGAAGGGACAATAAATTATTGTTGACTGGAAAAGTAATGTTAATCCCATTCTGTAAATTTCAATTACGCACGCCATAACACCAACCTGTGACGAATTCAGCAGTCACGTTTTTACTGAATACAACAAACCGTTTTGTTGTTGTCATGGATATCGTGTATACGTGCATATCTGGCTCATTTGGTTGCAGTAAGTAAACAAATAAATTTCATTATATTTTTTTTTGACAACTCCCAGTCATGTTGTCTGTCTTTAATTGAACTAACATTATTCGGAAATAAATAAATTCAGATTCACCTGTAAACAAGGGACTGATCTTCCACACAGCAACAGCCCCCAAACTGGCAAACTGGCCAAACGCCATCTCCAAGTAGAATAGAGGTAGCCCAGCAACCACTAACATGATGATATATGGAACGAGGAAGGCTCCTAAATGCCCGGGGGAAAAAGAAAGAAGTTTAAAACAATTCCAACAGCTTTATTCCAAGTACTGCATCTCTTTGGAACTCCTTACCTGGTGCATGTTTCACACTCTGTTTTAAAGGCACTGTACACGTTTGGTAATTACTCAAAATATATATTAGCATAAAAATTTACTTGGTAACACATTGTAGGAAACGACTCCCTCTGAAGCAACGTAGTTCTTGAGAAAGAGTTAATTTCTCACTAAAATAATAAAAACTTCTTGCAAGAATTTTTTTATTCATATGAAAGCACACAAATTTGTACAAGGGTGTTTTTTCTTTCATCATTTTCTTGCAACTTCAATGACCAATTGAGCCCAAATTTTCACAGGCTTGTTATTTTATGCATATGTTGGGATACACCAAGTGAGAATACTGGTCTTTGACAATTACCAAACGTGTTCAGTGCCTTTATACGCTATGAATGACACCCTCAATGCATCGCTAGTTCGGACACGACCTGTTTCCCTGATTGAAGGCATCGTACACGTTTCGTTTGGTAATGACTCCGAAAATTTATGGCAATAAAAAATTACTTAGTAAGAAGTACAGCAGCTTTGGATAGTATAATGCATTTTGAGAGTATAATGCATTTTGAGAGACTTTTTACTTCGAAGGACTGCGGTTATGGAAAAATATATCACTTTTTATCCCCAAAATATTTTGAATATTGAGAAGCGTTACGGTAACGCTTCTCAGAGTGTGTATTCCAATGCAGATTATTCTTCCTGCGTGGACATAACCGTGCTCCAGATTTTCGGCAATATCTCAAAAACGCTACCACCTTTTGAAATGAAAATGTTCACAGGTTAGTTTTATGGTATCTACAACTATATAGGATTGAAACAAACAATAGGCTCCAATTCCAAAACGTGTACGATGCCTTTAATCATGTGCTCTGCTTGTAGGTAATCTTTCCAGTTTTAAATCATCAGTTTCACTCGCTTCATCTAACATTGAATCATAAGTTTCCTTGTCTTAAAAACCACAACTAACAGCTGGCTTAACATTTGATGTTACTGTCGCTATGGGTCTTCTCTCACTCCAGTGAACGATTTCCCTTGTATACTAGCAGAGCAAAATGCTACAAAAAAGTATCAGTTTGCTACTAAAAAATCATAATTTGCTACTCAATAGTAGCATTCAGTGTGCACAAAACATGCGCAGTCTAAATGCTTTGCTATGCAAAATTTCTTGATGCAATCGTTCCCTGCTCTCTTTTTTATTTTTTATTAATTTAACAAGCTACAAGATAACTTTAGCTATGTTCGACTATTGAATGGCGTAGTACGTTGTTCTTCTTTGATCATTGCGACTGATCGGATCTTTATAAAGTGTTCTTTTAAAGTATATAAGTATTTTAGATGCAGTAATACACTGCAAAAACTGGAGTGTTAAATTGACACGGTGGGTGTTGTCAAATATATATACAAAAAACACACCACAGTTTACACCATAGGGTGTTAAAATAACACTAATTTCTGCAAAAACATTTACATTGGTGTTATTTTAACACCCTATGATGTTAATTTTGATTGTCTGTTCGGTATCTATATGTGACAACACCCATGATGTCAATTTTAACACCCCTGTTTTTGCAGTGTATAATTTACAAGAAAATCAACTTTATTTTTTGGACTCACCACCTCCGTTGTCATAGCAAAGATAGGGGAATCTCCAGACATTTCCAAGACCTACGGCAAACCCAACACAAGAGAGGATGAAATCAACCTGGCTCCCCCAAGTCTCCCGTTTGGCTACATCCCCACCGTTCCCCACACCCTCTGTGTCCTTCCCACCACTGCGGCTTGCTTCGATGGCCTTTTTCTGTTGAAGAAAACTTATGTTCATAAGTTTGACCTTTTTTGCTGTCAAAGAAAACTGTGTAGATTTGTGAAAAAGGCTATATTTATAAACACCTCATTTAAGGGAAGGTATACGTTTGGTAATCACTCTTAAAATTAGTGTAAATAAAAACTTACTTCGTTACAAGTACATTAGCTTTCGATAGTATAAAGCATTTCTCGAAAAAATTCACTTTGAAGTAATGTGGTTATGGAAAAAGATATAAGTTTTAACCCCCCCCCCCCAAACTGAATCTGAGAAACGTTACTGTCAGATACGTTTCTCAGATTGTGTATTCCAATTACGGATTATTCTTCATGCGTGGACATATTCGCTCCGGATTTTCGGCGATATCTCAAAAAACGCGACCAGTTCTATTAATAAGATATACATTTATATAGGATTTAAACAATCGAACGGTTCCAAAAACCAAAGATATACTTTCCCTTTAAGCCAATCGATGGGAAAAATCTTTCAAAATTATGCTGTTGTTTTCTTTTTTGTTTCAAAACATTGACTAAATATTAGCGTAGCATCATAAATGAAAACAAAGATGTCAATGTGATTGGTGTCCCGCGCTTTTGATTACGAACATTTTGATCTTCGGCTGTTACCAGTGCTGTTGTTTCATCGCAGAAGACTTCAATATGAAAAATACATGGTTTCGAAACAGAGGTTCAAACAACAAAATCTCAAAGTTTCGAAATAAATAAAATAGTAATAATAATTAATTATGTAAAGTAGAGAAGACTTTGGGGGTATTCCATGGGGGAGCTCAATTGCCAATATGGAATTCTCTGTATTACGGAGTCCTCGAAAACACACCCGTATATTGTTTGAAATGTATGAACTCATATTTATTTTCTCCATAAAAAGTAGTATAGTTAATTGTGCGTTGTTTCCAAAAGGCCTTTGTTGACTCATTGCACAACGCGAAACGCACCACCGCACATAGACTTGATTCAAGTCCCGTTCTCGTGCGAGAGGTCCCCAAGCATATCGCGCCAACTAGCAAACAAGCCGCGTACAGTGCGCGCTCGCCGTCAAATATGTGGTCCCGAGAATGGGACTTGACGAGGTCGTTTCTTATTACACTGCACGTTGTCATTGGAAAATCTCCCCAAATGGGGAGATGCACAAAACCAATGGGAGCATTGAAGCGCTGCCCCGCCGGTAAAATATTCATTACACTCTGTGACATCACAGTGCAAGACATTGTAAGTGCACGCGTCTAAACGCGGTGACACGTGGGGGCGGGCAAACTCATCAACAGGCAAGTGGGTGTCGGTACCAAAGTCGTTGAATTGCACTTCCCAAAGTTCAAGTTTTGCAAACAAAACCGACCCAAATGTATGTTACAACGTATTAACTTAAATTTTAATGAACATTCAGTGCTTTCTTTTTATAATTAATTGGTTATTCAAAAATGTATTTCAATCCTCATCTAAGTACTTAACCCCCACAAATAACAAATGAACGAGTCTTCTTTTTGAATGCGTTTGATTGGACAACACGTTTAACGCAGCAAGTTTACATATTCATAAGTGAATACATTTACATATCAGGCGACTGCGGCATCGTCAAGTCCCTGTCCCGCGTGCGGAACAGGTTGGGGAATGCAGACCATCACAAAACAATAGTTTTCTGGCGATGGCACGGGATTGGGACTTGAGTCAAGTCTACACCGCACAGTGCGCGTCAACTATTTCCACCATTTTGGGAGTCAATTCCTTTACTCACAAATTGCAGATAGGATAGGCGCGTGTAAATACGCTGCGCGTTGTACCAGGGGTCAAGTGTATTAATTTGTCGAATTCTCCCCATGCACATGGACCCGACCTAAGAGCTGCTTTATCTTAATGTTTTTATCAACACAGTTGCAAAGATCCAAGCCCTATCTTAAGCAAAGTTTTTTTTAAATGTTCCCATGACTACAGAATTTGTAGAAACATATTTTCTTCAATGGGAGATTTATATATGTATCACGGGTAATGTGATGTACGATGACCCTTTAAGGTAGGGTCAAAGTAATGCTGATTTAAGACAGATACAATGAAAGTCACATGTGAAAGTTTCAGTTGAATACAGTGTCTACTTGCTGAGAAAACAGCAAAAAACTGTCACGGTATTTTCACGTGAGCGTCGAATCCATTCACGTTTAGCGAGGGGTACCAACCTCTGGCCGCAGCATTCGCTAACGGACACCAGCCCTCGATTCATGCATGAATTGTTCTCAGATTAAAAAAAAATTGGGCTGAAAAATTATCTTAACCATTCGATGGGAGTCCTTTCTCAAAATAGTTTATACTATCAACAACTGCTGCACTTCTGCTCGCCAAGTCAGTTTTTATTGTCATTAATTTTTGGAGTACTTACCAATCTTTCACCCTACATTTAAAGATAGTTCACACTCAACTCGAAAGTCAAAAGAACTCCTTTTTTATAATTTGTAGGCGATCATTCACGGGTCAAACAAACAGAAAAGGTTCTCATTTTTCAGATCCAGTTTTGATCGTCGAA